>OZ007589.1:390773749-391519999 GCA_963931845.1 Maratus michaelseni
AGGTTTGCACGATGTGGCCTGCAGTTATCGTCCATTAAAATGAAGTTATCTCCGATTGCTGCAGCGTAAGGGACTACAATAGGTCTGAGGATCTCATCCCTATATCGGCGACCAGTCAGAGCTCCATCTCGAATGATGTAGAGGTCAGTGCGCCCGTCAATGGAGATGCCACCATACACCAACACTCCTCCACCGCCAAATCTGACACTTTCGTGCACGAACGCAGGATTATTCCTACTGCCACGGTCCCTCCAGATGAAAATACGCCTATTATCCGGATGCACAGAAAAACGGGACTCGTCAGAAAACAGAATATTGCTCCATTCATTTCTCCTCCAGTTGACATGCTCTGTTGCCCACTCCCTGAGGTCGCGACGATGCCTTGATGTTAATCTAACACATACCATCGGTCGGCGAGCATACAGACCTACAGCATGGAGCCGGTTTCGGACAGTCTGAGTTGAAATCGTGGTGCCTGTAGCCGAGCGAAGGTGTTGTTGGAGAAGAGTAGCGTTCATGTTTCGGTGTCTCCGAGCTGTTAACGCTAAATACCGATCTTCATTGGGCGTTGTTGCCCGTCTACGACCTTGCCCTGGTCTTCGGCCTGCACATCCACTCTCCAAAAAACGGTTCCAGATCCTGGAAATGACACTTTGTGACACTCCAATGGCTTGCGCTACTTCGGATTGAGTTTGGCCCCATTCTAACCTACCAACAATTCTCCAAGCTTCTGAATCTGTCAAATGACTTCGCTGAGACATCGTACTCATCGAAACAAAGCAATCACTGAATGCCGATCATCCTTGTCTTCATTCTCTTTTATCCAGTTGAAAGTCAAATTTCATTCGCTGCCGCTGAAGCGACGTTTTTGACGTCGAACTCAAAATTTGCATACTCCACAGTTTGAAAACCAGAAAAATTTGCATTTGTGATTCTCTTCTTCTATTTTCGGCAAAAAAAAATTCGTTTATATCTTTATTTTATATAAAACTTCAAATATCCTTTAATTGTTTTGAGCAGTGTAGTTCAAAAGGGGTTATGACTTTGGTTTGTCTGACCGTCTGTCTGGCCGTACTCTAACTCTAGTAAACATAACTGGATTGCAATGTAATTTATGTATGTTATTCATGTTTATTATGGCCTGTTCTCTTTTGAAAATGAAGTGTGTAGCTTTTATAGTTCTTTTACAGGGACACGTCAAAAGAATTCCATTGCATTATGATCTATGGGAAACAATCGTTTGCAATATATTTTAATGATGTCACACTAATATGCATCACTGAGGTGTCTTACAAAAATGCTTGCTGTAGAATATGCCGTACATAGCATTTATCGTTCAATTAAAGTTAACTTCTTTTAAAGCTAACTTCTCCGATATCTAAGAAACCTTGGGAACACTCTGCTGAAACTTACACCCAAAGGATGATATTTTAAGCAATGAATAAAACATTCCAACATAAAAGTCTTGACGAATTCAGGTTTGGGTTAATCTGTTACTTACTATTTTATTCATGTTCGTGTCTCAAACTTTAGTCTGCAATTTCTCGGCTTTATCAAATAGATATCGATCAAACCGATACACGTGTGCGAAATTTTTCCGTAAAATTTTCTTTGCAATTTCATTCTTTTTTTGGAGGATAAATCTTTCATTATATTCTTATTGAATAATGAAATAAACTTTTATCTTTACATATTTACTTAAAATTTGCTTTTGAAATCCAATTCAAATAAATTATCTGCAGAAACAAAAGGACAAAATTAATTGTAAATAATTCATGTTTGAAATACAGTACTTTTCAAATTATTTTACTCATATCCACTGAGCACATTCCAAAACTATGCTCTATCATTTGTTTTTATTTCTTACTTATAATTTCAATATAGCAGTGGTTGTTAAGAATAGAGGCTATGGCGATTCGCTCTAAAGAGCCTACGTTAGTCCCAAAAGAAAACTTGCAAGCTAATGTTAATCCTATGGGAGCGTTCGTTTAAAATTTCTCGTTTGCTCATTTAATATTTCTCATTTTAATGTTTTTTTTTTTTTCATATTATAACTGAGGTCGATCTCTAAACGTGCTCTTTTTTTACTTTTCAATTTGAGTTGCAGATTATTATTATTATTATTATTATTATTATTATTATTATTATTATTATTAAGGTACATTTACTTTCGGAACAGATTCTGAAATATCAAGTAACATCATAAAAATTCTGCAAACAAAATCGAAAAAGTAAAAAGAAGCCCTTTTAGAGATCAACCTCAGCTTTCTTGTGCAAGAAAATAAAAAGCTGGTCACGCGAAAACTATGCACGCTAATGTAAAATTTATGCGAGGATTCTTTTCAAATTTCTCGCTTGCATTTTAATGTTTGAAATGATTTTTTTCTTTTGCATAGGATATATGAGGTTGATGTCGAACGTTGTATGTTTGTACTTTTTCGAGTTTGGTTTCAGTTTTTTTTAATATCAAGGCACTGTTACTTTAGGAACCGCTTGGAGCCGGTTCCGAAAGTGAAGGTATCCTTATATAAAAAATCTATAACCAAAGGCGAAAAGTAATAAAAGGCACGATTAGTGATTTATCTGAACTATCCTATGCAAACAAAAATAAAATAAAAAATAAATAAATAAAAATATTGTAATGCAAACGAGAAATTTTAAAATAATGCTCTCACAGGTTGTTTTGTGGTGTGACTAGCATAGGCTCTTAAAACCCCATCAGCACGGATGTCATTTAACGCCATTTAAATTTTAAATATCAGTAATTCGTATAGTAGTTTTTGCTTTATTATTCCAATAATTTTATGATTAGACAAGGCAAAGATTACGACCAAAATATTCCGATACTAAAAAATAAAACCCATCCGTACACTAAATGGAACGTATGCGTGACACTCAACCTGAAAGTGTTAAACCGCAGATGATAGAAACATACTTACAATTACGAAATAAATTAAAATAAAGTATAGCTTTTAGGTGTACATTTGTTTTACAAGGGGCTATATAAATAATAAAATACGAAATTCACCTTTTTTATACGATACCCTTTTACATATAACTTATATTTTGAAAAGGTTGCGCTGCGTATAAGAATTACATTAACACAATTCCATTATTTTACGTAGAACACTTAGTCGATTATGATACTTTGAATTTTATGAACTGTCAGTATTTTCCGGCTGTAAAAACACGTATTTCCATTGTTAGCACCAGTAACCACAGACATTTCATAAAATTCCAAGCATCATAATTTTTATACTGGCAGAATCCACATTAGCGGGAATTCTTTCCGTACGATTGGTACAACATAGAATATTAAATATTTCTAAACACTTTATGTTTTTTCAGGCACTTAAGACACATTTTTCCAGTTTTAGCACCAGTAAACACAGACATTTCATAAAATTCCGAGCATCATAACTCGTATGCCGGCCGAACCCACATTATCGGAGATTTCTTCCGCACACTTGATACAACATAGAATAGTAAATATTTCTAAGTACTTTATGCTCTTTCTAAATTATTTAAAATTAAATATTTTCTATAGTTCTCATATAAGTTCAGATATCTCTGCATTCATTCAAATATATATCAATTATTATTAAAATTAGAGAACCATTTTTGACAAATTATGCAAACGTTAATGATTTTACCCATCTCCTTGTTAAATACTGCATGTGAAACATATGCTGAAAAATTCATGGCTACACTGGCCATCTGATGACAACCCACAAGCACCTGATTTTGCTGCTGCAGTTGTCCAGGCTTTTGACGCTAAATAATTTTTGTTTTCTTCTGCTTACCCATGGACATGACAACAACAACGCCATGACTGAAGCTAGAAAGGGTAACGTAAAAGATAACTAGTCGGATGTGCCAATCCCAAAACATTCTTCTATCGCATATATGTTAATATTTCAAAAAGCTTTTTTTTTATGCATTTTAGAATCCAAAAAATGCAGCGTAGCAGCCCCACCTGTTGAGCGATTTACACCAAAAACGAATCAGTACCAATGTATATCAAGGTCTGACTGAATCTAAAGTTTTATTAAATTCCGTGCATTAGTTCTTGAGACATGACTATCGCGAAAATCGTGTAAATCCTGAAAAATGCAGCATAGCAGTACCACCTGTTGGGAGATTTACAAGAAAACTCAATAAGCAACAAATTATGTCAACGTCAAACTGAATCTGAAGTTTGAGGAAAATCCGTGCATTAGTTCTTGAGATATAGCTATCTTGAAAATCGTGAATAATGAAGCACAGAAGCGCCACCTGTTGGGTGATATATACTTAAACCTAATCAGCTACAACCTATGTCAACGTCTAACTAAATCTGTAGTTTGGTGAAAATCCATGCATTACTTCTTGAGATATAACTATTTTGGAAATCGTGAAAAATACAGCATAGGAACGTCACCTGTTGGGAGATTTACACGAAAAACTAATCAGCACTAATTTATATCAAGATCTAACTGAATCTAAAGCTTTATTAAATTCCGGGAATTAGTTCTTGAGATAGACCATCCGCGAAATATTTGTCACATACAGACAGACAGAGTCACAGACTCACAGACACACATTTTCTAAAAACAAATTCAGAACATCTAAAACGCCTATATCTGTCGAAAGCCGGAAGTCAAAAACTTGCATGAATCCAATGCTTTCTTCTTGTTAAGAGAGAAGAAAGTAAAAACCATAAGGTTTATTCAGAAAGCTATGCAGGTGCTAGTGATATAGGGAAAAGAGGTTTCTTATTTTTGATTTCTAATTCATTTTTCAAACATTTAAATATAAGAAATCATCGTTATGATATTTTGAGATTATCAACAATCAAAATAGGTAATCTACAACAACAAAATAAACAGTATAACGTTTATACAATACGAAATGAGTTTTCAACAGTTTTCTAAACAAGAGCTTATTGGATTTGTTTTTATATTACCACCAACCAAGACAGAAAAGTTATAACAGGGAATTGTTGGCTAATTCAAAAGCATTAACTCCGTTTCACACACCTACATCCTCCGAATCATACATTGTATGAACATGACCTACATACTATTTGAAAGACAAAATTTCAAATACTATCACAAGAGAGTTCCTAAATTTCGCCTAATACACAACAACTACGGCTAAACAGTTAACTGTGAACATTATTGCTACCTTGCAATACAAGATTTCTTTTACTTTCGTGAATTCAGTAAAAAACTAGTCATTGGAAGGCACCGTAATACTTACCAATCATGAATATGCATAATATAAAGTAGGAAAATAAAACTTGTGTAAACTATTTATAAAATGCATAGCAGTTCGAATGAAATCGTGGTTTGATGACGTCACAAACTTTAAATGCTCTATTACTGAATTGCGTAAAAGAAACACCCTTATAACTTCAAAAATGATAATCATATAAATTAACGGTTAACTGCGTCGGATTAAGCGTCTCATTTCCAATTAAAATATATCTTTGAATTGAAATTTGAATGAAATATAGGGTCATGGAAAATCGAAGAGAGTGGAAAATAGGATTCCAAATATCTCGGCAACTCATTATCCGATCGACTTCATCCTTTATGTAAAATTTATTGTTTTTATATTGTCTTTTATATTCACTCTTAAAATAAACAATTTCGAAAATTTTTACGTACCTTTTATCAGAACAAATATTTCGAGAGTCCGAAAAAAATAGTTTCGGATAATCGAGGTTACTGAAATTCAACAAGCTTCTTCCCAGTATTACATACTAAGTACATACCAAATTTCAAGTCTCTATCTCAATTTTTTTGGGAGATAGAACGTTTACAGACACACACACACAGACAGACGGACGGCAAATTTTTTTTCTAAAAATATGTTTTTCGGAATCTCCAGTGTCTGAAACGCGTAAATCCGTCAATTTTTTTTTCGATTTTCAAAACGATTACAAGATTTACCCTATATTACTTATGATGGGTAAGTAATAGGAATTTTTATGTGATTGTTCGTAAAAGAATCAGTTTATGTACCACTAACTTTGGGTGATTTAAAAATATATATATCTTACAGCTTTTGTGAACTTAGTGACCAAATACATTCTTTATTGAGTGCGAAAGGAATTCTACTACGTCAGGATGCTATCCGTGCAGCAGGAAGGGGCACATTCAACGTGTATAAACCTATAAACTTAAATGTGAATACAATAGATCCTGGTTATACGGAAAGTATGAGAGCAAAACGATTTCGGTAAATCATTTTTCCATAGAATTTTTTGAATAATTGAGAATATTGATTCTTCATATGAGACAATTTCAGATGGCAATGCATTTCTCGATACCAAATTTTCCGTTGACATGTTTCAGAAGCTTTCTGAAAAATTAAAAGATGACGACATTAAAGCTAGGCTTAATTCAGCCAATTATCAGTAAGATTTTACAAATGAAGAAATAGTTGGAACAGTAAATAATGGAGTTTTTCTTTCTTTTGTAGTTGAAGAAGAATCCGATGAGACGGAGAAAATTTTTACTCTCAATGAAGCTACAAAAATATTAGGTGTAGCACTTGTTCAATGTCATTTCCTTGCACTGAATATAACAAGAGGATGCTACTATTTCTAATACTCTATTGTTCAGAATATGGAGTAACAAAGCTGCTTTGAAAATATGTCAAACAGCAAAAGAAAATCATTGTACGAGAAATAAAATTCAGGGGTTAAAGTAAGCTATTTCTACTATTTAATTTTGCTTTATTTATTGCAACACTATAAACATAGTACATTTATATATTTATGCGGTATTATGTAATAAATACATTCCAGTTTTGTAAGTAGTACTTTAAAAAGTTTTGCAAATTAAAGCCAGTGTTTAAGCAAATCTTCGGGGCTGGAATAACCAAAATTCTACTGTATATTCAAATGTACTTTACCTCTTTCACATACAAGAAAACAATTCAAGAACTTTAATAGTATGATATCGAGTCCATCAATTCGAATAACCTTTTATGAAATAAATCTTTATAGTATATCATATTAACCGTGAAATTATATTATAATAACCGTGCAATGGAAAATGTTTGTTGGTCCTTCTTGTGGTTAATTTTTTTCCTTGTTTCAAAGTTTTACTTCATCATGTAATTCTTTCTTCTCTATACACTTTAAACAACGTTTTAAAATTTTGCATCTGGAAGAAAAGAAAAAATTCTTTATTTTTTATTATGAAATACATGTCCTTACCTTCTTTAAATATTATTAGAAAGTTAAAATATATATATATACATCATGATAAAAAATCGGGCTGAAAAAAAAAAGATTCTTTCAGACAGTGGAAAAAGATGGTTAAAGAAGAAAAAAGAAAAAAAAAACAGATGCTAACAATTTACAAAAGATAAAAAACATAGTGAAGAATATACTATTTACTTTAAATACAAAAATGACACTTGACTCAATTTGCAAAAGAAAGCAGCTGTAAATTTAAATAAGAAAAAAATTCTGTCTGAAGTTATTTTAACATTAAAGAAAACTAAACATATAGAGAGAAAAAAATCACCTTTATCAATTCTAATTTATCTTTTCTAAGACATTGAACGTTTATTAAGGTAACTTAGTTGTAAATGATGAGTATTTCTCGATTTTTTCCTAATTTTAAAAATAAATTTTATCAATGATATGTATAATTAAAAAAAAACTAACTTTTCGTTTTAACGTATACATTATAATTAACTTTTCTAGGAATAGAGAAAAATATAATTCTTTCGCAAATAACACTTTTATTTCAAAGACAAAAATGTAACAGATGTATTAATTCTAGGGAAAATTGTACAACATTTTTATAAAACAAAAGCCAAACGAATAAATTTAAGAAAAAAGATTATTATTTATAATTTACAAATGAAGAAATAATTCAATTTGTGCTGTAGCTTTTAAGTTTGTTATATTATTTGGTGTAATGAAAATCATGTTGACTATGTGTATAATTAGTCAAACTCTCGTTTGAGTCTACAATATATCTTAGGGATCTGCACGGGTCGAATTTTCCAGGGCCGGGACCGGCTGCAGCAAAAACACTATCGGCCTGGGTCGGTATAAAAGCTAAAAGTTTGGCATGGCTCATTAAAAAAGCTAAAACTGCGTCTGAACACGTTTATTTTTAACAATTCATGGCGTGCCTGGCTCATGCAAAACTCAATAAAATCGAAGTCGACCGCACTCAATTTTTACGAAAAATGACGATATTTCTTAACTTTAACTAGTGGTCGAAAAAACTACTTTTTTATTGTAGCGAACTACAACTACTTTATCGATTATGTAGTTAACTACAACTACAACTACTTTATCAAAAATGTAGTTAACTACAAATACTTGTTTTAGAAAATAGTGACTGCAAACTATTTTTCAAAAGTAGTCACTACTTCGGTACTTTCAAATTTTGCCAAGGGATTCAATCTACACTCGAAATTGAGGACATGGATTAAGTAATACGAGGGTTGCTATTTATATTTCTGGCCTAGTAATGATAAAACAAAAAAAATTATAATCGACATTGGATTTATTGTTTTTTAAAGTATTCTCCATGAAAATAAATACACTTTGGCATGCGTTTTAACCAATTTTCGAAGCACTGTTTCCATTCCGATGGAGGTAACTTCAAAACATGCGTTTTGAATGCATCAACCGCTTCTTCGGGTGTCAAAAATCGTTGTCCAGGTATTTTATTTTTTATGTGTGAGAATTTAAAAAAATCACTGGGTGTCAAATCAGAGCTGTACAGCGGATGACCCATCCATTCGATGTTTTGTCCTTTCAGAAATTTCCTTTGTTTGAGCCGATGTGTGAGAGCTCGCATTGTCATAATGAAGAATTATTCGCCTGTTCTTCTGCTTTTTTCGAATTTCTCCGAAGACTTCTGGCAAACAAATGGTCGTGAACCATTTAGAATTGACTGTCTTGAGTTGCTCTGACGCCACTGTTGCCACGTGACTGGTAATGCCGAAGAAACAGGCAACCATTTGCCATCGATGTGCTTCTTTCTCGAACAACTTTCGTTGTATTTGGCTCATCTTGGAAGACCCATACAGTCGATTGCTGTTTTGTTTCCAGCTCATATGCCTAGATCCATGATTCGTCACCTGTGTAGATGTTATACACAACCTTTGATGAATCTTGGACGTACTTTTTCAACATTTCCTCGCACCAATCTATACGAGCCTTCTTTTGAGCGTTTGTCAGATTATGCGGGATCCAACGCAAACAATTTTTTTACTACCAATTGTTCATGTAATATCTTATTGATGCTTTTCATACTAATGTCCAAAGATCCCCCAATCTCACGGTATGTCACATGACGATCTTGCTTTATCAATTCACGCACAGCATCGATATTTTCGGGCACAACAACCGATTTTGGACGACCTTCATGGAATACGTCTTGGAGCGAACATCGACCACGATTGAATTCATTATACCAGTTTTTTACAGTGTTGTAGGATGGTGCTTTATCGCTGTATAAAGAATTAAGTTCATGGAAGCACTCTTATCTTGACAATCCACGTCGATAGTTATGAAAAATAATCGCACAAAAATGTTCACGATTCAATTCCATTTTTTGCACAAGATGAATTTTTCAATTAACTGTAAATAACACAAATCAAGCTAAAATGGCAAATCATTCTGAAGAATTTATGGTTAAAAATAACAAACTTTCAATTGAAATCGTCTGCGGTTGCCTAGTAACACTTCCAGTTTCCAAGGCCAGAAATATAAATAGCAACCCGCGTACAATGTCCCCTCTTTATATCGCCTATGCCGAGATACAATTAAATAAGTGCAATATAACAGAGGACATTAAAAAATTAACTAACACAACAAGAAAAATGTTTTGTGTTTGTCTCCAAAATGTTAGTTTATGCACATATTAAAATTTTCTTGGCGAAATTAAGAGATCTATACCTAATACAATCAACATTTAAATACAGTTGCTTATAAAATGCTATTAGACTACAGTTTTTTCCTTTTTTTCGGGAGGCACGAAAACAAAGCTATATACCTGCGAGCGATGTAACGAGAGGCTACTCTTGTATATAAACTATTTATGTACATTCATACACTGCATACATTTTATTTATTTTTCTTATAGTAATTATTGCATTGGGACAAAAAAATTCCTGTTGACTCTTGTGTTTACCAATAGATGTGTTTACTTAAAGAGTTAAGTAAACAACACATTCTTAATATGTTAATTGTATTGAATTATTTTGAGAGTCAATTATATTGAGTTGTCTAATTTTATAACCCAGAAAATTACAGAAAAACAAATCTACATGCAAACAATGAAAATATCTCTACAAAATACAAATTCCACAATAAATATTCTATTCCACAAAAACATGAGGATAAACAAGCGCTCCCTTCATTTTAAAACATTTGCTGCTTGTTTTGTTTATATTAATCTATACTAATAAAATAAAGTTTCGGTTTGTGTGTGTGTTTGTCTTTTTGTCTGTCTGCGATGGCTAGCAAAATGTAGCCCGCCTAGAAGTCTGAAAATGTAGGTGTGGATAGTCCAAGATCTGGCCATGTGCACCTGAGTCTCAGAATTTTAATATTTTGATAATTACCCAACATATTATTTATAATCTCATTAAACATCGTATTGAAAATTCCATCTTTTAAATCAAAATGGGTAAAGAAAAGAATAGCTGTTCTGGATTTGCAAGTGGAAATGAACGAATTCGAAATTATTTTACTAATTAGCGAATTTTAAGAAAACATAATAATTAAGATATCAATTTGAAAATTTCTGAGCATATGTAAAAAAAAATCTGCATCCGACTATGCGATTTTTGGAAAATTTGGTCGGTAATTTTTTTTAATTTATGCAAAAATCTGCCGAGAAAGTTTCAGACAGGGATCTGCTTTCATTAAAAACTGAAATACAAAGAGATCTGTTTCTCTGGCCGATCCCTTCATTTAGTTTGCGAAAATGAAAGGAAGTAATTACCAATTTTTACTAATGAACAAAAATTTAGATAACTAATTAAGATATAGATTTGAAAAGTTTTAAAAATTTAACCTGTCGCCATTTCGAAACAAGATGGCGCTTGAAGCGGGCCAACGAACTCGGTTGCGACCTTGGTATGTTCTGTACACTTGATCAGTCACATTGAATCAGTTCATAAATAAGAGAGTTGCAGCATAACAAAAAATCAGATTGTTTCAAAATCTCAGCCACCCTCGAATTTCAAACTGCCATATCTCAGCCATTTTTTAAGATATAGCCAAAACAGAAAATGTTCCGGAATCCTTGTATCACGATCTAACATTTAACGGAAACAACTTTTTCAATTTATAATTTTTTGTACATATTTTTGAATTTTTAAATTTTTTAAATTTTTTAACTGGCCGTCATTTTAAAAACAAGATGGCGGATGAAGCTGGCCAACGAACTCGGCCGACTTTGGTATGTCCTATACACGTACTCAGTCACATCCAAATTGGTTCATAAACAAGAGAGTTATATATATATATATATATATATATATATCAACATTTGAACGGAGGGTGGTTTGGGGGTCTGGAGGTCGTGATCGGTGAAAATATACCAAAATGTTTTGGAGTTGCTTTCCTCCGAACGGCTGCAATAGGTGGCATTTTGTAATAAAAGCTACCTAACAAAAGAAAAGAAAAAGAAAAGAAAGAAAAAAGAAAAAGAAAAGAAGCTGTAAGTTTATTTATTTATTAATTTATTTTTAAGTAACAAAGTTTCAAGTTATTGCTTGCAAGTTTAGTGCTTTTAGTTGCCAGAAATACGTTGTACGATTTATGATAAAAACACCCTGATCATGATAAGAAACCATTGTTCTCGCGATTGTTCTTTTTTGAATAATGATTATGGAATATTCCTCATCAGTTACTATTACTATTATTTATTGAAAAAAGTGTTGTTACGCTGTGATCTTAAGGAGTAGCCAGCATCAGATTTTTGCAGATTCCAATGGAGATCGTAGAAACAAGCATTTTTAAATCTGTTACGTTGAACATTTTTAAATTGTTTAATAAAATTATTCAATATAACAATTTTTCAAAATGCTTGTCTCTAAGACTTCTATTTAAATCTTCAAAAATCTGACTTTTTTTATCTTTAGAAAATCATTTATCTTTACGAATTATCCATGTTCGTTTTAGTTTAGAATTCGTTATATTCTCAGAGGCTTAGATGTAAAAAACAGACATACATACAGTCATATTTTAATAGTATAGATAATTTTACATAAATTAAAAAAAAGTCCATTACGAAATACACAAATTTTTTTAACGTAGTTCTATTTACGTAGTTTAAATTATTTCTAGGCGGGAAATAAAATATATAGATAGATTGAAGAATCAACAAACTGCTACAACATAGAAACATAATATTTATTAAAATAAACAGTTTTATTCCAATTATAAAACACCTTTGAAATGAATAAAAGAAAGAGAAAAAAAAATCTTGCGCAAGCTCCTTAAAATATTTCTATTTTTTTTCTGGTGAATGCGAATGAATTCATTTTGTATAAGAAAACAAATATAAATTGAATCAAATGAGTTACACCCAGACAGTTAATATTTATTCTAAAAATGCAAAAAAGACTTAAAATGTATTTCTGAAATTAAGTTAAAGTCGAATTTATGACAGCTAAATTAAAAAAATCCGATTGTATCGTTTGGTAACGTTTTTCCAGTAAATTTCTAAAGTATGTAGTGTGATGATAAAATGACAGAAGTTCAAGTGAAATTGCACAATAACTTCTTAAAACGAATTTTTTTTTTTCAAAAAGCTATCAATTTTGACAGAAATATCAAATCTACGTTTAAATGGACGATTTGATTTATCTAAATTTTGTAACTTTGTCACTAACTAATCACTTGTACTTAAAGTGCTTTCTAGAAGTAAAGTGAGTTTAAGTTAAATTTTTATAATATTAATATAATAGTAATGTTCTCTTATTAGGCGTGAAAAAAAAAAACTCCGGTTAAGAGTATTTCTTACCATGGGCTTACGGATGTAGAACTAAAGGTCATACTTTAAGAATTTTTTGTGGATAAATTTAAATATTTGTGAAAATTGCGGTATTAAAAAAAATCATTTGGCCCAAAAAATGGCTTTTACATGCTTGTAAAAAATAAAAAAATAAAAGTAATAAATTAATAAATAAATGCTACTTAGCCAGCATACAGAGTTCAATTCCGGACGTTTATATCATATACGAGTATTATAATATTGTAATATTAATATCGTATTATAATACAAATAAGTCTTGTGTCTTATATGTGTGCACGAGCAGGGAAGACCGAGCTATGCTCGGTCAAAATTAAATTTGGGTTCAAATATCATCACCCATGACTAAAATGACCCACTAATTGAATTTTATCGAACATGTGACTTAGTCCAACAGTCTTCTCGTGTCCGAAATCCATAGGATGCAAAATTTAGTGTAAATTTTAATTAATGTAAGCCGTTTTTAAGATAAAATAGCTTGACCCATAATGACCCATAACCAAAATGACCCACTAATCGAAATTTCAAGAACATGTGACCTAGCCTAATAGTCTTCTCGTTCCCTCAACCTGTAGGGTGCTAAATTTATTTCAAATCCTATGAACCGTTTTTAAGATAAAATAGCTTGACCCATAATGATCCATGACCAAAATGACCCACTAATTGAATTTTCTCGAACATGTGACCTAGCCCAACAGTCTTCTCGTGCTCGAAAACCATTGGATGCAAAATTTAGTGTAAATTGAGCCGCTTTTTAGATCTTGACCCACAATGACCCAGAAATGACCCACTAATCGAATGTTCTCGAACATGTGACCTAACCCAATGATTTTCGCGTGCCCGAAACTCGTAGGATACAAAATTTAATCAAAATCGTTAGAGCCGTTTTTTAGATAAAATTAATTTGACCCGCTTTGACCCAAAAATGACCCACTAATCGAAAGTTCTCGAACATGTGACCCAGCCCAATAGTCTTCTCGTGCCCGAAAATAATCGGATACAAAATTTCGTCCAAATCGTTTGAACCGTTTTTTTAGATACAATTAGATTGACCATGACCCAAAATGACCCATTAATTGAATTTTCTCGAACATATGACCTAGCCCAACAGTCTTCTCGTGCCCGAAAACCAATGCAAAATTTAGTGTAAATTGAGCCGCTTTTTAGATCTTGACCCACAATGACCCAGAAATGACCCACTAATCGAATTTTACGGACATGTGACCTAGCCCAATGATATTATCGTGCTCGAAACTCGTAGGACACAAAATTTAATCAAAATCGTCAGAGCCTTTTTTAGATAAAATTAATTTGACCCGCGTTGACCCAAAAATGACCCACTAATCGAAAGTTCTCGAACATGTGACCTAGCCCACTAGTCTTCTCGTGCTCGAAAATGGTCGGATACAAAATTTCGTCAAAATCGTTTGAACCGTTTTTTAGATACAATTAGCTTGACAATGACCCAAAATGACCCAAAATGACCCACTAATCGAATTTTCTCGAACATGTGACCTAGCTCAATGGTTTTCTGGTGCCCCAAAACGGTAGGATACAAAATTTCGTCAAAATCGTTAGAGCCGTTTTTAAGATAAAATTTGCATATATATATATATATAACCACACACAAGATTTGCTCGTATTAGAATATATGATATGCGAATTTTATCTAAAAAACGGCTCTAACGATTTTGACTGAATTTTATACATTACCGTTTTCAGGCATAAGAAGACCATTGGGCTAGGTCATATGTTCGAAAAAATTCGATTAATGGATCATTTTGGGTCATTTTTTTAACAGTTAGTAGTAAACAAAGTTGCAAAGTTGGCAACATTTTTCCAAATATCGCCGAATTTGGCAAAGTATTGGCAAGATTTGGCGGGAAAATTGACTTTTCAGATTACCAATGCCAAAACATGTACTTGATGCCAAATAAAAGAATATGTCAAGTTTGCGACTTTTCCGCACATTATGACGACATTTAGCGAAAAATTAGCTTTCATAATCGGAAATATATTTGTAGAAATTCCCAATAGGAGCGTCCTCGAGATATATGATTCAACCAATCAAAGTCCATAGAACGTTCTCAAACACAGAATTCAACCAATCAGGGTACATAGAACTGATTGTTATACGTTGCTCAGAGAATTTATTGTTGCATCGTGATGAACACAAAGCTAATTTTAACAGAGTATCGTTCGGTCGTCCCAACTGGTTAAAAGTTAAAAGGAAATCAATCGAGCGGTTCTCGAACGACCAAGCAGCCTTTTAAAAAAATTGTCTTTTTGAAAAATAATGCGTTTAAAGTTAAATGCTTGCTGTAGACGCAATTTATTACAGTGGCATACTTGTCACTGTAAATTTTGTAATAATTCGAATTTCAAATTATGGGCGCAATGAGCTATCAGAAAATGTAGATATCTGTCTTGATATTTTGAAAGTTGTAACCTCAGAACATCTTGTAACGATATCTAACAATCTAACTCAGTTTAATGATTTAATTTTTATAAATGCTTTAATTTTGATAAAATTTCACTCTATTGTTCGAACTGAAAATAATTAAGATTACATTAACACATTTTTTGTTTCAGATTCATAAAGGAATTTGAAATTATTATCAGTAAGCTATTTGTGATGTTTTTGGTGATTGATCTCATACTTCAAACTCATTCAGGTTTTAATATATTAGTTATGCTGTTTGTTTAAGCAAGCAGGTTAAGGCAGAAAAAGTGCTTTCTACAATTATAGTGATATCATGTATATATAAGATGAAACGAACTACATAACTCTTTAAGGAGGTAAGGGGGGGGGGGGGTTCAAATTAAAACTTTCAAAATATCGTAGGGAAAATTTACATTTTCTGATAAATCAAGGTGCGAGATGCGATTTTTTGAAATTCGAATTATTACAAAATTTACAGCAACAACAATGAAAAAGATTCAAACTGGTCTCCATCCGTAAGACTAAGATGAGAAATACAGTAAACCGGGTGTGTTTTTTCACCCGAATAAGAAAAAAATAATATGCTAAATTTTTTGTAACTTAAACTAAACATTACTTATATATTTCTTTTGTCTAGATAGCACTTTGATTTAAGTACGGGGGGGGGGGGGGTTGGTTTGTGGCGAAGTTACAATATTAAAATTTACACCCAACCCGAGCCCGAAAATTCTGGTTAAATTCCACCCGAAACAGACAAAAAAATTTGGTCAACACGAAACCCGACAGACTTCAACACGAAAACAACGCGACCCGAAATATTTAAACTCAAATCCGAAGAGAAAAAATGTTAATCCATATTTTAATACAATTATAAATAAGAAGTCTCCAATTATATCTCTAACACCAATTTTATCTTTTTGTATAAAAATGATCATAAACACTCATTAATATTCAAATACACTATATGGCCATAAAAGACCGGCAACTTTCAATTTTAGACATTTTGTCGAATATTTAAAAATATGCTAGTCAGATTCTTCTGGAATTTTAGGATTAAAAAGAAAAGGTTTGACTTCATATTTATCAACGTCGATTTGATAAGGAGGTCCAACAAAAAATTATACAAAAAATTTTACAAAAAAATAATACTTGGGATCACCATGTGAAATAAAATACACGAAATGAACTATCGCTACAAAATATACATAGGCAGACATTATACAATATGTGTATTCATTTGTGTATATTAATAAAAATATTTGCATGTATATTAATAAAAATATAGCGATTTTTTAAAAAAAAATAAAAAAATTCTTGCATGTTTTTTGCTTATAACATACAGGGTTTTTAACCAAATTTAATGCCAGTTTCAGAAAAATTGACAGCGGTTAAAGCAGGTTAAGGCAGAAAAAGTGCTTTCTACAATTATAGTGATATCATGTATATATAAGATGAAACGAACTACATAACTCTTTAAGGAGGTAAGGGGGGGGGGGGGGTTCAAATAGAAATATAGTAGTATTCATAGTAGAAACAATATATTGCAATTGGAATGTAAATATATTAAATATTTAAGGAAATATGGGCAGTTATATAAAATATTTTTTATCTGTGCATGCGCGAACGATAACAAGGAACTTTTTGCATAATTTAATAGTCAGCTCTATGGAGCAACCTATTAAAAAATCAGTCAAATATCGTAAAAATGCAGAGAGATATCGGCGTTAGAGTGAACTGTTTTTTTAGTTTCTCACTAAAACTCGCTGAATGATAAGGGATTTTCCACAAATTGGCATTTTTTATTTTATACTATTTTCCAATTTTTAATGATACTTTAGTTCTCTTTGAAAAACTACCCTAACGAGCTTATTCGAACAAAAAAAAATTATCAAAATCAAAGGATCCGTTCCAAAAGTATTATAACCTGGTGGAATAAAGTTTTCCAAGGCGAACTAAAGTATGAATAAAAAATGAAATATAGTATAAAAATTAAACATGACAATTTGTGAAAAATCCCTTATCATTCAGCGAGTTTTAGTGAGAAACTAAAAAACAGCTCACTCTAACGCCGATATCTCTCTGAATTTTTACGATATTTGACTGATTTTTTTAATAAGTTGCTCCATAGAGTTGACTATTAAATTATGCAAAAAGTTCCTTGTTATCGTTCGCGCATGCGCAGATAAAAAATATTTTATACAACTGCCCATATTTCCTTAAATATTTAATATATTTACATTCCAATTGCACTATATTGTTTCTACTATATTTTGTCAATTTTTCTGAAACTGGCATTAAATTTGGTTAAAAACCCTGTATGTTATAAGCAAAAAACATGCAAGAATTTTTTTAATTTTTAAAAAAAATCCCTATATTTCTATTAATACACATACTATTCTTACACAAATGAATACACATATTGTACAATGTCTACCTATGTATATTCTGCAGCGATAGATCATTTCGTGCATTTTATTTTACAGGGTGATCCCAAGTATTATTATTTTTTTCTATAATTATTTTTGGCCCCCTAATTGTCCTTCTTATCAAATCGACTTTGATAAATATGAAGTCAAACCTGTTCTTTTTAATCCTAAAATTCCAGAACAATCGGACAAGTACATTTTTAAATATTCCACAAAATGTCTAAAATTGAAAGTTGCCGGTCATTAATGGCCATATAGTTTATCTATTTTTTTTTCTCATCTGAAACATATTCAGGACATTCTTTTGAAAAATCGGGTTAACCAGACTGGAAATGAAAAAATTTGCGCCAAACCCGGTCCAACCTGAACCGCTGGTTGGGTCAGGTTCGGATAACCTGATTTTTATCCGAACCGATGCACGACTCTTAACTCTAACTTAGGTGTGTTCTTGACAAATTTTTCCGGATTGTCGCGTCCTAAAAATCGTATAAAACGTAATTTTTCACAATCTTATTTGAAAAATCCTTTGCATTTATAGGCAAATGGGAAGCGCTATTGGATTTGTTGGTATCTGAATGAGGATAGCTGAAACATTTATGCATTTATGAATGCAAATGACTTCGTGTATGTGTCATAAAATAACCTGTTTATATTTCAAAATAGCCTTTAAGAGATAAAATTGTTTTTTTGGAAATTAGTCAGATTTCAAACACTTCTGTAATATGGATATTTTTGTTTTCGTTTTTTCAAATTGAGTTACTTTTTTTGTCCTATTTAATAAAATCTAAATGACATAAAAAAATTAAAAGAATGAAGTTATTTCCTGTAAAAATGATTTTTTTTATTAATAACAGCTTTGTTTTTAATGCAGATTTATTTCGACTAGAAACATAGAGGAATACTTTTCTTTTACTCCTACCCAAGAAGCACGTGTTTGTTTAATGCTTTTCTCAATATCCCTTTCGACACAGCAACCACGAATGGGTTTTCAATCCCTTCGGACAACTTTCCTTTAAAGCGGCTGTAAATTTATGACTGAGTGCCACTGAATTTAGGATAAAAGTTTTCGGGAGTCATGGATTATTTGCGATGCCTTTTTATTTTCCCATGGCGCCAGATACTGGAGCAGTCTTTGGCATTCACGAAAAGATTTTATATGTTAAACTTCGAAAATATCTCCGAGTTCTGAGCAACAAAATTAGTGTATCTCGTGTGTTCCTTGTATTTCCCTGACAACATTTTTCTTAGGAGAGAAATTTTCTCTAAGGCATTGACATTAATTTTTGACCTGCTTCAACTCATGTTATCAGTTGATCAGTTGACATGAGTTTGTTTACAACTAGTTCTGAGAAGACTCTTTAGAATTTTTTTTCGAAAACATTATAAATGCATGCCGTATGAAATAATAAAGCTCCATGTGCATGCATTATATATTTTATAATTATATATATAAAACCTTTAAAGTATCAATAAAATATTCTCTATACATGCACAAAGAAACCTTTCCTCATATGAAAAGTGATGTATGCATGTTTTTTTTAGCTTAACACGAATATTTGTATGCATAAACAATTGATAGTATGCATGAAACTTTTATAATTTTAAACATGATATACGTTAACGTGCTGACTTGATTGTATGCTGTAACGTATGCATAAACTACTTTACAAATATGTACATTACATAATCAAAATTAGCTAGAAACCAGATATATTTGATGTAAAAGATGAATATTTGTTTCTCTGAGTTTTGGAATAATTCATTTCTGCTCTATGGATTAAATAATGCATTCAATTCTAATATTTCAAAGTGTTACATGTTCAAAATCTATATGACAAAAATATTCTTATTAATGTATAAATACAGACACGGTTTTGTCTTTTTCTTAATTGACGCATACAGGGTGGCACAAGAAATATATAAACAACTGCACTCTCCTGTCCGTATAATCTACATCGAGGAAGTGGAATAATATATATAATGTACCTTTTTCCAATGCAGAAACTTTAAAAGCCATGGACGCTTGATTTTTGAAGGCAATTTCTCTACCTCGCCAGCCGCTTACCGAACAGATTTCGTTGGATTTTCGTCCTAGGTTTCTATCAGGGTTTTTAAGAGATTATTGATGACCGTGGTCTTCCCGAACATTGATTATGAATAAAGGTATCAGGTGAATGGCACAATTTTTTTGTAGAAATAGAAGAACTATAACACAACAAATTGTAGCGCAACACAACTCAGAGTCGTCGCAAAGCATACCTGTAAGCTCTACTAGATCGATCTTAAAACCGATCTTTATAATATATTTTTCAGTGAGGGGTGGTCATAATAATTCGGCCACTAAGTGTATAATATTGAAATTATAACAAATATCAGCGTATTCATATGTTTACATCAAATAGCATATTGCAGAACAACATTTTCACTGCTTACATGCCATGATTGCGCTTCATCAAAATCATATATGGGTCATTCTTCACTAACATGCAAATTTCAAGTTAAATTGTTTCAGTATTTGTTGGAGAAAATATCACGATTCCACGATACTAGACTGTTCTGTATGCCTTACCAATGATGTAAGTGCAACGTCCTAGTTCATTTAAATTTATCTGAACAAACTTATCACAGAGGATGGAGAAGATGCACGAACATGTGCTTATATTGCACGAAAAATATATTTTAAGTAAAATTACTGTATTTGGTATTATGTAGACTTTTGAAATGAAAATTTCAAACATTACTTCGAAAAAAAAATATGAAAAAACTGAATTGGGATTAACCCTCTGCATACGACTCGATTTTAACACTTCTAAAATACGAGACAATTTCCTTTCTATTTACATATATAATTATTCACATTTTTATCAACAATTTTAATACAATAATTTTAATAGTTTTGCCTTATCAAAATGCACATAATACAGTTCCCACGTTTTTAGCTGGTATTGTTTAGAATGGTTGCGTTTGCGACTATTTATTTATTATTTTGTCTACCACTCTTTCCAAGCAAAAGTTTTTGTGGTAAATTTCTAATAAAATTGAATTAATATTTACTAATAATGTACCACGGAAATTACTGTTTTGAAATAGTGTTACACAAATAATTAAAGAAAACAGTCACATTCGGAAACCTTTCAACGCGATTTTCATGTGAACCGCATTTGCGGACGAACTTTATGGCTCGCGGAAACTGCGGGAGCCGTATGCAAAGGGTTAACACATTGAGAAGCTTATCGGAGGATTAACAGATTGTGAAGTTGAATGCGTCTAGATTATATCAAATGAACATGTTCTTCACTAGGAAATTTTATTTAAGAAAAGAGTTTAAATAAATGCAAACAAAAAATAAATCACTAAATACAATTTCTGGTCAGAATTATATTTATGTGAGATTATTAACTTCATTACCATGGCGAAATAACGACGGAAGTGAGATTTTGTAAAGTCTAATCGTTAAAGTCTAACCATTGCTCTGTCAATAATGTGACTTTGCAGGCTAAAATAAACTATGCAAATGGTGAATGTTGCACTAAAGTCATTTAAATATAGCTCATTGGTAAAGCGTAAAAAGAGAACATGGAAGTAAAAACAAAACACCCGCCATTATACAGGCATATTTTCATAAATAACAACTAGAAAAATTTTTTGAGCTTTTGACGTACGTGGAATACAGGCAGAAACAAACAGTACTATCACATGCCTTTGAGTGTACTGAAAAATGTACTATAACACCATAATATAACCTTAAATAATTCTTAATTGTGTTATTAAGTGCTCTCTGTGTGATTGGCTTATGCCTCCTGCTTTCCTATTGGCTATCTTCTTTAACCTAGTCCCTTTCCCTTCTATTTCCTTTCAGTCATGCTCTTGTCTTCAAAGTGACAGCACGTCGCCTGAAGAAGAAAGACAAAGTTCTGTCAAACGGCCTTGCACCTTTCTTAATTTTATGATGTTATTAAGATGTTTTTTGCCTTTATCTATGTACCATCTACACTAGCTTGTTCAATATTTTAATTAGAATATTACCTAAATCACTGTGCATTTATTAGAGAAGAAACTAATTAAAATCTAGTTAATCTTATTTATTAATCACTTTGTGTTCGGAATTGCTTTTTATGCTTCATGAAATATCCTGTAACGATGATAATTACGTAATTTAACTTTTTAAATTTTAGGAATCACTAACCTATAGAATTTTATCTATGAAACTACTTATTAACACACTTTAGGAAAAATGCTTGCTTTGGTTTCTTTTACTGAGCATGTTCTGTATGTCCTCTATAGTCGGGATACGCCGGCATTCTTCTGTAGTTTATGTTCACAGGCATTATTTCATATTTGGGCTAGACACATAGTATGGGGCATTCCTCAAGAATTATTAAAAGCGATTCTCCCATCAATAATTACCTCAGTTTCATGCAAAATGCAGTTTCATTTAATTGCTATCTAAATTTTGTGTCCAGAAGTTAAAAAATGTTATATTTTCAAAAGGGGCGTGTTCAATTCCATAAAAGTATCTTCACTAAACTGAATGGCCTGGAATGGGCGGGCAAACTATAACACTAACAAACTGGATTCACTTTTCAAGTAATATAATAAAATTCACAAAGATTGAAATATTATAAAGTCATTAAAACACATTTTGCTCAGTAAATATCCTTATGCTGTAATGTATTCGATATATTTTGAGTAATCCTGTAAACGAACCGTAAATACCACAATGCCGCTTTACAATAGGGAACTTACTGTGATTTACTGAAGTAACATATCTTAATATCGTGTGCATATGACCATTTTTATACAGTTAAACCATTTAGTTATTTTTTCTGTTTGCTCTATAGTAAATATAGGAATCTAATACTTAAAACTGATATAACTCAAAAACTTAATTAATATTTTTGCATGAAACTATTAATATTTGAATTACTCATGCAACAAACACCGTTAAAATCCGATAATTACATCTCTCTGTAGCCCGGTCAAATACTTGCACTGAATAAGAATTTTAAAAAGGTTCACTTTTAAAATCGAATTTACTAAAAATCTATCTATTCTATTCGTCGGATTCCATGTGATTAAAGATCGTAATTAAAGATTATATATATATATATACATATATATAGCTACTGTGAGCGGTCTATGAGACCGCGAAAGTGTTTTATTCCAAAGATGAATAAAAGGCTCGACCAACTCATAAGATACTGTTTTTGTACTAAACTTTCTGTACATGACTGTTATAATTAAAATTCACCTATTCAAAAGTCTCTAGCGATAGTACTAGGGCTCATAACAAAACAAAATTTCACTAGTATTTATAGTTAAACTGAAAATTATATGTTAAACTGTGAAAATTGAAAAAAACAGCGGCCTGTGAAGTCGGTAATAACAATTAAGGATTAATAAAATTGAATATAACTTAAGTTAATATTTTCATATGCATGATCTATAATAAATGCCTTACATTAAAATTGCGTTAGAGTTTATTTTTTTCTTAAAACACATCTCTAAATATTTTTTTATAATATTTTTACGAAACAGAAATCACATCAGTGCATTTCGAAGTTTTCAAATATTAAAAATAATTTTTAAGCTCAAATGCATGCCGGGAAAAGAAAAAAAAAACAATGCCAATTGAACATTTTAAAATTTTCTTACGCAACATGTAAACCTTAATGTCTGGAAAATATTATCTGACTTTGTGATATTTTATTGCATATCTAATAGTCTCCTTTTGGCAATCGATGCTCTATTCGCAACACGCCAAAACACCGATAGCCGAAGGCTTCATTGCTTAACAACCGATTCAGCAATTGGTGTTACATGCTGGTGACAGATTTTGCTGACCTATACGGTTATATAAGGCAAATCAAATGCATATTCCATTGAACACTGATGGTAGCGTTGACTCAATAATTCGATAAACTGAATCTATGGTCAAATATAATAAAAGTTCTTTAACTCACGTAATTTCCTGTATACGACATATTTTTAAGATTTTATGGCATAATTATAAAAGAATATTTAAAATTCTATTGCAATGCTGAACATCCAATTGTCAATATGATCCAAAAATAGAAATCTTAGATGAACTACCATTTTCTTATTCCTTTATTTTAAAGTTTTAAAACGCTTGTCAACGTAGTTAAAATTTGTCTATGAATCAGTTTACTTGCCAGCCTACCTGAGCTCAATAGCTTTTCAAAAAGTATATCGACAATGGTTTTTTTTTTTCTAGTTGA
This sequence comes from Maratus michaelseni, assembly GCA_963931845.1. Taxonomy (NCBI): domain Eukaryota; kingdom Metazoa; phylum Arthropoda; class Arachnida; order Araneae; family Salticidae; genus Maratus; species Maratus michaelseni. The sequence goes on from OZ007589.1 coordinate 390,797,868, forward strand.
ATGCATGTAAAGTATAATAACGTTTCTTCTATACAAAATGATTTTTCTGGAGCTATTCTCTTTTAAGAATTTTCTATTCTTGTCTTTGTTTCATGGCAAAAATATTTAAAAATATATGCAAGATTCTCCAAGTGATATTGTTCAATAGTCAATAAAATGATCCGGTATGTATAAGCTAAACTTTTGTAACAAATATCGTCTGCTTCTTTTATTTTGAACTTTTTGAACAAATTTCAATGTGTAAAAAAGTATTCCCGACTTCTCTTTATATGTTTTTCTTCCGTTTGTATTCATACTTTGGATAAAAATGCTTATATAGCCTTGAAATTTAGGCTACATTCGCTGTCTCTATTGAAAATCATACCTCTAACTGATAGTTATTTCATAAAGCTGAACAAGAATTCAAATGTATTACCAGTACAAGCAATTGTTAGCTGAACATTATCTGAAAAGTTTTTTAATCATATTACACACTTAAAATGCAATTTACAGTCTAGTAGAATTACACAATTTTATTTAAACATGGTTAGAAAATAGAAAGGTCTGCTTACATGTATTAGTATTTAAGTTTCATGCAGTCAGACAAATTCGAAGAGTCTTTTTTTAACACTTTCCAACATAGTTGAAAAAGTGTTTGTGAATTCGGTTTGTCTGTCTATCTGTCTGCCCGTGCTCTAACTCGCGTAAATATACTTGGATCGTCATTCAATTGATATATGTTATTGAGGCTTATAAGATTGAGGTGCGGTGTTGAAAATGAAGTGTGTAGCACTTATAGTTTTTTTACAAGGACAATCAAAAAATTCCGATACATTGCGGTCTATGGGTAAAAATCATTTGCGGTTTGTTTTAATGATGTTACACAACTTCAAACATATTGAAAATGATATGTATCACTGAGGTGCACTACAAGAGACTAATTGTAGAATGTGGTGTGCATAGCACTTATAGTTTCTTTACAGGGATACTTACAGGGATACCCTGCGCCCTGTGGTTTCCGAGATTTTGAGGTTACATAGATAGATACGCGCGCGGATTTTAATAGGGTAGATAATTCATGGTTTTCATAAAAAACTGGGTGTTGCCATTTAAAATTTTCGGAATATTGTCACTGTAACAGTAAAGGAGATAGCGATTGTTGTTATTTACTTCATTCTAGAGGCATTGCCATAAAGAAAATACATACCAAATGGTATTCCATTTTGTTGCCCAGTTCATATATCGGCGAAGATTTTATTATGACCGCCCTTATATTCCATAAGTTGTAATGTCATAAAAAACATAGTATAAATCATGTGTTGTCTATTCATTTTGATTTTCTGATTTATTGGTAGTGTGTGAGATAATTCATGAGTTTAAAAAATAAAAATTTAATTATTATTAAATTTAAAAAATATAGGTAATTAAAAAAAAAGAAAGAAAGAAATAGAAAAAACGTTAAGTTATGTCTATTTTCCAGTTTAAGTTTCGATATCCAATGAATAGGCATGTTTCACCTGAAACTATGCTGATTCCAGTATGTTTCACCAGTATTTCATGTGTATGTCGTCATTATATATGACAGTAAAGAATAAATACAGAAAATTAAAATTCGCTTTCATGCGCTTTAGTTTCAACAAGTGTTTAAGCACTGTATAAACAGTCGGATAACAAAGTTGGATATCATGTATCAGATAGTTCGTGTAAATAAAAATTCTAATATTTCAATAAACAGTTTAAAAATTATAAATGATTAGACAAGTTAATTTTAAAAAGTTACTTTTCAACGTTGCAAAACAAATAGCGTAATGATAGTGAAGAATTTATAAATAAATTCGTACAGGAAAAATAATAATATGATGCACAGTAAGAACTAAAATAACTTCTTAACACACCATAAAAACTTTAAAAATGCGCTAGGCCTTTTGAAAGATCTGAGTCTTTCTTCGTCAGGCGCAAAAAGACGTGCGTCTACTATGAAAGCAGCAGCAAGACTGAAATGAGAGGTAAGGGAGAGAAAACAGGCTGATGCAACAGCCAATAGGAAAGTAGAAAACAACAGCCAATAGGAAAACAGAAGACAACAGCCAATCACAGAAGAGTAAAAACAAAACAATAGAGAATACAAAATAGAAGGGGAATAAGGAAGTGAAAAAAAAATAAATAAATAAAAAATAAATAAATAAAATAGAATAAATAAATAAATAAAATAAAAATAAAAATAAAAAATAATAAAAAAAATAAAAAAAAATAAGTAAATAAATAAATAAATAAATCAAATAGAATAAATAAATAAATAAAATAAAAATAAAAAGAATAAATAATAAAAAAAATTACAAAAAAATAAGTAAATAAATAAATAAATAAATAAATAATAAAAAATAATAAAAATAAATAAATAAATAAATAAATAAAACACACAAATACATTAAAAAAATGGAAACAGATGAAAATTAAGAATTAAATAAGTAACCAAAATATATAAATATATATAAAAAACAGACTAAAATTAATTAATACAAAATAAATTATATGGAAGTACTGAAGAGGTTTTTCCAAGCAGCAGAGAGCATTGTGGAATCGGATTTATCATTAACAATAACTTCACGATTAAGATAAATAACTAAATTTTCCAGAAAGTCCAATTCAGAGAAACTATTAGCATTAAAGATAATTTTAGCATTTTTAAAATTAAAACAATGGCCGGAATCCCAAGAGTGCTGGGCAATTGAAGATTTAGAAATTTCTTGATTAGTTACATAACGAGAGTGTTCTTTTAAGCGGATTTCGAGATTTCTTTTAGTTTGACCAATATAAGATAAATCACAGCCATTACAAGGAACATTATAAATTCCCCATTTACGAAGATCAGGAACAGGAGATTTGGTGGAGGGGAATTTGAATTTATTGACAGGTTTAAATATAATGTTAAAATTGAAGCGTCTTAAAACTTTAGCAAATTTGAAACATAAAGGAGGATAAAAAGGGAGGACAACCAAATTATCAGGTTTGCTTTTCACAGGTTTTGAAAGAGTAGATTTATAAGACGGTCTATTGAATTTCTTCACAGCATTATTGATAACAGAAGGATTGAAACCTCTTTTGACAGCAACAGTTTTTAAGTAATTAAGTTCATCCTTAAGGGATGCAGAGTCGGAACAAATTTTGAGAGCACGATTTACATATGTATAAAATACACCGATTTTTTGGTTGACAGGATGATTTGAGAGAGCATGAGGTGGGTTAGAGACAGAAAAAGGTTTTCTATAAACACAAGTTTTGAAAGAAGAATCACATTTGGTAACTAAAACATCAAGGAAAGGAAGTTTATTACAATTTTCTAATTCAAAAGTAAACTGAATATGAGGGTCAATAGAATTGACAGTTTGATAAATGGTAGAAATATCAAAATGATTATCAACTAAAACAAAAGTATCGTCAACATAACGCATCCAACATTTAAAATTAACCAGATTTAATAATTTTTCCTCAAAATAATGCATATAAATATCACAAATAATTGGAGATAAAGGATTACCCCTACTTAAGCCGTCTGATTGTTTGAAAAATTTATTATCAAATTCAAAAGTAGTTTGAGATATGCAAATTTTAGTTAAATTAACAAAATCTTTGACTTCAATATCAGAGAAATGAAATTCACGTAATCTTGTTTCCAAGCAAGAAAGAGCACCTTCAATCGGAACATTAGTAAATAAAGATTTGACATCAAGAGAAAGCATAGAACAATTGGATGGATTAATATTTTTTTAATTTACCAACAAAATCATAAGAATTTTTTATCGTATGATAATTAGAAATGCATAAAGGAGAAAAAATGGATGTTAAAAATTTTGCAAGAGGATAAGTAACAGTACCAATATTAGAGACAATAGGTCTTAAGGGGACATTGGTTTTATGAACTTTAGGCAAAGCATAAAAACGAGCACAGATGGCTGAAGAAGGAATAACACAATGTTTATTGTTGTCATTTAAAACAACAGAATTCTTAACAGCTTTCTTGAGAGAGGAAAGATGCGAATTAGTAGGATCTTTTTTAACTTCAATATAAGGACCTTCAGATAAGAGAGCATAAACTTTATCAGAATAATCTTTTTTATCCATAAGAACAATTTGACCACCTTTATCAGCTTTAGTAATAATAAGATTATCATTGGACTTAAGCTCATTCAGAGCGATATATTGAGAACGTGAAATATTAGTTTTATATTTGGAGTTATTATTAGAAATAGTATCAGCAAGGATGTGACGAAGAGTTTATTTTTGAAAAGGAGTGACTTTACTATGTTTAAAGGAAGACTCAATAGGAGCAATCAATTTGGTGAGAGAAGGTTTGCAAGACTGAGAAAAATTTAAACCAAGATCTAAAACGCTTTTTTGTTCAGGAGTTAAGATATGAGAGGAGAGATTAACGATGCAGTTCTCATTCGATAGATTCTTATTTGAAAATTGAGACTTTTTTTGCTTATTGCACAATGAAGAAAACTTATTATCAAGCTTATTTTGATGAGCAGTTTTGAAAGTAAGCAGAGAAGGCCAACATTTATTTTCCATATCACAGAAATTGTCAAGATTTTTACTAAGGAACAAATGAAGGTCATAAAGCTCTTCTTCAATTTTGGAGAGAGTATGCCGAACATCTTGAATACAAGCTCTTTCTTGTTTCCTCTCCCTTACCTCTCATTTCAGTCTTGCTGCTGCTTTCATAGTAGACGCACGTCTTTTTGCGCCTGACGAAGAAAGACTCAGATCTTTCGAAAGGCCTAGCGCATTTTTAAAGTTTTTATGGTGTGTTAAGAAGTTATTTTAGTTCTTAGTGTTTCACACCAGTTTCAACTTATTTTATATGATGCACAGTAATTTCGATAACTATTTTTTGCACTATATAAACAAATTGCTCTGTCGAGTATCCTCATACATGTATCAGATAGCTCATATATGTGAAGATATGAATAATACGATAAATATTTTTAAAAAATGTAAAGCCTAGACAAGTTAGTTTTAAAAAGTTAGCTTTCACCGTTCAAAAAAATTATCGTAATGACAGTGAAGAATTTATAAATAAAATTACAGAAAATATAATAATGTGATGCACATTAGTTTCAATAACTACTTATGCACTGTAAAAACAAATTTATCCGTCGAATATCTCCATGAATGTATAAGATAGCTTATGTGAAAATTTGAATCTTTTAGTAAACATTTTTTTAATCTAAATTTTTGAGCAAGAGATTTAAAAAATTGGTTTGTATTTTGCAAAAAATTGCCATCCATGCTCTGGAGCATTACGTTAAAACCTAGAAGAAGAAAAAATCTTCAAAAAAAATTTAATTGTACATTATAATTAATTTCTTTTCAATAATGGAATAATTAGTTTTAAGATAAATTAATTATATTACTCTCCTGAGATCTCAGAAAACCTATTTCTCTATCTGATTAAAAAATATTTATTGTGCAGTTACATTTTAATAATCAGAAAGTTATATTTTCAAAATATTTAAACTTTTAAATTCTGCCCTGGGAATTCGAGATAATACTTCGATAGAGAAACTATTTGAAACATGTATTTTCCTTTAAACCTTTTTAATGAAGAGTATAAATCAACTAAATCAGTGTATCATACTTCAAATTTTACATAAGGACTTGAGTTTTAAACTTTGATTTTCACGTTTGATGTAATCCCACCTTCCATATAAATTCATTGATGCGTAAAATTTCATTCTTTATTGCCAATAAAATTATCGTAAAACCTCTTTAAACATTCAGTCAAATATTCAGGATGTTGAACGGTTTTACGAGTATCGTTTTAAGTTACTGTACTCGAACTGCGTATAACATCCTTAATGCAACTCTAAGATGAACACGTTTTTCGTATAAAAGTTTAAGAAATACGTACTTATTAGTAATAGTTAAGGGAATGAAGATTTAAAATGTTTTAAAGTAGGTACAGTTTTATTATTTCGGATATGTAAAATTATGAATAGCTTATTTAGAAATTATTGCTAGGAAAAGATTTGGGAAAGGATAAATTAATTATTTTAGCCCAAGAGCACTATAAATTTCAATTGGATGAACCTTGTTTGTGAAATGCATAGTTTATATGACTTCTGATATCTTAACAAGATGATCTAATTAATAACAGAATTATTACAGCGTAATTAAAAATTTGAAGAAATCTCATTATTTAAGAAACTATTTAAAGTAAAGTTTGGATAATAAGCTGTTGTTTCTGATGTCTTAGAATCAATTGAAGTATGTATTTTACGTTTACACAAGCGATTTATCAGATTGTACCTGTTCGTGAAATCGAAAACATACACTAGAAACTGAACAAATTATAGCTTGTTTCAAATTTATATGAGCGCTTTCAATGCATTATAATTCATTCCTAAATTGTCAAATTAAGACAAAATTTCACACATTTGCAATGTAACAAACTACATTTAAGTGGCAAAGGTTATCGTAAAATTAATTCATAAATGCTCAGTGTGAGTATCTTTGTTATTCAACACATGTCAACTCCATACAGACTCGTTTCAGCATGTGTTAACGTCGTGAGATCACCAGGCTTTACCAGTGTTATTCCTTTCTATGGGAAAAATATATTATGAAAAGGACATACATATATCCTTTATACACGTGAAAAACACGTTATCTATAAACCGTCTCTTTCTTAAGCCGGGAGAAATCGCACATATCCGAGCTATGCATGGTTTTACTTTGACACCAATAAATACAAATAATAGTCGTCAGCTTATTTAGTCAGAGACAATTGTTACAAATTCTAGGATAAAATGAGATGAAGATTACTTTTCGAAAAATAGTGGTGGCAATTGTAAAAACTGTACGCACTCTGGGTATGTTATACCCGGCGCGACTTCTGACGGTTTAAGATGTTCGCAAATTCAGAATTGCATTAACGTTGTGGTGCAAGTCATTGATGATAAAAATGCTGACACGAGTCTGGTTGGTGTTGATACATGCAGAATAACGAATGGTTTTGAATAAAGATGAGAAGGGACAGAGGGGATCCTGCCTTTCTTCAGAAGGCGAAATTCTATGTCCACAGAGAAAAATATAAAAAAAGATTTAACACTATAAATTTTGTAGAGGTAAAATTTTATATTGAGTGGATCACGTTCGGTTTCAAGAGTGTTACAACTAAATTCATCTGAAAATTTAGTATTTCAACCTCAATAAGAATAAAGACATATGCAATTCTATGCACAGACCAAAGAATAGAATTGTAAAATAACGACTTTAACGCTTTCTTTGAAAGTAAATGGAACATTAACAGACAGAGAAGAAAGATCAACCCATCAAAGATAATAAGGAACGTCTGATTTTTCTTAAAAAATATTTTTATTACAATTAAAATTTTACATTTAGTGCATGGGCATATGTGATACAGTCGCAGAAAGACTATACCCTAGTTTTTTTTTTGTGTGTGTATGTTACAGTGGAAATAAATGTTTACAGAAAAAAAGCTGTAGCGAGACTCATTCGAAAAATAGCTGGAAAAACTCGAAATTCACCACAGTGCACTGGGAAAGTAGCATGGTAAAACAAAAATTGATATTGTTCAGATAGAAATTGACACGGTGCTGCTTCTAAAATTAACATTCTGTTTTAGCGAAAACGAAACTAGCATAAAAAATATCGCATATTTTAACACCAAAACCGCATATTTTAACACCAAAAACGTATATTTTTACATTCAGAATCCCATATTATAACACCAATGCTGATTATTTGATGCTGCCCGTGTCTCGATTCTTCTTATAAGTGCAGAAATTCGACGTTTAACACTTTCGGGATTTGGTGCACCTCACTGAACAATTCTCCACTAACCTTCAACTGACGGTTCAAAAACCACAAGTTAGCGATTTTAACCGGGAGTCATACTTTTCTATTCTCCATTAACTTGGGAGGAAAAGCTACTTGACCGAAGGTAAGTCAATCTTAAATTGAAATAATACCAGTCCATTGACAATTGCCTTGTGTGATTTCTATCCTCGACTAGAATCATTTATGTCGGTTTCTTTACAATAGTGAAAATAAAACAAGGATTGAATTGTTTGAAGTGTTTTTAATTTTTAGATAAATAATCGTTACAAATAAAATACTGAGGTTATTAAACATAAATTGAAATATCTTAAATTTACTTATTAAATTAACATTTATTTAAAAAATCCATCTTTATTTGATGGTTTCATTCGTTCACAAAATTATGAGAAGAGGAGAATTGCCGACGCAGTTAAGTCGTTCATTTAAAAAAAAAAATGCATTACAGTAAAATTTCTTAAAAAGCAGTTACTTTACAAAATAAGAAAAATGGCAATCTTGGTCAAAAATGGCTTTAAATATGGCAATCTTTTTTTTAAATCTATAAATATAATAAAGAATTTTCTGATCAGGCTAGAAGTAGTAAGTAAGATAGAGATAAATAACCAGTTCGGTTTAATTTTTCTTTGCAAATAATATATATAAAGACAACTTAATATATTTATTTCTAATTATTTGTTTATTTAACTAAAGTAATTGATTACAGATTCAATTAAAAAGTCTTGGATAAAATTGCAACGCGACGCCGAAAATACGAGTTGGCGGGTTTGAGTTTTTTTTTTCTTTTTTCGTGTGTAGGTTATTATCAGAGTTTTTTTTTTATATATATAAGATAGCTGAAACCTTTTCTAGAGTAGTGCAAAAATTTTCAAAAATCTTCTGAAAAATGTCTCTTTTAAACAAAAATAATGATTTCAAAGTCAACAGGTATACAATTCAGTAGATTTATCATAGTATATATTCAGATATATACTATATCTAATAATATGTGCAGATAATATGAACAGATTATTATTTATCTGTTATGACCGATATGACCGAAATGAACGTAAAGACACACTATTTAAGTGACAATTCATGCTTCTATGACTGCGTGCTTTAAAAGAGAAAAAAAGATGGAAGAGGGGGGTAAAGCTGAAATAGAAGAAACACCGTTTTTCTTTTTAATTATTATTATTATTGTTATTATTTAAAAATAGAACAATGTACTACAAAATTTATGCTGTAATAACATTTGAACTTTTTTTTTTATTATTGTTCGCTAAATGGCGCTACGAAAAAAATCGATACATCTCGTACTGATGTTGAAAGATGGAAGCATCGTTACAAATTAATATAATTTTGAATTCATAGAACTAAGTATGCAAAAAATCATGTAAAATTTAAAAGAACACATTTTTTCATATTAACTTATTTTATAATTAGCATTTCGTTCAATTACTGCATACCAAACAGCGTTGCCTATAAAAGAAGCATCAAAGTACAAATCAAAACTTCGCATCCGTCTCTTTCCTTACTGTTTGATTCATTTGCATATATATGCATGCTTACTAAACCTTCTATTTGTAAGAAGGTTCGGTTACTCCACTCATGTTTCATCTTTACCGACAGTTCAGCAGAGTAAAGTTAATGGTGAATTGATTTTTAGGTTTAATACAGAGTTAAGTTCTTCACCACGATTGCCAGTTTGGCTTTTTTTTTTAAATCAAAAATTTGAATTTATACCAGAAAGTCATAGTAGCAATTTGTATTTTATTTAATGATAGACTTTTCGTGATTGTATAAATTAAAATACGTCTTATAGAATTTACAGTATGAATTTTGTATTTTTGAATTTTAAAAAAATGCGAAACTGGCAACCCTGTGCTTAACCTGCATTTGAAGATATTGGAGAAATGGTCAGTTAAATAGATAAATAACTCAGCCGGGTTGTTTAACAAATGTGAAAATGCAAGCAGTAATTTATGGCATTTAAGGAAAAGCAGAATATGATCGAAGAAAAACACTAAACAATTTTCTGTGTATTTTAGCGACAGTTTTTCAATGTATAAATGGATCATATATTTTGTTGGATGCCATATTTTATTCACAGAAGCTAAAAATCTGACCTAAATCAAGTAGAAATGTACTTCAAAATAAAAGATTTTTTTCTCTGGAATGTCACTGATTTCCGAATACTTTAGTCTTAATGCGTAGTACACAAGTTACACGAACTAAGTTAAAATTGCTGCACGAGTTAAAATTACTGCAGCAAGTTAAAACTACTGCACGAGTATTTACTTCTTCCTCCTCACAAATGCGTTTTGCAAACAAAATAGTGACTTAAACTTCAAAACATTACGCTCTAATCATAAACTATCAACTTTTGACATATGAGGGGGTCGAGAGGCAAAAGAGTGCTAAGCCACATTTTTGAACTTCTGAGATATTTCAATTTGAAAATTTTATCCAATACTCAAATCAAGATATATAACAGTTTTCTCGCCAATGTCTTCGTAACATTTGAGATATTCCGAGTAACAATGTGGTATTACTTTAATAATATTACTTTTACTTTTTTTCTAAATTAGCTATCTTCATTGGAGGCATAAACATCTGGGACAAAAACAAACCTGTCACATATGCTGCCACCAAGTGTCATTAGAAACAAATTATATGTTGGATATTGTAATTTACAATATTAAGTAACAGATTACAGTGTTAGATTCATTTCACCAAAAATGTGGCTTTGCACTTTCTTGCCCCGACCCCCTCAATTTTCTTCTTGATACAAAAAAGCGTATTACTTATATCCTTTTCTTTTTTTTAACGTTATTCTAAATGGTTTAGTCCTATACTTATGCCTTTCGCGACAGTTTAAGTACATTTTCTACAATTTCATATCTGAATTTCATTAAAAAGAAACTTTACATTCTTTGCCACTATCCTACAGCCAATTTTATGATCCTATTTTATATTTTGTGAGAAACTTGACTAGATGGTGCAAGTATATTAGCAACAAAAAAGTTTTATCCTTAGTTTTGTAAGTGAAAAGTCAGATTTTACTCTAAATAAAACCTAAAAATACCCTATAATCTCCGAGGTAATCGGATCTATAGTATCGTAGAGAGAGCTATTTACAACGTCTAGCCACTCAGATGAAGAAAGATGTAAAAGAACGCTTGATCTTTTTAGAAAGAGTGCGTCCCTGAATGATACAGATAATTTTATTTTTGCTTCTATACTGTAGCAAAGGAAAAAAATATATGGGACATAAAGTTTAAAATTTCTGTGGGACAAGATTTCAGAGAACGAAAATCGGGGCGCAAAGTTGGAATGTTTACCTCCTCTCTCCTTTAACAGAAAAAAAGTGCAGACAATACTTTTCACAGTTTTAAAATACTGAAACAAATTTAGAATTTACATTAATGATTTCCAAAAAAAAATTGTCTAGATTTGCTTCGTATTCAATTTTAAAATAAATAAAGGCAATGATTCAGTTTATTTAATATTTATTTTTTGTTTTATTATTATGTAAACTTGGTTTACACCAAGTTTCCATGAAAAGCAAATGAAAAATATAAGGAAAGGAAAAAGAAAACTTTAAACATGATATTTTTAAAATGAAACGTACATTCCCCTAGCCCTTAACCGAAAGTTTCTTAAATTTGTATTTCGTTACTAGACCAACTTAAATATGGGTCATAATTTGAAAATTCAAAAACAATAATTCAGGTGGCAATTCAATTTTAAATCACAATTTACTGGACTTGATCCACTTTGGCACTGAAAGGTTTTTCATACATAAGGTCGATCAAATAAATACGACACAGTGAAATTAGGACTTGGTTCACTATGACTCTGAAATTATGCACCATTAACAAATATATTAATCCGCAACAGACATTTTTTTTTATACTTTCGGACTTGATCCACTTTGACTCTGAACGCTCCTATTATATTATATACTAGACACAATCCAACACGGGTTACCCGGTTAAAAGATGCTCAATGAAAAGAAAATAGATGACATTTCGTTTTTAATTTGAAAGTTTTCATATTAGCCGCATGCCAGGCATCAATCGCGAAACATTTCATTATTTATAACAACCTTTGTGACTCTGATTTTCTCAGTCTTTAAGTGCGTAGTTCGATTATATATCTGTTATATTTGTGTTTTATTTATTTATTTATTCATTGGTAAAGTTTTAATGTCGTTTAAAAAGTTTAGTTATGACATGTTAAACGGAAGCGAATCGAAATACCGAATTATTTACATTGTTTTCATTGAAAACGGGTTAATCTTCCGTGAATTGGTTTCACGCTTGAATATTCATGCTTGAAAATCTATATTGTAAAGCAAAAATATGTCCATGAGTAAAACTGACGTCATATTGAGGGTGGAAACAAGCTGAACAATAAATTTCGTTTTTATTGCTTTTTTTAAAAAACTTCTAAACAGTGCAGAATTTCAATTTTTGCACTGTGGAATAGAAACAAAAATGTATTTTCAAATCTCAATTTACTGATTGATTTTTGTGGTTTTAAAAATAGTTTTCAAGATGAATTTCTTTTTTAATCTGTGTGTATCGTATGCAGCCGATTTTACGGAAAATAAACCAGTTTCCCCTTAAAATATATATGAATAGTTCGGCATTTGTTTCTAATTTATATTCCGTAACGAAATTAAAACTTCATCCATAAATAAATAAAACACAAACTTAACAGATGTGCAGGGCCTGACTTAGTATACTATCTAGGCCCTGAACTAATACTAATATTCATACTTATTATTATGTAAACATTATACCAAGTACTATTCACATCTGTATGCAGGGTGCCACAAGAAACATGGTAATAACTTTAAGAGATTATAGACTACACCTTTTTGTTTTGGTTATAGGAATACAAGGGCAAATGGGAGCTGTTAAAGTAATGTTAAATACAGGTCTTTCAGGCATTCTTGGATATTTATCATAATATCATAACATTTTTTGCCACAGTATAAAAGTTGATCTTTGTATTGCATCAACATGTATTTAGGCGATTCCATCATATGGAAAGGAAAGTGCATGCATACATTTATACTAATAGCAACAAATTTCAACACATGTTATGATATTACTGCATTCCTCATGTAATAAAGTACTTTGGTATATAAAATTTCATATTATGACAAATAGTTTAATTCTTTTAAACAGAAAACAGCAGATAACAGTTGTATGAAATTACAGTAATCTTTTACAAATAATATAATAAAATCACTTGTTGACTTTACATTAAAGTCTAATTAATGCTTAAAGTGATAAAAACATAACACGAAATGTTTAAAAATATCTTTTAATATAGATTGTATATGTTTCATTCGCTCTACCGGCTACATCTTCATATCTAAATGATAAATAAAATATTATCGCATAGTTTTTTGAAAATGGCAAACGTAAACCCCGAGATCGCATGTAAAAGGCAAACAGGTGCTTAAATTGGTCTAACTGTATAATGTGAAAATAATATATATAAAAAGCAATAAAAATAAAGAGAAATAATAATTTTCATATTTTCCAGTTTGACCAATTTAAGCACCTACTTGCCTTGGAAAATCGTGTAAATCCTAAAAAATGAAGCATAGCAGTGTCTTCTGTTGGGCGATTTGCACCAAAGCCTAATCAGCAACAACTTATGCCAACGTCTAACTGAATCTGAAGTTTTATGAAAATCTGTGCATTAGTTCTTGAGATAAAGCTATTGCGGAAATCTTGAAAAATGCAGCATAGCAGCATCACCTGTTGAGCGATTTACACCAAAATCTAATCGGCACCAATTTATATCAAGGTCTAACTGAATCTAAAGTTTTAATAAATTCCATTAGTTCTTGAGATAGAGCGCCCACAAAATTTTTGTCACATACAGAGGAACAGAGATTTTCTAAAAACAGTCATGACGTGTTGAGGACCTTCTAAAACGTATAAATACGTCGAAATTTTTCATGAATCCAATACTTTCTTCTTGTAAAGATCGAAGAAAGTAATATATTAAATGTAAAAAATCTATTGAAGTTTTCAATTAAAAATGGTTTTCAACTATGTTCTGAAACCCGCCAATCCCGGGTTCAATCCCCTGAGTTGTATAAAAGTGAAAGTTAGTGTATATGTTCTTTATACAAATCTATTATTTAAACGATTTGCACGAAACGTTGTCATAGATACGTTTTGAAGCCAGCAAAAACTACTGGCTACATTAATCCCAAGCCAACTTTTAAGTTATCTTTTTTTCAACAACCTGCCATAATTTATCTTAATACAAATTTGTTTATTTTTTTTAATTATCAAATATAATTGTTTCTTTACTGTTATTACATCTAAAAAAACTGTGCCAGAATTAAAAAAAATACATCAATGCATCGATAATATTCAAAAACGGGTACTTTTTTAGTTATTTGACTTCAGAGGTAAATTATGGTAAACATATTTTAACACGTATATTTTTTGTTTTTATAAGCCAATAAAAATTCAAACCCACACGCTATATTTTCCCATTCAAAACTGACTTCATACTCAGCGGATAAAGGACATTTTTCCTCTGGCTTTTATTCCTGTTATGATTACATGCATATTTATATACTATAACTATGTCTCCATTTAAATATTCAGACGTAATTTAAACTCACTACCCACGAACAAATTTCTAATCTTCAGAATAAGCGTATTTCATGGTCAAATTTATATATCTATTTTATATATATTTATATATATATATTTATATTTATTTATGTATGAAATTTCCAGGTATTTTATGGTAGTAACGCTTGTGTAGGAAATTGCATAACTACGCAAATGAAACTTACATCCCACGAACAAATTTCAGTCTAATCTTTAGAATAAGATTCTAATCATGGTCAATTTTATGTTTTTATAAAAGTTTCCACGTAATAAGTATTTTTATGCTAGTAGCGCCCATGGTAGGAAAAAGCATAACTACGTAATATACACTCATTTCCCACGAAAGAATTTCACTCAGATCTTTAGAATAACATTCTAACATGATACATTTTTACATTTTGGTAAAACATTTTTTGTGAAAGGCTATTTTATGGTAGTAGCGCTTCTTGTGGGAAATTCCATAACTACGCAAATAAAGCTCCTTTCCTACGAGCGAATTTCGCTCTAATTTTTAGAATAAGTTTTTGCCATAATCATAGTTATGTTTTCATAAAAGTTTTTGGGTGATTAGTGCTTTTATGCCAGTAGCAACCCTGGCGGGAAATTGTACGATGACGCATCTGAAACTCAATTCTCTTTATTGTTGCTAAAATCTTAAAAAGACTGTCCAGGAATTAAAAGAAGATACATCAATGCATGGATAATATTCAAACACGTGCATTTTTACTTTCTTCTTTTTTACAAGAAGATAGTATTAAATTCGTGAAAAAAATTGATTTCCGGATTTCGGTGGATTTATACATTTTAGAGGGTACTGAACACGATTTGACTGTTTGTAAAAAATGTCGGTCTGTGAATCTGTGAATCTGTGAGTCTGTCTGTATGTGACAAAAATTTTGTAGGCACTCTATCTCAAGAACTAATGCACAGAATTTAATTAAAAATTAAATACAGTTAGTTCCTGAAATAAATTGGTGCTTTTTAATTTTTGGCGTAAATCACACAACAGGTGGCGCTGCTATGTTAAGTTTTTCATGATTTTCATGGTAGCTATATCTGAAGAACTAATACACGGAATTCTATCAAACTTCAAATTCTGTTAGACCTTGACATAAATAGACGGTGATTACGTTTTAGTGTAAATAGCCCAACAGGTGGCGCTATGCTACTTTTTTCATGATTTTTGCGATATCTATATCTCAAGAACTAATACACAGAATTTCATCAAACTTCGGCTTCAGTTAGGCGTTGACATAAGTTATTGTTGATTAGGTTTTGATGTAAATCTTCCAACAGATGGCGCTGCTATGCTGAATCTTCAGGATTTGCACGATTTAAGCAATAATCATATCTCAAGATCCAATGCACGGAATTTCATCAAACTTTAGATTCAGTTAGACCTTGTTATAAATTGGTGCTGATTCGTTTTTGGTGTATGTGAAACTTTTATGTGATAGAATAAAGTTTTGGGACTGGCGCATCCGACTAGTTTTAACTCATTTGACTTCAGTGTTAAATTATGGTAAACATATTTCAACACGAGTACCTGGTTTTTATTAGCCAATAAAAATTCCCCACCCGGTATATTTTCACATTCAAAATTGACGTCATACTGGGCGGATAAAGTGCATTTTTTCTCAGCATTTTATTCTTGTTATGATTTTATGTATTCCTATGTATAACTATGTCTTCATTTAACTTTTCAGACTCAGATCTTCAGAATAACATTCTGTCATGATACATTTTACGTTTTGATGAAAAGTTCAACGTGATAGGCTATTTTATGGTAGTAGCGCTTCTGGTGGGAAATTGCACAACTATTCAAATAAACAAACTCCCTTCCCATGGACGAATTTCACTCTATTTTCACAATAAGCTTCTGTCATATTCAAATTTATGGTTTCATAAAAGTTTTTGGGAGATTAGTGCTTTTATGCTATTAGCGTCCTTTGTGGGAATCTGCACAACAACGCATGTTAAACTCGATTCTCAAGAACGATTTTTTTTCTACCATGGTGAAATTCATATTTTTATAATCAATTTCTCATGATAGGTTTTTTTAATGTTAGTAGCTCTCAAGATGAAATATCGCATAACTACGCAATTTAAGCTCATTTCCCATGAACGAATTTCTCTCATATCTTCAGAGTAAGCTTTTGTCATGGTCAAATTTATGTTTAGGTAAAGAAAATTCTCGTGATAGGTTTATTTTATGTCAGTTGCGCCCCTAGTAGAAAATTGCATAACTACGCAATTTAAACTCATTTGCCACGGACGAATTTCTCTCAGACCTTCAAAATAAGCTTTCGTGATGGTCAAATTTATGGTTTAGTAAAGCAAATTCTCGTGATAGGTTTATTTTGTGCCAATAGAGTGTCACATGAAAAATTACATAACTACGCAATTTAAACTGACTTACCATGAGCGAATATCACTGAGATCTTCGAATAAGATTCCATCATGTCAAATAAATATCTGGTATAAATTTTTACGTGATAGTTTTTTTTTTTCAGTAGCGCCCCTGATGGAACATTGCATAACTACTCGATTTAAACTCACTTCCCACGAACGTATTTTTTCGCTCAAATCTTCAGACAAAGATGATAAAATCATTATTTTTGTGATTTGATAAAAATTTTCACATGGCAGAGTTTTGTTTGTGTCAATGAGAAATTGCTTAACTAGGCAATTTAAACTTACTTCCCACAAAAGAGCTTAGCTCAATTTTTCAGAATAAGTTTTTGTCACAGTCAATTTTATGTTTTGATAAAAAGTTCGACCTGGTAGATTTTTTTACGCTGCTTAATTTAGTTTCAGTGTCTTTTTTTCCTTTTTTTCTAAAATCAAACTGTTTTTACATATATATATATATATAATGATTTAAAGTATAAAAACTAGAATATATATATTTTTTTCTGCGCATTAGATTCTTACATACAAACATAATCTAAAATTATCCCTTTTACAAAAGATTAATAAAAGATTTCAAGTAGAAAATACCGACAAAATCTGGTTTGAATTTTGTTTGAAAACTAAAATGTAGAAAATAATATAAATGAAATTATTAATTATTAAATAATATTATTTAATAATCACTAAAATTAAAATATATATTTTTTTTCAATTAGTGGGAAAAATGCTAAATTTTCTGTATCATTAATAACGTCCATATGTTTATACTTTATCATAAAAATTAAAGAATAAAAGGCAGGTCAGCAAATTTTTACTATGCAGATGTGAAAAAAACAAATATAATTAGTTTTTCCTTTCATAATAGTATAATAAAGAAATTTTATCAAGAAGTATATATCATAACAAGTGTGTAATAAAAATTTGCTTCCTTGCCTTTTATTCCTTAATACATATGTATGATAAAGTATAAACATATGGAAGTTATTAATGATATAAAAAAAATAGATTTTACTCACTAATGGAAAAAAAATTATGATTTTTAATGTATTTTAGTTGAATAAAAGTTAGAGTTTGAATTCTTTTTTTTAAATTATATATATACTTTAAACATTTTACTATAAGTTCGTTAAATTTACTTAGTAACTTCATTTAATCGCATTTGGAATTGAAACATCCACCACTGTGTTACCGATATTTCAATCTCAGGAAAAAAATAATGAAAACAAAAGAAAATTCTTAAAAAAAATAATTAAAACTCCTAAATATGACGCCACTTTCAATGGAAGAAACATTTAATAGATGTTCAAATTAGTATACGTATTACCTAGAAATAGCAAAACAAATGACGTCATTTTCATATAGTTATTGCATATTTAATTTGTTTGTTTTATTTTTAATTTTATTACATGAGGGGGCCTCCTGCTCTTCGGAAATTAACGTCCATTATTTATAAAGTAAGGACTTCGTAGTTTCACGAAATACTATGAAGTCTTAAACCGACACTCATTCTCTTATTTTATATTTAAAAATAACACAGCATTAGGCAAAGACTTAGGTCAGAAAAATTATAGCACATTTTAACTACATAACAAATATCATATTTGCACTTTCTCACAGATTTTTTTTGTTGTTGTTGAGCTTTTAGTTTTATTTCCAGATCTATATATAAAGCACAAATATTTTAACTTCAAAATATCTTCTATTGCGGTATAAATAATTTTGTTAAATGATTCATGCGAAAACCTAATCAAAAGTTATTAATCATCGGTATTTAATTTAGATACACGAGATACTACATATTTAAATATAACACAGCATTAAACAAGAAGTTACGTGAGAGAGTCTTAAAACACATTCTATCTACATAGCAAATATTATATTTGTGCGTTTTTATATTTTTTTCCATCAAAGTTATTTTTTTTCCTTTGATCTCGTAATTTTATTTTCAGATCAGTATATAAAGTGTTAACACTTCCACTTCAATGTACACTGTAAAAAATGACCAATGTTTCTTATTTTAAGAAATTATACTATAACCACGAACGAAAATATAATATAATCTTCTGAGTTATCCGAAATTCCGAATAGCGTGTCCCATTGTCTTTTGAATCCCCAGAAACCAACACATTTGCAAAATTTAAAGAATTATTTATAAAAACAAAGTATTTTTTGCTGCCCGTATTTTTCAGAAACGTTTCCGAAGGGGTTTTATAGTGTATTAATGAGTGTCCTCAGCCAGGAATACCTGTTTTTCGAATGTCATCCATTCTCAAGTAAACATTTTCAGCCGCATAAGTTAATTTATACATTAAAGAGTAAAGAAATAATGTTAATTTTAATGTTATTGTTGACGCTGTTAATTTTGCATGTTTGTCTGTTAAACATATTTTTTGAGCATGAAAATGTTTACTTGAGAATGGATAGCATTCGAAAAACAGGTATTCTTGGCTGAGGACACTAATTAATACACTATGAAACCGATTCGGAAACGTTTCTGAAAAATACGGGCAGCAAAAAATACTTTGTTTTTATAAATAAATCTTTAAATTTTGGAAATGTGTTGGTTTCTGGGGATTCAGAAGACAATGGAACACGCTATTCGGAATTTCGGATAACTCAGATGATTATATTATATTTTTGTTCGTGGTTATAGTATAATTTCTTAAAATAAGAAACATTGCTCATTTTTTACAGTGTATCTTCTTTTGCTATATAAATAAATTTGCTAAATTATTTATGCAAAAAACCAATTAAAAATATTAGTTATTAGTGCTTGATTTAATTAAACGAAATTCTCTGTTTAAACCGAAACTCATTAGTTCATTAAATATTTAAACATAACACAGCGTTAGGCAGAGGACTTACGTCGAAAAGCTCTGAAGTCACACGCTGTCCTACCAGTCATGAATATTTTATTTCGTATTCGACTAACTTTTAATCATACATTTATAGGCTATAAATCTAAAGACAGTCTGAGAATTTTAAACCCTCTAAAAGAGAATAAAAGTCAAATGGGAGACATAAGAATTTTAAAGACGATGGATAAGGCAGTTTATAAAACAGGGTTTACTGGTTATTTATTCTTATGCGATAAATACAAAGTATAAAAACTTTAAAGGAAAATTTGGATAAAAGTGAGCTAAATCTACATGAAACAATCAAATTCATCATTGAAATGATGAAATTCACCATATAACTAGTCGTTGGGGGCCACCGTAATACTTACCCATCGTGGATATGCATAATATAAAATATGAAAATAAAACATGTGTAAACTTACTTATAAAATGCATTGCCATTCGAATAAAATCGTGACTGGATGACGTCATAAACTTTGAAGGTTCTATTACTGAATTGCGTAAAAGAAACATACTCATAACTCCAAAAATGTTAATCATATTAACTAACAGTTTATTGCGGTGGATTAAGCGTCTCATTTCCAATTAAAATATATCTTTGAATTGAAATTTGGATAAAATACAGGGTCATGAAAAATCGAAGAGTGTGAAAAACAGAATTACAAATATCTCGGCAACTAGTTATCCGATTGACTTCATTCTTTATTCAAAATTTATGCTTTTTCATTGCCTTTTATATTCACTCCTTAAAATAAATAATTTCGAAAATTTTTATAGACCTTTTATCAGAACGAATATTCCGAGAGTCCCAAAAAAATAGTTCCGGATAATCGAGGTAACTGAAATTCAATAGCCTTCTTCTCATTATTACATACCAAGTACATACCAAATTTCAAGTCTTTATCTCAATTTATTTGGAAGATAGAGCGTTTACACACACACAGACAGACGGACAGCATTTTTTTTTCTAAACATATGTTTTTCGGAAGCTCCAGTGTCTGAAACGTGTAAATACTCCAATTTTTTTGTATTTTTTTTTTTCAAAACGATCACAAGACTTACTCTATACTACGTATGATGAGTAAGTAATGTAAGAAAAAATACGTGTTATGTCTAATTAGCGTAACAAATAAAATATTTCTAATGAGCATTTAAAAAATGGAGTCTACGGGTAAAAAACAGCTCTACCCTTGTGTTATTTCATCACCTAATTGTCACAGAGAGATACAAAGAAGGTACTCTTTGAGGGGAAATTGTGTATTCTTTATGAATATGAATACAAGATTTGAAATAGAGGTCGTCTACATATTAAAATTTGTACCAACTTCCATTTTGCAAATGGTAACATTCGTTTGAGTTCGTGAGAGATCAAAGCAGCCAGGTATAGTTTACGTAATTTTACCTAGTTTTCATCAAGTTATAAAAGAAAAGATGTTAGGGGTTTATACATAAATTTCGAAAAGTAAAATTCAGATCTTACAAGGAAAAATATCGGGTGCATTCAATTAGTTTTCAGAAAGTCTAAATATAAAATAAACTCACTTTATATGAAAGAATATTCTATAAAAGTATTTTTGTTATTTTCTAAGATTTTCTTTTTTATGGATGTAAACAAGAGCCGGTACTCTTAAACCAAAGAGTTAAAATTTCTCTATGTCTAGAATACTAATGATAAGAATGAATTGTAAAAGCATAATTTGGAGAGCATTCGCTTGCTTTATGTAAAAATTAATGTAGGTCATAATTCCTAAACTTTTTGAATATCAATTTATTAATATTTTCCATAATTAAAAATGTTTTGAATCGAAAATATCCTTGCAATATGTTTGAGTTTATTCATTCTATCTCATTAAAAAGGAAGTATTTTAATGCGATGAATTTTTAGAAAGATACAAATTGAAGTTTGTCACATACATTTAAAATTAGCACCTACAAACTTTGACCACTTCTAACTCTATGAATATTTAACGAAAAGTATATACACTGCATCTTTTTTCAGGCTGTTTTAATCCAAGGAACTCAAAAAAGTGTCAAAAGTGGGTGTTACACTGTTGGTAAAATTTTTAATATGGATACGACCCCTATTTTATAAAAAAATCTTTCCTATTTAGAACGAACACACAATTCCCAGTCGAACACGGTACCCCTGTCATCACTCTGCGACAATTTGGGAATAAAATAACATGAGTTTTTTTTTTCTCTTTTCTTTTACACGACTGTACAAAAGACAATAAGTTTTCGTAACGTGCTAGACTTCATAAAACATGTTGGTGATTGCAAATAAGTGCATGTCTTATAAAGTTATTATTGTTTCTTACATTCTGTTGTGAAATTTTCATCTGTAAGTGGCTGTATTTAAAAATCTGCCTTAAAACTGCTTGCATGTGAAAAGTATCTTTGTTTTTTGTGCAGTTTCTTAGGTTATTTTTTATTTTTCGTATTAGGTAGCTTTCAATACAAAAAAGTATAAAGCTACCTATTTTGTATTCATTTTAGCACCATTACAAGGATAAATATAAAGGGTTTTTTATTTATCTTTAAAATTATGTAATGAAGATGTCACAAATCTCTGTTACATTATTTTGTATGCTGGAAAAGTTTTTAAAAAGCTCTTAAAATTATACTAAGAGTTTTAATTATTTCACTTATCACATATAATACAGAAAAACTTAACAAAAATAAATGAAAATCATAAAAAAATCCTAAGGATATATTAATTTTTATGTTTAAAATAACTATTTAAATACAAATGATCTAACACGTGCTTAAATAATTTGTTTTTTGTTTGTATATAAATATTTTTATTCATAATTCTTATAATTCATTCCGACAAGAATAAAATTTTTAAAGTATTTAAATATATATATATATATATATATATATATATATATATATATATATATTGTGTGTGCGTGTATGTAGCGTTTTTCGGTTTACAGTTAAATAATATCTTATAAAGTGAATTATTTTTAATTTAAGTTGTAATTTATGTTATAAGTTAAGCTGTGCAAGTCTACGGTTGGTTGGTTGGTTTTATTGGCACAAAGTCCACATTTGGACGTGCTGCGCTAAGCAAGGAGTTAAAAAATATACATAAGTAAAGATGTAATGTAAAGAATATGTAATCTGGATGGGGCACCCATCCAGACTGAAGTCTACGGAATACTACAAAATTTATAAATCTAATATTACATTTCTGAATATAGAAAAAGGTAACGATAAAGAAATTTTAAAAAAGATAAATTTATGAAACTTACAATTAGAAACTTCATTATCTAATCGTCTATTATCAGTTATTAAAATAAACAATACGAGTAAAATAAATAAATATTTAGTACGATTACGTTTAACGTTTTCACACAGGCATAAATAGTGTTAATTTGAGTCAATAACTGTGGCACGGGATAACAACTAAGATGTGCGAACAGCGATTTACTGGGTTTTGTGTAGAGAATGGTTTCTGCCTTCCTTGTCATCGTCGTTGGTATTGTTGTTTTATACCAAACCTACTAATTGGCTATTTTTTCATTTAAAAAAAATAACTTGGGGAATTAAGACTTTATTGGATATTTAAGCATTTTTAGTTTCAAATTTACGGATTAGAAAATTAGTTCAAAGCAGGCACATATCACCCGTTTATACAACAAGAAAATCAGACAATTTACAAAATAATTCTAGCGGAATTTTTGAAAGCTAATTAAAATGTTCTTTAATGCCATCAGCGTGATTGTTGTAAGTTACAATTTTATTTCAAATCGTTTTCTTTTTCTTTCAATTCCAAAACTAGCAATCTTTTTTTGTTTTAGTTTCTTACTGTGTAAAAAAATTAATCACGCGTTTCTTAAATTTCAATATATGATTCTAATTATGTGCTTCAGAGTTATGTTTATAGTGTGTCCAGTACAATCGCTATTAATACTACATGGGCCTATTTTTCAGGAATAAAATAAATGTATTGAGGAAGTTTACATGTTCAAGGGATTTCATCATGCATGAAAGACAATGCACGAAATCTCCAGTTTCTGCGTTGTTTGACAAAATACTAGATGCTTCACAGGCTCTTGGTAGTAAAATAAAAAGGAATAACTTTTGGATGACCGGAATTTTTATTTAAAATTTTCAGTTTTTACCCATAAGAAATTAAAAGGCGAGTTTATCCTTGAAGACAATTCAGTTAAAAGACGAGTTTGCCATTTGATGAAACACGAAACGAAGTCTCTGTTCTCAATAACATGCTTGGGTTGGTCGATTGAAACAGACCCTATAACGCTTGTTGTCACTATTTTCAGTTCTTTTAGTAGTTTTGGTCGATCCCTGTAAATTTTATCTTTAGTACGGTCCTATAAGGAGAAATAGAGTGGCAATAAGGGGGCTAAACTAGTTTTTTGCCAAAGCGATTCGAGAAGACACTTGCGATGAAGCGATTGTCGTAATGATTTTTAACACGTTCCAACAAAGTTAAATAGTGTTTTTGACTTTGGTGTATCTGTCTAGTCGTCTGTATGTTCATCCGTCCGTGCTGTCACTGCCGTAAATATACTAGGACTGACGTGTAATCGGTACATGTTATTTTTAAAATAAAATATAAAAGCGCTCCTCTCCAACATGTATATACCAAAAAAGCTCAGGAACGGTTCTACATTACATATGTGGTAATTGTGCTCTAATGAGGCATGCTTTCAATTTCAATAAAAATGTCACACTGAGACAAAATCTGAATATAACTCTGTTTAAACCTTTAAACTATGATAAACTAAAAGAAAATTACAATATTCTGAATAAACATTTCTTCTTTATTAAAAAGGATTTATGATCCTTTTTCCTACATTTATAAAGTACTTTTTAATAGAATATATTTTATTTTTGTAATTTGTATTTTATAGTTCACATACGAATCACATTTTTGTACTCATACTGTTCCTATTTCAGCTTACTTTTTGAACCATGCAAAATTACTAGTTGTGTTATGATTAAGTATTCTTTTCATAGATTTTCTAATTACTTACTTTTATACTTTTTCTTATATCAATTTTTTTTAAATATTAAGAAATGTTGTGATTTGAACCAGTATTGTAAAAACTAACTTTGTGCTAATTTTATTTTAATCTCTAATGTAATATTCAACAACTGTATTCTAAAAAATGAGTTTTGAATAAACGTTTCCCCTCGTGGAGAAAAGTTTCTATGCTTAACGGCTGGATCTCCTCGAGAGGGTGATTTCATATTTTTAGGTTTACAGTAAAATGATCGCTATCGGAAATGAAGTGTGTAGCACTTATAGTTAATTTACAGAAGTAATCAAAATTATTCCTTTACATTATGGCCAATAAGGAAAAAAATGTTTGAAATCATTTTAACAATGTTACGCTATTCCAAACGTAATGAAATTGTTATGCATTTATAAGGTGCACTAAAACATGCTTTCTGTAGAATATGGAATTCAAAGCATTTGTCATTTATTTGCAGTGTCCCACAAAAGAAGTCTGTTACATAAAGGCCTAGGTGGAAAAATGGTTTGCTGTGTATTTTAATGATATTATATTATTTCAAACTTAATGAAATTGATATGCCTTATTAAAATGGCTTATTGTAAGGTGCTTATTGTAAAATATAGTGTGCAGCATTTATCGTTCATTTATAGGGACACACAAAAGAATTCTTTTAGAGTACCTGTCTATGAACGTTATTTGTTGGAAGTGCTTTTCTGTTATGGAATGTGCTATTAAGTTTAACTAAATATATGCACATTACATGGCGTATATAAATTATATTGATCCTATACAGAGCTATACAAAAGAGTTCATAAATATTACTGCCCTTGTGTGTGAATGGCTCAAGGGTGGTTTCTAATTGTGTTATACATTTTACTGCTGAACTACATATAGTATGCTGAGAGAAGTTTGTGGAATAAAACAGAGATACGCAAATAACAAGATATGTTGCCGTTTATGCTGGCTAATTGCTGGAAATGCGTTTTAAATTGTGTTGTGCATTGTTTACCTTAATTACATTTTAGTTTAATGTGTGGTGTATATATAAATCTTTAGATAATATACAGAGATGTTAAAAAGAATTCGAATGCATTTCCATCTATTGGCGAAATTACTAAATGTAAACATTCAACTTTGTAATGCATTTTCTAACTGAAATAAATTTTAGCATGCTATGCAGTATATATGCACACCTATCGATCATATGCAAGGGTTGCACAAAATAATTCTACTACTGTTTTCAGCACGGTCGGCAATTGCTGAAACTGAATTTTTAAATGTTTTATGTGTTTCCTAAACTGTTTATTAACATATCTTATTTCACCTTATTTAGCGGTGAAGTTTCGTTTCAGTTTTTTGGATGTGTTAAAAAATGTTTCTCTATACTTAAAAAAAAAAAAAAAAAAAAAAAAAATGTTTTTGTTAAGCAAGTCTACGTTGTCGCTTCTTTAATGTTCTCATTCTCAACATTCGTTTGCTGATAGCTTTGGAATATTTTGAAAAGCCTTGTACAGTCCTAAAAAAAAAGTACCACCCTTACCAACTTAGCCACAAATCATCGCAAAAAAAAAATGTGATGCGCACCAATTGATTATTAGTAATAATAACGATTGCTAATTGATGATGTGCTAAAATTTTGCCTAGGGGTTGTTATCTTTCAGCTATCTTAAGGATAACTCTAACGCATTTTAGAGAATAGAAATTATCCTTAGAGTTATCTTGAGGATAACTCTAACTCATCTTAGAGAATTACTGTAAGATGAGTCATCCTGTTCATCACTTCACTCCCTGTGTTCGAAGCGCTCCTACTCATTGGCTGCCGAACCGCCTATTTTAATAATAGCAATTAAATAAAATACCTTAATATATGACTGCCTTATACAATGTTTTCTGTCTTAATATATGACTTACTCTTTATAACAATTAGGTTAAAAAAGGGTAATTTATTTTATTCTAAAAGCTAGTGAAATACGTAGCCGTGTTAAAAAATAAACATTTTTAATGAAATGGCATCAATTCAATATAAAATTTCAAACTACAACCAAAAATTTCGTTACTTAAAGTTACAGAGAAATGCGAGATATCAATATTTTGAAAACATTCTTCGTATTTGATTAAAAAATATGTGACGATTAATTTTCAAACAGATCAAGTTGATTGATAGAAAATTGACGAAGCTAGAGTGTCCACCGATTTTTAAAATCTTTTTCTGAAAAAAGCACTCTTAAAAATTTCGTTACTGTTTACTCGCTATAGTGTACCCTACTTCTATAGCTCCAAAATTGCTCTTTCACTTTCGATATCGATTTCTAATTAATAGAATGGGATTTTCGTGTGTATAAAGCAACAAAACTTCGAAATTTTGAACCTGTCAAAGTGGTGTTACCCCTTAAGCGGATTTTGAAAGTTAATAACTTTTGATCTACTTGATTTCTTTTTATTCTCCTTTAAAATTTAGAATCATCGACACCTTAGAGTTTTACATTTCAGAAATAGGACTGGCCTTAACCTTATAGGACCTACGTTGTAGTGCACACTTTTGTGACTCTACGTTTTTTTTTTTCAAAATATAAAAGCTTTTTAATTCTCTTTAAATGTCCCCCTTTACAAAAAGGATAGGGGCAAAGCCGTGAGCAAATCTTTTCTTTGATTTCCTTTCGAAGATTTCGGCAATAATTGGCATTTACGGTATAAGGAAATAAAACAACGTTTTGGGCAGCACAAAATTATTAAGTATTGCATACAACTTTCAGTAGCGTTCAACGACCGTCATGAGTAATAAAACAACATTTTGAGCACCAAAAAATCTACCAATTAGTACATACCGGCATTGCTAGCATTTAGTATGTACGGTCATCAGTGTACCAATGATGGTATGCTGAATGCTACTAAGGCTCCTACAACCCGGGCTGACTGACGCCGCCATTTAATTGCCCATAGGAGAAGAACGATTGGTCACACCGCGTGGGCAACAATCTCTGATTGGTCTAAGTGGGCATAGAAATGCTTGATGATTCAGAATGTATTATAGTAGCCCTAAATGCTACTGAAACGTATGAATGGAAGATACATTTTAGATACATCTGTCGTGCCTATTACAGAGTATCTCTTTGGTATACAAATATACAAAGATACATCCGTCATGCCTATTACAGAGATCTGATCCAAGGCACATTGTTTCAGCTGGATGGATCTTCTCTACATTAAATAGGCGACGATCTAGATTTGCTCAACAAGAACGATAAATCATTTTTCAAGTATAGATATGAAACATTTTTCAACACATCCAAAAAACTGTATAACGAAACTTCCACAGTTAAATAAGGTGAAATAAGATACGTTAACAAACAGTTTAGGAAACACATAACATTTAAAAATTCAGTAGTCAAAACGTGCTATATTCACTTATTAAAGATACTTTATTCCTCTTGAGAAACCATATAAGTACGAGGCGCAATGGTACTATACCCTCTCAACTATTTTTATGCCCGAAACAGAGCAGAGGGACACGTAAAAAGGAAACTTATTTCCAAAATCAACATACGCGCTTGCTTGTCTATAGTACTTAGGACGGTGTGGCGTCCATTCGTCGCGCACAAATAATCGCGGAACAATTCATCGCGCACAATTCATCGCAGCGACAATTCGTGGATGCGACAACACATCGCAGCGTCAATTCGTCGTCAATTCATCGCAATGAAAATGTTTTTGAAGGCTATGATGATAAAATAAAGATAATTTATTAAAATTATTTCATGAAAATTTGTTTTTTAGATATAATCGCATGTAAATTGTTAGTTATAATTCTCTAAATTAAAAAAAACTAAATATCATTAAACATTTTTACTAAATTGTCTTTATTTTATTATCATAGCCTTCAAAAACATTTTCATTGACGTAGCGACGAAATGACACCACGACGAATTGACGCTGCGATGAGTTGTCGCCGCGACGTTTTGACGCTGCGATGAATTGTTCCGCGATGAATTGTACACGACGAATTGACGCAGAACCACTTAGGACACTGATTTCTGGAAAACAGATGCTAAGCTCGAATCCCAACTCAGGTATGAATGTTTGCAGTGGGTCGTATTCTAATTTAAATGAGAGTCTCGATCTGTCATGGGAATAACATGACCGAAACACACATAATCAACCAACCAACCAACCAAAATCAATGCACAACTATTATTACACAAAAGCATATTCCAGATGTTTTCGCAAAAAACCTCCCTCAGGGATGCCAACACGCAGTTAAGCTACATGTTTTCAATAACAAGGTCCTGAAGCTGACATTATCTCGCACAAGTGGAAAGCCTTCTGTCTTTAAACCAAAGAAAATTTGCGTGCAATGATTTGAAAATAAAATTCTAGCCCTGCTACTTTTCACTTAAACATGTATTTCTGCAGTGTAATACTCCAGAGTATACGGATTCTAAATATGAAATGCAAAGACAAAACCAAACTTGGTGAAAAGTTATTAACATTTAAAATCATCTAACTTTTGGGCTACCCTTTTTGAGCATGTGTCGACCGTGAACTCAAATTCGGTCACATTTGGTCTTAATTCTACATTACTGGTAAAAATCTTCCTTCCCGACGCATTAAATTTAATTGATGACTTGTGATTCATAAATGTTTCACCGAAGATTAAGTGGCTCTAAAAATTAATTTATGAACTATAAATTCAAACTTGATCTCGAGAGGATGCTTTCGCCAGAGACTATAAAACTAGACGTAAGAGACAATAAAATGGAGTAAGGTAATACGTAATTAACATAACATAGCAAGCATTTTTAAAATTTTTAATTGTTTCATTTAACTTAAGTAATAAAACATGTTGAAGTAGGGAAAACATTTGTAACACAATATAGTACATACTTAAATCTTTTAAAAAATGAAGCCATATGGTACACGCGGATAAATAACTTACTTATCAATACAAATACTAAAATTTAATTCATAGCTTTAACAGATCAATAACTTATAAATTCATTGACACCTTTTTCAAAATATTTAATTTTGAAATTGGATAATTTACGTATTAGTCATTAAACGGCTTTTCGATTAACAACTTTCTGGAAGTTCCAAGATTTTTTTTTGCGTTATAATTACCTATTTCATGACAAAATCATTTTTATGTTTCCATTTGTTGTTATTTAAAATAAATAAGATTGCTTAACCCTTCCAAAATTTGCTTTATGTTATTTCCTATTTTCAGTATGAAGTTTATTACAATATTTTGTGAAGACTTTTTTATTAGGTATTATGCAAAGAGATTTTAGAATTACGACTGAGTTTAATATTTAACATAGATTTAATTTTGAGAATACTATTAAAGGTAAAACTCAAAGGGTTTGAAGTTTTACCTAATGATATTTGTCATATAAAAACATAACGAACACCGGTATCGTGAATACTTTGAGCTTATTTGACCAATAATGCTTAATTTATGACTCAGTTGAAGAAGAAGGGTGGGATAAAAAAATGTCAATATTTTAAAGTGATGTTATCCGTTAAAACACTCAGTTATTGAGGGTCCCTAACAATACTGTAAAAAATGTTAAAAATTCAACCAAATGGCGTAGCAATTAATTAAATTCTGTTTCGTATGACTTGAAAATACTAACTTTTACTTTATAGCCTCCACTGGTGATAAAACATTATTTTTAAATGGAAACTTACATTTTCATTTATAAAAATTAAATCAGTCGTGACGTCAGTCATAATGTTTTGTTTCAAAAGCGAAAGAACTGGCTCTAAAAAAGGGCTATGTTTTATTTCCTATAAAATATAAATTGTAGAAAATACACTGCTCAAAACAATTAGGGAAGCAAGCAAAAAAGTGAAGACAACCGTGAGAAAAAGCCGTGCATGAGCATAGAATGGAGAGTACAAGTGTATAAATGCGCAATAAAGAAAAAAAAACGCAAAAAAAATTGCAAGGAAATGCAAGGAAGCATCATTGAAACGATGGAAAGAACATGAAAATCTGGTTTAAGGCATCAATATGGTTACATGTAAATGTAAAAAAAATATATTGTTTAGAAATGTTTCAAGATGTTTAATTTGGAGTGTGGTCCCGTCGAACAGCTAAGAAGCTGCACATCTGTTTTCCATGGATTCGATGAGGTTTTCGATAAGACTCTGGGGAATACAGTTCCACTTCTCAAGAATTGTAATCTCCAAGTCCCGGACAGTAAAATATGTTCTTGTTCTCGCTGCAATGCTTCGTCCGAGTTTGTCCCAAACGTGTTCGATCGGATTCAGTTCAGGAAATCAGGACCATTCATTCGTTCAGGGCCATTGCATTGCATACACTGTATTGTTTCAACTTCAAGCATGTTCTCCACCAGACTATCTGTATACGATCTGGCATTACAATGCATAAAAATAAAGGAATCACCATGGCTGCAGTTTAAGTTACTACATGAGGTCTCAGTATCTCGTCTGCATAGCTTTGAGCCATCAAAGTGTCATTCCTAATGATATACAGGTACTACGTCCACCTATGCTAATTCCAACCGATACCATCAACTCACCTCGTCTGTAATGTGATGTTTCGTGAACGAATGTTGTATTATTTCAAGTGACCCTTTTCCTCCACACCAAAACACGCCGGTGTCACACTCCATAATGAATCGGGACTCGTCTGTAAACAGCATTTGACTCCAATCCGTTGCCTTCAATCTGGAAGTTCAGCAGCCCACCTTCTATGGGCCTCACGGTGACTTGAGGTCAACGGAATACAGACCATTGGCGTACGTGCATAGAGGCCACCCTGATGAAGCATATTTCGCTCTGTTTCGCTGGACACCGTTCGTCGTGTTGCGAAGAGCTACTGTATTTGCAAGTGAGTAGCATTCCCTTTTCTGTCTCGACGAGCTGTTACCAGGATATATCGGTCATCTGTTGCTGTGGTAGCACGTGGTCGACCTTGCACAGGTCGACGTCTAACATTTCCTGTTTCTTGGAATCGATTCCACAGTCTTGAAAGGATATTTCAAGCAACTCCAACAGCTTCCGCTACACTTCGTTGTGTTTGCCCGGATTGAAGTGTCTCGCTCGACATTCCCTTTTCTGTCTCGACGAGCTGTTACCAGGATATATCGGTCATCTGTTGCTGTGGTAGCACGTGGTCGACCTTGCCCAGGTTGACGGCTAACATTTCCTGTTTCTTGGATTCGATTCCACAGTCTTGAAAGGATATTTCAAGCAACTCTAACAGCTTCCGCTACACTTCGTTGTGTTTGCCCGGATTGAAGTGTCTCGCTAATACGCAAAACTATGGATTCCGGTAAATCACGTTGTTGTGACATATTCATATCACCTCTTTTTCAAAACAAAATCTGAGCAATTGAATTTCACAACTGCGACAATGAAATAGACATTTCTGCAAAATCCTGATTTCTGCACTTATCTCCTTTTTTCCGGTTTTTGACGTCATGAACTTTGATTTTCATATGAAGTTTTATTTTTCTGTTTTCTGTTATGCTTTAAATTATGAATGTTTTAATTGAAGTTATTTATTGATGTAA
This sequence comes from Maratus michaelseni, assembly GCA_963931845.1. NCBI lineage: Eukaryota > Metazoa > Arthropoda > Arachnida > Araneae > Salticidae > Maratus > Maratus michaelseni. The sequence goes on from OZ007589.1 coordinate 390,830,147, forward strand.
GTATTTGTGTAACTTTGTTAAAACCATGTGCTCCCCTAATTGATTTGAGCAGTGTATTATTACTACATTAAAATATTAAAACACTTAGCTCTAAGGTATAGCCATGTAATATACTAACGAAATACAAAATACAGCATAGTAATCGTTTGTTTAAAGGCAGTTTGACGTCAAACTGATAACGTTTCATAGAAAGTGAGATCATATTTAAGATTTTATTTTTATTTTTATCCTGAATGTTTTTCTTGAAATTGAATTGTCTGTAGTAGGTTTCAACTCCAAACACGTTTAAACGAAGGTACTACATTATTTTAATACATTTATAGTATTTTTGTTTAATTTTATATACGAAAAATGCGCATTATCTACTCAGAATGACGTCAGTTTCGAATGCGAAAATAAAGCGAGTGGGTCTGAACTTTTATTAGCTTATGAAAACAAAGTAAACGTGTTATATTTTTTTATTTTAATTCTTGCGACTGTTTTCACGGTGTAGAAGCAGGAAAAAAACAATTGCATTATAATTAAAAACTAGTCGGATGTGCCAATCCTAAAACTTTCTTCTATCTCAGTCATGCTAATACTTCAAAATTCGCTATCACATCGCCAATAAAATCAATATTTTTCGTCATTCTCTTGTACGTCAGCTGCTTGCGAATCGTCGGGTTACAGGAATGCGAACAACCGATGTATACTAAACTACGAAAAGTCCTTCTGGCCTGAACTGACAAGAACATATAGCCTCCCTATTCCTTGGTTTTACGATTTTAGCAAATTTTACTCGAAAACACGAAGGTAAAATGCGTGGAACCTAAATAAAGAAGATTCAATCCCAGTTCTCGTCAACATCGAATTTGAATCAGAATATCGCCAAATTAGTCCTCTACAGCCAAGTTGGCTTCATTTATGGCAACTTATTTTGGTCGCCAAATTTGGCGATATTCCGCCAACTGTCGCTACGTTTGGCGAGAATTTGACGTTGGCGAATATAAATATATAGTGATAAGCATATAATAGGATCAATGGTTACAACAATGAAAGAAAATTTGCCGAAACCATGTTAACTAAAACTCATAAATTAAACCCGTTTATGCATGAATTCTGCTGTCTTGTTTGAAAATGTCAGCCACTCTAAAATTTCAAACCGCTATATCTTAGCCATTTTTTAAGATAGAGGAAAAACAAAAGTTGCTCCGGATTCTCCGGATCAAGGCCGAATATTTAACGAAAAAAAGTTCTAGGATTTCTAATTTTTTTGAATTTGCACATCTTTTTGAATTTGAAATATTTAAACGGCTATCACAGCGACCCCTTTCGTCGAAATATCCCCAAATTCTAATAGAACCTGCTTGCCATAGCCAAAAACATAGAAAAAAAATGAGGTTCAATTTGAGTCATAACTTCATACACTTTTCCATGATACAATGAAGACACACAGACGGACAGACGGACAGACAGACATTTGTAAAAACATGTTTTTCGGAATCTCTGACCCCTAAAACGTGTAAATCCGTCGAAAACCAGAAGTCGAAAAAATTTTCGATTACAATACTTTCTTCTATTATAGATAGAAGAAAGTAAAAACAATGGATTAGCATAAAAATACAGTATGGCAGATGGTCGAAAAAAAAAGAAAACTGCCCAGTTAAACTGAGGGCATTGAGCTCACAGGCTATTCACACTAATTGTATATTATACACATATTTCAAAGAATTAGAAATAAGCCCCTCGAAAAACAAAGAAATCTACAATATATTAAGCGGGGATCATCCCCCCGTTCCCCCACCCCCTTATAGTTAACAATTGAACCCCTAAACCTAATCAGGGAAGCCCTTTATTACAATGAACATATATACTAAATTCGAAGCAAATCGGATAATTCTGCATGAAAAACCCATTTATCTAAATTAAGGGGGATTACCCCCCCCCCGTATCCCCTTTATACTTAACCAATGAACCAAGACTAACCAGGGAAGCTCCTTACCACAATGAGCCTATATACAAAATTTGAAGAAAATCGGATAATTCTCCATGAAAAACACATTCATCTAAATTAAGGGGGAGGATATGCCCCCCCCCCACTTTACCCTCTTTATACTTAACCAAAGAACCACCTAAACTAATCAGGAAAACGCCTTATCACAATGAACCTATATACAAAATTTTAAGAAAATCGCATAATTCTGCATGAAAATCGCAGTTATCTAAATTAAGGGGGGGGCAGCCCTCCGTTACCCCCTTTATACTTAAACAATGAATCCCCAAAACTAATCAGGAAAACGCTTTATCACCATTAACCTGTATACGAAATTTGAAGAAAATCGGATAATTCTGCATGAAAAACCCATTTATCTAAACTAAGGGGGGATTAGCCCCCCCCCTTTCCCCCTTTATACTTAACCAATGAACCCCCAAAACTCTTCAGAGAAGCGCATTATCACAATGAACCTATATACAAAATTTGAAGAAAATCGAGTAATTCTGCATAAAAACTCATTTATCTAAATTAGGGTCAAAGTATAAAATCTGTATGGAAGCATTTCTGACAGGACTGCCACCCTTGAATGTTAAAGAATTCGATAGGAAAGTACAATGTACATGCAACCAATTTAATGTTAGTTTTTATGGGGGGGGGTAGCTTTTAGCAGGGGGTTATCCCCTTTTTCCCCCTTTATACTTAACCAATGAACCCCCAAAACTATTGACAGAAGCACATTATTAAAATGAACATATATACAAAATTTGAAGAAAATGGGATAATTCTGCATGAAAAACCTATTTATCTAAATTATGGGGGGTTAGCCCCCCATTTCCCCCCTTTATGCTTAACCAATGAACCTCCAAAACTAATCAGGGAAGCGCCTTACCACAAGGAACCTATAAACAAAATTTAAAGTATAACGGTTAGTTCTATCAAGAGTTATCGCGTTACGTACATACATACATACATACATACATATGTACGTACATACAGAACTGGCGGGCACATAAGCTCTCAGGCTTTGATAGCCTGTGAGCTAAAAAGCGATTAAGAGTACTCAGAATCTTTTAAAGTAGCCAGTAATTTTACGCGGGTTCTAAAATGTGTATAGATTGAGTTCTGTACAAATTGGTCAAAATCTGTACATTTGTATAAGAAACATAGACGCAAACAATGATTTTTACTTAAACATCATACGTAGCATAGGGTAAGTCTTGTAATCGTTTTAAAAATCGATTTTTTTTTTATGCATTTACACGTTTTAGACACTAGAGATTCCAAAAAAGAAAATTTTTAGAAAAAAAAATTGCCGTCCATCTGTCTGTGTGTCTGTGTGCTTGTAAAAACTCTATCTCCCGAACAAATTAAGATAGAGACTTGAAATTTGGTATGTACTCAGTATGTAATAATGGGAAGAAGCCTATTGAATTTCAGTAACCTTGATTATCCGGAACTATTTTTTTCGGACTCTCGAAATATTCGTACATACAAATTTTCGAAATTATTTATTTTAAGGAGTGACTATAAAAGACAATAAAAAAACATAAATATTGCATAACGAATGAAGTCGATCGGGTAGTTAGTTGCCGAGATATTTCTTATCCTATTTGCCACACTCTTCGATTTTTCATGACCCTGTATTTCATTCAAATTTCAATTCAAAGATAAGGATGTCTCTTTTACGCAATTCAGTAATAGAGCCTTTAAAGTTTATGACGTCATCAAGCCACGATTTTATGCGAATTGCAATGCATTTTATAAATAGTTTACACATGTTTTATTTTCATATTTTACAGCATATACATGATGGATAAGTATTACGGTGGCTCCCAACGACTAGTTTATATATGTCTTTGACGAATTGAAGTCCAGTATTTTAACCCCTTATCATCGCGTCCGATACATTCACGGGCAGTGTAGGCTACTTTTATTTTATTCAGATTGTTTTATTCCAACCACTTTTATTTTAAACAGTGTAATATGCTTTATTCTCGCATTGTTTTATCTGTCATTAAATGAGGCGAATATTTCTACTTCAAAAAATTGGTGGCCATCAAGCAATCTGAAATTTAAAAAAAGTAGCCTACTTTTATCGGGCGCGACGATTAAGGGGTTACTGGTCAGCGCCCCTGTCTACCACGCTACAGGTCCCCAAGTCGATTCCGGGTTGCGAACTGGGCAAGGTTCTCCCAACCGTTCATTCCTTTGGGGTCGATAAAATGAGTATCAAGCTTGCTTGGGAACTAAACACTGAAGGTCCCGCGTTAGGCTGACCACCTGGCCGTGACATATGCTCTATAGCCCCTCAGGGCCCATGGTCAAGAAAACAGGGCTGGGCACTGTAGGACAAGATTTTTAATAGATTTCAACGCCGCAGGTTTAGTTTATTTTTCTTTGACGAAATCTATAACAATTTGCATTTTACTTTCTTGAAATCAACAAACAAATTTTATTCACTAAATCCACCTCTAGCTGAGCGATTCATTGATCTTTAACTGTATAGCAAAAAACATTTTAATCCAGAAAAAAATCGAATTAAGTATTGCGAATCATGCAATAAAAAAACTCACTTTGCATGCATTTATTCATAGCTGGAAAACAACTACGATAAATTCCCCTTTGCTACATCGCAACTTAGTTACAGCTTAATGCATGTTTCTAGACCGATTCGATTTTTTCTCCTAGCAACATGTTTTTCTTTACACTACTAGAGGGTGGGGACATTTCTGAAAAATATGAACGATCACGCGAAAATAACACTCAATATTCAACTCAAAAGTAATAAAACAAAATATTTCTGTTTTGGAAAATATTTTCTCTGCAAATCCTTTTTCCAGGAGTGTGTATTTTCTTTTTTAATATATATGCTAATCACATTACAAGTTTACTTCCCCTCTTCTCTGAATATGTTGTATATGAAATGCAAACAAACACACAAAAACTAATGCATCGTAAAAACATATAGCGTGCTTTTAGTGGAAAATAAAAGTAAAATTAAAAATATAAATCTATCTAAATACAATGTTTTCTCTATTTAGAGAAAAAACAAATTAGATAAGTAAAGAAATAAATAAATAAATGGATAAATTTAAAAGAAATTATAAAGAAATCTTGTAAACGCGTTATAACTTACGTTATATCGGGCACGTTCACGGACCGTAACCTGAGTTACGTAGGTTGACAAATGGTAACCCGAAGCGTTCAGAGACCGATATCACACGATGTTTTGCGGGTTACTCGTAACGTTCAGAGCCAGAAATTACCCAGATTTCTGGTAACCCACATTTACTTACAGAACTTTATTGGGTAAAGTGTTCACGTGGTTGGGAAACCTGGTTTGTTTGTTCGCTTTATAGCTAACTGCAACTGTTAACTGTCGTTCTTTATGACAGTCTCCTACTGCACACTTGAGTTCTAATCATTTGATTGGTCTATGTTTACCAGGCCTAGATATAAATAGCCAACGTCGCCAGGACGATTCCTGCAATAATCGCTTTGATAGAAATGTAGTGGTAGATTTATTGACGGAAGTTTTTGTTTGTAAAGGTGCCCACAACTTTACCCAAAAACGTTCATATCCGTTTTAACCCAACTTTACCCAAACTCATATGACGTCATTCACCAATTTTACGAGTAACCTGCATTTCGGTCTCTGAACGAGCTCATTGCGAGGTGATATACGCTTTGCAGATTACCCAATGTATGAGACTATCGTTAAAAACTAACATTAAATTGGTTGCATGCATTGTACTTTCCTATCGAGTTCTTTAACTTTCAAGGGTGGCAGTCCTGTCAGAAATGCTTCGATGCAGATTTTATGCTTTGACTGTAACTGACAGAAGCTTATTTAACAGCAGTCTTACGCGTGGTAGGGTTGCTTTTTAAGCAGCGCTCCATCAAGTCAAACATCCAGTTGATACACCAGTTAAGCTGAGGTATAATGATGGAATCATCGCACACTGAGGATTGTCCCTAAAAATCTTAGCCAAATATCTCTGTTTTTTTTTCTTGAAGAACATAGTGAGAATATCATTTCTAAGTAACTGGGAGGTCTGTATTTTATGAAACGTAGAGTATACGGGTACCATTCTATAATGTAATTATACGAATCGATGTGCAAAACTCAAGCCATTTCGTGCATTTATTAAGTAAAATAATTAAATAACAAACCAGTATTTTTTTCATAAAAATGGTAAAAAGTCACAATCACAATTTATCATGTTGTTAGGAGATATTAGAAACTGTTTCTCTCATGTATTAATGCGATTGGATTCGGTTGAATATCGAACTTTTTTCATAAAGAAATGTAAAGAAATATGAAATTGCTTATTTTGTGACGGCTTTATCAAAATTTCGTAAATGCTTATAATCAAAACCTGCTGAAACATCTTTTCTGAAACGCAGTCCACCTAAAACACTAAACGTTATTGCCAGAAAAGATTAATTTTCAGTGTGTCGTTTTAAACATTGAAGATCATTAATTTTCTAAATATTCAACATCAGGATGGTATTAGATAAAGTAAACTATACTCCCATTATTTTACGCAATAAAGTTGAGATAAATAATATTTTAAGGACATTTATATACAATTATACAAAGTCGTGCATAGAAAGCGTTTCCAGGTTTTTGCCAGCGGTTTGGGAAATTTCACCAGTGTGCATCGGTAGGTGAATTACGAATTCAAAAGGTGAAAAGATATGCGAAATATTAATTTCAAAGTACCAGTTTGATGTCATATTACCAGTATTTATCATAAGTTTGAGAATGTATTTCTACTTAAGTGGTGAAGTTTTACTTTGGGTAGATCACGGAAGTACTATAAGCTGGCCACCACTGTCGCCAGTTTTTTCACCACTAGGTTTCAGTGTATGATTTTATGAAACAGGGTCCATACGGGTGCTTACTTTTGAATGCCAATTTTTGCAAAAAGTTTTCTCCGACTTATTTAATATCAGAATATTTCAATTAAATAAGGCAAAATAACTTTTAGAAAAAAGTGTTATTCAAAAGTACGAACTCTGTTAAAGTACCTTCCACAGCTTCCGATATCCATTCATGAGTTGTAATGTTGAATCAGTACTGGACTTGGTTTGGTCCACGTGAATATGCTCGCAAACATATGAAAAGCACTAATTTATCAATAGCACATTTACAGAGCAACTTCAAACATTTGTAAAAATGGTAAATGCGAGTTTCACTATTTTACGACGTTTACCGTCATGTCTGGCTGTATAGCTATGCATAATAAACCTTTCTTTTTGACCAATTATGTTCTTCCTGTATAAATGTCATATCATATACGTCAATTCAGTCAAGTTCTTTAGGGACCATATAAAATTTGAAATTATAAATTACGATATGATTATATTTAGATTTCACTTAATTACATAGAAACAGTATGTTTAAATGGCTACAAATCTCAGAAAAACAAAAATTAAAAAATGCTTCACGAAATCCGCCAAAGAAATTATCATTACTAAGAAAGAAAATGCTCTCAACTTTTCATAAAAAATATAATAATTGTTAGAGAGCGCTGTGTCCGATACATGGTTCTACTTTGGGTTTATCGCAACGAGATACAAGTGTTTGCATGTCAGCATCAAAGAAGGTGGCTGCGTGTGAGGTTAGCTTCAAAATGAAAAATTTCTTCAAGTAAAAGTAAAAGAGAAGATGGAAGTCATTTTATTCTATCAATCAGATGAATCAATTCACTTTTCACCATAGATGGCTTCAAATGCCGCTGTATTCTGTATTTTCACTGTATTCTTCGAGAACGAAAAATTGGCGTATATTGGTAACCACTTCAAACCAAACCACATAAACTCTATATTTACAAGACGTAACGAATGACCGCAACACTTTTGAATGTAAAAATCTCCGAAAATATTATGTTTATTCAAATACTAAGGAAAATGCAACAAACTAAAAAACATAACACAATCCAGAACAAAGAATCATGAAACGTAGTTTTAAATGCGATCATAATACAAGAATGGGGACTAAAGGTTTATTGAGAACATAAAAGACTGGAGGTAATTCAAATAATGCAAATATTACTGGAAGTAATTCAACTACTATGCGATGCGATTTTTTTTCTTTTTTAAAGGCGGAATGAAAAAACGATTATGGTTTTGAAACAGAGTTTCTAGTCTAGTAATAATCTTATATTGGTTTATTGGTTTAATAACTTAAATAAATCGTAAAACAGGTACAACATAAGAATTTGCTTTACATGCAAAATTATTTACCAATATTGCACAAACAATTTTGCGAAAACTTCGTAGAACTACCATGAAATTTTCTGTTAAAAAATATTAGTACGTATTCAGTTGACGGACCATTTATAGGAACCCTGTTTTTTACATATTCCTTGCATTCAAAAAGCGAATAATTAAACAAATTCCACATCAGCTGGGAACTTCTATCGTCTTAAACATCATTAGTGCATGATAACGCGTATCATATTTACATCATATGAACTGTGCTGTTATGACGCACTTTTTAATGAATTGGGGAAGCGATACCGTGCGAGCTGAGTAGCTCCATCCTTCATATATTGAAAAATATTAAGTTTCGGAAGTTATTTTCCGAATAATACTCTTATTTCATGATTATTAACATTTCAAATATTATCAGAATATTTCAGTACTATATTCTAAATATTGATTGGCATACGGTTATATAATTTTTAAATGTGAACGAAAATTGGTATAATTCTGAAATAAGATTTAGTAAATATTGTGCATATGCTAGTTTGTTATTATGGTTCTAACTTTTTAAATACACTAATGCTCACTCTACCAGAGCATAAGTGTATTTGAATACACTAACGCTCTAGGGATAAGACTCGAAGATAAATTAAGTATTCTCCAAATTACAATTTTGTCTTTTTAGCCCATGATCTAGTCTCGTGGTTCATGGTACAGCGGCTATCCATTAATCGAAAGAAATACTGTATCCAATCCCGAATCTAGTCTGAATTTTATAGCTTCATATATGAGATATAGCAGTATTTTGGTCTATTTAGACCTCATAAACAAACGAATGATTCTATAGTAGTAGCAATCCAAACACATTTGTTCAAAAGAGGATTTTCTAGAGTTTTTAAAAGGGTTTTTCTTTTTTTTATTTACTATGTAGCGATTTTATAATTAGAAATATTTGTTTGCATGTATAATGAAAAATTAATGACTAAGTCTCATCGCCGTCAAAACATTTAAAATCGTATTTCCATTTTATTCTCTGTAAAACAAAATGCAATTTTTAACAAGAAAGAAAAATTATGCAACAATCATAGATTAGGAAACATTTTTCAACCTATATATATATATTCTACTCTAACAAAACTTCACCATTTAATAATATCAGTGAAATATGACGTCTAAACAAAGGAAAAATATCCGAATTCTTTTGTGCAACCCTGTATATGGTAAATAGATTTGTATATATATTACATAGTATACAAAAATTTAGTTCAGTTAGGAACAGCATTACACGATTGAAAATTCCCCTTCAGCAATTTTCGTCAATAGGCGAGAATGTACTCGAATTATTTTGAGGAGCCCTGTAAATTATCTATAGAATTTAAACACACCAAATAATATGCAAAACATTAGTTACATTTAAAAACGCATACCACAACTAATAACGCACTTCCAGCAATTATAGTATTTGCACATAGATTGTACTGTAACCGAATTCTTCTGCGTGTCCCTGTAAATGAACGATAAATGCTATGCACACCATATTCTATAGTAAGTATCTTGTAGTGAATCTTAGTGATATACATCTATTTGTATATGTTTGAAATAGAGTAAAGTAATTAAAATACACTGCAAACGACTTTTCCCCATAGACCATAATGTAACGGAAATCATTTGAATGTCCCTGTAAACAAACTATAAAAGCCACACACTTCATTTTCAATACCGGATATGCCATCGTAAATATCAATACCATTTTATGGCAATCCGAGTATATTTACCCGAGTTAGAACACAGAGAAACAGTTAGCCAGATAGACGCACAAACTGACGGACAGACAGATAGACAAACCTAATTCATAAACCTTTTCAACTATATTGGAAAGTGTTAAAACAGGTGTTAACTGTCAATTATTTTAACTTTTGTTGGTGCAAGTCATCGTTAACAAGCATTCCTTTCATATCTACATTAATTAATCATTCATTAATTAAACAGTTAATGATTTAATTTCTTAAACTAGTCGGATGTGCCAATCCCAAAACTTTCTTCTATCTCACACAGGTTTTGCATACACTAAAAACGAATCTCACCACCAATTTATATCAAGATCTAACTGAATCTAAAGTTTTATTAAATTCCGTGCATTAGTTCTTGAGATATGACTATTGTTAAAATCGTGCAAATCCTATAAAATGTAGCATAGCAGCGCCACCTACTTACAGATTTAGACCAAAACCGAATCAACAACAACTTATGTTAACGTCTAACTGAATCTGGAGTTTGGTGAAAATCCGTGCATTTGTTCTTGAGATATAGCTAGAGTAAAAATCATGAAAAAAATGGTATAGCAGCGCCACCTCTTGTAATATCTACACCAACACGTAATCAACGTCTATTTATGTCAAGGTCTAAATGAATCTGAAGTTTGAGGAAAATAAGTGCATTACTTCTTGAGATAGAGCTATTTCAAAAATCGCGAAAAATGCAGCATAGCAGCGCCACCTATTAGGTGATTTTCACGAAAAACTAATCAGCACCAATTTATATCAGGGACTAACTGAATATAAAGTTTTATTAAATTTCGTGCATTAGTTCTTGAGATAGAGCGCCGACAAAATTTTTGTCACATACAGAGACACACACACACACAGAGACAGTCACAGACTCACAGACAGACATTTTCTAAAAACAGTCAAATCGTGTTCAGAACCTTCTAAAACGTATAAATACGTCGAAAACCGGAAGTCGAAAATTTTCATGAATCCAATACTTTCTTTTTGTAAAGATAGACGAAAGTGAAAATTGTCTTAGAAAACAAAATATATAAAAACCAATACACCAAAACTTGCATAAGAAACTATATAAGGAAAAAAAGGCTGGAAGATTTTGCGCCTTAAAAATTTCAATGAAATAAACACATGTGATGAATAAAACACTATCACACTAATGCAATACATAATGCATTATAGCACATAATTTTTATTACTTACTTTTAGTATAATTTACACCATAGTGACAGACAACAATATATTATAATCATCATTTAAAACCAAAACCACACTTCCATTTAATTTCTTTTTCAAAATAAAATATAAAAAATAAAAAGTGTCAGATTCAATTATTATACTAACTTTTCAAAACATAACATCCCATCTTTTTATCTTCGTTCATTGTTTGAACAGTCACTGCTCCAATTCACTGCTTAAAATAATAAGTTTGTCTTACCAAGAAACAAAATATTCAAAAAATCAATACACTAAAAACGTGCTTAAGAAGCTATTTGAAGAGGGTGGGGGGTGGTTCTTCGCCTTCAAACTGTCGTTGCAATAAAACAGAAATGAAGATAGCGGAAGATTCTAACAGAATGCCTGTCCACAGTTGTTTTAGAAGTTAATTAAAAGATTCTGAAAGTGAAAAAGTAAGCAGAAAGGGGAGAGCAACATCCCCCTAATATCTTTTTCATTATTTTCACTATGTATTATCTTGTAAATCAATCTTCGGCTGGAATTACTTTTTTTCTCCTGTATCTAACAAGTTGTTTTGATCTAAAGTTTAACTCACTAGTTAATTTGTTTTTTTTTCTTTTATTAATAGGCGATTTTGTTAGCAATGTATTATATTCCCCTAACTCGTGTGGCAGATGAAAATTGAAGGGGTTGCGATTTAAAAATGACAGGGATATGTTATACCTATGATAACTATCTATTGACACTGTTGCCGGTTCAGAGAGAACAGGGCTGGATCAACAAAATGTAATGAGTTTTTGAACAGCATTACCAATAGTCTTTCAAATACTATTTAAGGCTTAATACGGGATTTAACTTTTTTAAAGTTTTTTCAACTACAAAATTCCTTCATAATTGAAACTAATACATTTAAAATGAATTGTTGGAAGAACATACATTTTTACAATTATAAAATAAGTCATGTCAAGTGCAATAAACATTTTAAGAAACAATTAATTCTCCATTTGTGAACCATTTGGAGAAAATATGAGGAAGTATAATATCACTATAATTCCTTAGTAACTTCTAGCAGTAACGATGTACTACTAGAAGTTACTATTCTAGTAGTAAACTAGTAGTACTACTAGTAGTTACTCTAGTAGTTACTACTCTAGTAGTAAAGAAGTAGAAGTTACTAGATCTTTCGTAACGATGAACATTCATAAAGAGTATCAAATACATGTAAACTTAAAGCTAATCATAGTAAAAAATATACAGAAATATTGAGAACATATTATTCAGATTTTTATATTTTCCACCTTAATTACTTAAATCAATCAAGTTTTTTTTTTTCAAGCCAGTAATTCAACCTAAGGTTTTGCATGTTATAAATGCATTCAGACAAACAAGAATTTGTCAAATGTTCAAATGTTCTGTTGATGGATTAAAACCAAAATTACATCAACATAGTTTTTCATATTAAGCCTCTTGTATATTTAGTTTGTAGTAATTCCTTTTCATAGTTGACGCAATATAATTATCAAGCAAATCGTAAGAAACACGATATGCAGAGCCACCTATTCTGCGGTATGTGCTAAAATCCAATCAGCACCAATTTATGGCAATATAAATAATTTATGTCAGTTATGTCTAAATATGTAATTTGTACCAAATGCAATACTAGTTTTTTTAGTAACATCGATCACAAAATATTTCTAACTCCCAGACAAACAGAAATTGGTCCAGAAACTGTCAAATCCTATTCAGGAATCCCAAAATGGATGAATCCATCAAAAACGGGAAGTCGAAATTTTTTATGAATCCAATACGTTCTCCTTTAGATTAAAGAAGAAAGTAAGCATATGTCAGTAACTTCTCAAAATTGAGTACAGTTAAAAAGTAGTAACTTTATTTACAAAAATAATAACATCCTGTTACCAATCATTATTTTATCTCTGGTCATTTTTTGAACAGCCAATGTGTCAAGTTACTGCTTAAAATAAGAAATTGTCTTCACGCAAACAAAACAATTCAAAGTATCAGTACACAAAAAACTTGCTTAAGAAACTATTCGAGGAGGGAAATGTGATTTTTCACCTCAAAAATGCCATTCAAATCAACCAAAAATGACAAAACCGGAAAATATTAAGAGAAAATCTGTCCACAGTGGTTTTAACTGTTAATTAAAAAAAACAGATATTGAAGATAAAACATGAAGCTGAAAGTATAGGAAGCGACATTCCCCAATATCTTTTTCATCACTTTCACTATGCATTATCTTACATATCAATCTTTAGCTGGGATTACTTTCTCCCCCTTCTCTAACAAGTTGTTTTCGTGGTTTGTGTTTTTTTGCTCTTTTATTAATGGGTGATTTTGTTAACAATGTAATATCTCCACCCACTATCTTGTTTTGAATCGGAAAAGGGAAGGGGTTATAACTTTGGAGTGATAGGTGTACGTTATATGGGTAGTAACTATCTACTGACACTTGTGAAAAGGGTAAAAAGACTCTATTAAAGGGACTGAACTCAAAAAGTAAAACTTTACACTTAACTTTAAAAAATTTATAGTGTTCATGAAAATAAAATTTTTCTTATTTATTTAAAATGTTACATATATATATATATATATATATATATATATATATATATATTATGCAGAGAAAAATTTCAAACAATATAAACAAAAAGAAAAATCATGCATCAGTCATACATTAAGAAACACTTCCGAACACTATTGAAATATTGTTGAGAAATATGTTTTTTTTCATACAATGAAATAATCTGAATAAACAATTTTTAAAAAACATAACGCAGTAAAAATTCATCTTCAGCAATTGATGTCCATAGCCGGTAATGTGTATGACTTCTTTAGCGCAGTTTTGTATATGATTTGTAGAATTCTACGCACACCATGTAATACAGTAAAAAACAGTTAAATTTAAAAATGCATATCACAGATGAAAACGCACGTCAAGCAATTATTGCCCATATCCAGTTCTGTAACCGAATTCTGTTGTGTAAATGAACAATAAATGCTACGCACCCCGTAATCTATAGAAAACATATTTATTTTAAATGCTAAAAGTTGTAAATTAACAACATAATAAATATACAATAAAATAACTTTTAATAGGTTGTTTGACATGTTTTGGCTCACTCCGAGCCATTGACGAACATGAAGCCTCTAATTCAGGATTGCAGCTTTCTCATTGACTTCAATACAGGAAGAGATCACGGATTGGTTAGATGCAAAATGCTGTAAAATATTAATGGGGAAAAATGAAGCTTTTCCAACACGCCAAGAAATCAGTTGATTTCATAAGTCTCCAGAATCATAAAAAAGAATTTTATTTGGAAATTAAAAACCGTTTCATAGTACTGCAGTCAGTTTTGGAAGAGGAACACGATGCTACAGTAGTAAAGAAGAAACTAACCAATACTCTACAAGAAATTGCAAAGGAGGTAGTCGGTGAAGCACAAATAAAGCAGACGCAAAAAATAACATAAGAAACAAGAAGCTCTAGGAGAAACGCAGAAAACGAAGAAAAACGATCCCAAATCAAGAATTAAATATATAGAAATATGTAAAACGGTAAAGAAGTGCTTTATAAAATATATCAGAAAATTTAACTGTGATCCTGTCAAGAACGTCCTAGAATATAACAAAGGTTTAAAATCAACTAAACGCAAACTGCGTGTTAAAATAAGGATATTTCGGCACTGAAAAATGTATATTGGTATATGGAACAATCACAAAAAACAATAATGAAATCGTAATGAATAAGAACATGAATGAATAATTATATACTAAAAACCAACGTTTAAACACACAATTTCAAACTAAACCACCATGAACAGACGTACGTTTCTTGAGTAACTTGGACTCGCATCATCGGTGTCATTAATAATAAAAATTACATATCCCCCAAAGACATGAAACTAAGTCGAAAACCCAAATGACAGCAGACAACAAACCGAAAAACCATAATGTACGAGTAACCAATCAGATTAAGCCGAAAGTGATGCATTATGACACAGCAAAGACTATGACACTATGATGGATGATGACACTATGACACATATGCTGTGTCATGTGCATCACTTCCAGCTTAATCTGATTGGCTGCTCGTACATGATGGTCTTTCGGTGTGTTGGTACTGTCGTTTGGGTTTTCGACTTAGTTTTATGTCTTTGGGATGGATGTAATTTTTATTTTTAATGACACTGATGATGTGAGTCCAAGCTACTCACGAAACGTACGTCTGTTCATGGTGGTGCAGTTTGATATTGTGCGTTTAAACGTTGCTTTTTAGTGTATAATGATAATAATGTATAATAATGAAATTGATGTTTTTCGAAAAATTCTATAATGATCTATATAAAAAATCAAATAGAAGGCAACATATCTGATCAGAGTAAAAACATAACAGAAACTAGAGAGATAATTCCAGTAATAACAGGTGACGTTTTACACACCATTAGATGTATGAATGAATAAGGTAAATGCCCTGGCGAAGATGAAATCAAAATTGACCTGATCAAAGACGTAGCAGAAGAATTTTGAAAACTACTAGCCATACTGTTTTCCAAATTCCTAGAGAAGTCATATGTATCAGAAGACTGAAATAATGCTGTAATGTGGCTACTTTACTAGTAAGAGAGAAGAAAAATATTAAAAACTATCGCCAATCAGCTTACTATCAGTGATTTATAAAATATGCAGCAAAGTTTTTACAACGAAACTTGAATCAGTTCTAGACTCAGCTCAACCTAGAGACCAAGCAGGAATCTGAAGTGGATTTAGCACAATAGATCATATTCCAAAAACAAAGCAACTCATAGAGAAACATAAGAAATATAATTAACCTTTTCTGCCTCACCTTTATTGATGATGAAAAAGCATTTGATTCTGTTTTATCTCTGGAAAACATTAGTATAGACAAATTTTACATCCATATTAAAAAGAAGATTTACAAGAAAGACTTAAATCAGTTCTAGACTTAGCCAGACCTAGAGATCAAGCAGGATTTCGAAGTGTATTTAGCACAATGAATCGTATTCGAACATTCGAACAGTAATAAGGGAGCTAATAGAGAAACATAAGGAATATAACTTACCTCTCTGCCACGTCATTAATGATTATGAAAAAGCATTCGATTCTGTCTACACAACAGTAGTAGTATAATCTCTGGAGGATTGGTATAGACAAACCTTACATCAATATTATAAAGAAGATTTAGAAGAAAGCAACAGCAACCATCCATTTGGAAAGAGGAAAGGCAAAAATTAAGCTTGGAAGAGGAGTTAGACAAAGTAATACTAAGTTTTTTACTGCGGTCTTTGAAAATGTTTTCAAAAAGCTGAATTGGATAAACAAAGGAATTAGATTAAATTGGCAACACCTACATCATCTCTGGTTATGTTAAAAGATTTGGCAAAAGCTAGCTGTAATGTGGGATTTAAAATAAATTTGGAAAAGACTAAGGTGGTGTTTAATTCATTTACACTAAAACAGGTCGTCTACAACAACACTGAGATTAAGGAAGTGTAGAGTTATGTGCACATTCGAAAGGAAATAACATCAGGCAACAGTAACATGAATAAAATCTACAGAAGAATAAGAAATGGATGAAGTTCTTTTGATAAGAACAGTATTATTCTAAAGAGTAACATACTTGTTTGCTTAAAAATAAAAGTGTTTAACCAAAGTGTTTTGCCTGCACTAACTTATAAAACGTAAACATGGGCTTTAACAAAAGGGATGGTGCAAGGATTACAAACAATCACGCGAAGTACAAAAAGATGTATGCTAGACATAACTAGAAGAAAGAGAAAAAGAATAATCTGGATAAGAAGTCAGACGAAAGTTTTTGACATCATCCAGAGGTAAACGGTTAAGGTGAAAATGGGAGGAGCAAAAAGACAAGACAACAGATACAGTACAAGCGCCCTTACAGTGGAATCCCAGAGATGTAAAACGACTAAGAAGACAACCTCAGGTAAAATGGAGTGACTAAATAAAAAAATCGGCTGGAGTTAATTGAACGACTAAAGCATTAGACAGGGTAAAATGATAATACTTGAGAGAAGTCTATATCCAACAGTAGATTGAAAACGGCTGATGATGATGATAATGATGATATGACCTTCAGAAACTGCTTAGTTTTTATAAATTTAGTACGGCTGAAAACTTTTTATAAATTTGTCTCGATTTAGAAGCACCGATGTTTTTTATCTCGCTATACCGCTATTTGCGAGAATTGATCTGGCAACATGAATTACAACCCTAGTTTCATATACAACAATTGTTTGTTGTAGTGAGCTCTACCAGAGGTGTTAAAGTTTGTCTAAAGACTATTGAATCACCCTGTATAAATTAAGTAAATAAGATAAATTTACCATTACTAAATATAAAGAAAAAACATATATTATTGAATAATGCAATTAAGCACTAACTACAGATCATGTTCTACATAGATGAAAAAAATATCAAACATTTTTTACATTGTGAAAAGTCCGATTTTAACAAAAATGAAATCATAGGCGCTATCTAAAGCATGAAACGGCCATTCTGTTTTAGTATTCCAGTTTCTAATCATCTCAACTATAGGCCGCTCAAATACCTTCAATATTGGAGTCTCCGAAGGGTTAGCTTAAAATTTTCAATTTATTAAGTAAATATCTTATGTTATTATACCGGGTGTCCCAAAAATGACTGATGGATTTTAAAATTCAATAACTAGCAAACGGTGACAGATATTAAAAAAATTCTTGCAGGAGGGTTATGTATGATGTCGGGAGTTTTTTTACTGTGACTCTTGGTTTTAGTTCGAATTTCAAACAGTAGATGGCGCTGACAGCGGTTGGCGCTCATTCGAGGCCGAAACTGATGTCACGCAGCATTGATGCGAAGAAAGGAGATTAAGGCTATGGAGTGGGTCTCATTCGCCCGTACAATCTTGCTCTTAGGCCCCGATTCTGAACTCATTCGATATGATTTCAATGGAATGCGTTGTTGCCATGGAAACAACAAATTCTTTGATAGTGGAATACAGCATTCAGATCAGGGCATGAATTTAACAAGCAGTATTCGAGTTGCAGGTGATTTTACATTTATGAAGTTTTATTTTCCCGGATTAAATTACTTTTTATAGCCTGATTTAAAGAATATTTTATTCATCGTATTTTAAAACTACTAGGTGAAATAAACCATTTTCAATAAATAGTGTACACTCTTTTAAAAGTACTCACTAGCAGACTGCGTACCAAAATAACGAATGAAGATGTGACGGATTCGATTTCTGTGCAGCTCTCATATACCTGCATTGCCGTCATTTCTCGAAACTAAATTTTCATATTGGTTAGATAAAATTCCCCTAAATACTCATAAATGTAAAATCGCCTGTAACTCGAATACTGCTTGTTAAATTCATGCCCTGATCTGAACGCTGTATTCCACTATCAAATAATTTGTTGTTTCCATGGCAACAACGCATTCCATTGAAATCATATCGAATGAGTTCAGAATCGGGGCCTAAGAGCAAGATTCTACGGGCGAATGAGATCCACTCCATAGACTTAATCTCCTTTCTTCGCATCAACGCTGAGTGACGTCAGTTTCGGCCTCAAATGAGCACCAACCGCTGTCAGCGCCATCTATTGTTTGAAATTCGAACTAAAACCAAGAGTCACAGTAAAAAAACTCCCGACATCATACATAACCCTCCTGCAAGAATTTTTTAAATATCTGTCACCGTTTGCTAGTTATGGAATTTTAAAATCCATCAGTCATTTTTGGGACACCCGGTATTTCCGATATTAAATTTAAGTTTTGTTTTCTTTATTTTGTTGTTGTTGTTGCCTCTTTCTCAATTTCTAAAAAAGCTTTTTACGTGCGTTCGTAATTATATAAATACGTAGCACCTATAGTCATCGTCTAGTCCGTCCGTCTGTCTGTCTGTCCGCATATAACAGCACAAAAACTACCCAACCGAATGCTTTGAAACTTAATACATATTATCGTTGCAGAATTTTGTCGAGTTATTTCAAATTTTATGAAAATCGAATCAAGACTTAAAAAGATATTAATAAAAGTTTTCTTTAGTCTAGTAAATCCTATCGCAAGCGATAGCGCAAGCCATATGACTGAGGAAAACAAATACGGACAAATCACTTCTTTTTTCATATGCCAGGCGGCCATTTTTATTCAAAATTATTTTTTCGAATAAAATTGCATAAAAGTTACATTTTTAGAAAGATCGTTCAAAAAAATGGTTCGCTTGAGAGATGAGTTACATTCAAAAATGTATAGATTCTGAGATAACTTCAGTTGAAATTAGTTTAACAGCCGAATATCTTAATCCGTTAGAGTAGATAAACACATGAGATTCATTCATTATGAGTCATAAAAATATTAAACCATGGAGGTGATCATTCGCAAAGTAAGATCTCCATGGTGAATTATGCAGCGCTGTCTGGTGTAGAAAAAAAATCGCATTTGTAAACGTGGCATACGTAATAAGAAAACAAAAGGCATGCTCATTTCGCTCATAGCAGACGATATAATCATTTCATTGAAATAATAAGGATGATTTTTTTATATTGTGAAACTAGTTATAACACGAACACACCTCATTTGTCACGTTTAACGTACAATTTCCAACATATTTTGTTGTTGTTGTTGTTCTTGCTGTTGTTGTTCTGGGATGGGATGTCTAAGTTTTTCTTCTTGTTTTAACTACGATCTCTAAAAGAATTCGGCTAATGCCTCTAAGTGCTTAAGTTCCACGTAGGATTAATAAATACTGCCAAGAATTAAATAACAAAGAAAAATATTAATATTAATATATTTTTTGAAAATTTGATCAAATACCCAAATCAAGATACATAACCTAAAGTTTTTTCGAAAATGTCTTAGCAACATTTCAGATGTTCTCAAAAGCAATATGGCATTACTTTAATGATATTACTATTGCGTTTTTTGTAAATTAGCTATTTTCATTGGGAGCACAAACATCTGGGGCAGAAACGAAACCTGTCACATATGCTGCCACCAAGTGACATTAGAAACAAATTATATGTTGGATATTATAATTTACAATATTAAGCAACAGATTACAGTGTTAGATTTATTTCACAAAAATGTGGCTTATCACTTTCTTACCCCGACCCCGTCAATTTTATGTTGAAAAAATTTCTGATTTTCTACATAAATAACATTTAAACGAAGTGATATACGTAAAAAAGAGAGAGAAAGAGAGAAAATGATAAGGCATACAGCATGCTAGATTTTTAAAATATTATTATTCCAAATCGCCAATTCAACATGAAAAAATCATATTTTAATTACAACCAGTGTTGAATCCAAAAAAATTTTTTCGGGTAGATATTTCTAAAGCTTCGGGTAGTACATTTTGAAGTTTGGGAAAGGGGCAGGGACTTGTGTTGCAAAACTATTATGCTTTTGCATAGAATCTCAAATCTTCATGGGGGCAGAATTTCCCTTCGCATGCCACCCCCTGAATTCAACACTGATTACAATACAATAACCGATATTTCATCTTTCTTTTTATCTTTTACATTGTTTAAACAACCTGCGCTTCACTGTATTTCTAAATTCTAAAGCAAGAAATCATTTAACAAAATATTCAAAAAATCAATGTACCAAAATCGCGCTCAAAAAATCAAAGAAAGATATGATTAATCCCCGAAAATTTTCAGTCGAGTGAACCGGAAATGACAATACCGGAAGACGGCAGCAAAATATCTGTCTGCAGTTGTTTTAGAAGTTAATTAAAACAGCATTCTGAAGGTATTAACATTAGGGAGGAAGGGGGAAAATGGCATTTCGCGAATGTCTGCAAGCCACTTCATTTTGCATTATCTCGTACATCAATCTTTGACTGGAATTACACTTTTCCACATCTCTAAAAATTTGTTTTTTTAGTTTTTGTTATTAGTTTCTTTTTTATTAATGGGCAATTTTATTAACATCGTGATCACTCCACCCGCCATCTTGTTTGTCGGCAAAAATGAATTCCGACTCCATAATAAATATTTCCGTAATATGATCTGTCTAATTCTGTTCACTCTTAAAGATAAATCGGTGAAAAGTGCGAGTATAACTCGCGCTCAAGTGGTTCCGAACATTGAATTTATTAATTACTATTTGTTAATTAATAAACCCCTAATTTTTTCATAATTTAATTTCAGTAGATTCGGAAATAGAAGGGAGGCATATTTTCCCAGTACTTTTGACGATATCTCTGAAAATATAATATCTACAATTAAAAAAAAAATATTTTTTTGAGTTCTATGTTACAAGATCTTGTGAATGATACCCTACATGATATATAAAAAGAACATATATTTTTCCACTAACTTAATTAATATCTCGGCTAATGACCGACAATTTTTTTTTCGAAAATCATTATCAAATAGTCTTTGATGATTCTGTTTCAATAGATAATTAGAGCACCCGTCAACTCCCCCGCTGACTGCCCGAAAAGTAAAATTTGTGTGTAACGGAAAAATGCGTTTTTCTTTAAAACTATGTTACCTAGGAAAATCTTTGTAGCTTTAATGCAAGGTTTACATAAACTTCTACTACCCCTAATTTTTTCATATTTTTAGTTTCAGTAGATTCGGAAATAGAGAGGGAGAAACATATTTTTGCAGTGCATTTCAGACGATATCTCCGAAAGGATAATACCTAAAATTTAAAAAATATATTTTGTTGAGTTCGGTATTACGAGATCTTTCACACGATAGACAAAAAAACAACTTTTTTTCAAGTAATTTAATTATCCCCCTAAAGTTTTCCTAAACATATTTGCGAATGGCTAATAATCAGAAAATATGTGGGTAAGAAGGCTTTATCAGTCTCCCAAGTTTGAACTTTCCACGTCTCATAGTTTACCAGATAAAAGGTCTGTGACAGACAGACGGACAGACACAGGAGTGATCTTATAATGGTTCTGTTTTTACTTTTTAAGTACGAAACCCTAAAAATGAAAGGAAATCTTTTTGCAAAGATTACTAAACTTTTCACTGATTTGTCTTTGGTTATTTTTTGGACTTCTAAGATTCTGATGACACATGAATAGTAATTAAAAAGAAAAGTTTAAGAAATATACTGAAACATACAGAGGGTAAACAAAAGCGAAGACTTGATAAACTGTTTTTATTATCTTTCATGTCCTAATTCATGAATTTAGAAAAGTTCCATCTCAAAAGTTTCCCCTCTGTCAAAACATTTAAGACAGACTAAAAAATTATGTAACAATAATGTGAAATTGTGAAAAGAAACATTAACTGGCCTATTAAATTGATATTTCGAGATCTTTCTTGTAAAATATTTATAGCAATGCTTAGATTAATTAACATAAAGTTCTGTAGTGGAATGTATACAGTGGTATATGTTATATACCCTGTGGATTTTTTAAGAAGGTCAGTGTATCTCAAGTAAAACTACAGAGTACTTTTTCTATCGTATAATCTCTGCCTATAGCGTATATCCCTTGGAATTTCCATGTACCTTTACTCCGAATATATTTGAAATAGACATATGATTTGTTTTTATATATGACACACATATATTAGACATTGTAATGAAAGGAGTTTTTTAGAATATCTTTTCTGGATTATTTTTTTTTTAATGTACAATGGAAATCAATTTTAAAATGCAGAAAAATTTAATTTTTCAAATTACAAAAAAATTTAAATATCTAAGTATTATAAAAAGTGCAAAAATCTCATTTTGGTATATATGTACTGAAATTAATGAGTAACATACCACAAAAATTTATTTTGCCCATAGGCAGTAATTTTTGAGAAAAGGTACCTGAAATAGCAAAAAATCGTATTTTAGGAAAAACATGGTTTTGGTAAAAAATCGCACTTTTTTTTTAATTCACCAGTATACTTAATATACCCATATACTAAATATTTTCTGGGTTATTTTGAAGATTATCTTCTTCTTTCCTTTTTTCTATCCTTGCAGCATTTGTTTACAGAGAATGTGCATGTTTTGCTTTTATCACCCTTGCTTTGTCGAGATGTTTCATAGTAGCTGTTGTGTATTCCTCTGGATGAAGGGTAATTTTGACAGTATTTCAAGTTTTGTTATATAGCCCTTGTTGAAAGATGTAACTGCATTGAAAATACCAAATAATAATGGTTCTATATGTGCTGGATCCATTTGGACCATATTAATTTGGTCACACTATCATTAGGATTTTGTGTATCCCCATGCACACTTTTTTCAGCGGTTCAAGATGTCACAAATCTTTGAATATAGATCGCATTGTTTCTATGATATCCACAGCAAAACTGTTTTTGTTATTGTAATTATTTGGATAAGCTTCAACTCAATTGAATCCACACCATGTTTCTTTCCCAGATGGGAAATTGTTTGAGAGTATGGAGGTAAAATTGGTATAAATTTGAAGGGAATCAATCAGTAATTTTAAAAACATAAAAAATTTAATATCGATATTTTTCATTTTTTTTCCGCACTGACACCCCCTATACCATGTGTCTCTTAAGTAAAACTAGTATACTCTCTAGCGTATACTCTCTAGCGTATACTCTCTAGCGTATACTCTCTAAAGAATTTCCCTCTGTGTATATATCCTCTGGGTTTTTTCATGACTACAGCCATGTTAACAAATTATATATTTTTTTAAATCTTAAAAACTAACTTTTAAATATCTCATAAACTTCTTCTTTTAAATATCTTGCTAACTTTTAAATATCTTAGAAACTAACATAAGTAAATATACTATGAATAAATTGTAACTTCATAAAAACAATTGCAATTGCCTTTAATATGGACTTTCTTATTCTATTCACTCTTACAGAAAGGAAAAAATATTTTATTTAAAAATATTATTAAACATTTGACCTATTTATCTTTGGTTGGTTTATTTTGTTTATAAGATTCTAATGAAGTACATGAATATGATTAACAAGAGAAAATGAGCTTAAAAAAAAGTTATCACCAATTTTCCCTACATTAAATTTTTATTGTAAATAATTTATTTACTAAGGATTTCAAGTGATATGTAATTAAGTAGTTATTCAAAAAGGGAGTAATATCTTATAAACAATGAACAAAACCAAAATACAAGAAGAAATAATTCCCTTAATCCATACATGGATTACACATAGATTTTTACGCGTCAAAAGAAGTTCGACATTGGCAATTCTTTTATTCAAACTTCTTGCAATTCTAATTATTTAACCTTTTTTTTTAGTACAGAATTTATAAAATAAGATGAATTAAATCTAAAAATCCTTCTTCAACTTTGTTCTTGTGTTTTTGTTGAATTTTTTGGAGAATTAAGAGATTTCGCAATGGGGAAGTAAACATCTATAGAAACACGAAAACAACACTAAATTTAAAGGATGGGGAGAATTTTCAATATAAGGACATACATTTTTGGAAAAACGTTATTAACGTTATTGATGAAAGCAAACTTGAAATTTTTCTACAAAGAAACTGCGATAAATATATTCGTGAAAGAAGAAAGTATTCATTGACAAGTTTATAATTAAAACCATTGTGGCTCTATTCTGATCTGAAGATGTAAAGCAGGCATCGGAAATCTAATTTTTATCGAGTCAATAATGTATAAACCATCTTCAGCGAAAACGCTACGCCAAGCGTTGAAAAGTTGCGCATGTCGGAAAACTGCGTCTTCCAACATGACAACGATCCTAAGCATATATTGAAAATAATGATGACTATTATATCAAAAGCATAAAGATCAGGTCCAAACAGACTACCAGACTTACCCGCGGCTTGTTTCTTGTGGTATTGCTCTCTCTTTGAAGTTTTATGGCTGTGTTAGCATGTCCAAAGTTCAAAGATCAAGCAGAGAACCTCGCTGACAGCTTGGACAAAGACCTTTCTTTTGTTGAGACTCCCATTTCTTTTGTTAATAACCCTTTGCAGAAGAATGGGTGGTCGTATTATTTATGGCTCTCCAGGCAGACTTGCTTAATGACCAAACATACTACGTTCTAGTCTGTCGCTATCTCGGATGTGGTGAAGTGGTCCCTTTCATATTTTATGACTTTCGTAGGATGTCTAAAGGTCAGAGGTCATGAGCGGAAGCCGTTGACAGCTCGGAAACCACCCCTTTCTTTTGTTGATGACCACAAAATGATTCGAAAGAAATGTTAAGACGTGTGACTGATGTCCATCTTAGACAAATAAATCTACGAAAAGTAAAAGCTGCTTAACCCAGTGTTTCCAAAACCTTTTATCGCGTGGTCCGATTAATTATTATACCTCTCCTTCGCGGCCCAGTAAAATTCTTAATCCCCCTCCCGCTCTGTTTTATAATTCAGAAGTGTTCATCGATTTACGACCTTGATTTTTAAGAAGCTTATCATACATGGAAGAATTCAGGCAACTTAGTTAATGATGGGTCCAGTACATCAAATTTTTCAAATGTTTGGCTACCTTTCATGTAATTCATTCTCTTCACTTCCCCTCTCCCTCTTTTTCTCCTCGTACTTAAACTCGTCCAGACTGGCCGAGTGCTTCTGATTGGTGTCCTACGTCACATGTGACTTCTGACGCCGCTGTTTTTTAAAAACTCATCGCCAATCCATCTTGATCGCGAGCGGAGACGCAAGCATGCTTACGTGGCTTAAAATTTTAAATCAGTTTTTAATCTTTTTAACTTTGGCACTGATGATGGATCTTTAGAGGTTCCGAAACAGCTGTTTGCTATTATATATATTTTTTATGTGTGCTATTTTTAAGTTGATCATTTATTTTAATTTAGTTAAATGTTTATATTTGAGAAAGCTAATAAAATTTTAACTTCAAAAATTTCTTTATTTGTACATTTTTTTAAGAAATAAAAACGTGGAAGGTTTTTTTTTTTTTTTCGATCTGAAAACTGAAAAAGTTCTGTTGTCTGTATCCGTATAAAGAAAGTTAATATTCAGCCGGTTCCCAGTCCAGTTATAAATTATATATAACTTTATATATAATTATATATTTTAAATTTTTATATATATTAAATTATATATAATTTTTTATTTCTTTGAGTAAAAATTTCTGACATTTTAATGATGTTATGAACCTTTTTCTCTGTGGAACTGTTAAGTTGTTTACCGTCAAGTTTTGACGGGTGTTATCTATTTAAAAGCTTAAGTTCGACTCGACTTTCAGTCAGTTTCCATGCTTATTTCTTTAGAAATAATACAGGGTGTTTCAGAAAGAATCATCCGATTAAAAAAAATCATAACTGTTCAGCTTTTTATCCGTTTCGATCGAAAAATGTATAGGTGGAAAGAAGGAAATCCTGAGTTTCATTCAATTGCCGACAGGTAGCGCTAACGCTCTTTCTTCTCCAGCCACTTCAGTGTTTGTCTGGCCTCCAAGATCGTCATACCTCTCACTGTGCGAATTCTTCTTGTGGGGATTTATAAAAGACTACGTTTATGTGCCTCACCTTCCAGCCACTTTAGCCGAACTGAAAATAGGCATAACAGCAGCCGTGGAAGCAATGGATACAGACATGCTCGCAAAAATTTGGGACGAATTTGACTGCCGTATAGACATATGCTGTACATCCAAAGGTGGACATTTTGAGCGCCTTTAATTTGGTTTTTAAAAAAAAACTTTATGATTAGCCATGTAATATAAAATTAATCTTAAGTGTCTGAGTTCAATATTTTTCATAGTATAGGGGAAGACAGGGCAAAGTGGTCACCCTAAGGTTTTGTAATTTTTTGTTATCTCTTAAAATACATATACATAACTGATAATTTGCATAAAACTAGAGTGACTACGTAGAAATGCAAGGGTATTTATAATTTTTACAAAAGAAAAAAGTGGAAGTGAGAACTTGGTTTTTTACAAAAAAGGTCAAAATGACCACTTTGCCCGACCTAGACGGGCAAAGCGCCATGGCCACTTTGCCCGACAGATGTAAAAAGATTGAAAACACTATTTAAATTATTCAAACATTTTTATTGTTATAACAAATCGTATGAAACATAATGAAAGATTGAAAATGGTATGAAAATCCAATAAGAGTTTGACAAACCTAAATAAAAAATTATAAATCAAAATCAAACACTGCATTTTTTGCAAATGAACACCATGTCATTTTCTTCGCAAAGTGAACAGGCCTCATTAGCCCAGAAGTGACAAACATTGCACCTGATCCAACCTTCACCACTTGATCCAACCAACCGACCACTGCCCTGACCACTTTTCTCGTTTGGGAGCCATGACAGAAAATACGTTCTACAGTGGAAACTAATGAACAATCAGCGACAACTCACCGACCAATATGAAGCTGAAAACATGCTCTTTCCTTACACATTCAATAATTAAATGCAAGTGCAACAGCTTATTGTTAATAGTATGTAATATAAGTCACTTACCGATGTCTTGAAAAGCTCGCTTCGACACTTATAGATTGTATAAAAAGGCATTAAAGATTTTATTTCTTTTTAGATAGTCAAGAACCCCAAAACAAAAATCTTCAAGAACCCAAAATATGAAACATTATAATTTCGAGATTTTCTTTTTCTTTTTAGCCTGACCGGCATTTTGTTTTCAAGGCCCGGTACTGGGTCTCAATCCAAAGGAAATTTGAACAAATATTAATTGAAAAGAAGAATATATTTTTAACAGTTATTTTTCGTTATTCACATTTTCTGTTTAAATTCTTTTGTCGCGTAAAACTGGTTATATTTTTGGTTTAAATTTAATTATTTCTTGTTGAATTTTCTTTTAATTTAATGCTTATACGGAGTTAAGCTATAACTAAAAAAACTAATTAGTTCTGCATTATTACTTTATATTATAAGTAAAAATATATTTCTAATAAAACATTATGGAAAAAATGGGTGGGGTTCTTTTTACACGCATTGTACGTTGTAAAATGCAGGTGGAAAAGAAAAAAAAAAAGACTTTTTTTACCCTTTATGTCCTAAATCACGAATTTAGAAAAGTTCCACCTCAATAATTTTCTCCAGTTATAAATTGAAAATTGATTAAAAATTAATGCAAGGATAATAGGAAATTTATAAAACGATTTTTTCATTAAGTGACTTAGTAAATCGGCACTTACAACCAGACTTTTTCTTCTTTGTAAAATGCTTATAGCAGCATTTAAATCAATTAACAAATAATGTATGTTTTCTTTTTAATGTTTCAATTCTTATATACTAAAATAAAAATAATACAAAGTACCCCATTCATAATTTATCATAATTTATCATACCATTTATATAAACAATCCCATCCCAAATTTTCCATAAATCCGTTAACATTTCAAGAAATTAAAAAATAATAATAATAATAATAACAAATAACAAATTGTCGCATGTTAGCGTGGTTAGCAGAAGACTTGTCAAATTGTCCGATATTTTGGGTCAAACGTAGGGTTCATGCCTCTTAGGGTTCATGTCTTTTAGGGTCCATGCCTCCTTAGACTACTTAGAAACTACTTAGAAATGAAGAAGTTTCCAGGGAGTATTCGGAACTCCTTAAATAAGCAAAATACTCCTTAAAAACTCCTTAAATTCTCGCGAGTATAATTTAGCATTGACCAAGGATTTAATTGAAGTATACAAGAGTAGAAAACGGAAACATATATTACACAGTGGATAATACTGCTTAAGCATGTATGGCTTGGTATGACCTTTAAAGGAAGTAAAGGAAAAATCTCCTCATGTTTACAAAAGTAAAGTTCAAGTGATTACTGCCATTCTAAAAAAAAAAAAGGTTACTGTATTTTTTGTATATGCCACATGGTTTTTCCCTTCAAAATTTGCTTTTAAAATCTAGGTGCATGTCATACATGATGAGTATTTGGGTTTTAAATGGTCTATATATATATAGCCATTCGTCGCTGCGTAAAGCAGTTTGATGGCAGTTTTGAATTCCAATTTATGAAACCAGTAAGCAATGCATTGTGAATACTTTGTAATTTTAGCACTAGCTATAAGACTTTAATAGAATAAATCCCATTTTCTCTCTAAATGAGGTATTAAAAGTTAGGTTGGGTGTACGTGTTACACGAGAACACGGCATGCATGAACAAGTTGGAAATTGTATGTTAAACGTGACAAATGAGGTGCGTTCGTTTCGTGCTATAACTAGTTTTACAATGCAAAAAAAAAATCGTTATTATTTCAGTGAAATAAATTATATCGTCTGCTATGAACGAAATGAGGAAGTCTTTATTATTATTACTATTATGTATGCCATGTTTACAGATGCGAATTTTTTTCGATACCAGACAGAGCTGTAAATGGAGATCTAGCTTTGCGAATGATTATTTCCATGGTTAATATTTCTATGTCTCACGATGAATGAATCTTTTGTTTATTTAATTTAATGGATTGAGATATTCGGCTGTTAACCTAATTTTCACTGAATTTATCTCAGAATCTATATATTTTTGAATGTAACTCCTATCTCAAGCAAACAATTTTTTCTTGAACGACTTTTCTAAAAATGTAACTTTTATGCAATTTTATTCGAAAAATTAATTTTGAATAAAAATGGCCGCTTGGCATATGGAAAAAGATGTGGTTAGATTTTCATAAAATTTGAAATGACTCGACAAAATTCTGCAACGATAATATATATTAAATTTCAAATCATACGGTTGGGTAGTTTTTGCGCTGTTATATGCGAACAGACGGACAGACGGACGGACTAGACGATGACTATAGGGGCTACGTATTTATATAATTACGAACGCACCTAAAAAATACGGCAAGTCCTTTAAAAGTCTTGTACTCTATAGAATTTCTCTAGACTCCTTTAGATTTTTTTCTTCTCAAGTCTGTGTAAACCCTGCAAACGAAAAAAAGTAGGTAAAATTTCTTTAATTTTTTGTACCATTTCTCAAGCTTTATAGCATAAACCACACTTCGATACACCATTATGTTCAGCTTTAATGAGTTTTTGAAATGTGAACAGATTTATGGGACTCTTTGAACATTTTTTTTCTTTTGCCACAAATAATCCTACGAGTTGTAATTTTCCAACTGGACGAAAAATGTCCGGGCCAGGATTCGAACCTGGGATCTCTTGGCTGAAGCCGCCATGCTCTACCAACTGAGCTATCCCGGTTGAATCTGGAGGGATAACTCATCCAGTTAACCTTATTGATCATAGCATCTGGTCTTATTTTTTAATCAGCTCAGCAGAATCAATCGCAGGTAAAGGAACTCCAGTAAACGCTGGATACGTGATTACACTAGATTAATTTTAACACAATTATTTCAAATTGGTAAAGCTGTGTCATTGGAAAAATTCGTGTCATTTTTCGTCCAGTTGGAAAATTACAACTCATATGATTGCTTTACCAATTTGAAATAATTGTGTTAAAATTAATCTAGTGTAATCACGTATCCAGCGTTTACTGGAGTTCCTTTACCTGCGATTGGTTCTGTTGAGCTGATTAAAATATCAGACCAGATGCTATGATCAATAAGGTTAACTGGATGAATTATGCCCTCCAGATTCGACCGGGATAGCTCAGTTGGTAGAGCGTGGCGGCTTCAGCCAAGAAATCCCAGGTTCGAATCCTGGCCCGGACATTTTTCGTCCAGTTGGAAAATTACAACACGTATGATTGCTTTACCAATTTGAAATAATTGTGTTAAAATTAATCTAGGACAAATAATCCTAGCCTTTGAAAAGTCTTATGGTACAAACACCCCGAAATGAAAATTTGTTAATTTCTTTTATTTTTTTTTAAATCTGAGTCAACTTATATTACATCTTATATATTGTAGTTTTATCTGTCAATGTAAGTGTTGGTTTAAAAATAAAATTTCTCGTTAGCCGCCTTTCAGCAGCATAAAAGTTATTCACAATAAAACGGGTGAGGAAAAGACAAGTTTTAAAAATATTTAGTTTCGTAAAATTGACTGCGCCTTCTAACCATTTTAAAGAAAATCATTTTGTATGAAACCTAAAATCTTATGTTTTCACAAACTCATTAAATAAATTTTTTATCATATTTTCTTTAATTGCACTTTTAATTTCCTTTGGGGCATAAAGAGTCTAATTTTATGAAAGAAAAATGGAAAGGGCTTGGCTAAAAGATACAAAACAATGTCTTTAATGTGTATTTCCTCTACAAAAAAACAATAAAAAAATCTTCTATAAAGAACTGAACAAACAAATGCTTTTTAAAATTTGTCCCTACAGATATCAGAAAGGAAAAACATAGATGTAATTCTAATGTAGAATGCAGGGTTCTCATTAAACCACCTCCATTAACATCAGAATGGTGACGTGGTGTCTAGGTATAGTAAAGCGGCTATGCGATCGCTTACAGCGTCACCTATAGCACCAACGAGGCTCAAAAGTTGGCGTTCCTAGCTAGAAAACTATACGAGATAGAATTTAAAAAATCAATTACGAAGTTGCAGAGCGTCCTAGATTTAAGTTTGAAATGATATCTTGCATATAAAGATAACTTTATTAACCCTTTCAGGGACAAGGTACTTCTATTCGTAAAATGTTGAAATGATTGATTGACACCAGAATCTAGATACAAATTTATTCGAAAACAAATAAAATCTTTTCTCCATGTACTTAATAAAAAGGAATTTTTCATTCCAAAATTTTGGTGCCAATGTAGCATTTAGGGATTAAAATTAAATGGTCCAAAAATGAACCATCGTCCTTAAAACGGTTAAAAGCACGCAAATGTACATTTTTTATGTGTAGTCACTAGCATAAGTACGCCACTAAGTGCATTCAGGCGCATTTTAAGGCAGATGCACATATTTACCAATAAAATTAACACGTGTAAGCAAGGTACAGTTTATTTTAATAAGAAAATCAACATAAGTGTGCTCAATGCATCCACCATCAAAATGCATGCTGAATGTATGATGCATTGCTGCCGATGGCGGCCACATTGAGCATACTTAAATACATGATTTTCTTATTAATATAAACTTTACCTTGCTTACATGTGTTAATTTAAATGTGCTTCTGCCTTAATGTATCACACTTCTGCCTGCAATTAGTGAAGTATTTAAGCTGACGATAGGATATAAAGAATTTACGTTTCAGACCTTCCAATAAAGTTATGTTTAATGTAAGATATCGTTGCATACTAAACCGAGAACGCTCTACAACTTTGTAATTGACTTTTTTTTCGCTATCGCTCATAGTTTTCGAAATCGGGTAGATAACTTCGAAATTTCCACCATGGCACTGCCGTCATTCTCATATTATAGCACATAGTCGTTTAACTATAGGTAGACTGGTTTCGTATAGTCTACCGTCTCCGAGATAGAAACTCTAACTCTGCATTTCGGTGTTAGGTGGCATTGTAAGCGATCTCATCACGTAGCGCATAGCCACTTTATATTAATAGGTTCTCTAACTATATCTAGACACCAACACCACGTTCATGACTACATCTGTCGCGTTCTAAAGTTAATGGGAATAGGCAGGAATTTGGTGGCGCTCTGTATAAAAACAAACAAGTAAAAAAACACCGTGTAAACTTTTAAAGTTAAAGAATAAAGGCTGAAAGATTTTAACTAAACAAGTCATACATTAATCACTATAATATTAATACATATACGTATATAACGAAATGTTCATAAAAATGAAAGAAGAAAAGGAGATGTCATACTTCTTTAACATTTCAGCAGACGCACTTAACTTTTTCAGGAATGCATTTTTTTTTCCTTATTTCTCACGTTTTTTTGCATCAAGTACCGTGGGATAATTTTTTTTAATAAGGGAAAAATATTTTATACGAGAAAAAATAAGGAGATGTTTTTTTTTTCTTTTACAATATAAATGCAAATATAGCAACTGCTTTCATAAGTTTATATTGTTTTATACTTTAAGTAGTTTACGTTTTATTTATTGTTAGGTTATCGTATTGTAGGTTATGTTTTTACTTCTCAGGCAGTAAAGCATGAAAACGTATATATACATGCATACTCCTTAGGTAACAGAAAAAAACGTATATATACGTGTGCGTTACTGAAAAAGTTCAATATAAGCGCACTATCTGGCCCATGATGCGTATTTTACAAACAGTAGTTTCGTTATTAAAAATGCAAGATAATAACTGCAAGAAGAGAAAATTATAAGAAGAGCAATGTATGGATATCAATAGAAAAATTTGATTTTAATTTTGATCGCATTTGGGATAACAACGTTTCGAAAAATATCACGTTTTTCGTAAAATTTGTGGCAGTGCGTTCGTTGGAAGGTTAAAGTTTTTCTTACACATAAAATAGAAATTATATATGTAAAATCCATATGTGAAATATCAATTTAAAATCAAGATACAGAAGAAAAAAGAAAATGTTCTCTTAAAGTTAATGTTAATGGAAATAAAATTGCAAAATTTTGGATAAAGAGATCGTCTCAATATCTTAAAGATGTAAAAAAAAAAAAAAAATTTAAGTGTGTAAAAAAGATTCTCAGAAAAGAAAAAAAAGAAGGAGAAAATTAACAAACTTCTTTAAATTTCTTCCATCAGATACCAAACCGTATCATTTAGGTGAAATCCGATCCGGTTAGATATTCCAAAAAGAAAAAAAAAGTAAGAGGAAAGAAGCAATACGTCTTAAAAGTTCTTTCTACAGACATCAGAAAGTAAAAACATATGTGATATTCTAAGTATAATATTTCATTTTGATGTTAATATTAACTATTAATATTGTAACTATTGTAATAACTGTTGTAATAACTGTTAATATTAATGCCAAACAATGTTACAAAAATGAACAAAGAAATTAAGTACTTATGTTCAAGTAAACTTTTCAGGTGTTAATGTTCATTCATGGTTATGAAGAATGGTTTTCTCTCAAGTATTTAATTATTGGCATGTTTGTTTCCGTATCAGTTTCATAATCAGGTGTGATTCAAAGGATTCTAATGGCCCTTTGGTGCTTTTATCACCAGAAATTTCGATGAAATTTCGATGAACATGAAAAGCTAGAAATACCACCTTAACTTTTAAATATTTAGCTATCCCGGTCGAACGGGATAGCTCAGTTGGTAGAGCGTGGCAGCTTCAGCCTAGAGATCCCAGGTTCGAATCCTGGCACGGACATTTTTCGTCCAGTTGGAAAATTACAACTTGTATATATATATATATATATTCAATAGATTTTACATTTAAAAATTCCTGGGCATTGAACGTTCCACTACACTCAGTATCCCTGTATACAGTGGAACACTTCATTCTCGCGTAGCGAATGGCCTAACAGCATCATCATAAATTGAGTAAGTCAAATCACAGATTTTGAGCCAGCCAACTAAATTAACATCATACGTGCCGACATTCCGGTTTCTTTAAATCAAATAAACTTACTTTGATCCAGAAACTTTATTTAAATATACCGAACAGTTAAGGGGTTTCCTAGTTGCAGACAACTTTACGCCCAGTCTATTTGTGAGTAGAGTGTCTTGTATTAAACTGAGCCGTTGGGAAAAGTTAAGATGTAGTATTAACTACAAGATAAAGGAACAATTACAATGAAAAGGGTAGAGGAAAAGTTAAGAAAAGAGATTATAACAAATTTTGAATAAAAAAAAGTAAAGTGAAGGAGATTAAGGATAGAGTCTAAATAATTGGAAGAAAGTGAAATGGTATAGCTGTAGTTATAACTAACTACTAGGTAGGAAGTTGAAAAAGTAAAAAATAGGGTTCGGAATATGTTCGTGAAACAGCACATAAATGCCAGATGATGAAAAGGCCGGCAAATCATTAACAAAAAAAAAAAACTCAAAAGATATATACATTTTTTTTGGGGGGGGGAGGGTATAACTTAGATGTAAAGTTTTAATTAAGCAATTAGGTATTTATAATGAGGAAAAATTTACAACGTATAAATAAAGAGAAAAATTTACAGTTTGAATGTACCGTAGTCGCTTGCTTTCATTTTATTTATTAAGTAAAATTTCTTGTTTATATGTAATTATTTCACTTTAAAAAAACCGAAAGGTTGGCAGCTATGAAATATGCTTTCTTATCTAGAAAAGTAATTTTTATATTATAGTTCAAAAAGATAAAATTAATTTAGCTGGAAAAATATTTTTTTAAGGGACTGACCTTTTTTAAAAAAATAGCGCTTGGGCAGCGTAATTTTGAAGTATAATTACATTGCTGTTGCATGCATAACTATTTAAATGAGAACCTCAAAATAAAAGAAAATCATAAAAAGACAAAGCCAGGCATTGCATTATCATTTGTTTTAGTATGTTAAAATAATGAATTTCAAATTTTTAAACAAAAGACAATTATGTTTGTTATGGTGAATTTTTACATAAAACTTCCTAATCACTGAAGTTCGAAAACAAATTTATATACATTTTCTACCGATAATAAGCTACATTGATACTACCTTCTGATATATACTTTCGACTCATAATCAGTCATATTCTTCTAAATATGACGAATGAATGTACATTTTACAGTTCAGAACCTCTTAAGTTTCATATTTTAAATAATACAACAGAGTTATTTCCTTTATGATAGCATGAAGATCATTATAGATAGATGTAGAACAGCAGAAAAAATAATTGACTGAAATTCAAGACCCTGTATCGACTAATAGACATACCCTTGACTGGTAGAAGGGAAATCATTAGACAGAAGACAGCGTTCGGAAACTGATCATTAACCAACAGGTCGATTATTTTGAGATCGTCAAGCATGTTGTTCCTGTACTTTCAGATATGTTATATTTCAATTAAGAAGCTTATCTCGTAGCCCGACCCATTCAACAGAAAAATATTTTCAGGCAAAATAACTTAATTAAATGTATTCTTGGTAAAAGGAAACTATTCTAATATAATCATTAATTCAGCTCTAAGTTATGTTTTATTTCAACTCGATTCTAAGTGTAGTTATATTGTCTAACTAGAAAAAGTAACTCCGTTATAATTTTATTTTATGATACTAAAACTGTGTAAAAACTTGTTAATCTTTTCCACTCATATAATTTGCGAAACTGTATCGCATTTTATTGATTTTTCTTCTATCGATACATGCATATATGAGGGAAGATTGTTTGCGCGCAAACTATTCTACGGGTTTCGTTAACTTGTGTAACGAATAATGAATTCATGAACACGAAACCATATGTTGTTTCTCACCATTTAACGGTTATTCTAGATGATTTTAGAAAGAAAACTGAAGTCTCAATGAATTATTTGGACCTGAAATCATTAAATAAATGCTGGAATCGATTTGTTTCAAGTGTCCTTTTAGTTAACCAGTAACCAATCACATCGGATTTCATTCGGAGTGATAACAAATTGAAGTGATTTTATAATAATTAAATTTTTATTCGCTGCTTTCGTTATAAAGATTGTATCATATGTAATTTTATAAGGAAAAACAACTTGTATTTATTTTAATTTCTTGTTTTTTGTGTTTTTTTTTTTCAAGCAGATACATACAACGGATCTTCTTGAAGATTAAAATTCTGTCTGGTAAAACCGATAAGTTACACATTTTGACAAGCAATTGTAATGTAGACATATTATCACTAAGATAAAACAGTGTTCGATAAAATGAGATTTAGTTTTCCTAATTTTACCCTACTTTTCGCGAAACTCAAATTGAAAAGAACAAATGTCTTGCTTTAATTAGCGGTGATCATGCTTTGTAACTTGAAAATCATAATATAGTTTAAATTATGAACAATTCTTAACGTGCAAATTGCTGGTTTTAACAATGTTCTCGTTTTATCCATGCTCGTGTTAAACGAGTCCAACTGTATTTAATTTTCGTTCATTTAATGTATATAAGTTTACATTCTAAAGATTTATCATGTCTTTAAGAATACAAATTTAAAAAATGAAATAGAAATTATCTCTAAGGTATACAATTTCGGCCCCCACTATACATACATAGGCAAGCTGAGCCTCATATTTTTAAAACTATTTTAGGAAATTCAGCGTGATTAATAAGCTATACATGACTTTTGTTCCTTTTCGTTATCTTTTGATCTTGTTCTACTAATTTTTGCAGTATTCTTTACTCACGCACGCGCTTACATATCGTTTCTAGGCTATGCATATGAGAATAAAAGTGTTCGGTAATCAATACACAGAATCATATTTCTTAATTGTTTTATATCTTAATTTTAATATACGTATACCGGATGATTCAAAATAGATTATAATGACTATTATCTTTTAAACCGCTGATCATAAAAAAATACTTTCAACTACAAAAAGTATACAAATCAAGTACAGCTTTTAGATATGCTTTGTATTTTATAAAAGGCTGTAAACATATTAAATACGAAATTTAATTTTTTATAAGACCTCTTTTCCTAAACATTAATAAGAAAAATGTTGTCCTGCGTCTAATAAGGACATTTAAAAAAATCCATTTTATGATGATTCTGATTATTTCAGTGTTTAAGCACATAGTTCGATTACATATTGTTAAAGTTTTGTTTTATTTTTATTATTTTATTGATTGATTAATTGATTGATTGATGAAGTGTTAATTTTGCTATGGAATATTAGCCACAAATAAACGCTGAACTATTTATTTTGTTCTAAATGCAAACGAGTTAATTTTCCGTAATCGTGCTACACTCTTTAAAGATAGAATTTTTTTTTTAATCATGCTTAAAAATTATTTTTAAAAAATGTAAAAAAAAGCAGTAAATTTAAATGCCGTTTCAAACGAATTGCATTTGAAAATAATTCTTTCCCCTATTCGACGGTGTAAAAATTTTAATTATGCTATGTTTAGAAGTAATTAAATTTGCAAAAAAGGGGGAAATGAATTGCTTGCATCGTTTCTACCGTCTATATGACGTCAGCGTTAATCATGGGCATATTTTTGTTTTTTAATCTAGAATCTCTAGTTTAATGCCCAAACTGATAGTCTTCGCATGCTTATTGTAGGAGACTTCTACAGTATTCACTCAGCTACAGCCAATTTAGTACCAGACAAAATGTCCCATCTTACGGATATGCAACTGAATCACATTCCATAAAACGGGTTATTTATCTTCTTATCCTCGAATTGTGGATACTGCTGCAGCCGAATATTTCTGACGAAACTCGTATGAACGCGTACGACCGATTGACAAAATATTATTCAACAGTGAAAATTCTTTGTTCTTGCGAAAAACAACTATGTCTTCATAGCAACACTAGCAGAGCCTTAATACAGACGTTAAATGACAGTTAAAAGACACAAGTCCACCGAATCACATTCCAAAGGATAGCAACACAAGCAGAGCTTTAATGCAGACGTTAAATGACAGTTGGAAGTCCACCGAATCACATTCCAAAAAATGGGTTATTTATCTCGTTATAGTCGAATTGTGGAAACTGTTGCATCCGAATATTTCTGACGAAACGTATCAACTCATACCACGGATTGACAAAATGTTATTCAACAATGAAAAATTCTTTGCTCTTGGGAAAAACAACATATGTCTGCATATCTACACAAGCAGAGCTTTAATGCAGACGTTATGCTCCTACAAGTGTACTCTAACAATAGAGATGATGCAATTATTATTTTTATTTCAACTTACAGTAAAACGTTTACTTGACGTGCACGGTTTTCAAATAATCTTTTTAGGGTGGTTTCGAGGGTTTCAGTGCTTAGCAGATACACAACGTTCATTTATCTTATTCGTGCACTGCAAAAAAATTGTTGATTTTATGGTATAATACTAGCATCTCAGGTTGCTAGTATTATAAAATCAACATTTTTTTTCTTTTCGGTGTGCTTTTAATTCCATTTCAATTGAAAAATTTTCATAAATTAAGAATATTTATCGTATTATAGTTAATATTTAATTATTTTTACAATTTGTTTTTCTTTTTTCTTTGACAGGTGTCACATAAACGGTACAAAAGAAGATAAATGCTCTGTGGAATAAAAATGCACTCAAAGACGAAGACTGTAATGTCAGGTCTCTCTTCAGTAAAACTCCAAAAACGTATTAACTATATTGTAATCTCTTGTATTATATTTCTTTATTTCATTTTAAGTAGCATTGTAGTTAGTGATTTCATTTACCGGGAAAATGGTGTTGGATTTTTGATAGGAACGCTCCTATCATGGGCTTATTTTACGACAGGGTAGCTATTTTTTAACATTTGTTAAAAAACGTTGTTAATATATATATATATATATATATATATATCACAGGCACTACGTTTATAGACGTTTTCTCAATTTAAATGCATGGGCTATAGTTTCATCAATATTTTCTACTAATTCAGTATTAGATGAACTATTCCACGAAGAATGAATTAAACTGAGCAAAGCCTGTTTTTTTTTTTTTTTTTTGTAATCTATTATCTATCATTCTTTCCTTCTAATAACACCATAAGGCTTATTTTAAAAAAATATATAATTTTCAAGCCCTTCCATAGGTCGAGAAAGAACCCCGACCATGAAAAAAGACGAGAACCCCGATTAATGAAAAGGGAAAGATATTTAATAAAAAATGCAAAAAAAAATAGAAAGAAGTTGTCAGTTGAAAACATGAAATATGATGCTTATTTTGTTGCTGCACCAGCAAGGGAAAATATATTTTTTTTTCTAATAGTTCTTTTTTATTAATCTCAGGGCAAAATGGAGTCTGTGACTAAGGCAATTCCTTTTTTTTTCCACCTCAAACCAATTTTATTGAGAAAATCTGTATATTTCTCAACATAATAGATTTTCAAACATGTTTCTAATAAAAATGTTTACAACTAAACAGATAAAAAAGAAACAAACGACATTTTTTTTATATTCAACGTAGCTGAACGCTCTAAAATAAAGTAAGTATTTTTTCCTTCTCTGGCGTCAATCACTTTTTTCTCCTACCTCGCGTGACATTCCCGTGATAAAATGCTCTTTGCTTCTGCTTTTCCTTTTCTCTCACAGCTAGTTTAAGATTTTGCTTACCAGAGCTTTTGGAGCGAACGCAAAAGTTTTTAAAGTTTGATCGATCGAAATAAACTTTTTTTTCTTTTTCCGTTGTCCTTATGAGGTATACATAATCTAAATGCTGAATTAATGATTTAAATATACTTATATGATCTAATATGACCCAATAAAATTTTCGGAAAGTGGCTAAACCATTCATTTAATTGTAATACGGAGAAAGGTGAGATAATCACACCCAGTGAGTAATGTTGTTCACTTTAATATATGTGTTCATTTAAGATATGTCTATGTAGTACATATACTAGAATGGCAGTTTTACTGTATTACTGTATTACTGTGGGGGAGGCTCGAAAGCCAAAGCACCGCGACCAGAGGTCTATTGTACTATCCCCCCAGGTCTCCTAATTTTGAACCAATTCCAGATGAGAGACCTGCATCTGAATTGGCACCCCCAGAGGTAGCGCTTATAAAGAACTTGGAGGGCTTTGGAGCCACGAACAGATTTAACGTGCACCAGCTCCCATTAACGTACACGGTCCCATAGCAGAGGCAGACGAGAGAGGATAGACGATGCACCCTCCCAAACAGTGACCGTGGTCGATGCTGCTTGGCTTTCGGCGATCTTACGAGAGCCGAGCTTTACCGTCCGCGCCACTGCGGGACAGAATGACAGTTTAGTCAGTTTAGCTATACAGACAAGCAAAGGATCGTCCCACATCTTTTGGGATGCTGTACGGCAGAGGTTATCAAATACTTACTTGCGCCCACCCAACAGTGTAAAAATTTTAACAGTCGAGCACAGTGGTTCCAAACGTGCGCCGTACGCCTCACAGAGGGGCAATTTGATTTTTTAGTGGGCAATTATTACAAATTTGATATTAAATCATTCCTTTCCCCCTTTTTCTTGTCTTTTTTAGAATAGAAACCGCAATAATTGTATGAAAATGTCTGGGATAATGTATGTTAAACTTTAAACTTTATGTATAAAAAATTTTTTTCAATTCTTTTCGACTATTTATTAAATGAACCTTTTTTATTTATATTCGACCTGCTACATATCACATGAATAAATTTTTATCCGTGAAACTACACAACGGTACATCTAAAATATACTGAAGATATTTAACCTAACAAATATTTAAAATTTCTAAACGAGATACTACCTACATGATAAAAATAATAAATCCGCAATGGGCATCAGACAATGAAAATGGTCAATAGTACATTTCTTGTGATTCTAGTGTAGATCTCCTACACAGTAAATAAATATACATCAGGACACATTTATTTTTTATTTTAAAATCAAATAATACTTGGCGGTCAATTAACAATAATGGCGAAATGAAAGACACTTTAGTGATGGGTGATGTTCCCCCAGAATGTTACCTAATTTTTCACGAAGGTTTTTTTCTTTTTTTTTTTTTTTTTTTTTTTTTTTTTTGAGAAATGGGCCCAAGCATTTTTTTTCGTCAGTCTAGAGATAATCTTCTCTGTATACGAGTACATCTAATACTTAGTATATATACGTAAATATCGTTTATAAATCATTTGTGTGGACTCTATATCTGTTTTACACAGCTCCAACCATCTTGTTGTACTGTGCATATTCTCAAATACAAGAAAACACTTTGTAACTTTTGTAATAAAAAAAATCTCATATTTTGTAATAAAAAAAACTTCCATCTTTTGTAATAAGTAAAATGTTCATTTTTTGTAATAAAGAAAATTTTCATCTTTGTAATAAAGAAAATTTTTATTCCAAGATAACCTTAAAAAAGTCCAACTAAAGTGCGTTCGATCGTAATTAAGTTTTTCTAGACTGAAAATTTCGCACTGTGTGCCTATATATATATATATAATATATATATATATATATATATATATATATATATATATATATATTATTATTATTATTTATTTCTTCTGTTATTTGAACTCTTGAAGTTTTTTTTTAATCTTGTTTCATATACAGGGTGATTATAATTAAAGTTTAAGTTTCAAAACGCTCTAAAAAACGAACCACTGATTAGAATGACGTCAAAATTGAACGGCGTATTATTGAAGAAGGGGGAAAAAACATGAATAAAAAAATAGTTCCAAATTTTAGCGACAGATGGCACTGTAAACGTCAGAATTTCGACTACAAATGACAAATCGTAAAACAACGGCTAAGGCGTAAGTTACACGATAAACCAACTGTACTGTTCAGTGTGTATGATTGTACAGGTGTGATACTGTTAGTTACGTAATCCCATCCACCACGGCAAGGTCGTATCACATCGGATGGGAAAAATCGGTTTTTAATTGTCCTGAGGCCAAAAGCCGCATAAAAAGCATCCATCCAATTGTTTTTTAAGTTTCGCGAGACTGGCGCAAAACTGGTTCAATATGCTGTCCACCGTTGTGTGCAACAAGATTAAATCGGGAAACAGCATGTTCCACAACTGATCGAAGTGTCACCGGGGTCAAGTTCAGAATGTGTTGCGCAATGCGTGTCTTCAATTCAGCTACGTTGGCAATCGGAGTACTGAACACAACATCTTTCAGATAACCCCACAGCCAGAAATCACACGGATTAAGATCAGGTGTAGGGAAATGACGACTGATAATTCCAGCATTTCCGAAATGACGCCTCAACAACTGCTTCAGTCGATTTGCAATGTGCGGAGGAGCACCATCTTGGATAAAAATGATACTATCCTGACATCCACGCTGTTGCAGAACTGAAATGACGTCATCACGCAAAAGAAACTCATAGCGCTGGCCATTAACGGTAACGGTAACAGTACCGAAAGCACCCGTCTCCTCGAAAAAGTATGGCCCTACGATAAATGATGCCGTAAATACGCACCACACAGTGACCTTTGCAGGATGAAGTGGTACTGGGTTCGTTGCGAGTGGATTTTCTGTTGCCCATATTCGGCAGTTTTGTGTATTGACATGTTCCCGTCAGCTGTAAATGGGCTTCGTCTGTCCACAGAATTTTCCACGGCCAATCATTGTCCACTTCCATGCGAGCAAGAAATTCCAAAGCAAAACTCGCTCTTGCTGGCAGGTCAGAAGGAAACAACTCCTGCACATGGCAAATTTTGTACAGATAGCATTGCAGGATGTTTCGTAGAATGTTATGCACCGTGCTCACAGGCCTGTCCAATGTTCGGGCAATTCTCCGTGCACGGCATGGTTGCACACCACCGCTCGACTCCTCCTCAACTGCTGTGGCCAGTTCTTCAACTACCGCCGAATCACATATTTTCCTTTCTCTACCAGACTGCACATCAAACGAACCTGTATTTTCGAATTTTTTCATCATTTTCACCAGACCCAAGACAGTCATCGGTGCAACGCCTTTTTAGCACTTTCCAACCTAGTTGAAAAGTGCTTATGACTTCGGTTTGTCTGGCCGTCTGGCCGGATGGCCGTCTGGCCGTCTGGCCGTCTGTCCGTGCTCTAACTCCCGTAAATATGCTCGGATTGCTCTGCAATTTTTATATGTTATTTTCGTTATCTATGGCACGTTCCCTATTTCAGCAGAAGTGTGTAGCACTTATAGTTTTCTTACAGGGACACTCAAAAGAATTCCGTTACATTGCGGTCTATGGAGAAAAATCATTTGCGGTTTATTTTAAAAATGTTTCACTATTGTAAACGCATTGAAATTTATATAGATCACTAAGATGCATTAGAAGAAGCTTAATATAGAATAGTAGGTGTATAGCACTTAGAGTTACTTTACAGGGACAGTCAAAATAATTCCGTTACATTACGTCTATGGAAAAAAATCGTCTGCAGCTTATTTAAATAATGTTCCACTATTTTAAACGCATTGAAGTTTATATATATTACTAAGGTGCATTACAAGAGGCTTACTACAGAATAGTGTGTGTATAGCAGTCATCGTTCATTTACAGAGACACACAAAAGAATTCTCTACTGTCTGTTAACAATAATTCCTGGAAGTGCGTTTTAAGTTACTAAACGCGATTTTAATCTTAACTAGCTTTTTGTCTATTACGTGGTGTGTATAAATTCTGTAGATCCTATACAGGGCAGCACAAAAGTTCGCGAACACATTTCCGTTTATTGACAGAAACTCCAGAAGGAGAATTTAAACGGTGCTACGCGTTTCCTAACTAAACTAAAATTTAGCATCCTATGTATATATACAAATCTATAGATCATATACAGGGCTACATAAAAGTATTCGGATATTTTTCCGAATATTGTATATATTGAAAATTCCTGAAATTACGTTTTTAAATATGTTATGCGTTTTCCAAATTGTTTACTTAGATGTCATCTTTCAGCTTATTAAACGGTAATGATTTGTAAAATTATTTTAGAAGCGTTGGAAAGTGCTACATAATCTATGCTTGACGCATGATTTTTCGTTCTTGTTTCATACCCTTGAGGGTCCCGAACTTCTGCAGAACTACTGGTGCAGAATCACCGTTATTGTAATAAAGCTTTACAAGCAGAGTCCAGGCCTTCATTGAGACACTCATAGCGAACGTCTGAGACGAGAAATGAGGAAATGCCGTTTACGCAACGCTTTTATAACACCTGAAATGGCCGTACGCATGCCAGGTA
Source organism: Maratus michaelseni (assembly GCA_963931845.1). Lineage (NCBI taxonomy): Eukaryota > Metazoa > Arthropoda > Arachnida > Araneae > Salticidae > Maratus > Maratus michaelseni. The sequence goes on from OZ007589.1 coordinate 390,874,776, forward strand.
TTTTAATTTACATCTTCTGACGCTTACAGCGCCATCTGTCACTAAAATTTGGAACTATTTTTTTGTTCATGTTCTTTCCCTCTTCTTCAATAATACGCTGTTCAATTTTGACGTCATTCTAATCAGTGGTTCGTTTTTTAGAGCGTTTTGAAGCTTAAACATTAATTATAATTACCCTGTATATGTTATTAGAAGCTTAATATTGTCGCTTTTAGCCATAATCCTGACAATATTTGATGAAATAACATATATTTACTATGAATATTCTTGTGAGGCTCCTCTGAAGATTCCATAAGGTATTCATAGTTTTCCAATTTTTGTTTTTTCGTTTTATTAAGTTTAATTCCTGTAGTATCTTTTCCATTGCTTTTTATTATAACCTTTTATAATATCCTTTGTTTTTCACATGTGTTTTCAATTATATATATGAAATGCTTTTTCATTTCATATTAAATTATTTTGAAGAACCACTAACATATTAATGCTGGTAAACGATGTATTTTTAGATTCATTATTTTGAAGTCGAATAAAATCTCGATGGATGGCGATGTTTGAAATACACTAGGTATTTTCCCGTAAAAAAAAGGAATCTGCAATCATCATAAATTCATAATCAATAAATTTATGTGTCATCATAAATAAATGTATGTGTCATCATCAGTGTCATCATCAATAAATTTATTGACACTTCACTATCAAAGACAATTCCACTAATATACAGTTTAGAAATTCATAATTAGGCTGTGCTACTCTATAGAAAATATGAAGGTGTTATCATGTTAAAAATACACCAAATCGAAGATCCTCCAAGTGACGAGTTTTATTTAGCAAGTCCAAAACGTAAAAATTTTGATTCTCAAGGCTGTGTAATGCATTTCATACCCGGCGAGGCATAGGAATCTTTCCCCAATGCAGGGGTAATTTAACCAATGACCGGGTTGCAAGGCTGTGGGACTCTGTATTATAGTCGGCATGATGTTGAAGTGAAATAGTTAGATGCGAGAGTTGCAATGAATCATGAGATATCGAATGATAATTTTAATAAAAATAAAAATGATATTAAGAGACGTTCTAAAGAAATAAAAATTTCTCAAAATATGAAGGAATAAATTAAGGGTTTTTACAAAGAAGTGTCGCTTTTAACAGATTAAAGTTTTCAGAATAGTAATTAAAATAATATGTTGATTAAATATATAGAATTAAAATATAATTTATAGTTTAGATTTCTAATTAAATCTCCTAAGAGATACTTAGTAATAAAGTGTAGACAGAATACCACATAGTTAATAAACTAACAAGTGCAATCATAATTTTACCATAGCATTTGCTTCAATGGTAATTGGCCAAAAATACTGAAAATATGAAGAATATTTAAAAAGAGAGAGAAATATATATATATATATATATAATAAACCATAAAATGTTAATAATTTGAAGTTGATATCAAGTGAATACAAATGGATTTTAAAATGAAATATTAACTAAATATAATGTAAAATTGGATAACAAGAGATTTAAATTAGAATTGGATATGAAAAAACACGTGTAGATATAATCATCAGCCTGGATTTATCCACACGTGTTTTAAAAATAATACAGTATTTCATAAATATCCTGGCATCTATGCTAAGATCAGTATATTCATCCAGGTATACTGTATTATTACCAGAAAACAATTGGAAATAGCAAAATTGGAAATAAAAAACTTGTAAAGAATAGATAAAATATTTTACTCTCAATAATTATCCAAAATTCTGTGAACATCACAAGACATTTTATAGACTTTTTATAACTGATAATTAGTATCACTTAATATAAAGGTGATCGGCTAAACGCACATTCACCATGACTATGTAAAGTGTAAACATTGTTCAACCAGCTTAATAATAGTCCATATATATGATTTAATTGTATTATTTGCTATGTCATTTGCTATATTTTATCGCACACTAAAATAAATTAAATAATTATTACATTACGCACACAAAATAAATTATTACAAACATGTTTATATTTATATAATGTAATAAATGTTATTTAAAAGAGTTGATAATTGAATTTATCAAAAAACTAGGATAACCATATAGTTTTGCTTGATTTCGTATAAATCTAATATTTTTGTTTTTATTTATATCTGAGCATAGATATTTTATACGATGAAGGTAATTGATAATTACATTTTTATAAACTGATTTATGTAAACATGATGCAAAATTGGTGAAAATATTTACTTTAAATGGAAAGTCAAATCCTTTATCATAAATATCAAATATTAAATTATATTTATCATTAATATTAATTTTTAAGTCAAGAAAATTTATATTATTATTAATCAAATCATTTTCACTTAATGTAAGCTGATTAGGATAAAAATTGAGTGGTGATGTGCAATTTTTATCATTGATATAAAAAATGATAATGTCATCAATATAGCGATAAAATACATAATCATTGTTCGGACCAATATTTCTTTCATAATAATATAAGTAAAGGTCAGAGAAAATACTAGAAGCGGTCCCACCCTGCGGTATTCCCTGGCATTGTTTATAAATAATATTGTCATATATGATGTAATTATTATGCAATGTAAAGTTTAATAAAGTTTTTAAAAAATTTACGGAAATATGATCTTTTAATTTTAATTGAGATTTAAATTCTTTAAATAATATACACATTGTTTTATGTAAGTCTTTTATATCAATGTTATTAAATAAATCATTAAAATCCAATGTTTTTATGAATTTTACCGGATTGATATTATGTATTTTATTAATAAGCTGAAAACTGTTTTTTAGGCAATGTTGGTTATTATGTTTTATCGTTATATCATATATCTGCTTTAAAATATTAAGAAGTCAATTGCTTGCATTATTATTATATGTGTTACACCCGATGGTAACTGTGCGAAATTTAATTGGATTTTTATGAAATTTTGGAATTATAACAAGATAAGGATAATTTAAATTATTACATTTGATTTTTAGTAATTTGTGATAATTTAATAATTTTCTGTTATTAATTTCAATATTTAATTTAGTTTTATTAAAAATATTACTTGTGTTAATTGCATTGTGAATTAACACTTTATAGTACTCTTTACAAATAATAGCATAATTATTTGGAGATTTATCTACATAAGTAATTATAAATTTGTTTTGTAGTTCTGATATATGTTTATTTATATTTTTAAAAGCTGCATGTGTAATATGTTGATAATTTTTTATAATTTCATTTTTAAATTTATGTATTACAGAAAATCTCCATTCACTAAAATACTTGATAATTTTATTGTAATCAATAGCAATTTTATATATAAATAAATCAATATCTTGAATAAACTGCAATATTATGGATTTGATTTTACACATGTATGGAAGGCGAAATTTTGTGTCATTATGCATTATATATATATATATATATATATATATATATATATATATATATATATTTGCAATCATGTAAACGTAAAGTATTGGTTTGATGGGGAAAATGGAGAAGTCTCTCCATTTTATTATATTTTTTTACAATGGAATCTGGAAAGAAAAAATTTTGCAAGATTTCCTCCCACTCAATAAGATAGTATTTTTAGCCATTTTTCATTTATTTATCTTTCATATTTCATAGAAGCTTGTTATCCCTTGCACTTGTAGTATTTCGAAAACATATACCCATGAAGTCATCAACAAACATCGTAGGACTGTGACGCCTATGAGTCGTTTAATCAACATCATAGGCCTCAAAGGCCTGTGGTGTCACTCTCAGGGTTAACAATAGTGAACATATTTTAACTAAATTTGAAATAGACTGTCATTTCTTTTTGTGAAATGTAAGGATATCACAACAAGAGGTACCGAAATCATTCACATCCAAGTGGGGCTGAGTTATACGCTGTACATTGCCAAATGTAATTGACAGTTCATACGGTTTCACGTACGGAAATGCTGTATACTTCCATCACTTTTCATAATATCAATGCATTTCACACAAAGAAAACTAAGTCTTTTGCAAATCGCTTTCATATGTTTTTATTTAAGTTAAAGTTGTAAACGATAGTTTTGTTTGGATGGTAGTAGTAATACACGACAAGAGGTAGAAATGGCCAGCATTCACATCCAAAAGGCGCTAAATCAGACTTTACACATTTCCGAATGTAATTAGCGGTTCATTCAATTCAATTTCACGCCACCTAGTAATTAATTTTAGATTGATACGTAAATCTAGAGAAAGGGGAGGGAGTCGTTGAAATTCCTGAAAGAATCTTTCACGACTAAACCTGAAAAATCTATTTGAAGTCAACCCGAAATCAAACCTGTACCAACGAAAACATTTTCGTCTACGCGAAACCTGTCTCAAACACGGCAAAATTCGTCGGCTCGAATCCGATACGCATTAACTCGATACCCTACTAAAGGAAAGAAAATTAATCTATATTTTAATGCAGTTATGAAAATAGTATATAATTATGTCTATCAGCTTTATCTGTTATGCAAGAAAATGAACATATATATATATATATATATATATACCGAGTGAATAAAAAGTCCCGCAATAGTGTAATAACTCGAGAAATAGACGCCGGATGAAAAAATAAAAAAAATACGCGTCGAATAATTTTTAATCTATTTAATTGTGGCAAAATTAGCCATTCGGCACGGGGGCTGGTGCACTTTGAAATTTATAACGGGAATCCCCATTTGTTTTTGCAGATTCGGATTCTACGGAACAAAATGTACTAATTTTATCAATAAACTTTTAAAAATGTTTTGTGGATGGCGCTGTATTAAAAAAAATTAAACTACTGTGAAAGTCTCCGAAAAATCCGTTACATCTAAGGGAAAATAATATTTCTCCATTATTCTGATTACTTCACTCACAGTGATTAATCTCCTGAAATTCAGTGAAAATAACTGCTTTTAGCGTAACATAGGAATACCGATGTAATAGTTTTCTATTACATTTGGGGTGCTTGTTTAAAAAGTATCCCCTCGTCTTTCACAGAACACTCTTCGAAGCACTGTATACTGTAACATTTTCAAACTGACAACCACCTTGCACTTGGCAGTGTTCTAACCTGAGGTAAAATTGTTGAGAAATATTTTTTTGTGTATCGGGTGTTGTTGAATTGGAAACATTGCGTATTCTCTCTTTCAGCTCCTCAATGTCCTCGGGTTTTGGTCTCGTAAATCTTACTTTTCAAATAGACCCAATAAAATAAGTCAAGAGGGATCAAATCAGGTGAACTTTCTGGCCATTCTATTGCATCTCTTCAAACAATCCATTGCGGGAAAGTGCACTGGTGGCCCATCTTGTTGGAACCATACATTGTCAAATGCTTATCCAGCGATTTCTCGTATTGCAGATATTATTTCAATCTTCAGCATGTCGGCATACTTTTACACATTTAAATTTACCTCAGTAAAAAACGGCCCTATTATACGATTACACAGAATTCCAGCAAAGACATCCACTTTCCTCGGATACTGAGTATCACAATCTTCCATTAAGGATTTTCATCGGTTCAATATCTCATTTTCTGCCGATTTACAGATAAGATCCATTCAACAAAAAAAGTAGCTTCATCAGAGAAGCAAGACCAGAAAAAAATTCTGTTCCGCATCAGTTCATTGCAAAATTCCACTCTACGATCAAAATCATCTTCACTAAGCTCTTGTACTAGATTTATTTTGTATGGGTGGTAGTGATGCAACTTCATTACTTTAAAAACAGAGTTTTGCCTTAATCCGACATGTTGTGCTACTTTTCAACTGGATATGCGACAATTATCTTGAAAAGGCAGTAACACCTCCAAAGACTCTTCCTCATTTGTAGCGAGTTTAGGTATTCCAGATCTTGATTCATCTGTAACTGAACCAGTTCGTTCAAAACTATCAACTGTTCTGTAAATTTTGGATACAGAAATATGATTGGGATCATTGAAAGTGGCATTGAGTAAATTTTCTACTTCTCGGTATGATCTAACTCGATCTTCAAATCCCCTTATCTAAAGGATAGTTATTATTTTCCTTTTAGACAGAGACTCTCACTCCTTTTAGACGGAGACAAATCCCCTTAACTTATGGATAGTTGTTTTCCTTTTTACTGTAAATGAAACAGTAAAAACAAAATTTTTCAGAACTTGCGAGTACACAGAAAAAGACAAATCGAAATAGACCTCACAAAATGGTAATAAGTTTTTAAGCCCAACAAATATGTCTGAAAACCAAGTGAAAAGTACAAAAAGTTTCACTTTTTTTGCGGTTACAGCGCCATTTTCAAACGATTTTAAGAAAGTTTATGTAATGTTTTTTGTTCCCTAGAATCCGAATCTGAAAAAACAAACAAGGGTTCCCAATTGAAATTTCAAAGTTGCCCCCCTAAGGTGGGTGGGGAATGGCTAACTTTGGCACCATTAAATAGCTTTCAAAAAAATATTCGACACATATTTTTTTTTTTGTTTTTGTTTTTTATCTGACGTCTATTTCTCGAAATATTACACTGTTCCGGGACTTTTTATTCACTCGGTATGTAGTTATCCCTCTATATTAAAAAAAAGTAATGATTTGGAAATGTGCCAAACAGGGCTGTAGCTAGAAGTAAACAATAAGGGGTGCTCAAGAAAATGTAAGGGGGGTGGGTCATACTATTTCTCTCTCTCTCTGACACATGAACGCACAAACATAGATATATATGATCAAAGTATTATATAGAAAGGTAAATTAGGGCATATTCATATTGTAGGCACTATGTTTCTTATTAAACTGTTTATAATAACTTTATTTGATGCTAAGAAAAGTAAAGGCTGCAGACAGGGATGTAATGGAGGATATGCGGTGGATACGCCGTATACCTTCTGGATTATTTTATGGAATACCGTATACCCTCTTCTCAAAAGCACTTTAGAGTATACCCTCTGCCTACAGAGTATGCCCTCTGGTTTTTTTACTGCTACATCACTGGCTGCAGAAAGAAAATTTTCAGTGTATAATTATACTAGCGAAATAATAAGTGATGATGTCTGTAAGTAAATAAAAAGCTGACAGTTCACCTGTTTCAAAAAGAGGTGCAACCTTTAATTTTTTCTGAATATTCCCTGCCCTTAAGGATTCTAAAGTTATGTTTTTATATGATAAAAAACATTAGAAAAATCAAGGATGTAATTTTCATTTTTAAATTATTTTTGTGTCTAGTCAAATGCTAAAACCACTTGTATTTAAATTGGAACATTGGCTCATTAGAATAACTTTGTTTTACGCTAATAATGGAAAACGCTACAAAATGAAAAATTTCAGTATATACCTAATGCAAAAGTTAATGTTTACATCATCAAGAGGTTGCTAATTCTGAGTATGTGCGCAGATAGGATGCGCGCATATTGAAGCACTTATTTGCAGTTTTTAAACAAATTTAGTATTTATGCAAAACTCTAAAAAGCCCCTAAAACTAAGTTCAATTTTTGAACAGAGTTTCATTTGGAGGGGCGCTCAAATATTTTCAGGGGGTGCTAAGCCACCCCTGGCACCCCTCTAGCTACTGCCCTGGTGCCAAACGATTTGGAAATGTACCAATGAAAATCTGCGTAGATTTTCCCGGTAGCGTATACATGATGTAAACAATCTAAAAGCGCTGCCACTAAAATTTTGAAACACTTTTCCTTCAATTTAAAGATTCTTTTAGTAGAGTCGTTGATTTTAATGATTCATTTAGAGATTTAATTCATTTAGAGATTAAATTATTTTTTTTTTTACTTCTTATACATACGTATATATTATTAGTGTTATTTAGTTAAAATATTATAAGCTGAGATTCCGCAACTACGCAATTTAGTGTGCTGCATCATTGAGAAAGAGTGCAAATAAACTTTGCTTTCTGATAATGGTTTCGTTTTCGCTTGTGAACTGGCTTGAGCTCATGGCACCCTGTTTGCTTTGTTTGACCATTTCATTTTTTTTTTCAAAATCCAATTTTTTTATTCATATATAAATATTTTTTTATTGTATTGTACTAGAAAATGGGGATTGCTGCGCGATACCGAACGGAATCTCGAAGTGATTACGCGGGGGGTTGGAGAGCGTAGCAAGCAGGGGTCGGATCTCCCCTAGTTTCCAAAAAAATAGTTTTTATCTGAAATAATATACTGTACATTCTTTTCAAAAATTGAGTTAACCCAAACCCGACACGCAAGAGTCAAAACTCAACCCGAAACCGCCACGGACCGAAACAATTAGAATCGCTTCAATCCAACCCCAATGAAAAAAATTAACAACCCTAAACATGGTTTGGGTTCAGATAAAATCGGATTACTTGTCCGGTTTAAGAATGTGCTACACACTTTCAATATCTTTATTGATATGTGTTTCATTAAATATATTTTTCTACATTTTGTTGTTTTTGGTGTTGCGTTTCAAAAATTATACACCATTTATGACACACTCTTAACTAATTTATATTGATCTATTTCAGGCATGTCAAACTCGTTTACCTCTGCGGGCCAAATTAAGCATTATATACAAAGCCGCGGGCCACATTAAAATAATTAGGTAATACTATTACCATTGCACAGGATAAAATTTGCCCGTAAAAAAAAACACAGCCATGTTTAGGAAATATTCACGTCAAGTTTCAAAGTTATTGTTATGCAGAGTTTATTTTATCTTATTTTTTGAAAAAATACTATTTTCTTTTTCATCAACGAAATCTATAAAATTTTATTGAATTTTCTAAATTGTATTTATTTCAAAAATTGATTGTACGTTGATTGCTGGTTTGTTAATCTTGATCTAGAAAAGGCATTTCTAGCTGTTAATCTTCCATGATTTCGTAGAGTAAAAAATAAAAATAAACATATTTTGAAACATAAAAGTTATTTAATAATAAGTGTCTTGTATATATGTGCTACTTATTTAATTTGATTTATTAAATACATATTCTAGTCAACTGTGCAAAGATGTCGTATGAAAGTGCGTTACCAAACATAGCTAAAATATGCCCAATTGCACACTATACTTTAAAAAGTCGGTCGATTGTGAATAATTAGAGAAATTCTGTTCCATGTCCATATATTTTCGTTTTAATATGAAATCGCACTGAATTTTGATTAACTGCACTGCAGTAATGAATTCTGAAGAATAATTTCAACATCAATTATATTAGAGGTGAAGTAAATAGATTAAACTAATTTTCATTTTTTTTGAAATTCAAAAATCTTTTTTTTAAATTTATTTTTGAATATATTTTTAGTATATTCTAAAAATTTCCACTTCGATGATTTTTGTAATAATGCCTGGCAACATTTAAATTGAAATACATTTTCGTTTCGAAAATTATTTTCTCAAAGTGATAAACTCTAATACTATTCGCTAATACTGTCAAATAACAAGATAGCATTATAAAATTTGCATTGAAGTTTACTCAGATGTTTTGTAATTTCAAATGAAAACTCCAAGTACTTTGTCTGTTAGTGGACTTTTAATTTATAGATTTAAAATGAAAATTGTAAAATTTTTTAACAGTTCGAAAATAACAGTTAAAACGTTTTGATGGAAAGTCGTCAAATTCCATATTTCCAAGATATTTTCTAGATTGACGATATTAAGCATGTGCGTACGAATATAAATTAATAAGCACATATCCGACTTTTAGAAATCAATCCGTTATAGATAAATCTTTCTAGCTCTGGTACTTATGCTTCTAGTCTTTTCAAATTTCTTTAATTGCTCTAGGCATCATTTCTTCAATTTCATTTTGAGCGATTTCCAATCGCGGGACATTTAATGTGATAAAGACAATAATTAGTTTTTTAAATGAAATGAATTTCATTCAATAAGCTTGGTGAAAGCAGATGATTCTTGTTTAAGAAGTATCATTTTTAATTCTGACAGTTTATCTTTTCGATGCTTAACCAGATTTTTGTAACTTTTCTTTATATACTTTGAGCTGTAGCACCTCTTAATGTTACATTCTTTCCAAACTCCAACAGTGTCTACATATCAAACATAAAAATTCAGTTTTCCTTTGAATATAATTGTGTTGTGAATCTCTTTTAAAAAAATATGCGATGTCCATCTTCAGTTTATCATATTTATTCATAGGGTAAAAAATTTTAACTTTTTTTTTGTATAAATCCTGGGATGTATGAGAGTATGTCAATAAAATGTGTGTATAGCAATGAAAAATGAAAGAAAGGAAAGAAAGATCACGTAGGATTCCAGAAAGATCACACACAATTACTAATCTAAGTACTGAAAATAATTAAAGAGCTTAAATCCAAAATTATATGTTCGACTAAAGAAAAAGTAGTTTTTGTCTCAAGCACAAAAGTGATAATTTGTGCCACTTTCAAAGAACTCATTTAAAGCTATTTAATTTTATATTTCGATTTAAAAAAATTAACTGTTCTTAATTAGCGCTGAATTTATTAATTTTATAATACATTACTTAGTAATTTTATTTTGTAAAGTGGTGTAAAATCTAAGAGAGTAGTAAAATAAAGCTTTACTTTCAACAAAAGAAAATTTAAATTATAAGTAAAAATACTTTAAAAATCTTACGAATCTTTAAATTTTCAGAGACAAGATACCGCGTTTTGCTGCGTTCCGATAGGTAATATTTGTATCCACAATTTTTTTGTGCTAAAATGTAAAATTGAGTTATATCTGTCTATATATATCACTGTTGTCAGATGAGCAGCAATTTTTTAATTGAAAATGCTACCACATTCTGCAGACAAATATTCTCCTTATTTAATGACGTAATAAATAAGACACATATTACTATTCAAAAATAGCGATAGCATTTTGAATAGTAAAAAAAGCCCGCCAAACTGCTAACACTCGAATACATATCTTCTTGATGTTTGCCATCTCTAAGACTACGATTGATGCAAGTGTGTTCATGAAAAGTGTATTTTCAGCATCCGTGTTCTAACAACTAAATTAAACACAGGTAAATTGCCAAAGGCTGCGCGGGCCACATATAAGTAGCCGGCGGGCCACGTGTTTGACATGCCTGATCTATTTTATCTATCACACAAATGCTTCATTCTTCTTCCTTCATTAATTCCCAACAAAAACGATTCGAGTCTCCTTTTTCGTTGATTTTTATTTTTGATGAATTCTAAAAGCAATTGAAAAACTGCCACAAAGTAAGGTAATTTAAATCATTATAAAGAATGATCTAAAATTTCACAATTTTAAAGCATAAGACTAAAATTATCCTATAAAATAAACAACACCAAGTGTTAAAATGAATTCCGATTAACTTATTCAGTATATAAATCAATATGCTTGAAGAATCGCTATCTCAAAAAATATTCATTTGATTTTCAAGCATAGTATTTTTCGATTAATTTTTAATATTACGAAGGTAATCTATGTTTGTTTTATGGTCAAATTCATCGAAAGTATATATGAAGACGAATCAGTAAGCTACACATTATTTATAATGCACTTATAAAACTTAAATTAGCTGAAAATTTCGCTTTCAAAAAGCGTTTCAAAAACAATGTGTAACTCACCGTTCTTCTTCTTTGAATTCTGATATTTGATTAAGTCTTGGATGTGCGGGAAAATAAAGAGAAAAAAGAAAGTTTTATCTGTTTAATGAAAAAGTAAAAAAATCATAAAAATCTCTAACTTACAAAACAGCGTTGTCAGCTTGTTTAGCGCGAGAAATTTTAGACGCGGGAAAATGAACGAAAAAAAGCGAAAGTTTGTTGCCATGACGACGGCGAGTGTTCATGACTGACAGCTTTTGAAAAAGAACTTCCGTTGTATAACTTTTAGGAAAATGTTAAATTCTATATCACAGATTATAACATTAAACCTTTTAAAATGTTACTGGAAACTTAATTTTAATGAAGTATTTTATCTGCATTTTCTAAAAGAAAAAATGTCATGCATCCTTTTTACAAACGCTTATCAAATGCAAGAAAGTCAAAACTCTAAAAGCAACAATTTTAAGTTATTTAACTTGTTTGTATGTTTTCACCTGAGCTTGACGAGCTTTTATCTAGTATCAATAATAGAATTTTAATACATTTTGATAAATAGAATTTTAAAAGTTTATATTTTCAGTATCTTAAACCGGGTGACTAAGCGCTTATCGGGGTCATTTGATGTCATGAGCATATTCTGAATAAAAGCGATGTCTGTAGGTTTCAACCAAATGCTACTGATTTAAATAAAAAATACATTAAGGAATTTTAGCCAGTGATTGCTTTAACTTATATAGTATTAGCTGTATTTTTAAAAAAAAGTATAGGATTGAATATTATAGTGCAGAATTGAATTGTGTTGGGTAACAAGCACAGAGTTCAGAGAAAGAATAGAGAGGCAGTGAACCGTAAATCGGCTTGCAATATTAATCTGGTTATCGCTCAAATCATTAGGTCCAAGGGCTGACTTCATTGGTCAGAAAGAGGCTGCACGTGGAACAAGGACTGGATTCATTGGACTGGGAGAGGTTTTCAAAGCAAGCCGCCAGGTGTTTGGGCCCATTGTAGGGTTGCATTTTCAGCGTCATTCCAAACGTAAAAATATCTCTATTTTCTGAACTCTGTCGGTGACAAGTTGTCAAGCTCTCAGCCACAAGAAAAGTGACTCAACTAAAAAATACTACATTTTCACAAGAGAGACAAAAGATTTGCGTATTTTTACTGCAACATAAAATTATATCACTTAGCTCGGCATGAAGCTGTAAAAGCGTGCATAAAAATGTAAAACCATTAAGAATCAAGACGTAAACGAGGTAAAGAGGCTTGAGTAAATTTATTCCCCCACACATTCGCCTCCCTCTTCTGCAATGGCAAATAGACATATAGCGTAATTTAGTGGTTTTACGTATAAGTACACTTATGACACTTGCTTCGTAGCAAGATGCACCTAAATCAGACCTATTAGTGCAATAATACGCAAAATAAATTTTTTTGGAGTCCTAGTCACGGACACCAAGATATGTCGTAAAGTTTTTTGTCACAGGCCGTAATTCTTTAAGATAAATGTTCAAGAGTAAAATCTGGTTGCATTGTGGTCGCAAACTAACTCAGGAAAGAGAAGAGGCTTATTTAAGAGAACTCCAAAAGTGATATTTTGAGGATGTTTAATGGCAATTACAGTAAAGAGATTGCGTATGCCAACTGGAGTGACCCGGCCAAGCAAAACAGCCTTTTGAGGATTACATGTCCGATCGATGAAGTACAGGAACAGAATGAATGAATAATTACTTCAAAATTCTTGACACATGTTACATAGTTGGCGTGTGGTTTTCGCCAATTCTTTTTTGAACAATTTCCAACTTGGCGATAAAATATGCAGAGAGATACAGAACACATAGATTTTATAAAATAACCAAAGGAGATATATATGAAAAAATTGCATCCTCAATGCAGAGCGATAGGGTTAAAAGTTAGTCTTTCTGGGAACAGAAAATTATCTCAAGGATTTAGACATTACATCTGCTGAGTGTAGAATTTATAAACTAACTATAGACATATTTAACGGCTACATTCATCAAAAGTACACATGGACTGAATAGAGTGTAAGAGGATGACTGATTTAAAATAAAAAGTGTTATCTTTACTAATAGAAAGATATATATTTAAATGCAAGGAATGGGACGCACATACAATTAAATTTAGAATATAATTTCAAAATAATTAAATTAAATGCATATTGAGAGGGTAAGAGAGAGTTAACTATTAAGAAAAGCATATATAATGGAAACTCCATTATACTTGCAGCTCAGCCATATTTTCAAAAGAGAAAACAGGTATGGCACTTAGTCATCCTGACAACAGGACGAATTGTTGCCCAGAAAAAAAATCCTCACCCCACCCACCACCCAAACCCTTCCATTTTAACTGAGATTTTTTTTAAATCTATAAATTAAAAGTCAAGACACATGTCTATGTTGTATTAGCCATTCAGGACAATCCATTTAATATTAAAGGAAATGGCACATGAAAACCTCAAAATATGGCATTTTGTCACACCGGTTTACTGTAATAAATGTATATGTGCATAATTGTTTTCATGTACTTATACGTCCATGATTTTATGTGTATGTCCAATAGTTTATAAAAACAAATATAAGAATTTTTTAGCTTAAGAAACTTTTATATTCTGCGTGGATAGAAGCAAAAAAAAAAAAAAAAAAAAAAAAAAAAAAAGACTGTGGAAGCTTTGCGCAAAACTATTTTCTGTGGAGTTGTGTTTTTCCCCAAAGTAAATCTTCGGGCAGAAAAATAACATTTACAGGCAATGTTTTACTGCAAATAGCATACGTAAAAAGCAAATCAGGTCTTACATTTTTGACCTTGTCGATTGTTAGAAAGATTTCTTTTTTTTCCTTGTTTTTAAACATTTTCAGTGTCTGCAAAAGTGTGATAGAGTCTCGTTTTCGAAGCGAGGTAGAAGCCTAATATAGTTTTTTTTAAATGTTTGGTAATTTATTCCTAATTTATCAGAGATGTTAAATACAAACCAAAATGCGTTTTTGTGCGTTTGATTGTTTGCGATTGATTGAATGGTAACTAAAAAATTGAAACTTTGAAGGGGTAAGAGAGAGAGAGAATGTGCCACTTTGTTTGGATGGAAAACAGTCATAGCGTGTTTTATTTTTTAATTTTCTATTGTATTCTAACTGTGTTTAGTTACTTTTATTTGTTGGGAATGTGTCTCTTTCTTTATTACAAAGCAATAAATCATTGCAACATCGGCAACAAATTTCAAGTGAATTAGTAAATTTTATTTTTCACTTTTTTCTTTTAATTCGGGTTTTCAAAAATTTTTTATAAACTCTGTTTAGTGACACTGAAGAAAGTTATACGTTCTTTTGAAATTATTTTACACTTAATTTGGGTTTAGTACATTGCTTAGGGAGGATTTTTTTTAAAGAAATATTGTTCCTACTAACGCACCATTTTTCTTACGGAGTTTATAAGAACATTTCGCCCTTTGTTATTCAAAGTTTTGATTAGATCACTTTTTTGAAATTCCTAATAAATGATTAAAAAAATGTATATTCTTCTTTTTAAACATTTTTAGTTTCTACCCCTCCAATTCTTTTTAAAAAATAGTTTTAAAAATATAAAACCAGAGTGTAGATTCAAATGTTGTGTAGAATTTAATTGTATTAGGTGACAAGTTGTCACGCTGCTAATGTAATATGTTTCAAAGGAGAAAACAGGTGCGGCACTAGTCATCTCCACCAATGAGGCAAATATTGTTGCCGCAGAAAAATCTCATCCCTCCATTTCACCTTAGAATTTTTTTTTTAACTCTATAAAATAAAAGCTAACACATGTGTCTATGTTGTATTAACCATTCAGACCAATCCATTTAATATTAAAGAAAATCTCAAAAAAAAACAAAAAACACATTGTCACTCCGATTTACTGAATATATATTTTCATGTTATGTAATTGTTTTTATTTATGTAGGGGAAGGTGGCCTAAAATAATCCCCTTAAGGAAAAAACTTGTGAAAAGTAACATAACTATTTAAATAAAACTTTGGCCCTTTGCTAGTATGTTTTACACTATATTTTGCATTATAAACATATTTTAATAATATTTTAAACCCAAATTGAATAATAAAAAAAATAGATTTTTTAAAAAGTGTCCGAAGGATCATTTTACCCTCACCAAAGGGCAAAATGATCCTTCATTTAAAAATAATTGTAAATTGTTTTTTTATCGGCAAAATAAAGGATATAAAAATAATATGGCAATACCTAAGTGTAATTCACATCTAAAAACATACTCCATTAAGTAAACCAAGTCATATTTCTGTACATGAAATACTGTATATCTAAATATATATGAAAGTTAGTGCTTACCTTATAACAGATGTTATAAAACTCAAATTTTTAAAACAATTATATTCAAACGCGTAATACTGCTATCGCTTGAATACCGCCATTGCTTATTCTTCATTTATCACAACTAGTTTATGTGTTACTCTGTAAATAGCGCAAACTGTCTGGAAGAAAAAATATGTAGATTGTTTATCCCGTTAGGATCATTTTAGGCCACCTTCCCCTACTTACACATGTATATCCATTTCATGCGCATATACATAAGTTTATAAAAACAAAAATAAGATTTTTATAGCTTAAGAAACTTTTATATTCTCCGTAGATAAAAACGAAAAAAAAGGCTATGGCACAAAACTATTTCTGCGTGTTTCTTCTTTTTTCCCAAAGTAAATAAATCCTCGGGCAGAAAAATAACATTTACAGGCAAAGTTTTACCGCAAATAGCATCCTTACGAAGCAAATCAGATCTTACTTCTTCGCCCATGTCGATTGTTAGAAACATTTTTTTTTCGTTCCTGGAAGTTTCAAGGCTACTGCTGGATCATTTCATCAAATGAATACCATATGTAGTTTCTGGTATTTACAACTTAATGAATAATATATGTGTTTTAAAAATGTTTCGGACGAGTATTCTTTAAGATACCTCCATATGTTTCAAGCGTCATTATTCAAAATACCAATAAATTTACAAATAATCTGTTTTTAGCAACAAAATGGCTATTATCTTTGGTCTACTAGATTTTTAAAATGTTTAAAAAGTGAATTTGTTTTAACACTTTCCTCCGATATTTTTAGAATTACAAATATTTATGACTTAACTTCATCTGGCTGGCTGGCTGTCCGCAATTTTAAAAAATGAGACTTTCAAATCTGAGTAAATCGATGTTTTCATTTTGCTATGAAACTTTTTGTTTCAGATATGAGGACCCAATGCTTTCAATTCTGAAATATCTGAAATACTCAGAATATTGAAACATGGACATACTCAAAACTGAGCACATAGAGGTTAAGTCATACTCATTTTTTAAACATAGACATACTCAAAAATGATTAGAATCAGTTCAAACTCATTTTTGAAACACGGACATACTCAAAAATAAGCCCATAGAAGTCAGTTCATACTCATTTTTGAAACATGGACATACTCAAATGATGGAGCACATGATGTTTTATTCGTGAGTGTGTGCATGTTTTCATAAATGAGTCTATACATGTTTCAAACTTGAGTAAATTTGATTCGGAGCCATTTTGACTATGCGACACACTCAGATTTGAGTATTTTTTGCTCAGTTTTGAAAATGTCATTTTTAGAGTGCGACATCAAACTTTCGTATATGTACTTGGATTGCCACAAAATATTAGGAAAGTGATTTCTGAAATAAACATTTCATCTATTATCGTGAGCCTGACTATTCATCCATCCGATTTCAAGCTTGTGAAACGAAACACGTGTGCTGACAAAGTACTTTTTCTGTTTTCTGTGAGATTCTCATTAAAGAACTTACACGTGTAACCTCAAGAGTTCAAGGCTATATGACGTAAACTTGTGTTTTCTCTCATCCAAGAACTAATACTTCAGTCTCTGAGTAACCTTTTTAAATGCAGACCTGCTGAACACTTCTCTTAAAATAAATGTTTTAATTTTTTTTTTTATAGTGTGATGTAAATTTAATAATGTAAATTAATTACTTTTTTTCTTTTAATAGTAATTAAATATTTAAATTAGAAAATATATCCTGAAGCCATATTTATTCAGACAAGATATCGTGTTTTTAATCTCATCAGTGAAACGGAAAAGTGATTCATTCAAATAGTGATACCTTTGGATTTATTCTCAAGTTGGATAATACTTACCACACCTTCGCGGACTTAACAGGTATGATAAACTTGCATTACCTTATTTTCAATTGTGAAGTTTAAGTGAATTTTAAGAATAAAATATAAGAAGCATTTATTTGCCTTAGTTCTCAAAAATTATCACAAAATTGATATATATCATTGAAGTTTCTTTGGCATGCCCCTTATCAAAAAAGAAGATTGCATTAAATAGTTAAAACAGAGACACTCAAAAGATTTCTGGTTCATTATGTTCTACAGGTGAGAAATCTTTGAAATACAGTTTAACACCATTACAAAACTTTAAACATTTCTAAACTGATACGCATTGTTAATATGTACTACAACATGTTTCCTACAGAAAATGATGTATGTAGCATTTATTATTCATTTACAGGGATGTAGAATCAGGCATATCCTATTCTATTCGAATTATAATCAACTTAATCTAAATATTATAGGGTAATCCATTCTAGTGTCTTACGTGAGGATTTCAGTGAGCAAATCTAAAAATAATAAATCACTTTAACGACACAAATTAACATTTAAGAACATAAAAGGAATATAAAAGGATATTGTTGCCATAGAAGAACTCAACTAATCTCAGAATTTACATGTTAACAAAACAATTATTTATTTTCAATTCAGATCAAAAGCGGAGTTCAAAGAGCGCATGCGCTGTCTAAATAGGTATCTTACGAATTAGCCCGAACAATGGACATTGCATTACTGTCTTTAGGCAGTAATTGCTTGAAGTGCGCTTTGTGAAATAAATATAAGTTATTGAGGTAGGCGGTAGCAATTTCCATTTAGTAAACAAGGCATGTAGTATTCAATGCTCTTTTACAACGCCGGCCGCACAAAATAATTCATATACATTATCTTCAAAATTACGTTCTTTTGCAAATCCAAGCTTTAAAAGTTAAATAGAAAATTTGAAAAGCTTTTATTTATTTGTTTCCTATTGAACATTTGAAGAGCTTTTATTTATTTGTTACTTATTTTCCATTTTTACTTATACGAATGAAAAAAACTGGAGGCTCTCTTTTTTTTCTACCTTTTCTGTATTTGACGGGCTTTAATCTCGATTCAAAAATATATTTTACATATTTTGCAATTCCTGTCTGTAATATATACATAAATAAATATACACACATGTAATAATTTTGTATGTAATAATTTTTGAATAATTAATTTTGTACATCCATAAATCTACAATACAAAAAATATAGTTTTATAGATTAAGAAACTTTTATATTCTGCGTGGAAAGGAGGCAGAAAAGAGGGGCTATGAGAGTTTCGTGTAAGACTATTTTCTGCGAAGTTGTGTTTCTTCTTTTTCCCCAAAGTAAATCCTCGGGTAGAAAAATAACATTTACAGGCAAAGTTTTACCGCAAATAGCATTCCGTACGAAGCAAATCAGATCTTACATCTTTGACCTTGACGATTATTAGAATCTTTTTGTTCATTCCTGGAAGTTCCAGCGCCACTGATGAATCATTTCATCAAATGAATACCTTATATAATTTTTGGTGTTTTACAACTTAATAAATAATATATGTGCTTTAAAAAGGTTTCGAACTAATATATTTTAAGGTGCATGCATACGTTTCAAACGTCATTTTTCAAAATACCAACAAATTTACAAATCATCTGTTTTTAGCAACAAAATGGTTATTATTTTTGTTCTAATATATTTTTTAAATGTCTAAGGAATTAATTTGTTTTAACACTTTCCTCCAATATTTTTGTAATGACAAATATTTATGACTTAAGTTTGGCTGTCTGTGCGACATCAAACTTTCGTATATGTACTAGGTATTGCCACAAAATTTATATGTACCATTGAGGTTTTCTTTAGCATGCTCCCTATTGAAAATGAAGAGTGTAGAATTTATAGTTTGTTGGAAGATTTCTTGTACATTATGTTCTTTAGTTAAGAAATCTTTAAAATACATTTTTATAACATTACAAAATTTTAAACATTTCTAGACTGATACACATTATTACTATGTACTACAACAGGTTTCCTACAGAAAATGGTGCATGTAGAATTTATTATTCATTTACAGGAACATACCATTACTGTCTTTAGACAGTAATTATTTGAAGTGCGCTTTGTGAAATTAATGTTATTGAGGTGGCCGGTAACAATTTTCATATAGGAAAAAGGGCATGTAATATTTAATGTTCTTTTACAGAACATTTACAGTTCTTTTTTGTTTTTATTATTTGTCGCACAAAATAATTCAGATATATTAACTTCAAAAATACTTTCTTTTGTAAAATTACGCTTTAAAAGTTAAATGAAAATTTGAAAAAGTTTTTATTTTCTATTTTTCATTTTGACTCACTCGAATTAAACAATTGGATTATCTCTTTTTTTTCTACGTTACCTTTAATCTAGATTCAAAAATATTTTACATGTTTCGCAGTTACTGTCTGTAGTATACATAAATAAATAGGCACACATCTATGTAATTATTTTTGTATAATTAATTTTGTACATCCACAACTCTACAATACAATTATTTTATATATATATATATATATATATATATATATATTTTTTTTTTTTTTTTTAAATAGAGTTTCAGAGACTTTTATATTCTGCGTGGATAAAGGCAAAAAAGTGGGCTATGACAGCTTCGTACAAGACTATTTTCTGCGAAGTTGTGTTTCTTCTTTTTCCCCAAAGTAAATCCTCGGGTAGAAAAATAACATTTACAGGCAAAGTTTTACCGCAAATAGCATTCCGTACGAAGCAAATCAGATCTTACATCTTTGACCTTGACGATTATTAGAATCTTTTTTTTCTTTCCTGGAAGTTCCAGGGCCACTGATGAATCATTTCATCAAATGAATGCCTTATATAATTTTTGGTGTTTTACAACTTAATAAATAATATATGTGCTTTAAAAAGGTTTCGAACTAATATATTTTAAGGTGCATGCATACCTTTCAAACGTCATTTTTCAAAATACCGACAAATTTACAAATCATCTGTTTTTAGCAACAAAATGGTTATTATTTTTGTTCTAATATATTTTTTAAATGTCTAAGGAATTAATTTGTTTTAACACTTTCCTCCAATATTGTTGTAATGACAAATATTTATGACTTAAGTTTGGCTGTCTGTGCGACATCAAACTTTCGTATATGTACTAGGTATTGCCACAAAATTTATATGTACCATTGAGGTTTTCTTTAGCATGCTCCCTATTGAAAATGAAGAGTGTAGAATTTATAGTTTGTTGGATGATTTCTTGTACATTATGTTCTTTAGTTGAGAAATCTTTAAAATACATTTTTATAACATTACAAAATTTGAAACATTTCTAGACTGATACACATTATTACTATGTACTACAACAGGTTTCCTACAGAAAATGGTGCATGTAGAATTTATTATTCATTTACAGGAACATTCCATTACTGTCTTTAGACAGTAATTACTTGAAGTGCGCTTTGTGAAATTAATATGTTATTGAGGTGGCCGGTAACAATTTTCATATAGGAAAAAGGGCATGTAATATTTAATGTTCTTTTACAGAACATTTACAGTTCTTTTTTTTGTTTTTATTATTTTTCGCACAAAATAATTCAGATATATTAACTTCAAAAATATTTTCTTTTGTAAAATTACGCTTTAAAAGTTAAATGAAAATTTGAAAACGTTTTTATTTTCAATTTTTCATTTTGACTCACTCGAATTAAACAATTGGATTATCTCTTTTTTTTCTACGTTACCTTTAATCTAGATTCAAAAATATTTTACATGTTTCGCAGTTACTGTCTGTAGTATACATAAATAAATAGGCACACATCTATGTAATTATTTTTGTATAATTAATTTTGTACATCCACAAATCTACAATACAATTATTTTATATATATATATGTATATATATATATATATATATATATATATATATATATATATATATATATTTTAGAGTTTCAGAGACTTTTACATTCTGCGTGGATAAAGGCAAAAAAGGGCGCTATGACAGCTTCGTACAAGACTATTTTCTGCGAAGTTGTGTTTCTTCTTTTTCCCCAAAGTAAATCCTCGTGCAGAAAAATAACATTTACAGGCAAAGTTTTACTGCAAATAGCATTCCGTACGAAGCAAATCAGATCTTACATCTTTGACCTTGACGATTATTAGAATCTTTTTGTTCTTTCCTGGAAGTTCCAGGGCCACTGATGAATCATTTCATCAAATGAATACCTTATATAATTTTTGGTGTTTTACAACTTAATAAATAATATATGTGCTTTAAAAAGTTTTCGAACTAATATATTTTAAGGTGCATGCATACGTTTCAAACGTCATTTTTCAAAATACCGACAAATTTACAAATCATCTGTTTTTAGCAACAAAATGGTTATTATTTTTGTTCTAATATATTTTTTAAATGTCTAAAGAATTAATTTGTTTTAACACTTTCCTCCAATATTTTTGTAATGACAAATATTTATGACTTAAGTTTGGCTGTCTGTGCGACTTCAAACTTTTGTATATGTACTAGGTATTGCCACAAAATTTATATGTACCATTGAGGTTTTCTTTAGCATGCTCCCTATTGAAAATGAAGAGTGTAGAATTTATAGTTTGTTGGATGATTTCTTGTACATTATGTTCTTTAGTTGAGAAATCTTTAAAATACATTTTTATAACATTACAAAATTTGAAACATTTCTAGACTGATACACATTATTACTATGTACTACAACAGGTTTCCTACAGAAAATGGTGCATGTAGAATTTATTATTCATTTACAGGAACATTCCATTACTGTCTTTAGACAGTAATTACTTGAAGTGCGCTTTGTGAAATTAATATGTTATTGAGGTAGCCGGTAACAATTTTCATATAGGAAAAAGGGCATGTAATATTTAATGTTCTTTTACAAAACATTTACAGTTCTTTTTTTGTTTTTATTATTTGTCGCACAAAATAATTCAGATATATTAACTTCAAAAATACTTTCTTTTGTAAAATTACGCTTTAAAAGTTAAATGAAAATTTGAAAAAGTTTTTATTTTCTATTTTTCATTTTGATTCACTCGAATTAAACAATTGGATTATCTCTTTTTTTTCTACGTTACCTTTAATCTAGATTCAAAAATATTTTACATGTTTCGCAGTTACTGTCTGTAGTATACATAAATAAATAGGCACACATCTATGTAATTATTTTTGTATAATTAATTTTGTACATCCACAACTCTACAATACAATTATTTTATATATATATATATATATATATATATATATATATATATATATATATATATATATATATTTTTTTTTTTTTTTTTTTTTTTAAATAGAGTTTCAGAGACTTTTATATTCTGCGTGGATAAAGGCAAAAAAGGGGGCTATGACAGCTTCGTACAAGACTATTTTCTGCGAAGTTGTGTTTCTTCTTTTTCCCCAAAGTAAATCCTCGGGTAGAAAAATAACATTTACAGGCAAAGTTTTACCGCAAATAGCATTCCGTACGAAGCAAATCAGATCTTACATCTTTGACCTTGACGATTATTAGAATCTTTTTTTTCTTTCCTGGAAGTTCCAGGGCCACTGATGAATCATTTCATCAAATGAATGCCTTATATAATTTTTGGTGTTTTACAACTTAATAAATAATATATGTGCTTTAAAAAGGTTTCGAACTAATATATTTTAAGGTGCATGCATACGTTTCAAACGTCATTTTTCAAAATACCGACAAATTTACAAATCATCTGTTTTTAGCAACAAAATGGTTATTATTTTTGTTCTAATATATTTTTTAAATGTCTAAGGAATTAATTTGTTTTAACACTTTCCTCCAATATTGTTGTAATGACAAATATTTATGACTTAAGTTTGGCTGTCTGTGCGACATCAAACTTTCGTATATGTACTAGGTATTGCCACAAAATTTATATGTACCATTGAGGTTTTCTTTAGCATGCTCCCTATTGAAAATGAAGAGTGTAGAATTTATAGTTTGTTGGAAGATTACTTGTACATTATGTTCTTTAGTTAAGAAATCTTTAAAATACATTTTTATAACATTACAAAATTTTAAACATTTCTAGACTGATACACATTATTACTATGTACTACAACAGGTTTCCTACAGAAAATGGTGCATGTAGAATTTATTATTCATTTACAGGAACATTCCATTACTGTCTTTAGACAGTAATTACTTGAAGTGCGCTTTGTGAAATTAATATGTTATTGAGGTGGCCGGTAACAATTTTCATATAGGAAAAAGGGCATGTAATATTTAATGTTCTTTTACAGAACATTTACAGTTCTTTTTTTTGTTTTTATTATTTTTCGCACAAAATAATTCAGATATATTAACTTCAAAAATACTTTCTTTTGTAAAATTACGCTTTAAAAGTTAAATGAAAATTTGAAAACGTTTTTATTTTCAATTTTTCATTTTGACTCACTCGAATTAAACAATTGGATTATCTCTTTTTTTTCTACGTTACCTTTAATCTAGATTCAAAAATATTTTACATGTTTCGCAGTTACTGTCTGTAGTATACATAAATAAATAGGCACACATCTATGTAATTATTTTTGTATAATTAATTTTGTACATCCACAAATCTACAATACAATTATTTTATATATATATTAGAGTTTCAGAGACTTTTACATTCTGCGTGGATAAAGGCAAAAAAGGGCGCTATGACAGCTTCGTACAAGACTATTTTCTGGGAAGTTGTGTTTCTTCTTTTTCCCCAAAGTAAATCCTCGTGCAGAAAAATAACATTTACAGGCAAAGTTTTACTGCAAATAGCATTCCGTACGAAGCAAATCAGATCTTACATCTTTGACCTTGACGATTATTAGAATCTTTTTGTTCTTTCCTGGAAGTTCCAGGGCCACTGATGAATCATTTCATCAAATGAATACCTTATATAATTTTTGGTGTTTTACAACTTAATAAATAATATATGTGCTTTAAAAAGTTTTCGAACTAATATATTTTAAGGTGCATGCATACGTTTCAAACGTCATTTTTCAAAATACCGACAAATTTACAAATCATCTGTTTTTAGCAACAAAATGGTTATTATTTTTGTTCTAATATATTTTTTAAATGTCTAAAGAATTAATTTGTTTTAACACTTTCCTCCAATATTTTTGTAATGACAAATATTTATGACTTAAGTTTGGCTGTCTGTGCGACATCAAACTTTCGTATATGTACTAGGTATTGCCACAAAATTTATATGTACCATTGAGGTTTTCTTTAGCATGCTCCCTATTGAAAATGAAGAGTGTAGAATTTATAGTTTGTTGGATGATTTCTTGTACATTATGTTCTTTAGTTGAGAAATCTTTAAAATACATTTTTATAACATTACAAAATTTTAAACATTTCTAGACTGATACACATTATTACTATGTACTACAACAGGTTTCCTACAGAAAATGGTGCATGTAGAATTTATTATTCATTTACAGGAACATTCCATTACTGTCTTTAGACAGTAATTACCTGAAGTGCGCTTTGTGAAATTAATATGTTATTGAGGTAGCCGGTAACAATTTTCATATAGGAAAAAGGGCATGTAATATTTAATGTTCTTTTACAAAACATTTACAGTTCTTGTTTTGTTTTTATTATTTGTCGCACAAAATAATTCAGATATATTAACTTCAAAAATACTTTCTTTTGTAAAATTACGCTTTAAAAGTTAAATGAAAATTTGAAAAAGTTTTTTTTTTTTTTTTTTTCATTTTGACTCACTCGAATTAAACAATTGGATTATCTCTTTTTTTTCTACGTTACCTTTAATCTAGATTCAAAAATATTTTACATGTTTCGCAGTTACTGTCTGTAGTATACATAAATAAATAGGCAAACATCTATGTAATTATTTTTGTATAATTAATTTTGTGCATCCACAAATCTACAATACAATTATTATATATATATATATATATATATATATATATATATATATATATATATATATATATATATATATATATATATATATATATTTTTTTTTTTTTTTTTTTTTTTTTTTTTTTAAATAGAGTTTTAGAGACTTTTATATTCTGCGTGGATAAAGGCAAAAAAGGGGGCTATGACAGCTTCGTACAAGACTATTTTCTGCGAAGTTGTGTTTCTTCTTTTTCCCCAAAGTGAATCCTCGGGCAGAAAAATAACATTTACAGGCAAAGTTTTACCGCAAATAGCATTCCGTACGAAGCAAATCAGATCTTACATCTTTGACCTTGACGATTATTAGAATCTTTTTGTTCTTTCCTGGAAGTTCCAGGGCCACTGATGAATCATTTCATCAAATGAATACCTTATATAATTTTTGGTGTTTTACAACTTAATAAATAATATATGTGCTTTAAAAAGGTTTCGAACTAATATATTTTAAGGTGCATGCATACGTTTCAAACGTCATTTTTCAAAATACCGACAAATTTACAAATCATCTGTTTTTAGCAACAAAATGGTTATTATTTTTGTTCTAATATATTTTTTAAATGTCTAAAGAATTAATTTGTTTTAACACTTTCCTCCAATATTTTTGTAATGACAAATATTTATGACTTAAGTTTGGCTGTCTGTGCGACATCAAACTTTCATATATGTACTAGGTATTGCCACAAAATTTATATGTACCATTGAGGTTTTCTTTAGCATGCTCCCTATTGAAAATGAAGAGTGTAGAGTTTATAGTTTGTTGGAAGATTTCTTGTACATTATGTTCTTTAGTTGAGAAATCTTTAAAATACATTTTTATAACATTACAAAATTTTAAATATTTCTAGACTGATACACATTATTACTATGTACTACAACAGGTTTCCTACAGAAAATGGTGCATGTAGCATTTATTATTCATTTACAGGAACATTCCATTACTGTCTTTAGACAGTAATTACTTGAAGTGCGCTTTGGGAAATTAATATGTTATTGAGGTGGCCGATAACAATTTTCATATAGGAAAAAGGGCATGTAATATTTAATGTTCATTTACAGTTGTTTTTTTGTTTTTATTATTTGTCGCACAAAATAATTCAGATATATTATCTTCAAAAATACTTTCTTTTGTAAATTCACGCTTTAAAAGTTAAATGAAAATTTGAAAAAGTTTTTATTTTCTATTTTCCATTTTGACTCACTCGAATTAAACAATTGGAGGGTCTTTTTTTTCTACCTTATCTATGTAACATCTATGTAATTATTCACATCTATGTAATTATTTTTGTATAATTAATTTTGTACATCCATAAATCTACAATACAAAATGTTTTCTTTCTGTTTTTTTTTTTTATAGAGAGAGAGATGCTATGACAGCTTCGTGCAAGACTATTTTCTGCGGAGTTGTGTTTCTCTATTTCTCCCCCAAGTAACTCCTCAGGCAGAAAAATAACATTTACAGGCAACGTTTTACCGCAAATAGCAATCCGTACGGAGCAAATGAGATCTTACATCTTTGACCTTGACAAATGTTAGATATTTTTTTTCTTTCCTTGAAAGCTTCAAGACTACTTCTACATAATTTCAACACCTGAATAATGTATATTATTTATGTTGTCAACATTCCTTTTTCTATGCATTTATAAAACGCACAACAATGAATCAGGTGTCATTCGAAAGGTTTTTGAACCGGCTTCTAACATAGTACACTCACACTTCATAAAAACAAGTCTTTTGAATAAAAATTGCAGATATTTAAAAACTAAATCAATGTTGTTTTCATAAATGAAATGAAAGGTTTTTCTTAAATCAGTGTTACCACAAAAATAAACTATCGCATTATATCATGCTTAGCAATGATTATACAAAAATAAATAGTACAAAAACGGTAAAGTGTGAGGCTTCCACACAGGTTTATTTCATATTTATGATTAAAAAAGAAAATTGAAATTGAAATTCTTAGAAGAAAAAGACGCAATCGATCGATCGAAGCAGTGGTATTTCAGGTGTAGACTAAAAGGTATGCTTTATTATATTAGATTAAATTGTATTATACAGTCTGTTACAAAATTATAGGACCACTCAGAATTTCACCTTTTTTCAACAGAGAAATTATTAGTTTGAATTTAAAACTAGTTGTATGAAAAGAAATAACTCTATAATGCTTATTTAGCTCAGGGAAAAAAGTTTGAATATTTTTTTGTTTCATGCCAAAAAATTTTACGCAAACCCGCTGTTTCATAAATATAAGACCACTCTTGCATTATTAATAAAACAGACGATTTTATTTTGAACTCAGGGTTTAACTGTAACCTAAACAATCTGTAAAATTTAAAAAAAATAATAAAATGCAGAAATTCTGAATTGTATCTGATTCTTTGAATTTATTAGTAAAATGCCTCGTCGGAGTGAGCTGTCTGAAATAGAAGTGAGAAGAGTGTGGTTCTACTAAGGAAAAGGGAAGTCTGAACGTGAAATAAGTAAGATTCTTAATCGTTTTAAAACTGCGATTCATAATGTTTTAAGTAAAAAATAATTGTATGGAACGCATAAACGATCTGGTCGTAAAAAGAAATTATCAGATCGTGAGAATAGGCAAATTGTCAATCTGGCAAAGAAAAAATACCTGTCGACTAGTAAAACAGCACAACAGATAACTAAAAAGATATCACATGCAACCGTGTTTGAAACCGAAGTCTGAAATGTAATGTCACAAATTCGTCACAAATTCGTCGCAAATTCGTCGATTATTCGTCGCAAATTAAAAAGTGAACCACTACTACTAAAATGTCACAAAGAAGCTCGTCTTAAGTGGGCAAAAAATGTCATGTCCTGGAACTCTGCATGGAGAAATATATTGTTTTCAGACGAGAAAAAATTCAATCTTGATGGTCCAGACGGCAATAATTACTAGTGGCATGATTTAAGGCAAAGATCTCGCGAGTTCTTCAGTAGGCAGATGGGAGGCGGTTCCGTTATGGTGTGGGGTGCATTTTCGTACGCAGAAAAATGTGATCTCCAAAATGTTGAAGGGAAAATGAACTCGGACAGTTACCAATGGATGCTATTTCGAAGTCTGATAGCCTTCAAACCACTTTTAGGAGGTGCAAAATGTTAAGTTTCAACAAGATAATGCTCCTAGGCATTCATCGAAATCAACAAAAGAGTGGCTTAAAAGAGAAAAGATTGATGTTTTACCTTCGCCAAGTCGATTCCCTGACCTAAACCCCCTAGAAAACTTGTGGGGTTATTTGTCTTGCCAAGTGTATGAAAATAACAAACAATATCATCCAACATATGAATTTGAAATGGCCATTATGGAGAAATGGGACAATATTCCCGAATCGTTCCTTAAAAAATTAATTAACTCTATGCCAAATCGTGTGTTTGAAGTTATTCAGAGAAATGGTGGAGCAACATCTTACTAAATTTGAGAAACTGTCTTTCCCACAGGTGGTCCTATAATTTTGTAACAGTTCTTTTTGACACTTTTTTGTTATATTGTTTCCAAATGAATTTCATTTGTGTAAGTTGCTACATTTTACTAAAAACGTGATGTACTAACATAGAATATTCTTTATTTTGATTGAAATATTTCTTTAATTACCTAAATAGCAAAATATGTTGTGATCTTATACTTTTGTAACAGACTGTATATATATTCAATTTATTTTTCTTTATCCCACGTTTTTTTTTTCTGAAGCGGATAACGTCATCCTCTAATGCAGTTAAAATACGATTGTTAACTTTTTTCCCCTCGCGCGTGCCTTTTACTATCTTTGATCATTTTAATGTAACTTTGATGCAATAAATGATATTATAGTCTGCCTTGACTATTGCTGGTTGTAGATATTTTTATCTTTAATTTTTCTTTAGAAATTTAAACCTTCATCTAAAAGACACAATCGATCGATCGAAGCAGTGGTATTTCAAGTATAGACTAAAAGGTATGCTTTGTTGCTTTGTTATATTAGATTAAATTGAATACACAAATTAAAAACCTCTTTGACTTAAGTAAGGTGTCATACATATAAATATCAAACTTGACATGTTTCGGTTTAATGTCTAAAACCATAATCATAAGCAGCTACATCGTCAAAAAATCAAACACGAATGACGATGTTTTTTGACGATGTAGCTGCTTATGATTATGGTCTTAGACATTAAACCGAAACATGTCAAGTTTGATATTTATATGTATGACACCTTACTTAAGTAAAAGATGTTTTTAATTTGTGTATTTATTTTGAAAAGGTGAAGTTTTTTAGGTTTTTAAATTTTGTAATTTAAAAACAGTTTTAACGTAGATTAAATTGTATTTTATAGATATTCAATTTATTTTTCGTTGTCCCACGTTTTTTTTTTTTTTCCGAAGCGGATAACGTCACCTTCTAATGCAGTTAAAATACGATTGGTAATTTTTTTTTGTTTTCGCGCGTGCCTTTTGCTATCTTCGATCATTTTTAATGTAACTTTGATCCAATAAATGAGATTATATTCTGGCTTGAATAATGTTGTTTGCAGATGCTTTTATCTTTATTTTTTCTTTACAAGTTTAAACCTGCATCTAAAAAATATTAGATATGTCTAAAAAAATATATTAGTCTGCAATACGAAATCCGCGCACGGTTCCATTGGTAGTTATACAGTTTTCAAGTGTTTTACAATTTAATAAATAACATATATGCTTTAAATAAGTTTGGATGAGCATTATATAAGGCATACCTGTACACGTTTCAAGCATACTTTTAGCGCAAAATAACATTTAAATAAAAGAAAATATCGGGATTCAGCGGCCTAATAGCTATTATTTTTGTCATACAGGGTTAAAAAGAAATAAGTTACCCGATTCAAAGAATTTTGAGGCAAATTCCATAGCTCCGATTGATTGGGAATTAATGCTACAAATAATTCAAATGGTGTCATTTATTAAATAAACAGTTTTAGTATAAACATTTTCCATAAAGGGACGCTGTATTACTCAAATAAATGCTCAATGAGCTTATGCATTTTAATGTCCAATATGCCTCAGTCAGATCTCAAATTCTCCTCGCTAATGTTAAACCTTTGGAAGTGGAATACATTCTTATCGTTTAAATATTTCCTCGGGAAATTGTTTTTTTTTTTTTTTTTTTCTGTGTACTCTTCTTAAAGAATGTCGTCTTTTTTTTTTTCTTCTTAGTTTAAATATTTCTAAAATATATGCTTATTTTAAAATTTTATGTATTAAAATCGTACGAGCTGTGAATAAGATTTTAACACTTCATATAAAATTAAGCATATTTTTTTAGAAATATTTATTTAGTATTCTTTTACATGGTCACATAATGTAATTCAGATACACTATCATTAATAATACTTTAAACAAAAAGAAAATAGAGCTTTAACTTTTAAATGAAAAAATGATGAAAAGTTTGAAAAGTTTTAACCTTTTTTCTTGTTTTCCATTTAGAGTAACTCGAATAAACAAATTAAAAGTGTTCTTCTTACTTTTTAAATGCGTTCGTAACTATATAAATACGTAGCACCTATAGTCGTCGTCTGGTCCGTTCGTCTGTCCATCTGTCCGCATATAACAGCGAAAAAACTACCCGACCGAATGGTTTGAAATTTAATATATATAATCGTTGCAGAATTTTGTCGAGTCATTTCACATTTTTTGAAAATTGGATCAAAATTTAAAAATATATTAATAAAAGTTTTCTTTATTCTATTGAATCCTATCATAAGTAAATCTATATGATAAAAGCGCAAGTCATGTGACTGAGGAAAACAAATACGGGCTAACCCCATCTTTTTCCATATACCAAGCGGCCATTTTTATTAAAAATTATTTTTTCGAATGAAATTGCATAAAAGTTACATTTTTAGAACTCTTTCAAAAAAATTGTTTGTTTGAGAGATGAGTTACATTAAAAAGTGTATAGATTCTGAGATAACGTCAGTGAAAATTAGGTTAACAGCGGAATATCTCAGTCCATTAAAGTAAATAAACAAAAGATTCATTCATCGTGAGTCATAGAAATATTAACCATGGAGGTAATTATTCGCAAAGTAATATTTCAGTCGTGAATTTACAACCCTGCCTGGTGTCGAAAAAAAAACATTCGCATCTGTAAACATGGCATACGTAATAAGAATAAAAAAGGCATCCTCATTTCGTCTTCTAGCAGACGATATAATTTATTTCATTCAAATAATACGGATGTTTTTTAACATTGTAAAACTAGTTAAAGCACGAAACGAACGCATCTCATTTGTCACGTTTAACGCACAATTTCCAACTTCTTAATACTTTTCAACCAAGTTGAAAAATATTTATAAATTCGGTTTATCTGTCCGTCTGTCCGTGCTCTAACTCTTGTAAATCTACTCGGATTTTCATGAACTATTTATACATTATTAAATTTTACTACACAATTTTCAGTATTGAAAAGGAAGCTGTAGCATTAATAGTTCATTTACAAGGGCGCACAAAAGAATGCCATTACATTACGGTCTATGGTGAAAAATCGTTTAAGGCGCATTTTATTGATGCTACGATATTTGAAACATAATAAAATTAGTATGCATTACTGAAGTGGACTATAGCATGCTTTTACCGGAGTATACAATTAGTAGCATTTATAATTCAATTACAGGGAAGTACAAAATTTCTTTACATTGTGATCTATGGGGAGAAAGTCTTTTGCGGTGCATTTTGAACATGTTTTGATACTTGAAACATAATTAAATTTAAAAGTATCAGTAATATTAAATGCAAATTATTTTCTATAGATTACGGAGTGTGTAGAATTTATCGTTCATATACAGAGATGCACAAGAGAATTCGGTCAAAGGACTAACTATAATCGGTAATTGCTAGAAGTGCTCTTTCCTTTGTGATATACAATTTCATTGCATTACGTGTTGTTCAAAATATTTATCTATATCATATACAGAGCTGCACGAAATATTTTGAATATGGGCAGTAATTGCTGAAAATGGATTTTTACTGAGTTATGTATTTTTTAATTGCTAATTATCTCATTTCATCGTATGAAAAAAAAAACTAAATTTCTTAATGAAATTATATTAGTGTTGGAAAGTGTTTTATAATCTATGCATGATGCATGATTTTTCGTTCTTTTTTTTTTCTTATGTATGTGAGAGTATTTCATCTAATACTAGTTATAATTACATCTGCTATATTCTTCTGTATATCGCTTGTTAGGGGGGGTTTATAAAAACATTAATTTGAAAAAAAAAAATTGTTATTCTGATTTTATCTATTGAAATTTTCAGATGCATTTTTCTTAACCAGAGGCAAACGATAAATTGCCAAATATAGTTCCAATTTCAATATTTTACATTGAATTACTTTTTAAGCAATGCAAACATTCCCTTCCACGTTTAAATTAAATACTTTCGTCGTTTTATAACATTATCTCTCATCGTTTTTTTTTTTTTTTTTTTTTTTTTTTCCTACTTTTAAACATTGCACAATTTAAATTTCTACACCGTCGAACAGGAAACAAATTCTTTCAAATGTAATTTGTTTCAAAACTGTATCTCAATACACTGATTTTTAAGTATTTTAAAATAATTTTAAAGTGCGATTTTTTTAAATCTATTTATATCGCGTGCAGGAAAGATTAACCGGTTGCACTTAAAACAATATAATAGTTCGGCATTTGTTTGCGGCTAATATTTCCTAACAAAATTAAAACGTCATCAATAAATAAATGAAGTAATAAAATAATATAAATAAAACACAAATTTAAGAGACAGATAATCGATCTACGCTCTTAAACCACTGAAATTATCAGAATCAAAAAGGCTGTAGTTAATCAAAAAGGCTGTTTAATCAAAAGACTGCAAGTAGCGAAATCTTCGGCGATTTCTTTGGCTATTAACCTCTGGCACGCGGCTAATACGAAAATATCGCTTTTAATAAATTTCACAGCTTTTACAATACTTGACATTCAAATTTTGAGAATACATGATAGATATTTTTCAAATAAAAATACTTTTTGGTGCGGCTAATACGAAAATATCACTTTTAATAAATTTCACTGCTTTTATAATACTCGACTTTAAAATTTTAAGATTACATGATAGATATTTTTCAAATAAAAATACTTTTTGGTGCGGCTAATACGAAAATATCACTTTTAATAAATTTCCAAACTGTATTCGAGTACATTATTGATATTTTTCTTATAAAAATTCCGTTTGGTGTCGTTGGTGGGCAATCTAAAAATATATATTAAATGTAAAAAACCTACTAGAATTTACAATTTTAAAAAAAAATGGTTTTCACCAATGTGTTGTAACTTGGAAAGACCGGATTGGATCCCCCTAGTATCCCTATGTACGTGACAGCATTTCATCTAGACACAAAAATATATTTATATTACTTATTTTTCTATTCTGTTTTCAGTATCTGTATTATATAGAAATAAATCAGTCAAGTGCGAGTATAAATCGCGATCAAAACGTTCGGTACATTTAATTTATTAATTACTATTTATTAATTAATAAACTCCTACTACCCTTATTTTTATTCATAATTTTAGTTTCAGTAGATTCGGAAATAGGAGGGGGGGGGGGTGCATATTTTTCTTAGGCTGCATATACATTTATGTAATTATTTTCATGTAAATACTTATTTATGTCCACAAATTTAGAAAACAAAAGTAATATCTGTAATAGCTTAAGAATATTTTACAATCTCCTTTGATAGAGGCAAGATAAAAGAGGTAATGGGCAGAATCCGGCAACACCGTTTTCTACGGAGTTGTGCTTCTTTCTTTCTCTCCAAGGTAAATGTACGGGCATAAAAATAACATTTACAGGGAAAGTTTTTTGCAAATAATATTCGAACGAAGCAAACCAGAATCTTACATACTTGACCTTGACAATTGTTGGGGAAAAAGATGTAATTTAACAAATTACAACAACCATTGAGAAAATGTTCCGAAAGCTTAAAAAAAAAGGAATCTCAAAATAATTAAAGATATTAATTATTCAAAAATACTCATCGGTACCATCTACAGATAAACGCATTTTCCATTACTACAGTTGAAGAGATCCTGGCATTCTCTGTCCTCGCAAAAATATTCGTTTGAACCATCATCGCCAAAGTTATTGAAACGCATTTTCCATTACTATACACTGTTAAAAAAAAATGCAGTAAAATTACGGGCAGAGGCCAGCAGCAGAGATTCCAGTCATACCCCGTAAAATAAAAAATCCATGCCCATCATTTTGTGCAGCCCGTAATTTTACGGGGCAAAGTAATACAGCTATATAATACACAGGATATAATGCACTTTAAAACACAATAACACTTTACTTACTGTTCCGTAGCACGTAGCACGTTATATAATCACCACAGAATCGCTGTTTTGGCGGGTTAAAATTTTCGAAACACGAGTAGAATGAAGGGTTACACCCTAGCGGAGAACAATGTATGGGGTCGTACCCTATTTTTGCTAATATATGGGCTAGAACTGTAAGAATATGTGGATTGCTCTTCATTTTCTAAGTATCTAAGGGATAAGGCCGCTTATTTAGTGGATCAGACCGTTTTCATCAAATAAGGCTGTTGCCCGTAAAAATTGAAGGGCAAACGCTCATAAATTTACAGTTTTTTCTGAGAGTGCACCTTATTCTTGATATATACCTTAATATTCTGTAGGGTCCTTCCTACAATAACTTCAACACTTTTTTAGATTGATGTCTGAGCTAAAGGTATTTTGGGGAAATTAAAGTTGAAGACCACGTTTTTTTGCTTTATACGACGATTTCTCATCCGACGTCAATTTTTGAATTCGGTTTTTTTCATATCTGATAGTTTGCATCTATCCTTTTTGTAACTTTAACATTTTTGTAACTTTAACATTTTTGTAACGATTTTATGCATTTCTACTGCCTATTCAAAGAAAAATTCTTCTAAAGTTACAGAACTTCGTTAAAAACGCTTAAAACAAAATCTTCTAAAGTTACAGAATTTCGTTACAAACGCTTAAAAAATAAAATGACGACGCCAAGAGGTCCATTCTCGACCGAATACAACAACCAATTTTCCCAATGGTTAAAAAAAAAAACTTAAAGCAATTTTAAAATCCTGAAAATTCTGCTTTTGGTCGTTATGTACGCAGGTATGCCCGCAATTTTCTCAACAACCACTGAACGGATGTGAGAGTAACTTACTTTTTACACTGCAATTCTAGTAAAACAGAAAAAGTTTTATGTTATAAATAGTTATGGCATTGTGTATAGTTTTTCTACAGGGGCACGTCAAAAATACCAATATATTTCGCACCGCTTAAAAAAAAAAA
Source organism: Maratus michaelseni (assembly GCA_963931845.1). NCBI lineage: Eukaryota > Metazoa > Arthropoda > Arachnida > Araneae > Salticidae > Maratus > Maratus michaelseni. The sequence continues at coordinate 390,910,722 of OZ007589.1, forward strand.
AAAACACGGTTTAAACCTGGAATTTTTACAACCCTAGTCAAACGTGATCGCTGCTAGATATTTGAATGTGTTTAAATTGTTTTGAATGAGTATTCTTTAAAATATTCGTGCACATGTTTTTGCGCATGTAAATTGGACGTTTGTAATTATGTAAGGTGTAGGATGTATACATGCAAAATGCAAAATGTACGTATGGAAATGATGCATTAAGTATTTAGTACAAAGTATGGCATTGAAAAGTTTTAAAATATGCCGATAATTTAAAAAATAAAAAATATTTATTAAACTCTTACGCGTAAAAAGATCTGCCAATAAAGAAGATTATTTTTTGTATTTATTTATTTTTTGTTTGTTTATTTAATTTGTTGAAACTATATTAAACTATATTAGAATTGTCTTTCTTAATTTCTTTCTACTTAGTTCGTATTTTATTTTAATTAATTTTCATCTCATTTATACAAAATACCAATTTATTAACTGGAAATATATCAGAGAGATTTCTTATATTATGTAGAAACCAGCTTTACTTAAATCAAGATTTTCTAAAAAATTAACTAGGAATTTTTAAATGGTAAAGTTATTAGTAATGCAGTAAATTTATAAATGCTTTAATATATAACTTTTTAGAATATTTTAAGAGTTTTTTATTGATTTATAATGTAACTATGACATTGCAAAAACATCCATAGCACATAGCTATCACTTGTATCATAACTCTATTAGTGCAAGTTCAAAATCTAGAAAATGACAATATATGCATTTCTTTTTTTAATTTTTATGTTTTGCGGAAGTGTTAATTTTTTATTATTTTTCCCAATTTTCATTTATAAAACCTTTCTTTAGCTTTATTTTCATTTTTTTTTTTTTACGTTTAATAATAATTTAGTATAATATATAATTAATTGTTATCCTGTGAAACTGCTACTCTAATCGAATTAATTGTTGCTGCTATGTTGGCAACAACAACAAAATAAAATATATTCATAGTGAGATTCAAATACATTTTATTTGGTAACAGATCTCTGTTTTCAGACCATAATTATTATTCCGCGAACAAAATTGATTTATTGGACTAAAATTGTTGCTATTATTTTTTTATTTTTTTATTTATTTTTTTTTATATATAAATTATTATAACTTTGAATAAAAATGGTTGGAAACACCTCAGTAATTCTGAAATCCAAAATAATTTCCGGGAATGAATTTCATAATTAGAATATTTCTTTTGATGCAAAATATTTATTATTGTGAGAAATACTATTTATTTGCATACGACAGTGGAAAAATGTTACAATGTGGGATTTTTTTTTTCTCTTAAAGTACATTCTTAAATTCTGACTCTATAAAAAATAAATACGAGGGGCAGTCGGAAAATAAGTTTCCCCTGGCGACTGTGGACAGAGGTGTGTATGAAAGACAAAAAATGTAATGAGACATTAAAGATAAAAACATAACTTTATTTTTCCACATAAGTACCAAGTACATTGAGACATTTGTCATACCGCTTTATAAGCTTCAAAAATCCCTCCAGGAAAAAATCAGGGCTTTGCATACGGACGAAGCGTTGAATACGGACGAAGCGCAGGTAGATGTCGACCATGATCAAGCAGATGGCGCTGTTGCGGTGAAAGCGCAGTTGCAGTCAACAGCGCCATCTGCGCATGCACTGAAACAGCGTCATCTGCTTAATCGCGGTCGACCTCTACCCAATGGTATCGGTGTCTTGCACGTTCGTGTTCAGCTGCTGTGTCGTCTTTCGCCCATAGATTTTCAACGCTTCGTCCGTATGCAAAGCCCTGATTTTTTCCTGGAGGGATTTTTGAAGCTTATAAAGCGGTATGACAAATGTCTCAATGTACTTTGTACTTATGTGGAAAAATAAAGTTATGTTTTATCTTTAATGTCTCATTAGAGGTTTGTCTTTCATACACATTTTTTGTCTTTCATACACACCTCTGTCCACAGTGGCCAGGGGAAACTTATTTTCCGACTGCCCCTCGTACATTAAAATATTTTATGGCTCTAGGATAAGAGATTAGATGTAAGTACTGAAAAACTTTAAACAGCATTTGTTTTTTGAAAATGCTTCCTTAAAGTTTGTGAAAGTCCTTTACTGGACTTAAAATGTTCAGAAAGGCCGTCTTCACAATTTACACTTGAATAAATAAAAAATTACATAAGAATTACATACAAAAAAGGCTCTTATTAAAAAAACAATGAATCACAGGTAACTTAATCCATTTTTTTTTCGTTGTAGTCCAATTTAAGTGTAAAACATCTACAGATTATGCAAATATTTTTTAAGAAAAATATCAAACCGTCTTCAAAGCACTGCTCCTTATCTTATTAAACAGATACATGCTTATTACACAGTAATTAATGTATTTTATTGAGAATGTTTTGGCACAATTGAGCATTTTGTGACAACCTTTTATTGTTGTTTCTATTAACTTTAAATCTCACGGTTTTCCATATCGCTCATTTTGACGCACGATTGACGATCCTATATTGAAATTTTTGACATGTCCCTGCAAAAAAACTGTATGAAGATATGATGACTATTTTAAACAAGAACCAAAAATCATGCATCAAAGCATAGATTATCAAACACTTTTCAACACATCCTCAAAACCGTAACGAAACTTCAACATTAAATAAGATGAAAGAAGATGTGTAGTAAACAATTAACACATATAATACACAAACATATAACACGTTCAAAAATCCAGTTTTAGTAAGTACCTTCTCTAATCAAAAAAGTAGTCGAATTATTCTGTGCAGCCCTGTATATGATCTACAGTTTTGGGTATATACTACATAGCATGATAAAATTTAGCTCAGTTAGAAATTTCATATTTATCAATTTTAGCCAATCGATCTAAATTCACTTGGAATCTTTTGTCTACAGTCCTGTACATTATCTAAAGATTTTTGTACGCACCGCATATTAAACTAAAATTTAATTCAGGTAAAAATCGTATAAGGCAACTTAAAATTCACTTCCAGCAATTACCAACCATAAACGACATAATTCCTTTGTGTAGCTCTGTATATAATCAACAGAATTTATACTCACCATGTACTGTACAAAAATTTAGCTAAAAACGCAAACCAAGTTTGAAAATGCTCTTATCACACATAGACTGTAATTATCGCACTAAGACTGTAACAGAATTATTTTGTGTGTGCTTGTAAATAAAATATAAACGCAATGCACACCATACTAATTCAGTGAGCAATTTACGGTGCACCTTAGTAATGCATATAAATTCATTATGTTTGAAATAGTGAAACATCATTAAATTACACTGCAAACGATTTTTCCCTGCAGAACATTGCGTAATAAAATACTTTTGTGTGACCCTGTAAATGCATAATAAATTCTTTGCACCCATATTTTACAAAAAGCATGTTTTAGCGCGCTTCATAATTGTACACCAATTTCATCATGTTCCATTCGGCGTAACATCATCAAAATACACTTGAAACGATTTTTTTCCATTGCCTGTAATGTAATGGAATACTTTTGACTGTCTCTGTAAATAAACTATAAATGCTACACATTTTATTTTCAATAGGGATCATGCTATAGTAAATATCAATAACATATAAAAATTTCAGGTCAATCAGAGTATATTTACGAAAGTTAGAGCACGGACGGACAGCATAAACACTTTTCAACTAGGTTGGAAAGCGTTAAAAACATAAAGTAAAATACTCGTACTTTAACCTATAGTCAAATTTCATGACGCTTGAACTTTTTCATGCATATTAATCTTATAAAGACAAACATCATTCATGCATTAATTTCTAGTTATCGCATAATTTCAATCTTTGCAAAAGAAATGTACTTCCATGTAGAATTCACTTGACAATTGCCAAATCGCATTGGTCGTAATTGAGATCCTATCCTATCACAAAAAAAATCATTTAAAAATACTAAAATGCAAGCGAGAAATTTAAAAAGAACGCTTCCATATGTTTAACATGAGCATAAGAGTTTCTTAGTGTAACTAGTCTAGGTACTTAATATAGAATATTTCCCAAACCTTTCAAATGTAACAGTGATAAAATGCAAGCGAGAAATTTAAAAAGAACGCTTCCATATGTTTAACATGAGCATAAGAGTTTCTTAGTGTAACTAGTCTAGGTACTTAATATAGAATATTTCCCAAACCTTTCAAATGTAACAGTGATAAAATGCAAGCGAGAAATTTAAAAAGAACGCTTCCATATGTTTAACATGAGCATAAGAATTTCTTAGTGTAACTAGTCTAGGTACTTAATATAGAATATTTCCCAAACCTTTCAAATGTAACAGTGATAAAAAACATTTAGATTTTCTAGATGAATAACCTGCAAGATTAGCGGTATGTTACAACCAATTTTCTCTCTGTATTGATGTTTTTACTTTTTTCTATCTTTACAAAAAGAAAATATTGAATTCCTGAAAATTTTCGAGTTCCGGTTTTCGACGGATTTATACGCTTTAGAAGGTCCTCAACACGATTTGACTTTTTAGAAAATGTCTGTCTGTGAGTCTGTCTATTTGTAAGCGTGTGAGTCTGTCTCTGTGTGTGTCTGTATGTGACAAAAACATTGTGGGCGCTCTATCTCAAGAACTAATGTATGGAATTTAGTAAAACTTTAGATTCAGTTAGATCGTGATATAAATTGGTGTTGATTAGTTTTTGGTGTTAATCGGCCAGCAGGTGGTACTGCTATGCTGCATTTTTCACGATTTCCTCAACAACATCTGTTTCAGATTCAGTTAGACGTTGACATAAGCTGCTGCTGTTTAGGCTGTGCTGTAATTTGCTGAACAGGTGGTGCTGCCATGCTGCATTTTTCAAGATTTACACGATTTTAGCTATTGTCATATCTCACGAACTAATGCACGTAATTTCATCAAACTTTAGATTCATTTAGACGTTGACATAAGTTGGTGCTGATTAGTTTTTGGAGTAAATTTTCCAACAGGTGGCGCTGCTATGGGGCACTTTCCCGATTTCCACAATAGCTCTATTTCAAAAATTGTTACACGGATTTTCATCAATCTTCTGATTCAGTTAGACGTTGACATAAGCTGTTGCTGATTAGATTTTGGTGTAATTCGCCCAACAGGATTTACACGATTTTAGTGATAGTCACAACTCAAGAACTAATGCAAGGAATTTTATCAAACTTCATATTCTGTTTGAGCTTGACGTAAGTTGATGCTGATTAAGTTTCCGTGCAAATCATATAAGATATGGCACTTCTATGCTGCATTTTTTTAAATTCTAAAATGCATAATTAAAAAAATACGCTTTTTGAAGCATTAACATGTATGAGATAGAAGAAAGTTTTGGGATTGGCACATCGAACTGGTTTGATTAAATATTTCAAGATACAATAATTTATACTTTCCTTTGACCATTCATAGCATATACCTTTCTCTTTCTGTCAACTAGCAATTTTTTCTAAAAAGAAATTAATTTTTTTTTTATAATAACAATAACAGTAATAAATTTTAATTAAAATTGTGAAAATATATCGGAAATGACAAATGTTTTGGGTCATATTATTAAGAAAATGTTCCATATTTATCTCGTAACTCTTGCACAGCTACCACACTGCAAAAAAAAAAAGTGTTATGTGCGGTAGCGTATTAATGTTTATTACTGTTAATTTTATGGTATAATACTCGCAGCTGGGGTGCTTTTTTTTTTTTTTTTTTTTTTTTTTTTTTTTTTTTTTTTTACAGTGCAGTTGCGATTTTATATCCCGTGTATAAATCGACCACTGAATTTTCTTTGTGTTTTTGTGGTTTAAGAAGTCGACTTATACACCAGAAAATACGGTTAATCACATTATTTAGTTTACTTTTTTTGAAACACGTTGCTTTTTAACTTCCGTAAATGTGCTAAGGTTGAGGCAAATTTTAATACTGAATGTTGATTGGAACAACTTAAAACATTATAAACACATATGTGAATTCACGATGTTTTTACGTATTATTTTACGGGAAATGCCACTGTTTCAAACTAAACAGTCAAAATCCGTAAACGTTACTTTATGTAAGTATGCACTGAGAAAAGTGACACTTTCAAATCTGAGTAAATCGATGTTTTAATTTTGTTATGAAACTTTTCGTTTCAAAGATGACGACCCAATGCTTTTAATTCTGAAATACCAGAAATACTCAGAATATTGAAATATGGACATACTCAAAACTGAGCACATAAAGGTCAGTTCATACTCATTTTTGAAACATGGACATTCTCAAAAATAATTAGAATCAGATCAAACTCATTTTTGAAACATGTAAATACTAAAAAATGAGCACATAGAAGTCAGTTCATGCTCATTTGTGAAATATGGACATACTCAAGTATGAGCACATGATTGTTTATTCTTGAGATTGTGCATGTTTTCAGAAATGAGTATATACATGTTTCAAATGTTGATTCGGAGCCATTTTGACTATGCGACATACTCAGATTTGAGTATTTTTTACTCAGTTTTGAAAATGTCGTTTTTAGAGTGTGACTTTATGTAAATATGAAAAATGACATTTTTATAAGCAAAATCCGTTTGTATAAGGGCACTGCCGTTTTTTTTTTTATGCTTAGAATCTCTGATTCCGAGATTACCCCGTAATCTCACGAATATTTTTTTTATAGTGTACATTATGAAAATAATAAAGATTCAGATAATATGCGTTTACATATTTGTAGAAAAAATAAATAAGTTATCCTCTCGTATTCCGTTGTAAATAAAATTATAAAACTAAATTAAGATGTTTTAACCTTACAGTAAGATTTATAATATAAATTTTCAATAATGTTCAATTTTGCGAACAAAGATTCTTCATATTTGGAAAACAAATCTGCAAAAGATATGGGTAATATAAAATGAAACTATTTTATAAAATGTCGATGCAAGCATAATGCAAATTTATAGAAAAATTCTAACTTTGAAATACCATTATTTCAAAATGAAAGGCTGGGATTTTTAAATAATAAAAGTTGTTTTATAAATGTTTAAGGCGCTTATGGACATTAAAATTATGATTTTTTTAACCTAATAAACTATTTCAGACGTAAAATAAACATTTTTATGTGTTTATAACATTTTTTAAAGTAACACACAGAATTAATTTTTTGTGAAAATAAAACTTGAAAAATAAATGCACAATAAAGCGGTATTTCAAAATGTTCCATGCTAACTTTAAATCATTTGAAATTAATAATTATTAGTTACATCTTTAATACTTTCGAATCCCCATTAATTAATTTATTCTCATCGGGAACCGCAAGTTTGGTCAGCAAGCAACGTATCGTCACCTCTAACACGAAGTGCATCCAGCCTCCATCCAGTGTGAGGGTTTCAGCGCAATTGTGTGGCGCTCCTTGTCGCGTGGGAATCTCACACTGGCACCTCCACATCTCAAGTGCTGTCATTTACGAACTGTACAATTGGTACAGTCTTACCTAAGAACTGCACCCTTCTACTAAATTAGCGGACTGTACAACTGGTGCAGGAGCACCTGTGGACCTCGTCCACCCTGTCTGTCGCTCCTTGTCGCGTAGGAACGCTGGTTCCAGCGACAGACCCTGTATTATTATTATTATTATTTTTTTTTATGTCTTTAGTTCCTGCCACCTGTCGCGTGGGGCTTTGCCCGGCAGGACCAGCCATTGGCGAAGCTTATACTGCCACGTTTAATCCCTGCGTGCCGGGGAGCTAGCCGGGGAAGACATTAAACGCTCAACGGCTGGGTTCGCCCTCAGCCGAGTGGTCTTCCTCAGGCATTAAAATTAAAATTAAAATAGTTAAAGCCATGTTACCTTGTTTTTAAAAATGAACTAGTATGTTGTGACCATCACAGAACTTTCTTCTATATAAATCAAATCGATTAAATGATTTAAATAGTATAAGAAATTACATCGATTTAGCAGATAAGTTATAGTATATATATATATATATATATATATATATATTCACGGCGTCCCATAAACATTTACCTAGGCTTTTATTCCTTACATATTGATCATACACATATATTATAAATTACAAAGTTACGTAAAAAAGGTTACAGAATTTTATGAAATTGATTAAAATTTTCAGAGGATTAAATTTGAAGAAATGCAAAATTTTAATTTTAATACGGTCTCCGTACAAAAAATTTCCCAATGAGTAAAATGTGCCTCATACATTATTAAGGACATGTACAAAATTTCAGTATTTTATCATAAAAAGTCGCAGAGATATGTTAAAAGAAATTTGGTGAGGGGTTAATCATAAATTAAAATGTAGTAAATGTTTACAACTAAAGTGCCGATGACGCTACGCAGAAATGCATCATAAGCAAATAAAATATAGCTTTATATTTAGTTTTATTTACATCTTTACAAAACTATGCTTCCTCAAAAATACCTTAAAATATTACATGACGAATTACAAAATAAAACTTGGGAATGGTACAGTCAATGAACATTAAAACAACTTAGAAATTTTTGCATATGCAAATATTTGCCTCTGATCGATGCGTCACATAATCGCAACCGGGGCTAACGAGAAAGACGGGCTACCGCACTTCTCCAATTTAGAGTAGTCACGTGACGCTCACGGTCTCAGCTGAGCTAAGCAAACCAATTGACACAATAGATTATTGCCTCAATTTTAGATACTCTTATATCCGAGTCATTCTTTAATTTGATAAAATTCGTTACTTGCCCTCAAGCAACGGAATAATGATTATCAAATCTTACAAAAACATTGAGATAATTTAATTACATTAAATAAAATAATTTGTAACCAGATATAAAGTTGTCAAAAGAGGAAAAAACAATGACAATTGAGCCCTTTATATCCTAAAAATCATTGTGAATACACCTAAATATAACACAAACTACGTAAAAATAATTTAAATTAACATTTAAAAATTTCAAAGATGAATCACAATTTAAGAAAAGAATGATTTTCAAAGAAAAAGAAAATTAAAAAGCAAAACAAAAATTTTTTTTTGTTCAAACAGTTTTTTTATACCCTAAATAACAATATTTTCCCCACCAAAATTATATGCAGCCATAGGACATATATTTTATATAATATATTATATATATATAAAATTTTCAAAGCTTTAGAATAAAAATAAGTATGTTTTACACAAGAGCTCCTTGTACCCTACAAATCACTGTAAATACACAGAAATTTAACACATATTACTTAAGAATGATTTATTTAACATATTCAAATCTCAAAGCTGTAGAACAATTTTAAGTTATTGAGGGGAAAAAATGTTTTTTTCAAACCGGACCTTTATAATCAAATATCAATATTTCTGAACCAAAATTAATGCATGGCCATTGGCCTTTATAATATATAAACTTTTCAAAGTTTTAGTACAAAGATAACTTTTTTTTTATTTAAATGTGCTCATTATTTATCTCTGAGCATAGAAGTTAATAAAAGAAAGAAAACAATTTTAAGACACAAACTATCTTAAAATTAATATTTTTTTTTTAACGAAAATTTTCCCAAGCAACGGATCTATCATTGTTAAATCGTATTAAAAGTTCAAAACACAGGCATAGTTTTAAGTCTATTAAATTAAAACACTAGTATGTTGTATAGTCATCACAAGACTTTCTTCATAATCGTTCTAATATATTGATTTATATAGATCCTAACACCAACTATATGAAGATGAAGTATAGTGCATTTATTTGAATTTAACATGGAGTTACAGTGATCAGTAAATACAGTTAACGTAGACATATATTAATAATATTAATAATCCAGAAATACTTTTAAAGGTATGCGTGTATGCAATTTTTTTCCAATGATCTGTTACATCAAAAACACAAAAAATGTCTAACTGACCAAATTTGTCTAAGGGGAATTGATTAAAAAAAAATAAATAAAGTGTAACTTTTTCAAAATTATTTTTTAAAAAAGTGTTTCATTGACATAATTTTATTTCTTACTTAATTTTGAACACTTTGGCAATTTACATTGCCACATTACCCCCATCATGTAAAAAAATTAAAATGTGTTTCAATCTTTTGGGTCATCCTGTATATATGTCAGTCCTGAGTAATGGTCCATACCCAAAGACAAATATAGGAAAATATGGAAATACTTTAAACAGAAATTATGACAAAAATGATAAGCAGACATTGTGTGGCAAAAAATTAGTATAGACATGTTATAATAAAAAACGTATATGATCTCTCACTATCGAATTTTGATTTAGAAAAAAATCCAATACACATAATTGTGACAAAATTTAGGACTTGTTTACTTTCCCAAATCGCTATTGCTAAAACTGTTTTAACAATATCTATTTGGGAAAGTATGCAAGTCTTAAATTGGCATTACAATTAAGCATGTCGGATTTCCTTGTAAAACAAAGTTCGATTGTTAGAAATTCATACACAACATAATTGAAAATAAATGGTACCAATGTAAAAGTTTGAAACAATATCTGGCAATTTATTCTTTGTGCTCAGTCAAAATCTGAATTTATTGATTTATTATTTTATTAAAAAAAATTTTTTTTTAAATATTTAACACATTTATTAGTGGGGTGTATTGAGTTTGCTAATAAATAAATTAAAATAACATTTAATTCATGTATACATAAAAAAAATCATGATTTGTTTAATGGAATCAAAATACAAAGTATCATTAGTATATTCTTAATGTTAATCCGTAATAATATTACAGGTGTAGTATTCTAAATATTAAATTTTTAAAAATAATCTGAACTTATTAAAAACTTCGACTTATTTCTATCCTGTTTATATTAATAAGTGAAAAACTTTTAGAATAAACAGTACAAGTAAAGACATATTCATTTAAAATAAATTATGTTTACTTATATTTAAACAATACAAAACAAACATTATCATATTAAATCTTTAAAAATAATCTGAACTTATTAAAAACTTCGACTTATTTCTATCCTGTTTATATTAATAAGTGAAAAACAAAGGTTGAAAAGCAAAGGTTAAAAAAAAATACATCACCAAGATTAGTAATGCAATGTTGAATTCAAGGGGTGATATTCCCTACAGATGATTTCGGATTTTACATTTAATTATGGTCTAGAAATGAAAAATCACCCCCGAAACTTTGTAATGTCCTAGACCCGAAGCTGCAAAAACCCCTTCCCTTAGAAAAATATATATGTAATCGACACTGCAGTAGTGGTACGTTACATTGAATAATAATCTTACGATTTTGCTGAGCTATTTCATTTCACATAAAGTAAAGTTGCCGGCATTCTGTTTTCCGACGATTTAAAGTACACTGCTCAAAACAATTAAAGGATATTGCAGTTTTAGGTGGATTTTGTATCTGGGAAACTTTTTAGCTGATTGATACATGGTCGACAGACATAGTAGGTTATATGAGAATAAATTACACATGTTTGGCAGAAAAAAATGCATTTTATTGCGCATTTGTGTACAAAAGGAAAAAAACACAATTTGTGCATATGAGAAAAAAAGAATAAGAAAAGGTGTTTTCTTCAAAGAAAATCATTTTCAGTAGGGGGTATAGTTTCCACGGGCGGCCAGCAACGTTGAACAACTTTGAGGCATGGACTCAATGAGGCTATTAATGACGAGTTGGGGTATTCTGCCCCACTCTTCCAGAAGAGCTCTTTCCAGTTCTTGGAGAGTTTGTGGGGGTTGTTGGCGGCCAGAAACTCCTCTTCCTAGAGCGCCCCAAACGTGCTCGATTGGATTCATGTCTGGAGAACACGCTGGCCATTCCATTCGAACGATTCCTTCCTGGAAAAGGAAATCCTCCACCAGGTTTGCACGATGTGGCCTGCAGTTATCGTCCATTAAAATGAAGTTATCTCCGATTGCTGCAGCGTAAGGGACTACAATAGGTCTGAGGATCTCATCCCTATATCGGCGACCAGTCAGAGCTCCATCTCGAATGATGTAGAGGTCAGTGCGCCCGTCAATGGAGTTGCCACCATACACCAACACTCCTCCACCGCCAAATCTGACACTTTCGTGCACGAACGCAGGATTATTCCTACTGCCACGGTCCCTCCAGATGAAAATACGCCTATTATCCGGATGCACAGAAAAACGGGACTCGTCAGAAAACAGAATATTACTCCATTCATTTCTCCTCCAGTTGACATGCTCGGTTGCCCACTCCCTGCGGTCGCGACGATGCCTTGATGTTAATCTAACACATACCATCGGTCGGCGAGCATACAGACCTACAGCATGGAGCCGGTTTCGGACAGTCTGAGTTGAAATCGTGGTGCCTGTAGCCGAGCGAAGGTGTTGTTGGAGAAGAGTAGCGTTCATGTTTCGGTGTCTCCGAGCTGTTAACGCTAAATACCGATCTTCATTGGGCGTTGTTGCCCGTCTACGACCTTGCCCTGGTCTTCGGCCTGCACATCCACTCTCCAAAAAACGGTTCCAGATCCTGGAAATGACACTTTGTGACACTCCAATGGCTTGCGCTACTTCGGCTTGAGTTTGGCCCCCTTCTAACCTACCAACAATTCTCCAAGCTTCTGAATCTGTCAAATGACTTCGCTGAGACATCGTACTCATCGAAAAAAAGCAATCACTGAATGCCGATCATCCTTGTCTTCATTCTCTTTTATCCAGTTGAAAGTCAAATTTCATTCGCTGCCGCTGAAGCGACGTTTTTGACGTCGAACTCAAAATTTGCATACTCCACAGTTTGAAAACCAGAAAAATTTGCATTTGTGATTCTCTTCTTCTATTTTCGGCAAAAAAAATTTCGTTTATATCTTTATTTTATATAAAACTTCAAATATCCTTTAATTGTTTTGAGCAGTGTATATAACATTGCACAATTAAACGTTATGCATATTACATTAAAACGGAAAAATGATTAATACTTACATTCGATAGATTATCCAGCGTAAATGGATTAAACATTACTACTTAAGAAAAGCTTAACAAAATTAAAGTAAAATAAAAGATTCGCAACGAAAATTACGTTTGTTTTTATAATTAAACAATATATAATAACACGCACACGAGTTAAAACCAAAGTAATGGAATTCCATTGTGTACAGCTGCGCGCCAATGTACGGTTTGAGTAAGACGGCGACTGTCACGTGACTTTCAACCACGGTAGCCCTTTGCGTCAGCCCCGATCGCAACAGACACGTCATTACATGAGAAACGAGGCTAACGAAAAAGAAAGGCTACCGCGGTGCTTTATTCATATCTTTTTTTACAGACCGCGGGAGTCACGTGATGCTCGAATGCACCAATGAAGGTGCACGAAAAGAGCATCACGTCATTCTAGCGGTCTGTAAAAAAAGATAAGTGGAATGTACCGCGGTAGCCTGTCTTTTTCGTTAGCCTCGATGAGAAAGCTGTTTGTGCTCTGTCTTCGTCAATAGCCTATGTAAACGCGCAGCCGGACAGTCTAAGCTAATCTTAATTATTGCACATTTCTGCTACATTTTCAGAGTGTAATTCTGTACAGACAGTATGTCGCAATACAGAAACGAAGAACTTTTTGAAATGCTACTGGTGTATAGTTTAGGCAATCGCAATGCTAATGAAATTGCACGGTAATTTCAGCGTATATTTCCCAATTCTCGACATCCTTCTGGGAGATGTATTTCCCGATTAGTGCAGCGAATGCATGAAAGAGGAAGCGTACATTCTGTAGGTGGACTAGGTAGGCGCATAACTCACTCAACTGATGAATAAATTGATAGTATTTTGGCTTACTTTTGTGGTCATCCACATAGTAGTGTTCGTACCACTGCTTCAGAAATGGACGTACCCCGTACAATAGTGTGGAGAAGACTGAGACGAAATAAATGGCATCTGTTTAGCATTCATGGTATGCAAAGACAGGATCCAACAGATTATCAACATCGTCTAGATTTTTGCTACTGGGCTCTTAATCATTAAGATGCAAAACCCTCTTTCCTGAAAAACACAATTTGACTGACGAATACTGTTTTAAAAAAGATGTATGCATAAATCTTCAAACTGAGCATTTCTGGTCTGCCACAAATCCATTCGTGGTACGTGATATTCATCATCAGAAGCAATTCTCTGCGAATGTATGGTGTGGTTTTTTTTTTCAAAAACCGTTTGCTTGCACTCATACTGTATTATGGTACGTTGCCGGGAGACAGATGTGTTAATGAGATTCTGAATGTGGTTCTTCATGATTTTATGGATGAAGTGCCCCTAACAGCACTTCCACACGTTTGGTTTCAGCAGGACAGATCTCCAGCTCATCAAACTACAGTTGTGAAACGCTGGTCAAATAAAGAGTTTCCAGAGAAGTGGATTGCCATGCATGGGCCAGTCGAATTTCCCCCTTGATCGCCTGATTTAACGCCTATGGATTTTTATCTGTGTGGTCGTTTACGCACAGCGGTTTATTTATCGCTTACCTTAAATAAAATAGAATAGCAACAACGCATTCAAGATGGTTGTCGTGACATCGCCGAACAAGAACTTGATCGAGTGCACAGAAGTGTTATCAGACGAATGCAGCTCTGTATTGTCTTGGATGGAAAACATTTTGAAGAAGCTTTGTAATATTTGCGTAATTTTATTATTTCTACACATTTTAAATACTTTTGTACCAATAAATAACACAATTATTATTTATTTATGAAATCGTTGTTTTCTTTCGTAATTTGTGGACGATCCCTGAAACGCGATCATTCGACATCATTTTTTCCCTTTGCGAACAGACATCCAGACTTTTTCCAGACATCCAAAAGTGTTTTAAGTCAGTATTTATGTATTTTCATATTTCTGCGACTTTTTATGATAAAATGATTAGTGTATGGGGCACATTTTACTGATTGGGAAATATTTTGTATGGAGCCGTATAAAAATTTAAATTTCATATTTCTTCAAATTTAATCCCCTGAAAATTTTAATCAATTTCATAAAATTCTGTACTTTTTTTACGTAACTTTGTAATTTATATTATATGTCATGATCAATATTTAAGGATTAAAAGCAGAGGTCAATGTTTTGGGACACCTTGTATATATATATATATATATATATATATGGTTGTTGTAATACCGACAAAAAGGACCAGCAATAATCCTTTCATAATTTACATTCACAAAACTTAAGAAAATTTTCTTCTAACGATAAATCCTGAAAAACGTCAATACTTACCTTGTACAAGTTATGGTAAATACAAAATTCAATTAATTTCATTTCATTAAAACTAAACAAAAGGATTAACAGCAAATTGTCACTACAAGGAAATATTAAAACTATCTTAATGTTTTGTAAACAAAGAATTTTGAGTACGTTTCGTAGCTTCGCTATTTATTATAATCGTTTAACAAATAGAAAATCCAGAGCATAAAGTTGAAAATCTAATAAAAATATTAAAACAATTTAGCTGCAAGTATTTTATTATGTAAATAAAATAATTATACAGAAAAACACTATTTCCACCAGTGTAATAACTTTAAAAACAGTAAAATAAAAGCAATGGGTTATTGAAGAAATAAATACTTAATAGGTTTTGCACACACCATTGCTTTCAATAAGGACCGCAAATATTCGATCTTTCATTTATTAATTTTTGGCACAGTCCAGGACTGGTTTTGTACCATCCATCTTAATTCGGAGATCTGAGTTCTGAAGCTGAGAAAAATGCCTTATATTTCTGTAAACTCATCTTGCTAGATCTTCCAGCAAGTTCTCGATAAGATTTAGATCAGGACTTCTAGATGACTATTACAAAACTTCAATATTTTTCTTCTGAAACAGAAGTTTTGTCCTACGGCTTGTGTGGATATAGGCGTATTATCTTGCTGATAAATCCTTTTATCTGCTGCCAGAAGTATTCAACAGGTAGAGGATGCTCAGAAAGAGTTTTTAGATATGCCTTTGAATTAACTTTTCCTGAAAGAAATGCAAGTGACCACACACATTCAAATGAAAAGCAGCCCCTTGTCATTGTGGATTCACCACATAATTGGCATTTTGAGAAAATTCCTTTTTCTTTTTTCAAATCATACGAATAAATAATACTTCCAACCATCAGGACCATCTATATTACTTTTTTTTTTCAACGGAGAAAATAACCTGCAGCCATTTGTCGTCCCAAGTCATCACTTGTCTTTCAAACTGTAAATGCTGGGTTTTGTGTCTAGCCAGTAAAGAGGATTTGCACAATTTTGATGTGTATTGGAAATTCTCCAGACAGAATAATTCCATTACAGATTGTTTTCTTGCACACATTGAACCCAGTTGTTCTTAAAATGTCTTTACGTGATTATTTTTTCAGTTGATGGTAACTTTAAAATGCTCCTTTCATAGCTGGGTGGCAAGGCTTTTGGTCTGTCTCCAGGGTTTTTTCTTTCATACTCGTCTTTTAACATTAAGAAATTGTTGATGACTTATTTAGCTCTTCCTATCTTTTTTGCAATACACCGACAACTCATTCCTGACAATGCAAAAGATTCAAGAGCACCTTTTTCACATTCAGTCTGTTTACTTGTGTTTTGCATTATTATAAAATTAACAAAACTCTTAATAAAAAGCGTCAGAAAAATCACTATACACAAGAATTTTCAACGTGCAAATAATATTTATACGTAACATTTCTATAAAAAAAAAGGGTGTCCTTGAAGTTTTTACACAAGCGAAAATAGCGTTTGTTTGCATAATTATATCATTTTTCACAACAAAAACGTCACAGATACATTTTATTGATTTTCATATTAGTATTTCACCCAGAAAAAGGAATTGATTAAAACTACAAAACATGTTTTGTTGAGTACATTTTGGTTGTTTTAGCAAAATTCAAGTAAAATTGAACCATTTTACTTGAATTAACAAAACTTTTTTGCTGACGATACAAAATTTGTTTTTTGGAATTGCAAAAAAAAAAAAAAAAAAAAAAAAAATTACAAAATTTCCATTGACCTATATTTAAATAAAAAGTTTTGTTGGGTCAACCAAATTTTTGTTGATTCAACAAAACTTTTTTCTGGGTGTTCAACTTTATGATCAACGTTAAATTTCCATTGCAACTGCCTCATATTAAATTAATCAAAATTTTTACAATTTTCTGCTGTGCTTCTACACGCACTGTATAACGTATAACAGAAATCATTGTAAATACATCACAACAGCGCCAGCTGTTGGACAATATACACCCAAACCTAATCAGTACTAAATTATGTCAAGGTCTTACTGAATACGAAATTAGATAAAATTTCATCCATATAGCTCACATGGAAATCGTGAAAAACGGAACATGGCAGCGCCACCTGTTGAACATTACATACCAAATCTTATCAATAATATAGCTTAGGGTTCATTCCAAGGCACTTCATAACTTTAACAATAATGAAGGTAATTTAGCGAAAATTTAAACACACTACCTTTGTTTTTTGTGAAAGTTAATGATATCACGAGAAGTGGTAGAAGCGCCCTGTAATTCAGTCACTACATTTTCAAACAGTCAGCTACACTTCGAATTTTGGAGCATCTAGCTCAATATTACATACCAAATCTTATCAATAATATAGCTTAGGGTTCATTCCAAGGCACTTCATAACTTTAACAATAATGAAGGTAATTTAGCGAAAATTTAAACACAGTACCTTTGTTTTTTCTGAAATTTAATGATATCACGAGAAGTGGTAGAAGCGCCCTGTAATTCAGTCACTACATTTTCAAACAGTCAGCTACACTTCGAATTTTGGAGCATCTAGCTCAATATTTTCTGGATGCGGGTAATAGCCGTTTACAATACTTCTCGTACTATCGTCACATTTTACAGAAAGCAAAGTAAATTTTAAAAATATATCGTTACACTATATTGATTATAGTTAAAATCCTGAACAAAATCGGCTTGGAATGTGACACGCCGTATTTTTAACTGAATAAGTGGATGGACCTAAGACTAATTTTGACGCAATTATTCCATTTGGTAAAGAAATCTTAAAGTTGTCATTTTCCAAACTGGGCGAAAAAGTCCGGGCCACGATTCGAAAAAGAGATCTCTTGGCTAAACCTGCCAATGCTCTGCCGGGATTCGAACCAGGGATCTCTTGGCTAAAGCTGCCAATGCTCTACCAGTTCAAATGCTAGCCCGGATTTTTTCACCCGGTTGGAAAAATTACAAATTATATTTTTTCTTTATCAATTTGAATAATTGTGTCAGAATTAATCTAGTGTAATCACGTATCCAGCGTTTACTGGAGTTCCTATTACCTGCGATTTATTCTGTTGAGCTGGTTCAGATATCAGACCAGATGCTAGAATCAATAAGATTAACTGAGTGAATTCGATCCGCCAGATTTGTCCGGGATTGCTCAGTTGGCAGATTCAGCCCTGGTTCGAATCCTGGCCCGGACTTTTTCACCCAGTTGGGAAAATGACAACTTATATAACTGGATTGACACAGGTTTCGTATATAAAAAATGCGTGTTGTAGTGTTCTTTTACCACTTCTTAAAGTTTTGTCCATAAGTTATGAATTACCGTATAATCATGTGTGGATAAAAATTATTTTATGATTGCGGTATAAAGTAGCGTATGTTTCGATGTCCTAATGTCCTTAAGGTTGTTCTCATGTTTTTCTACGCTCGTGAGGACAATTACAAAAAGTGTGAAATTTTAGTGTGTAAAATTAGTTTTGGTATTTTTAGGTGCTTTTGTAATTATAGAAATACGTAGCACTTATAGTCGTCGTTTGGTCTGTCCGTCTGTCTGTTTGTCTGTCCGCATAATATAACAGCACAAAAACTACGCAACCGAATTGTTTGAAATTTAATATATATAATCGTTACAGAATTTTGTCGAGTCATTTCAAACTTTATGAAAATCGAAACAAACCTTAAAAAGATATTAATAAAAATATTTATTAAATAATTTCAATTTTTTTTAAATCGGTACTTCCTTGTTATAGCAGATTCCGAGGATTAATCGTCAAGCCATCGAGATGTAGTGCCAAGCTATATGACATGTATGACGTTATAGTCATATATGACATATGTGATATTTTATAACATCTATGATCAAGTTATAGTCACATTCTTCATTCTATTACATCCTATCATACGTAATTACTTCAATGAGATTCCATGATAGGTAATGATTCTAAGTTGCCATGGTGATTACGTCTTATTTAAGATGGGGTCATATTATTTTCGTATTACTGAATTTAAAAATCAAATTTGTATACTAAAATTGTTTAATTATAGCAATCATATAATTAAACAATTAATTAAACATCGACATAGTTTTTTGGATTAGATGTTTCCGGAGAAATAGATATTAAATGAAAAAAGAGTTTAAATATGGATTTCAAGTTCTGAAATTTTCCCCCGGAAGATTAGAGATTTTATGCTTTTAATAGTGAAAAAGTGCAATTTCTCCCCCGGAACTCTATAATGTCCCCCCACCCGGAGCCACAGAAATCCCTCCCTGAAAAAAGTATTTGAATTCAACACTGGTTACATATGTAAATTATATTTTTTATTATTTAACGTGTCACAGCGGATAAATATAATATTTTGTCCCACACAGAAAAATGTAAGTTTTATACATACATGCATAATTAAAATATCGGAGTTATTTACCGTATGTCGCAATGAAGCGATTATAAAATGAAGGCAGAAAAATCTTTGCCCTGGTTTATTTTTTGACTTACAGTGCCATCTAGGAGCGAAACGTTCAATCATTTAATGAATTCTGGAATAACGGAGCATCCTTGAATAAATTATCAAGTTAACTTCTTTTTTCTGCGATTTTCGCTAAATTAGAATAAGAAAAAATAAAATTCATCTATTTGCTTCCATCCCATAAATTAAAATATTATGAGATTTTTTTTTTTTTAAATGGATAAAAAATGATTTTAATTTAAAAAAGTATTAAAAATATAAATGAAGTCAGCTTTCTAATTTTTTGTTAAAGAAAATTTTAAAGAACTTTTTTTTCACATTCAATTTAATTTCCCCTATCCCTCTAAAAAATTTCAATAACCGAAATCGATTCTAATATGAATATTTCTTTTCTTAAAAATGAGTCTCGGAATTTTCTTTTTTTTCTTAAGATAATTTTGTTTTTTGTCAAGAATAATAATAAATTTCAATGGAAAACTTTGAGAAAAAATATTTTTGGGTTAAGAAATTTAAAAGATTTTGTCTTTCTTATTGATTCAAAATATCATCCTATTTAAAATAGTATTACTTTCTGGGAGAAAAAGAACGCCATTGTTAAATGAATTTAACCCTTTGATTACGGGTCAGGAGACTGGCGAATCGTTTTATATTGAATCGTACCACAATGCATAAAAAAGTTTCCTTGTGTTTTATTTCTCCTGAAAATATCCTAGTAAAAGTGTTTTGCAGAGATTATTTTTCAAAAAGTGGTAGGAATAGAATTTAAAAAAAATAGTCCACTGGGATGTATATGTCCCGACCCGAAGTCAAAGAGTTAATAATGAATAAATAAAAACGAGGAGAAAGGACTTATTGGCAGACTTTATTAAAATGACATGAATGTTAATGAGTACTTTTTATTTTTAAATTTCTCTCATTCTGGGAACTCAATACTTATAAAAATACATTCCTTAATTAGTTGCTTACATACATACGAGAGAAAGTCATTACGTAAGTCACAAAAGATAATTATATAACAACTTACAATGATATTGACTTCAAAATTATTTTTATTTTTCAACATTTTTCACTCCACCAATATTTATGCACTTATATCACCGTTTTATCAGTGCCCCAACACCAGCTGCATAACATTCTTTGGGTTGCTGTCTCAGCCACATAAGGACCTCAAGTTGAACCTTTTCATCATTTGTGAACACCATCTTGCTTCCAAGATGGGTTTTTTTTTAATGGACTAAACAGGTGAAAATCGCTTGGGGTTAAGTCGAAACTGTATGATGTATGTTAAAGAAGTTGCAAGATGATGTTCACAGAATATGAAAAGGTTCAACTTAAAGTCCTAATGTGGCTGCGACAGCAACCCATAGAATGTTATGCAGCTGGTGTTAGGGTACTGATAAAACCGTGATGTAAGTGCATAAATATTGGTGGAGAATATGTTGAGAAATAAAAATAGTCTGAAGTGAATATCATTGTAAGTTATTATTTAATTATATTTTGTGACTTACTTAATGACTTTCCCTCGTACATGCAGGCTACATACTTACATATATCTTACTACTACCTCCGTAATAACTAAATGCCTCTCGCATTCACGACAAAAATTGGATGTCAGTTTTTCCCCAGAGTACAGTGTCATCTATCGGTGACAACTGACATGATCTTTCAATATATATCAGTAAATAACGTAAACCACGGCCATAAACGTAGTGATCTTACATATATCTCACATACTTATATATATTTCACATACTTGCATATATCTCACATACTTACATAGATCGTGCATACTTGCATATATCTCACATACTTACATATATCGTGCATACTTACATATATCTTATATTACATACATATTTACATATAAGAACTTGAGATACTTACAGTATGGTCCAAATGTCTTGTCCTTCCCTACGAAACGGTGTAAGAACAATAGAATAATGCCCGGCACATGTACTCGTTTCGGGTTTAGATTAGCTGTTAGTGTCATTGACTCCGTTACACATCCAGAATATCTGTAGAACACCATATTTTTTTTCGTGGCAGGAAATGATGCAACGCCAAGTCTTGTGTAATATTTTAGGAAGCATATTGCTTTAGTGATTGTTGCAAGCATGTCCCAACAGTGTCCTTCGACTAGTGGGTTGCCTGGAGAATTCTTTGTAAAAACACAGCTGCTAAAAATGCACCGGATTACAAATCATTCACATATACCAGGTGAACCAAAAGTTCGTTAAAACTTTAAAATTCATAAAAAAAAAGTAAGAAATTATGATGAAGAAGTGCGGTTTGCAAGAAAGGTCTCACAAGGTAGTCGGATTTTTTTTTAGAAGCAAAAAAAATTAGTTAAAAAAGTCACCTGTAGATGGCGCTAACAGGCGAGAGATTCAGCAGAATGATGCAAATTAATCCTGCAATAAAAGATCGGGATACACGAGGATTTCTCAGTCACTTTTAGAATGTTATCATTACCCGATCGAACATTGTTGGTGAAGTTGTTCTATTTGAACGGAGAGTTTCTGCAATTCATTCTGACATGTTGCATTAAACTGTAACGGGCGTTGTGAATCGCCTTAGTTGTGTTGTACAATGTTCTGGAGGTCATTTTGAACAATTGTTATTATAAGAATAAATGGATGGAGCGTACTGTTGTCCTGTTCATTGTGTTTCGGGTTGTCAACGCCCTCTACCAGTGACATTTTTAACTAATTATTTTTTTTTACTGCTAAAAAATCAGACTACCTTGTGAGCCCTTTCTGGCAAACCGCACTTCTTTATCCTAATTTCTTACTTTTTTATGAATTTTTAAAATTTTAACGAACTTTTGGTTCACCCGGTATTTCCAAAAATATTAAAAGTGAGTAAAAAAGGTCCAGGTTGGGAGTCGAACCCAGAACCTTTGGCTTAAGCTTGCAACGCTCTAGCAACTTTGCTATCCTGAACAGCTCCGATAGACACATTTTACTCGGACAACCTTTTGGCTGTAGCATCCAGTCTACGGTATTTGATGCAGTTCATCAGAGTAAACTGCAAATAATGGAACTCCATGATTAACGATGAATACGTACTGAAGTTTTAACTCAAACAATTTGATTGAGTACAAATATTAAATATAAGTGTTAAAAGGAGTGATAAGACATTTTTACCACACTATATAATAAATATACAAACTCTGTTTTTCAACAAATAAAAATAATAGTAAAACGTTTTCTGCAATCCTAATTTAAATAAAACTCTAAAAATGTATTAGGTTGATGTAAAAGTTGGTAGCGTTTAATTTTTATTTGAGATGAATGGCATACAGAAATCAGAGACACGAAATAAAAATGCTTGCCCAAGTGCAACAATGATGAAACAACATTTTTTTCACCATGATCGGGTTGGGTTGGGTTGGGTTGATTATTGACGGCCAATTATCTGCACTTGGGATATAGGCCCGGGGGGAGTGCCCTTCGTGGGGGTCTTTCTAAGGGAACCTAATCCGTATTTACGCATGGATAAATCCACGGCTCGAAGAAAACCACGAAAACTCCGAACGATTAGGCCGACGGGCGCGATTGGGATCGAACCCAGCACCTCCCGTCTACCAGCTTCGAGAGCACAACCTCTCAGCCACTGGTGGGGCTCACCATGATCGGAATGCTTTTATGGCAATTTTTCAGCGATTGAAAACAATAACTCTATATCTTAATAAAATTAATTAAAATGTCATTTACTCAATTTAAAAACTAATTTATCTTAAGTAATGCCAACTTAGGATATACTCGGAATTGTTCCGTATAAAATCTAAAAAAAATACCTTAAGTTAAAAAAGAAAAAGGCGCGTTTGAAATAAATTAATTTTCTCTTTTTATGTTAAAGTATATTCCAAACTACGAGGGGAGAAATATGACGGTGAGGAATCTTCATCTATCTTCGGCGATCAAAAAATCCCGTGCTAACCATGACCCTATAGTGAAATTTTTAACAAAAAGAAATCACCAAATACATTTTACAAAACTCTGTATTCATCTTCAGAAAGTTGACGTTTGATAGCGAGTTGCTGCGCTTTCAAAAATTGTCTCCTTAACCTTAATTTTGAAATATTTCAAAAAGGAATTCAATTAACTTATTTATTGCTTTCCTAAAAGTGATTGAAATTTGGGAAGATGTTTATTTTGCAAAAGCAGTACGTCGGTATGGGAAATCAATTTTCTGATGATGTAAAACCAAATCTTGCAAATTAAAAAAAATAAAGAGTAGTCCTATTTGTAAATTTCCAGAAAAAAAACCTAATAAACGTACAATTATGAACATGGTAATAGTTAACTTGTAACTTCTGTATTGTAAACTGCAATTTATTAATCGTAAACTGCATTGAATTTAGCATACTACAGTTATGTAATGGTGCATAAAGCCTCAGAAAATAATGCATTTGTCTCTTTGACACTTCCATTTGATTCTATGTTTACTATCTACTTTGAATATGCATAGAAATGTGAAACTGGTATTTTTTCTTTTTAATGCAAATGATACACTTATGTAAGACTTTCTGTAGTACTGAATGAGTAATTTCAAAATTGAACTTTGTAATTCAATGCAATTTTATTTTATTTTCCTATTTTTGAAGCTGCGTTGAGAAGTGTGTGCTTTCCTTCTGCATCTGTAAATTATATCCCTTTATACAGAATGATAAAAAATAACTTGGACAAAGTTCAAATTGACATTAAAAAACACAGTAAGTTCCATCACTAAAAGTTCTAGATCGCTGCATGAGAAATAAACCTCGGATCTCACAGAATCGTGTTATTTTTTAGCGCTTGTAATAATAGTCTCTCATATTCTCACATTCATTGCCGCATGTCTTCATGTTATGAACTTTGTTCGGGCGATGAAAGTACCAAGACAGACTGTATTGAATGGGCTTTATTGGCATGACGTCATAAACCACCATCATGTGACCTCCCTGCTGTGTTTATATTTGTTTGTCTATGTATCGCATCATACATTCAATTGGGAATTCCGATGGTAAAATACCACCAACATCACGTGTTGGTGGTATTTTACAATCTCGAACCCAGATTCTCAATAAAGCCCATTGCGACTTACTTTATACACGGCCGGTCGCGATTGGATGCCGTCAACAGTTTCAGAAGTATAGTAACTGATTTCGATCGAAAAGTATGCTCTTAGTCCAACAGTCATTATCAAAGGATGGAAAAAGTAATGATTTGAAGTGAAACTTGTTCAATTAAAGAAACATAGCTTTCTTTTGTTGATGAAGACGTCAAAATCAACACTTAAACTTGTCATTAAAACATCTTGGTGAAAGTATTTACTACCCTGGACCAAAGAGCATTTTGGAAATTTAAAAATGATCTCTTCAGCACAATTCTCTTTCAGCATACAGATCAAGAACATTACAGTAATGATGCAAGTCACATTTTACAGACTTCTTAAGAGTACAAAAAAGCCGTCTGTGCTCTCTAGATATTAACCAAATGGTTCATACTGTGTGATTATTTTACAGAGAAGTGTAGCTTCCATGGTCATAAGAAACTCGTTATTTTTATTGAAATTTAATATTATATCTGTACCGTAACTATAAGTTACTGGGAAGGGAGTAATGTAGCCTACCTGGTCATGAGAAACTCGTTATTTTTATTGAAATTTAATTTAATTATTTGTTATGGCAAGAGAAAATATATTCCATGGAATTGTAAAAAATAAACATGTTTTGGTGAATTTAAAAAGAATCGTAATTATTTTTACTACATCACATATAATAATAGACTTTTTAACTAAAATATATAATAACTTAAATTATGAAAATACGAAAATAAACGGTTTTTTTTTTTTAATTCACCAAAACATCTTTATTTTTTACAATTCCATGGAATATTTTTTTCTGTTGCCATAACAAATAGTTAAATTAAATTTCAATAAAAATAACGAGTTTCTCATGACCATAAAGGCTACATTACTCCCTCCCCAGTAACTTATAGCTAGGGTACAGATATAATATTAAATTTCAATAAAAATAACGAGTTTCTCATGACCATGGAGGCTACAGAAGGGTTCTCAAAATCTTCCTAAGAGGAATAGTCATAGTATCCAAAGATGAGTTGCGACCAATTGCTGAAAATTTAATCAAAAAATTTCGCGAAAAAAAAGCGAAATGTGGTCATTTTGGAAATTTGTAGCTTTTCTGTAAATCACTGATCTATACTTAATTTATTAGTAATATGATTTTTATATATGTGATTATTAAAACAATTATAAGCTAAAATGTCTGTCCAGGTTATTTTTTATAACCCTGTACCTGCGTACCATTAATATTGATTACTCTGTAATATTTGTAAAATTTATACGTATTAATTCTTTGTATAAATAATTTCCCTCTTTGATTTTTTATAATAACAGTTTTTTCCAGAACCTTGAAACTAAATAGCAACAAACTGAGTAGCAACAGACCTAAATAGCAACAGCTGGAATGTAGGAGATTACAAAATGCAACATAGATAAAATACCGTATATTTTTGTGTAGACCGCTCAGTTTTCGCCTCGAAATGCATTTTAAAAGTCGAGGTGTTCATGATACATGAGCATTTACATGATACATGAGTGTTTAAGTGGCTTTATATCTAAGACTATTGGTCACTTCACAAAACCGATGGAAGGAAATTTTGTAGTTAAATTTACAGAACCATGAAGCAATAGATTGTGAATATAGTGGAAGTTTAGTACTAGCTTGTAGATTCCTTTAGAATCAAATCTGTTTGAAATGTTGATCTCCTGTTTTTTAATTCCCAATTTTAATTTTATTTATTTATGTAGATGACAGTGTACACCAATTCCGAAGAAACTTAATAAATCAAAGAAATTTGTATTTTACCGTTAGCATTTTTTACTCTGATACCATCAGTTATGATTCAAATGTTAGAGGAAGGTAGGGCAAAGTGAGTCACATAACTTTAACTATGTATTTCCTAACTTCCAAACAAATTATAGATATAAAAGACTCTTAGACACCTTGGACTATTTATTTTCATATTTTGATTTAGTTAAAATTGTAAATATTTTATTCTGTTAAAAATCGTTTTTGCCAAAAGTGGATTCTACTCTCGTGCAAAGGGGATCCACATTTTTTTTTAGGTAAAAATAAACATATATAATATTATAAAAGTTTACAACTGATGTTTATTGTTAATAACAGCAAACAAAGTATTATTGAAATAGGGTTACATTGAAAAGAAAACTAACCTAGGAACAGACAGAGTACACACAAACTCCTAGTCCTTCATCTGCTGTGCACAGTTCATGTGCACACGCAGCTTAGACACAGAACATTGAATCAAATTTTCGTTTGGGGCATCAGTATATTGTTCACAACATGCTAAACGTAGAGAAGTAGTGTCAGGATCCGAAAATCAACATGTTTAGATTTTCCCCCAATGTTTCTAAGGTGCTTGTTTTGCTTCTGCGTTGGTTTTTTAGATTTGATTTTCTTCATGTGTTGCTAGTGTGCAACCTTCTTCATTGCTGTGCTTGTCAAAATTTCCAAACGCTTTCTCAGCTCCAGCAGCTACTCTATACAGCAGACATATATCAGCTGGTGCTACAGGCGATGGTAGCACAGAAGAAGTCAGCGCAGTGTTACGTCCACCCACGTGGCTACAGCAAGGCTGGGGATCGTAGAGATCCAAATGGTCTACCTTTATGTCTTCATCAAGTTGGGATCGAATAATTCTCTTTGACAGTTGCTGGTACAAAGTCAGCATGTTGGAACACATCAGGATTGTAAGGAAAGATACAACACGGACAAAAAACACTTACAGCATTTTGGGAACTACGAAGCTCTTGTACAGAAACTTCTGAGTAAACTTGCGATGTCGTATTGGGTGATGTTCAGTCCAAGGTGATTTTTTTGCCCTATATGGACACTACGTTCAAACTTTGTCTTGAAAGATCTATAGATTTCTTGTCCAGAAGTTGTAGCTTCTCAATGGTGTGTGGTGGTACTGATAGAATAATTATACCAGTTCGTGTTTCATATTCAACTGATTCAATGCATACGTGAGATTCGTAATTGTCTAAAATCAACAAAATCGTTTTTTGTTTATTTGGTCAAGTGCACTCTTCAAACACTTTAAACCAATCAACGAACAGAGCTGAGAATTAATCCAACCTCCATCTGAACACAATCCTACAGTTTCAGGTGGTTCATCGTCTAAATTTCTACCAGGTAGGCGTTTATGAGGAAATATTAATTGTAGGGCAACAAAATTGTCTGTAGCACTACAGCAGCGCAAATTGCACTTATGAGCTGTCTTTTTTCTGTACTTCAAATGGCGCCAACTTACTTTTTTTCTTTCACAGACAAGACCTTTCGGAGGTCTGAAAGTAGAGTTTTGATGCCTGTTTCATCTCTGTTGTATATAACAGAAAGTGGAATCTTCTCTTTTTCTTATATTGAAAGCAACAGGTTGGAAAGACATTGCACTTGGAGTCGATTGAAACCTCGGGATTTTGCTAAACTTGTTGACTCAGGTGTACGAAATACTAAATTCGAATGTCGTTTGAGAAAACCTTTAGCTTAATCTTCTCCAGCTTTTCCTTAAAGGGATGCTTCAGCTTTTTACGTTCAGCTAATTCGAATGACAAACTCTGTAGATAAGAAAGGGTGATTCCAAAAAAATATATCATCCATGCTTTTTACACAATTATCCAGTTCGATTTAGCATTCAACATAAAATTCAGGCGTTTCTTGCACTTATTGCTTATAATCTCGTGACGATGTAACGTACCGTACTGTATAGCAAGCATAGACATTTGATGCCTATCTCACGGACATGATGTCTTGTTTAACACTGGTCTAAAGGGATGCAAGATTATCCTGACTCCATGAACCTTGTTTAGTTTTCCGAGCGTAGTTGCAAACCATTTCTCCTCTGACAGAAAAATTATACAGTTATTTATATATGTGCAAAGTGATTACAGTAGGCCTTTTTTTATTTTTAAAAAAAGCCCTAAAACCCATTACATGTACGTACTATGTTTTATATTTATTTAAATCTATCTTATTTAATTTAATTAATAGAAATTTATCAAATCGTCGAAATTTACAAGGTAGCATTATCTAATAGGGCTATTAAGATAACCTTTATCGTAAGCAAAGTGGATCGTGATATACTTTGCCCCCAACTAATCTTAAGAAATGGCCATTCTTTCCTGCCTACATTTTAGGTCTAAAGAAATAGGAACACACCAGTAATTGGCCATTGCCATACCAATTTACCCCATAGTGACTTTAATCTTTTTCACCATACATTCATTTCCGTAACAACATTAGTAAAGTTATTATTTTACAAAAACCAACCAAAAATAAGTTTTACTTACCACAGCGTCAGTCGTACAAGCTCTGTGAAGTTTTCTCGCTAGCGATGACGCTTCCGGTAATGGCCTAAATTGTGATACCTACAGCTACCGCCATATGTTACCGGTTAGTAAAAAATTATGGTATATATCCAATTTGCCCCGCCTTCCCGTATAATAATGTTATTTTTTCCCTTAAAAAAATACCTGCCACCATGCCTAAATAAAACTTTATGGCTTTATCATGAAACAAGTTATAACTGAAGACCAAATATTCCAGGATTTTAATATATGTATGTTAACCCTTTCTAAGGCAGTGAGAAATATACTTATCGCTTAATTTCAATCCCCAAATTCCAAATATGTACCAAAATATTTGAAAAAAAATTTCTTTTATAATGTACGTGCCGAAAAGCATTTAATTATTTTCAAATCAATTTGTTCTTAAATTTTGGTGAGATTCAATTATTCAAACAACAGAATCTAATTGGCTTTAGAAAAAGTTAATATATTTCCACACCACATAGTATGTTTTTTAAAAAATACGCAAGGCTTATTTATTTATGAGTCTAAAACTAAATAAAATATTGTTTTCAGATAAATTAATTAAAAGTTATAGTTATGACAAAGTGCTGTGACATGGTGCTGAGTTATTTTTCGGTCAGCAAATATTTCCAGCGATACATGTTTTATACTACAGACCTGCAAAATAATACTTTTATATTTATTTCTAAACCATTTTAAGTGTTTCTAATGCTTTTAAATACACTGAGTTAAAAATCTTCAGGTGTTTCTTCTATCACGTAAGATTTTACACACAAAATGACGGTGAAGATCGGAGAAAATCACTCTGTTATATAAAGCGGATTCAAAAAACTTTATCGAAAAGGCACTTAAAATATAAATAACAGAACTCACACATACAACTAAATATAAGGTAAGTGAAATATCAAGTAAAATTTACGGATTACTTGATACAGAAAGTACTATAGTAATGCTATATTGAAAAGAGTTTATATAACTTAAATAACATTCACAGTATGATGCATATATGCAAAAATGTTATTAGAATGCTGATATAATTAAAATGAAATCGCATGTATTAAAATATGTTATACGGGGTGGGGTATCTGAAAAGTCTGGAAACAGCCGAATAACTCGAGAAGAATACATAAAATTGAAAAACGAAAAATATGTGTTCAATATTTAAAAAAAATATCTATTTTGGGATATCAAAGTTGCCCACTCAACTCTGCCCACAGGAAGGGGGGGGGGGGGAAGAAGGGAACTTTGAAATCTTAAATGATGACCCCTCTTTTTTATTTCAGATTCGGATTCTACAGGGAAAAAATACCTAACTTTAGTAGTTAACATTTTCTTCAGAAAATCGTAGATGGCGCTGTAATTGATTAAAATGGAGTGAGAATCGTTTCCATTGAAAAGTCTGGAAACGGTCGAATAACTTACATAGGATTGAAAAAGAAAAAATGCGTGCTTTGACATTCCTAAATAGATTTTTGTAAAATATTGAAAACGTATTTTTCCTTTTTAAAATCCGATGTATATTTCTCGATTTATTGGATTGTTTCCAGACTTTTCAATGGAAACGCTTCTTTCTGCATTTTACTTGATTACAGAGCCATCTACGATTTCCCGAAGATAATATTAATTACAAAAGTTACGTATTTACTAAAAAGGGGGGTATTATTTCAGATTTCAAAGTTGCCCCCTTTTCCTCAGGGCGCAACTTTGATATCCCTAAATAGATTTTTCAAAAATATTGAGCATGCATTTTTCCATTTTTCAATCGGATGTTTGTTTCTCGAGTTATTCCACTGTTTCCAAACTTTTCAATGGAAACGATTCTCACTGCATTTTACTCGATTATAGCGCCATCTACGATTTTCCGAAGAAAATGTTAAATACAATAGTTACGTATTTTTTCCCGTAGAATCCGAATCTGCAATAAAATCGGGGGTTAATATTTAAGATTTCAAATTTTCCCCTCCTTTCACCCCAGGGGGACAGAGTTGAGGAGGCAACTTTGATATCCCGAAATATATTTTTCAAAAATATTGAACACTTGTTTTCTGTTTTTCACTCTGATGTATATTTCTCGAGTTATTCGGCCGTTTACAGACTTTCCGGACATCATTTATATGTATATATGTTGCCTCGTTTAATACTTTTTTCTCTTTAATTTTTAAATTTATTTTAACGCGTGTGATTTAATTTTAATTATATATGTATAAATCATAATTGGAGAGGTAATAGTACTTAAAGTTAAAAACTATATTTTAGCATATTTTTTATATTTTTAATACATATTTAGGTTGGTTTACTCCTGTTTTTTACTATCCCTACCTCGTACTACCGCACTTCCCCCCCCCTTTTTTTTATGTTTCAAATACATATATTCTTCTTTGAATAACTCTGTATATATGTTTAACTCTTTAAGACCGAATAAAATTATCGTGCGGCTTCGAATTTATTGAGCATTGTGATTTTATGACAAATCATATAGTGCCAAAGGGTTGTGATACTTAGAAATACAAAATATAAAAAAGTAGTTCTGAAAGAATGGTTGAACATATACAAATTAATTTTCCTTGTTTTAAAAAAATATATATTTTTCCCGCAGCGAAAATTTTTCCCGACGGTCTTAAAGTAAAATATAAAGTACTTAAGTCAATTGAATAGGTAATCATTTATAATTTGTTAAATTAAATCTATTATTTTGCTTAACAATATAATTAAACTCTTTTTTTAATTCTAAATAATCTAATTAGTATTATAGCAATTCTTCAAATAGATTTCAAATGCAACTGAGCGAATTTAAAAGCGTTTCGAGTATTATTAACAAAAGACCGGTTTAATAAGTAAACGTAATTTGCTTATTTTAGAGTTTTTTTTCCTACACAATAATATTTCATTTTCTAAAAATATATTTTTCTGTTTCTTTAATAAAGAGAAATAAACAGTTACAAACTAAAACAATTGTTCAGTTCATAACAGTTTATTTTTATTTAAAAGAACGTTTGCTTTTTTCTTCTGATTAATTATATTTTTATAAAAAGACGTCTTTGTACTTTTTTTTTTCAACAAATCAAAAAACCTCTTCATAAAGATGTAAAGTTTAGAGAGTACTCCATGGGAATAACTATGCAAATATGCATTTTCAAATGGCTCTAAAACTATTTTGTTCTTATTAGTCTCGTGAAAATTATTGGAACATCTCTTGAATTATTTAATCTTCGGTTATAAAGAAAAAGAAAAAAAAAATGTTAATTGTAAGTATGTAATAATTTCTTTATAAAACGCTATACAAATTTATAAATCCCGACGATCGTTTCGGATCGAAAAAAAAAAACATGGCTCTTTTCAGGTGCATAAATACTTTAAACTGTTAACTGGTTACTATTTTACATCGATTTCAGATAAGGGAGGATATACATTATTTCAATGTTTAAAATTTGTTGACTTTCTGCATGGCTATCTGCCTATTCTTCTGTGATATAACTTTAATCGAAATGTAGAAAAAACAATGTCTCTAAAATAAGATGATCTATAAAAATCCGACCGGCTTAAATAGCATTAAGCCTTGCCGTTTTTAGTGCAAAAATAAAAGTAGAATTTTGCTTACATATAATAATGAAAATACGTGTGGAAAATCCAACTTAATAAATAGTTCTATCGACCAATAGAATTGCTGGAAACAGAAGGAAAGCAATGATTAAAAATATAGTCAGCTCGAAAGTTGTCCGTAGCAAACCCTATATTCCTAATCTATAACACAAAAATATCTAAACTATGAAGGTTGTTTCCGTGATCGGGGTGTTTTTATGATAAACGAACGACTTTTTATTGAAATCAATAAGCAACCTGTCAGTTAAAAATCGTTTACATTATAAATTAAATATAGAATTTTCATTGTTTAAAATTCACTGTAAATATGATTTTAATTGTGAATAACAACATCAAATAGATTTTATCAAATAGATTTTAAATATCACTAAACACATTTAAGTACGTATCGAATATTTTTTAAAGACCGGTTTAATTAGTAAATCTACTTCCTTTTATTAAAAAGAGAAAGAAAAAAAGTTTTTCGATGTAGTAATATTTCATTTTCTAAAAGGATTTTTGGTTGTTTTATCTGGAAAAATAAAGTTTTTCAACTGAAACAAGTGCTTTATTTCATTAACTATATTATTTTAAAGAGACACTTTTGTGCATTTATTTTACTTATCTATTATTTCCAATAATAAACTGAAGATCTTTTCAGAAAGATGTAAAATTTAAAGAGCATGTAAATTTGCTTTGTACGAACAATTATGCATTTTCAAAGGTCTGTATATCTCACTTGTTAGAGACGTGGATATTATTTAAATAATTCAAATACATCTCGAATTATATATTTTCTCTTTGATTACACAAGCATATTAAAGATACAAGATACTGGTTACTAGTATGATTACAGATTTTTGAGTACTTAATGTTATTATTATATTTTATATTTTTGCTTTGGAATCCGATATTGCATGACTTTAACTTCATTATAACTTTTTTATTTAATAATTGTTTTCCGTTGTAATTTTAAACTCTTTTACGTCCTCTTACAGTGTTGCATTATCAAAAAGATTTTAAATCATACTTGAATACATTTCGAGTATTATTTAAAAAAGAGCGATTTAATGAGTAAATATACTTCTCTTATTTAAAATAAAAGGGAAAAAAGAAGAAGAAAGAGTTTTTCTTCATAGTAATACGTATTATTCTCTAAAAAGTGTTTTGTTATTTTGTATAATAAAAATCAAATTGTTATAAACTAAAACAAAGGTTTTTCTCTGATTAATTATATTTCTTTAAGAAGATACGTTTGTAATTTTATTTTATTTATCTATTTTTCCATTAACTAATTGACGATCTTTTCAGAAAGATGTAAAATTTAGTGAGCACTTCATGCATAAATATACTTTGCACAAACTATCATGCATTTTCAAAAAGTCTCTAAATCTCACTTCTTCGAAAGGTGGATATTATTCAAATATCTCTCGAATTAGTTTTTTCTTTTATTGCTGAAGCATATATATATACACATATATATATATATATATATATATATATATATATATATTGTAATTTTTACAAATTTTCGAATGCTAAGAATTCTTAATTTTACTACTATACGGGATTTTCAAAAGATTGCAACGAGCTTTATTTTTTTTTTACCTGTTAGAGATAAATTGGCAATGTAAATTTCCAAACTATTCAAAATAAACAAGAAACACGTTTATGTTAATGAAAAAAAGTAATTCCATTAACTTTCAAACAGTTAAACTTTTTACATTTTTATTTGACCCCTCTCCTCCCCACCCCGTTTCCCTGGACGGGATTGGTCAATTGATATTTTTTTTTCATTTTGCTTCAACAAAATCATTACAAAAAACTGCATGCCTGTATCTTTAAAATTAACTGAATTATAATAAAGGAATAAAGTTGACTCATACCACTCTTTCATACCATTAAAAATTCTGTTTCATCAGTAAAAAAATAGGGATCATTCACTGGTAATGACGTTCTTTATATGAAAAATATATTTACAGGTGTGGAAATTGCATCATAAATACCTTTAAATAAAGCAGCACACTGATATAAATCATGTAAAGGGACAAATGTAGTTTTAAATCCTAGAAATGTATCTTAAAAATTAACTGAATTCTAACAAAGGAATAAAGCTGACTCCTACCACTCTTTCATACCATTAAAAATGCTGTTTCAGCAGTAAAAAATGGGGATCATTCACAAACTGGTAATGACGTTCTTTAGTTGAAAAAATATATTAACAGGTGTGAAAATTACATCACAAATACCTCTAAATAAAGCAGTACATAGATATAAATCATGCAAAGGGACAAATGTAGTTTTAAATCCTAGAAATGTAATTTTAAAGAAAAAGCAATTCACAAGTTCAAAATGTTCTCTCACTTTAATTCTCAGAATGTTTTCTCTCATCTTCAGTACATAGTGAGCTCTTCTGATAATGCTTTTTTGGTACTTCTTTATTATCCCGTCGACCACTTTTCATAACAAAAAACTATCGCCAAACTGTAACGCCAAATAAACGGGAGAACGTTGCCATTGGAATATCAAAATAAATAAATAAATAAAATATAAGAATTTAAGGACACAATTGTTATTTTAATTAATGAAATAACTAACAAATCCGTAAAACATAATGAAATATACACGTAAATGTCGAATTAAAAACCACTTGATGACATAACAAACACGTATAATGCTTCTGACATCAAGTAAATGGGACTACATTTTTGGCGTTTAATCTTACAGTTTGGCGATAGTTTTTTGTTATGAAAAGTGGTCGACGGGATAATAGAGAAGTACCGCTTTTTTAAACATTTTCGAGGTTTTCAGCACTGACATTGTTGAAATCATCCATTTTTGTTGTGGTTGTTGTTTAACGGCAACTGCATGTATATTAGCGTCCTTGTTTTCTATGTTTTGCTATATTTCACAGGTTTACATTTCTAAATTGATATATGGTCCCAATGGACAATTTTTATTTAACTCATTCAATTTTAAAGACACGGATATGCATTTTTTTTCAGTGATATTGTTACAGCAAAAGGAAATTAATGATAGGACATTATAATATAATTTTACTTCCTATCTTTTATTTATTTATTTTTTTAAATTTATATTACCTTTGATAGTTAAAAAAAATAAAGTAACTTTCAATCTTTCATCGGACACCCTGTATGTTTTCTTTTATATGCGAACAATGCATAATTTTACTTTTTTAATGTCAATTCTCCATTGAAATTATAAATCTTTCTACACTCATGTCCAAAAATGAAGGGGCAGTGACCGATTTTTTTTATTTTAGACGTTTTGTCGAATATCTATTGAAATTCTTTACGAATTCTCCTTGAACTTCAAGAATGTAAAGAACTTGTTTGACTTCATAATTTTCAATGAAACTTTTGTTGCGAGGGCAATTGGTTGGGGGCAATAATAATTTAAGTAATAAAGTAATATTTCAGATCACCTAAGTAACAGAAAATGCTCAAAATGGTTTGTCCCTGTAGCTGTTCTTGTCGATGAATGATAACGTATCATATCGCAAGGGGGGGGGGGGGATTCAAAATTACCACAAAGTTGATATCGTTATATATGTATAGTCCCTTATTTATCTAGCATTAAAAAAATGCCTGCCTATGATGAATCCTTTCTTTTTTATTTTGGCAGTTTCAATAATATGAACTAGGTACATGAGTTATTCTATTTCTTAAACTTCCTTTTATAAAATTCATTTTGAAAAATATTTATAGGCATAAGTAAAAGATAAAATTGGAAATGTTAGTATTATCATCAGTTTAAGCTATGAAACCTTTTAGAGATACTTTCAAAATTTTTAGTATTTCAACTTATTCATAATATTTAACTGAAATCACATTTTTCTGTTTGCATTTTATAAAATTTATTTCAATAAATAAAGCTTTGCATATCTATATATTAATCAGTAATCAGTTGAGTAATTATCACCAGCTGCTTTAACCCTTTCAGGACCGGTGTTACGTATGTACATTACATATAGTGTGGGTATGTTATTTATTTATTTATTTTACTATCAGAATGTTTTAGTCGTAAACTTTGTCTTGCCTAATCGTAGAACTCTCGTATTAGGTAAAGCAAAAAATATTATACGGAATTACTGGTATTAAAAATTTCTTTGAATGACGTCCGCCCTAAAAGGGTTAGGCCATTAAAAATTTCGAGAAAGACATTCTAAGTTCATCTTATTTATAGTTTTTAATTATTATTACTTTTCTAAATTTAAATTTTAAATGTCGTATTCCAAAAAATTGAATATATAAAAGTAAGAAAATGTTATGCAACTATCAGCAGCTGTTTAAAATTATTGAATTTTTTAGAATGAAATTCTAAATTCTTTGTATTTCCTCACACACATATTTCTTAGTTACAACTGCAATATTGTGGTTAGTTAAATTTACAAAAAAAAAATTTAAATTTTTTTTTTAAAAAGTTGTGTTTTACATAAAAAGACAAATTTACGTAAGATATAATTTTACTTTTACTTATCATAATAAAACTAAACAAGTAATTTAATATATAAAGAATCCTGTATCGTGAAATCCACGCAATCGTCCTCGTGCTACTAGAATTTTCTAGTGTATCACATCAGGCATGCACGCGTGACATAATTTTACCCCCGTTGCTCTGTTGCATTTAAGACATGTATTTTCTTATGTCCTGTGATAATTTTCTCAAACTTAGCTATCACTAGTTTTTATTTATTTCATTGATGTTTTAATATTATGTGCTTACAAAGTTAACGTCACTTATTTTCATTTCAAGAACACTGTAAATGCTTTTTGCTGAAAATTCTTATAAAAAAAAAAAATAAAGCTGAATTTTGTGTTCTTCGTATTTAATATTTTCCCTTATACGAAGAAAAGTTAAAATTATAATACAACATTTCTCATCTTTTTTTTCTTTTTTTTAAACTAATTATTATGTACAAAATAAAGACGAATATTTCAAAAAGATTTTTTTTTAATTAGGAGCACTTTTATAAAAGAAATATCCATGCCTTGAAAATTCCTTAATAATTATAAATAATTCCTGTTACCTCCTTCCCTCTTTTACTCTGAATAAATCTTTCAAATTTGGAGAAGAAATATTTTTGTAAAAAGAAAATTTAAAAAGAATTTTAACTTCAAAGGAAAATGTTACAATCAGCGGTTCTTTTGAAGTTTATACTTACTAATATTTCAGGGTTTTTTCTCCCTTTCTTTCCAGAACCGTAGAAACATAATATTTCAAACCTGATACGAATTAAAATAAAGCGTTACATCGTTCCTTTCCTTTCATATTAATCATCTCGCGTGCAAGGTACTCAAATATCTAAGGGAACTTTTTCTGGAACAATGGTGGTGCCCTCAGATAACAAAGGCTTGTAAAATGTTTAAAGAATAAGTATGTTCATACAATAAATATCAGATCGTACCGTATTTGGAAAGTATAATCATTTAAAAAACAATTTTTTGTGTGTATAATTTGAGATCAAATTCAAGTATGTGATTTCTAATAACAGTTTATATTAACAGTGGCTCTATATCACACGAGTTTCTAACCAGTAACATTGAAAAATGACGCAATGAAATAAAAAGTATCATAGCTTGGTAATTTTTAATTTAGTTCACTGGAGTTTCGGATATTATATTTCTGCATTTTTTTAACAATATTTAAAGATAAGAATATAAGAAACGCTCGATAACTTTTTTTCCAAAAAAAAGGTATCAATCTTTATAAGTTATATATGTAATATAATTAACTTTAAGGGCTGCTAGAAAACACTAAAACATACCTTTTGCAAAAAAATGTATAGACAGAGATAAAGCATTAAGACGCTAGAAGGCGCTTTATGATTATAGAGGAAAATACGTCTTCTTTTCGTCGTGTAAATAATTGTTTTTTTTTTTTTTTGTATTTTACCTTAATATTTTTGTCAAAGAAAGCCCTCATATGTCTAGCACAACATTTTTTTAGATTAATGAAACTGCCCTCCGTTATTGAAACCTTGTAAAATAATCAAAAAACAAATAATATTCCTACAATAAAGATTAGATCGGTATGTATTTAGAAAGATTAACCATTTAAAAACCATATTTGTGTGTGTAATTTCAGATCAAATTTAACCTTTTGTATCACCGCGTTGCATATCTGTAACATACCCAAAAATCAATCTAATTATACAGTAGGCTTTAGAAGACGATTTTATTTATTACTACTATCTTCCAATACAGCAGTTAATATAAATTGTTCATAGAATACTCAATACACGGCAATACTGAGTTAATTTTTCATGCTAAAGTTTTATTTAACATTTGAGCAGTTTCAGCTCGTTATTGCTAAAATGAACGTAAATTTTGTCAAATTAAAAAAGCTGGAGACATCCAAAAACAGGTTTTTTATAAAGGTAAGTTTGTATACTTTACAATTTTGTATTATAAATTTACGCTATTTATCAGAAGTTGTAATATTTATGTTTATTGCAGATGTGAAAAAACACCTTTTAGTCGACCTTTTTTTTTTTTTTTTTTCACTTTTTTTTAGCATGTTTAAAATGATGTATTCCAACATCTGAGTAATTATTTTTCAAATCGGAGTTTTTGAGTCACAAAGGTTTAAGCATGTAATTTCTAATATAGACTTATATTCAACGGTCGATCCAGGCAAAATTTGGGACCTATTTAGGACCCCTTCACAAATATCTATTTATTAAAACATGTCCCTTCACAAAAATCAATTTAATAAAATGGAACCCTTCACAAAATTCTTTATTTTGAAACAAGCCCCTTCACAAAATTTCTTTTAATAAAATAGGCCCTTTCACAAAATTCTATTCTATAACAACTTACTAATTATTAATTATGCATTATTTTGTGATGTTTTAAATTGTGTAATTTGTAAACAAACAAGTTCACCAGAGAGGAAAACTTCACCAAAAAGATTTTAAAAAGTTTTTGTTAATAAATGCTGTGTTTCAATTTAAGTAACTGGGTTTCAACTCTCGTTACAAAATGTTACTTTTCACAAAAATATAATAAATTTCATAAAAACAACCTTAACTTTTCACAAAATTGGCCCCAAGGAAAAAAACCTGCATCGACCCCTGATATTAACAGTCACTTTACATGACACGAGTTTCTAACAAATAGCATTGAATTTAACCCTTTCAGGGGCAAAGTATTTATGTTTCTACACTGTAAAAAATGAAGTACTCAAAAATGAGTACGTCCATGTACTCATTTCGAAATGAGTATTTTTGGATCAAAAATGAGTAAGTCCATGTGCTCATATCGAAATGAGTATTTTTGGATCAAAAATGAACATGTGCATTCTCAAAAATGAGTAAGTTCATGTATTCATATCGAAATGAGTATTTTTGTAACAAAAATGAACATATGTATTTTCAAAAATGAGTAAGTTCATGTACTCAGTTCGAAATGAGTATTTTTGGATCAAAAATGAACATATGATCAAACCCAACATACTTGTATATTTCATAATGTGTAATGACGAAATTACGGAGCCTAAAAAGCTATTATTTGAAGGAAAAACGAAGAATAAGAGAAATGAAAAGTGGATCTGGTTGTTCGGGATTTTCATCAAAGTGGATCCACTGCAACACATTTACTCTTTTTTTTTCCCCTCACATTTTACACATCTTTTTTTTTTTTTTTTTTCTTGATAGTACTTCAAAATTATGATTTTTTTCCCACTAATTTTTTTTTAAATTTATTTTAACTTTTTTAACGTGAGACAATATTGTGTTATTTAAAAGTTTCATAACATAATATCTTTGCAAATTATAGCTATGCAAATTGGTATTAAACTAAACTGATTTGGCTTACAAATTTATGAATTACGCTAAAATTTATTATTTCATAAATTATAATTTTACAAAGTTTATAATTTTAGTATTTCAATCTATGATCTTTTCTAATGTCATTTTTTAATTAATAATTCTTTGAACTACCTGTTACTTCAGACATTATTTTAATCTTTAACACATATAGACAGGCACTGTACATCCTTAAAAACATATTTAAAACTTCTATCCCTTCCTAACAGATGGCAACAGATGCCAGATACTGTTAGGAAGGGATAGAGGGAGAGTTTCAAAGTAACTAACAACATTTGAGAAGAAGGCGTGTCCCCCTCATGGCGCGTTGGTTTGGGTTGTCAGGTTAGTAAACAGGACATCGCGGGTTCGATTTCTTTCTTGGGCAAGGGTTGGTTAATTACTATAAACTCACGCAGGAATGAAAAAAATGAGCAGAAATGTATGTATAATCCCTTATAAGGTTGTCCTCGCGAAGTAACTTTTTTTTTATCCTATAAATTTTATTTTAACGACAAAAAAAAATTTTAAATTTGAATACATCCATGGGATCAAAAATGAGTACATAGGAGTTCATATTGGAATACATCCATGGGATCAAAAATGAGTACATGTGTTTCTCAATTTTGAGTACATTTGGATTGGAGCTATTTTGAGTATGTGACGTATTCAAAATTGAGTACTTTTTACTCAATTTTGAGTACCCATTTTTTACAGTGTAAAATGTTGAAATCATTGAATCACACCAAGATTTAACAATAAATTTATTTCCAAATAAGTAAAAGCGTTTCTTCACGTATTTTATAAAAGCAAAATTTGATTCGAAAGTTCCGGTGTCATTATGGCATTTGGGAATTAAAATTAAGTGGGATATATTATATCCCAACGCCCTTCAAAAGGTTAAGGATTGCAAGAAAACACTTAAATATGTCTTATTTTTGAGGCATGGATGGAAGTTACCAAGAAACGTTTCTTTCCAACATCATACAAATAATTGTTAGCATTTTTTTTTTGTTTAAATTTTTTATTGTTCTCAAAGAAAGTGCCCTATATCTATATTTAAAAGAACTTTTGTTCTAAAACAATGAACCTACAGATCAATCGTAGGATGTTGTAAAGAAAATACATTTTTCTGTGCAATCACAATTCACCCTCTAGCGTTTTAATAGTTCAGCTCCGTTCATGTATATTACCGAATAGAAAAATTCATTAATTGAATCTTTAACTAGTGAATAACAAAATCTGGTAAAACAATATGCAATAAAGATCAGATTGTGCTATATTTGAAATATATAATTATTTTATAATTTTTAAAACATTTTTGGGCGTATAATTTGAGATAAAATTTAAATATATAATTTATAATAACTGTTTACATTAACAGTGTCTTTATACAGGGTTCGTATACCTCAGGGGAAAATATCAGAATTTTCATAAAATAATATTTGCCTTATTTAAGGAAAGAAATTCTGTTTTTAGATATGGCGAGTAATATTTTATGAAAATTCTGGTATTCAAACCCTTTAAATCTCTTGAATACCTTAAAACGTAGGAACCTTGTTATGTGGAACTAATGTCTTACCAGTAACATTGCGAAGTGACATAATTAAACAAAAATGTCTCGTATCTAGATTATTTTTGATTTAAATCAACGGAGCTTCGAATATTCTATTTCTGTATTTATTGCAACAATATTTCAAGACAAAAATATTAAAGAACGCTTAATTAAAGTGCTTCAAAAATATAACAAATTTTCAAGATTGTTTAAAAATACTGATTTTTTTTTCTTTGCAAGCCAGTAGAGTTGAAGGATTAAGAAGACTGAAGATTGATGAATCATGACTGCAGAAAAAAACGTGTTTGTTTACACCATGCAAATGTTTGTTGTTTATATAATTTCTTTTAATTTTGTATTCTTCTCATTATTACATATGTTTAAGGGAACTTTTTTCAGGAAGAATGAAGCTGCCCTCGGGTAACGAAGTCTTGTATCAAGAGCATACTGTTCCAAACCGAATTCTTATGACAAAAAAACCGATAAGAAAACACCACTCTGTATTTTATACATATGTATCTCACAGTGGTAATCATTGGCACCCTATGATGAACGTCGCTCATCTAAAAAATGCAAGCAAAACATATGAGGTGGGCGGAGGGGGGAATTTTAGAGACTTTTGTAAGTAAAGGAGTCCAAAACCTTAATAACACGTGTAATGAAAACTAAAGCATACAAGTATTATTTTAAGAGCCTACAATAGTCACGGGAAGAAACGCTCAATCTAATGTTAAGTCTATGGGAAGGTTCTTGCGCGATTTCTCGCTCGCATTTTAATAATTTTAAAATGCTTTTTTTTTTTGCATAGGATAGCTGAGGTCAATCTCCAACGTTGTTAGTTTTTACTTTTTCAATTTTTCTTACAGTTTTTTTTATAAGCGCTCATTTTCAATTTTGGAACCGATTGGAACCGGTTCTGAAAGTAAAGTACCCTTATATAAAATAACTAGACCCAAAATCGAAAAAGTAAAAACTAACAACGTTAGAGATTGACCTCATCTATCATATGCAAAAAAAAAGCATTTAAAAATATTAAAATGCGAGTGAGAAATCGCGCTAGAACCTTCCCATAGACTTAACATTAGCTTGAGCGTTTTTTCACATGCCTTATGTAAGCTCTTAAGGCCAAGTAACTTTGGATATGGGTTTTTGTTTTAAAGAAATCTAGAAAAATGAAACATTCGAAGAGGCGCCTAGGGAATCTACAAAGGGCGCCGCGTTGGACAGCCCTGTCACTGTTAGCAAGAAAAAAGTTACCCACTTCAAGTCTCT
Organism: Maratus michaelseni; assembly: GCA_963931845.1. NCBI lineage: Eukaryota > Metazoa > Arthropoda > Arachnida > Araneae > Salticidae > Maratus > Maratus michaelseni. Next base: position 390,953,999 of record OZ007589.1, read on the forward strand.
GGAGCAGTGTTGCCATATATGGCGGATTTTTTATTTGGAAATTCGAATTCTCACCAGAAAGTTTCAATATTTATTTTTCTTTTACATAATGATAGTCATTCTGTGAATTTCCAGTATGGATTCTGAATTTCTGAATAAAAATGGAAGCCAAACTGGCTACCATGTTTCCACTGTTTCGATTGAGATGAAATTGAAACAATGTATAACCTCAGTTATGTGCTTGTCATTTATTTGCTTGTCAATTTTTTTCTCAAAGGTGACTGACTCTGTAGAACTCACTGAATGTTCAGTAAGTTTTACATTTAAATGTCCTATTTGTATCCAAATAAATATGTTTAATATACTACAATAAATGCTCAATAAACTGTTAAAAAAAATTACGGGCAGAGGCCGGCAGCAGAGATTCCAGTCAAAAATAAATCCATGCCCATCATTTTGTGCAGCCCGTAAATTTACGGGGCAAAGTAATACAGCATTATAATGAAGGATATAATGTACTTTAAAACACAATAACACTTTACTTACTGTCCCGTAGCCCGTAGCACGTTAGATAATCGTCACAGAATAGCTTTTTTAGCGGGTTAAAAAATATGTTGCGGTCGCGGTTAAGTGACATAATTTTTCGAAACATGACTAAAATGAAGGGTTACACCCTAACGGAAGAAAATGTATGGGGTCGTTCCGTATTTTTGCTAACAGATGGGCTCGAACTGTAAGAATCTGTCGATTGCCCTTAATTTTCTAAGTATCTAAAGGATAAGGCCACTTATTTAGTGGATCAGTCCGTTTTTCATCAAATAAGGCTGTCAAGATAAGGCAATCAAGATAATACCCGTGAAAATTGAAGGGCAAACGTTCATAAATTTACAGTTTTTTCTGAGAGTGTGCAATGTCCTTCTTCATTGTCAACAACATGTTGTATTCTCAAAACCATGTTTTCGAACGCTGAGAGCATAAAACCTGTCCGAATACCTCGAATATAGCGACGATTGCTTTATTCCAGAGCTAGAAGAGATACTAAAGTATGATTTTGCGATTATAGCACGTTGTTGAGAATGAAGGGGATACATTGAGTATTTATTATAGCATATTAAATATTTATGCGAAGCCATGTAGGGCATACAAAATGTAATATAAATAAGCTTATTGAATATTTATTTGAGTGCTACAGTGCCACCTTTTGGTGAAAATATCATTTGTATTATCTGTATCTTTAACTTCGTCTCGATTCGAGTGGTAAGACGAAGTACAGTGTGCTTTGAAGTGGATAACTTATTTCTTGCTAGCCATGTACATAGATTCATACCAAATGATAGCGTTATCCTAGAACACATATACCTAGACCTACTATTGCGCAAAAATTTGGTGTTTTTCGTCTTATGCAATAATATATATTAAAAAATTATTAGTGATATTTTCAAATAATATCTATTTAATCACACTACCTAATTGTACCTCTTAGGCCGTTAAATAAAGCAGAATGTTCAGTTCTTGGTATTAGGCTGCGTCTAGAATTTAACTAACTCCAGAACTACCTTAGTTTTTTCCATTATTAGAATTATTTGGGATTTCTTGATGATTATGTGGAAACCTGGTGTATAATCAGTTGTTTTTGTTCATCTCTCTGTTTTAAATAATTTCATTTACAAGAAATATAGAAATTATATTATTTTAAATCTTTTTTTACTAATATTTTTTTCATTATTGTGTAATCGTTTAAGATATGCATTGATGGTGATACATAATGGATAATTCATTAAAGATATACAGCTATATATAAATTTTTATATGTTATGCCAGCCAGTTTGCGTGCAATATGTCCCTCCTCCTTGGTAGGACGGCTGAATAGAAGGGGGGATCTACGTTAAGGGTTGCTGCTAATGTTAGTTAAAGCGCTCAAAATAGTGTTATTTTAACACCTCAGCTTTCTGAAGGTAATGAGGACGCCAATTTATAATTTAAAGCATACATAAAGAAGTCAATTAACCTCTTAAGCTTTCAAAATACTAATATTCATTCAACGGTAAAAATTTCTACTCTATTCTACAAACAATATTTAAAACCAGTAAAAAACAATTTCTAATTCACGTTACGTTTTACAAAAAATGCATCAAGAGAAAAAAAAAATATGAGAGGATAAAAAAGGAAATACATAAAACATAGACAATAGATTTAACAACTACTGCTTTTGTGCAGTAATAACAACTGATACACACTTTATTGAGGGGGTGGAGTGGATCATAAAGACGGATATTGGGTTGAGGTCCGATATGCACTTAAACCGTTCTAACCCATTAATGACGGGGAGATGATTTAGTATAAATTAAATTATTTTTAAAGATTTTTACGACTATTATATAAGGGGAGAAAAATAAATAAGATGACTGTTCAAAATATGACTTTTTTTATTATTTCTTGTAATAACTTTTATACGGAGGTTTTCTCTGTGTCTAGTCAGTGTTCTCATATAATAAAATCCGGAGCTAATGAGTTGCATAAACAGAATACGTAAGATTCTCAATTTTAGTATCAATTTCAAAACAGTCAGATCTCTCTACAACGTCAGATTTAGGCAAACATTTGTTGAATTTACGAACTAGTAAATAGAGCCAAATGTTATGACAAAGAACCAAGTGATAGGGAGTTTTGTAAAAATAGCATTGGCTTTAAGCAGATTACTTTAAATCAAAGCTTAATTTAACTCAGTAACCGCTTTTTTTTAAAATGACGTTTGTAAACTAGAAAATTATTAAAATAGATGACTTATTGCTGATTTAAATAACCAGCGATTGATACACTCAGTAGTTTGCGTGAAATTATTCGTTTTACACAGATTTCGTTATAACCGATTTCCATAAAAATTAACTACTTTACTAATAAAATTCATTACATGTTTGTTAATAGAATGCTAGTCGTACATATACAAGGTTTATAATAATGTATAACAAAAAAAAAAAAAACTATAATTATTATAATGAGTTTAAAAAAATAATTACATTTATTTTATTGTATTTTAAATAACGTTAGTTAATACTAATTATATAAAAAGGAGTTACACTTTCAAAGAATGGATTTTTTTTTTCATATTTTAAAAAATGTATATAAAATTCTGAATCGAACAAACTAAACTGCATGAAAATATTCAAATTAAAAACGGGTCAATTTGAAGTTGAAAATGTGTACTTTAATACATACTCCAATTGATTTTTAATTTTGCACGCACTTTTCTCAAAACTGTATTTTTGCTACTTGTACGCACTGCTAAAAAATCTTTTGCAGACAGATCATTTCTTCTGCACAAATATGCTGATCATACTTAAAATCTCCACATGCTGTTTTTTGTTGTTGTTTGTTCAATTAAACGGCTCGAATTTTATTTGTTGTTATTAGAATGGACTTTGTGAGACGTATCACGCTTTTTAAAGTGTATCAAGACTAAATTTTGCGTTTACCGTAACTTACAAAAGTTGAGTTCTGACATATTTCCATGATTTATCGTTAATAAAAAAGATTTTTTTTCCTTTTTTTTAAGTTTTGTATATGAAAATTGTCAAGGAATTGTTTGCATTGTTGCAATGCTCCAGTGCCCAATGCACAATGCAGTGCGTGGTACCATAACAACTACATAAAAACAAAACAAAACATAAAATTGCATATATTTAGGGTAATTTGCTTTACAAAAGCAAAATTTTTTATGCTTTCTGTGACATTTCTGAAATGAAATACATTTTTAAATCCTACATAAATATGTCAACTTTAACAATAAATTAATGAATAACAAATAAAAATAACCGGTAATTTTATAAAAAATTAAATCAAAAACTACGGCATCTTCACCCAATCTGCACCCTATCTTATTTAGAAGCTAAATAGCAAAAAACAATTGAAAAAAATGAAAATTGGTCCGTTATATCCTATGCAGAAATTGAAGGGTAATTAACAATTATCAAGAGTTTTGTTAAAACAAATTGAAATAGTTTTATTAATCAAAAAAAATACTATATTGAAAAATTTTGCAGTAACGTATTCTTTTACAACAAGGGCGAAACTTAACTGAAAACAAAAGTTTGTGGTTTAATGATTAAAGGATCTTTAAATTTATTTTTTATTTAAAAGATTCTTGCATATTTGTTTTTCAATAAAAACATTCCCGAATGCCTCAAAAAATAATTTTAAACGCAGAGAAAATTATTAATTTTTAAGTAGCCAGCATTTTTTTTTTCATCTGAAAAAATAATATACATAAAATAATATAACATCGTCATGCCGCAACAGCATATTATCAGTCTAAGGTGTAATTCAAAAATTGAATTAAAAAATTAATCATTAAGCAAGAATTCCTTTTTTTCTCCCTTTCTTCCAAAGGAAATTACCATCCTTGGAATTTTCCAAATTAATAAAACATTTAAATTTTTTCATTAAAACTTGTGTTATGTTTACGATTTTAAGGAGAAATATTACTCTGTATCTCCCTCACGCTATCCCATTAATTAGAGAAAAAAAAGACTCTTATAATTTAATTTGCATAATTTCGGGCGGGAGTTCTTTGAATTTGTTATTTTCTTCTTTTAAACAAGTAAGGAAAAAATCGCGAGCATTTCAACGAGAAAAACATTAACAAATTATACATTACCATCTGCTGGTTCAGGAAAGTTTTGAATTTAAATGCGCTTTTTCTTTCATTTATTTTTCTTATTAAGAAATTTATGAACATAAAATTATCAATAAAATTAACTCTGATTTCATGCATAATTATCTTTTGAGTAAAAGTTTAATGTAATGTTATGAAAAATTCATTATTTAGAATATAATTACATACTTTTTAATGCGAATTTTTTTTTCTTTTTAGATGGTGAATATCGATTTAAATTATCCGCGCTGTAGTTTCTTGTACTTTAAAAAACGATGCATACAGTCGATGGTTTTAGCTTAATGCTATGAGTTTCAATAGTTTATATCATGTAAAATGTTAGATACATTGTTTTAATCCTTCAAATATTTATTACTTACGCATCATACGTAGTATAGGGTAAATCTTGGAATCGTTTTAAAAATCGAAAAAAAAATTGATGGATTTACACGTTTCAGACATTGGAGATTCCGAAAAACATATTTTTAGAAAAAAAAATTGACGTCCGTCTGTGTGTGTGTCTGTAAACGCTCTATCTACCGAACAAATTGAGATAGAGACTTGAAATTTGATATGTACTTAATATGTAATAATGGGAAGCTTACTGAATTTCAGTAACCTCGATTATCCGGAACTATTTTATTCGGACTCTTGAAATATTTGTCCTTATAAAAGGTATATAAAAAATTTCGAAATTGTTTATTTTAAGGATTAAATATAAAAGACAATAAAAAACATAAATTTTGCATAAAGAATGAAGTCGATCGAATAATTAGTTGCCGAGAAAAGGAATCCTATTTTCCATACTCTTCGATTTTTCGTGACCCTGTATTTCATTCAAATTTCAATTCAAAGATATATTTTAATTGGAAATGCGACCCTTAATCCGACGCTGTAAACTGTTAGTTAATAGGATTATCATTTTTGGAGTTATAAGGATGTTTCTTTTACGCAATTCAGTAATAGAATACTTTTGTACTTTAAAAAAGTTTATGACGTCATCAAAACACGATTTCATTCAAATTGCAATGCATTTTATAAATAGTTTACGTATGTTTTATTTTCATATTTTATATTATGCATATCCATGATGGGTAAGTATTATGGTGGCCCCCAACGACTAGTTTTAGGAGGGCGCTAAAAGCTTATGGAAGTTCCATTTTTGTTGTTATTATTATGTAAGTCCATTTTCATGTGGATCTAGCTTGCCACATTACAGATATCTTTATTGGTTATTTTCATAAGATTTCAGAAGTATGTAATTGCGCATATTTGTAAATGCATCAAATTTAGAATAGAAAACGGAAGGAAAAATACTACAAAAGTTTGAGAGTATTTGATATAATTGGTATTACTAATTTCTTGTTAATATTAGTGAGATTGAAAAGGTAATTGCATGCTTGTGTTCAAACGCCGTCATAAGATTTCGTTCACACGGTTTCACACGGGCTGTTATCTATCAAAAAAAGAATCCCATTATCATCTATTTCGAATTTTGTATATTTTTTTTAAGTTTGGGTCGCGCAACTTTTCGATCACCCTTTATTACGCTATTGGTCGGTTATTTAAAGCAGGGAAGCATTTACAGGGTGACAATTATTGAAATATATGAAATTAAACCGTCATAATTCCTGAACGGTTTGCGTGATGAAGTCCAAACTTCGTGGTTGGCCACAGGGCGTGATGGGAATTTGTATGCGCATGCGCACGCAACTTGTTGCTGTCGGCTATTTGCAAGCGAAAATGTCATGGCACAGCGTGCCTGAGCGTATATCGCTTGTGAAGGCTACTACTATGCGAGCAATAACAGCCCAATTGCGGCTGAAAAGCAGTTTGCGACCGAGTACAAGCTGAAGACAACCGGTCCAAGTGTGATAACAATCAAGAATTTGTTTTTCAAGTTTGAGAGAACTGGTAGTGTTTGTGATGACAGTGGTGGCAATGTCGGTTCGACCCCATTGAACCAAGAAAGTGTTTGATGCCCTTGAGGATCACTTTGGGGACCGCATTCTCACTCTGGGGTACCCAGAGGCCACTGGAATGGCACTAGCTTGGCCGCCATATTCTCCGGATCTGAACACATGTGACACATTTTTGTGAGGCTACATTATAGACAATGTGTACAGAAATAACCCCAAAACCATTGCTAAGCTGACAACCACCATTCAGGAGGTCATCGACAGCATCGATATTCCGACATTTCAGGGGTCATACAGAATTTTGCTATTCGTCTGCGCCACATCATAGCCAATGATGGCAGCCGTATCGAACATGTCATAACCTAAATCCGAATATCTGTAGTGACGTTTACATCTTGAATAAAGTTTGTGCACTCAGTAGTTTTTAAATAATTTACGTTTTATTTCATATAGTTCAATAATTGTCACCCTGTAGCATGTGTGATGGAAAATGTTGTAGGTAATAATTCATGTACAAAATCCTTATCACATTGTTTTTTTACGAGCAAGATTTGCATTCATAGATTCGTATTGAGATTAAAGTTTCGCTAATATGACATACCCTAAGTGCCCCACATTTCCAACTAAGCTTTTGTTTGGGACAGGTGTTCTGAGACAAAATCCAATACAGTAAAATTCGTGAAAACGTAACCTGTCTGTAGTAGAATTCTGCCTTAAACGGAATTATTTCATGATCAATAATAATCAGTAATACCCTGCGCGGTAGCGTATTACTGATTATTTTACTGTTTATTACAGTTAATTTTACGGTATAAAACTAGCAGCTGGAATGCTAGTAAAATAGACCCAAAAATCTTTTTTTTTTCTTTTCAGTGAACTAATGGAATGCCATAAAATTATACCTGCTAATTCCGTTTTCAAAAGCTTTACCGGTGTAATGACCAATGTAAAGATAAACATACAGTCACATATGTTAAGCTTGCAGTAGGGACAGGATTCTTCATTATCATCGGCAGAAACATCCATGTTTTTGTCGTCATCATTGAATGTAACAAAACGAATTTTCTTCTTAGTCTCTAGACCTGCATGTCTTGGGTGTGAATTAAGCTTCTCAGCAGCTTTTGCCTTCATTTCTGTAATATTAGGATTGCTAGTCAGAACTTTTGCACCATCATGCTTCCTCTTTTTAGAGGATGGTCTAACGTGAGGTTCACAAGGAAATGAAAATACATCAAGGTGTCTGATAAATGAAAACGATGAACTTGGAGATGCTGCCGGTTGAAAAGAAACACACGTCTTCGGAGTATCGAAAACAGATGTAGTCAGCGCTGGAATTGGAGGAGATTACAATGAAAGTGTGAAATTTGATGGATTAGTTCTAGATAGCCCACTGAGCTCCATATATAACAGGAGTTCTGAGTCGGCGATCAGAACCTGGCAAGGCAAATGAAGCATGCAAGGCAAGGGTGAAAAAGAAAAGGCCACGTTATCAATTTAAGATATTAATGTGCTCATTTTCTATCATGCTAATTTATGGATCTCTAATTCAGCTATGCTCATCTAATTAATAAATGATTCTCTAATCACGTAAGGGAATGCGATAAATAGCATGTTTTACCACGAATTCGAAGTAAATCGAAGTAAAGTTATTGTCACTTTTATCCTTCCACGCTGACCGCTCAAAATCATGTTGGGAAATAGGAAGACAGATCTCCTGTTATATATAGAGCTCAGTGAAATAGGCTGTTATCTGTAGAATTTGTGTTGCTGTAGTTGCTTTTCTTATTATCCAGTAAACTTTCTGTCACACCTGAAGTACAGAAAACATGATCAGGAAAGATGTCTGGCTGCATATCATTTTACCTACAATCGCCATATTGTATATAAAGCGGCACTATTTGAGAACACTTGCATTTATAAATTTTCGCATATACAGAAAATAATCTAAAAATAAATAAGTACTCACCTTATAGTTCAGATATGTAATCACTGAAATGAAACAAACGTGAATTAGCACCAAAAAAATAGTTTCAAGAAATTTCTGACGAAGGTGTAAATAGTTTCTTTGTAAACAATGAAAAATACAAACTTGAAACCTTCGCTATTCAAAGCTTATCGTTGCCGATCGATCCCACAACATAACTGCGTATCGTTTAGTGCTGGCCTCGAGAGACCATATTAAGAAACATAAGGTATGTCATTTTACCTAAGTATGTCATTTTGGGACATTTTCCCTTCGTAAAATTCAATAAAACTTGCTAAGACAAAATTGCTAAAGACTAAAGAAAAATTCCGTATTAACCATATTTTCGTCTCATAAGGTATAATTGTATGATATTTCTCCCAACATGTAAAAGTGGAATCTATATTTAACGGAATCATCTTAATAAACGGAAATATTTCATGGTCCCGACGGAAGGAATACCATAACAATCTACCTACTAAGACGAAAAACTGTCAAAAACAGATTTTTCCTGTCTTTAGAGATTAACGGCGCATTTCTTTGTAAATCATTAAAATACACATAGGGGAGAGTTCCCATATTTGAACCGCCACTTTAAATGGACCGCTGCAATTCTGCCGTTATTTATAGAAAGGATCTACCGCTGAAATCCTACTAATCAAAATAACGTCATCATAGAGTTACCCTTCCCTTAAATCGGCTCTTAGAAGAGCTATATCATCAGAAAGATCTCACAGTCTAGTATGCAAGTATAGCGTCCAGTTTCATAGCTGTCATAAAAGAATCATCGTTGTATTCATCTCATTAGTTATAATCATCTCAATGTATATATAGTCCTTCATTTGCTATTGTAAAACTTTGTTCATTTTGGGTGTTACTAAAGTTTCCACAGTATAATTGTAAATATTCTAATCATGTGTAGTGTATTCTCTGCCTCACATCTACGTGGTTGTATTCACTGCATTGCAAGAACATCTATTCCTATCATCACTACGTTTTACCGTAAATAATTGCTATTCTTTCATCTTCTTTACAAATTTATTACTTCAAATCAGTTTACTTAGCAAACATCTTCATTAACTTCATCGTAAACATGCTTATCATTTGAACTCCATAGTGAATTTGTAACGAACTTGAATAAGTTGCGAACAATGTGCTATGAACCTTGAACTGCCTAAAAAATCATCGTTGGATTCATCTAAACTGTTCACTAGGTTGTTTGATATCTCACGTTTGACTAAACTGTTATACTTACTATGATATGATTTGTTTTTGTGGATGCCCCTTGCTTGTCTTCCCCGCAGTGATATTACTTTGTACTGTTGTATTTTTCGCAAATATTGTTTTTGTTATATTCATTTATCTACTGTTAACCACCCTGCCTTCTGTAATTTTTTAATACCTCAAAAAGAAGACCGGGAGGGACATCTATGCTCTACAGACTTGGTTTCCTAGTCTGAGCAGTCCCTTTCGGGAGGTCAAATCAAGTATTTGAGTAGTTTCGTTGTCACCTCTTTAATCTCTTGAGTTATGATTATATAAAATATGTGTTTAATCTAAACATTTGGGTGTTTAACTTAGTGTTTCAACATATTGTGTGGAAGAAACTGCTATAAATGATTCTCAGTATTTTATATTCTTCCATTTTTTATTTTTTTGTAATTTTTAATACTTCAAAATATTGTGTGGAAGAAACTGCTATAAATGGTTCTCAATATTTTGTATTATTTCATTTTTTATTTTTCATTAAGACAAATCTATGTAAACATTTAAATGTAATTGTTATAGTGTAAAATGTTTTAATAAAAACATCCTTAATTCTAAAGTAAGAAAACGAAAGAAGACTTAATATAAATTTTTTGGTAAGTTAATGTTAGTGATTAATGTTGATGAAATGCTTATTAATGAGATTATAACTTCAATTAGGTTAAATATTATGCACTAACCTCATTAAACTGGAAGTAACAAACAAGGATCCAAGAATTATAGCAACTTTTAATGATAAGAAATATAGCATGAATCGAAAATTGAAAATGATTTAGCAGGAAAAACACTACTATATTTAACATATCATTAAAGTTAGTTTTTCTAGAAAAGTAAGTCGATGGGTGTTATAAAATTTTTCAATTACAAAACTGCTAAAAATTGTTGTGGAAAAAATATTGTGTAAACCTTTTCAATCTAAAAAGTTAGCAGTAAAGTTGCTGACAGACAGTGATTAATTGCTTGATGTTACCTTATCTGAGTTCCGACAGGGCGAAAAACTTATAAAATACTTTCAAATGGCTCATAAAATATTTCGAAATAATGTTTCCATACGAAAACTTTATAAAAATAAGCAACTCATGATTAATGAATCAGATAGCAAGCAAATCTTGTATAGTGCCATTAAAATATATTTTAAGCCCAATGTTAGTTTCCTCTGTATAGTATGTAGAAATTCAACTTAAATTGAGCATATAAATTATATTATTTTGTAAATAATCCTATATAGAAATTTAGAGAAACTGGATTCTAAATAGCAATATAAGTTTAAAAGGAAACTCCACTGCATAAAAACACAATGTTTGATGACTACAGATTTGGGGTCAATTAATTACTTCCGTGAGTTAAATGTGAGTCAAAATGCGAAAGCTCTGTCAACCAAATCCAAATCTTACTCAAGGAACTGTCATCACGTGACGTGGAAAATATGTCATATCCACGTCACAGTGAAGTCAATAGGTCCCATTTTGTCCACACAAGAGTCATATTGTGACAAAATAAAGAAATCAGCTTTTGGTCTATGTTGTGACTGCGATTATTATTGGCGATTGTGGTGTCACGTCAACTGGCTGTGCTGTTATACCCCGTTCAGACTGGTTATTTAAGATATCTTAGACCGCCAGTTTGAAGGTGATACACCACGGAACTACAACACCTGTTCACACCGCAAAATTCATCTAAGATAACTCATTGAACGTCACTGTTCCTGAGATCTGAACATATGTAAAATATGCGCATGCGCATAAGTAAAAGGGAGACTAAGCAGCCAATTAGTTAAAGCAAACTTCCACAGCCAATCAAAGTGAGTGGTAGGGGCTGTATCTAGCCATAGAAAGTTCAAATGCACTGAGAAAGTTTGTGGAACTCTCTCAGTGAGTTCGACGGTCTAAGATATCTTAAATATCCTATTTGAACGGGGTATTAGTGTTTCTTGCATCCTTGTTAGGTTCAGTACGTTCTTCTGCACTTGAAGCAGGTAGCAATGAATTATTTGTTCCGAAAGCTATAGTTACATTACATGGTACTTTTATGGAGCTAAAAAGGAGTCCTTTTATCAGACATACTTCATCATTGGTTAGAAATTGAAAATAATACTGAACAATCTGGAAACAATGAGTGAATAATTAATTAAAAGAAATAATGAAACCATATCTTCCTCTCTGTAACTCTCTTACAAACAAATATCGAACACCCACGAAATTTAAATATGTTACTGAGGTTGACAAGAGTTATGCATCAAATTAAAAATGTCTATCTATTATTTTTTAATTATCTTTCAAAGTAATTCTACTACTTCTGTTTTGATTGAATTTTCTTTTGTGGTGTTGAATAAACAAAATTAATTTAGGGAAATGAGTTCATAATTGTCTAAAAGGAAAAGTTCATAATTGTAAGCAACTACATGCAGAAAAAATATGTTTTGTTGAAAAGATATTTCAGTTCTTTAATTTAGCTCTTTCGTTTATTTATTTTTTAATGACCAAAGCAAACGATGAAATACAAGAGATTATGAAAATTTGTCAAAACATTTGTAAGTACAAAACAAAAACAAAGAACTAGAATATGATTTCACTGCTTCAGTTGCTATTACTTACATATTATTATAGAGAAAGAAAATAGTAAAATATATTCACAACAAAAATGCTTTTTACCTACTTAAATTATATTCCTTTTATATGAACGATATAATCGGAATTTTTACAAGCAAAATCAATTCATATTTTATTTTTTCACATGTCATATAAAGAATTAGGTATATTTCAACTATAAACTTTTTTATGTGTGCGGTAAATCATTAATATTTTTTTTGTTCTCCCCAGTGTATCTACAGAACATAAATAATTACAGGTTTGAAAAGATTCATAATGTTTCAAAGATTTTTTTTCATTATGTTTATAAAGATTGATTAATATTCGCAGCAGTTTATTATTAGAGATATCAATTTATATAAAATATAATTACTTTGATAGCACGATTAAATACCTATGCTTAAATTGTGAGCTGGTTGAAATAACAAGGAGGATTGATTTATTTTTAACTAGATAGAAAGAAACAAAAGAAATTATGCAAAGATTACGACACTCGTTTCAGCTATACAATTTAGATTGACATTATTCGACTTTGAATTTCTTTCAACTAGTAGAAACTTTGTGTTAGAAAATTATATAAATGGAACAAAACAATACTATTTTCGATACAGAATATACTTTTAATTGTATAATTTTTAAAAACTTTGCTATTTTTTAATGACAATTACACCATCCTTTTATCCATAAGATTATAGTAATACGCCGGTTTTCGTCGATAATTCGTCCGAAAACAATCGACGAAAACCGAGGCAATTATTTCCATATAAAATTTTTCTCTATGTAAATTCAATTAATTCGTTCTAAACACTCCAAAAAAAGTACAAAAAACACATCCTATGGAGAATAAGTATAGCGTTTAATACTAAAAACCATAAGGAATGTTTTTGGCGTATGGTTTCAAGGCACTATATCTGGGACCTCTTCCTTTTTGGTCTTTTGGAAGTAGGACTAAGCTTCAGAATCAGAGTACCTATGTCCAGGGGTGTAAAAACTGGGCGCCACTGTGCTGATCGCCATCACTAAATTTTTAGTATTCTTCGCCTAATAAGAGTACTAATACAATTTAGGCGAACTGTACTAATAAAATTGAGTGGTGACAATCGCCCATTGGAGCCCAGTTTTTACACCCCTGTCTAAGTCGCTCAAAAAGCTGTCTAAAGTTGTCTGTTTCTGCATCCTCTTTAAAAGATTTGCCTAAAATGGTGCAAGATATTATTATTAAACAAGTTGCTTATAAGAAACTTTTCTTGGTCTCATTATGGAGCACTCGCAATCAGTAAAAAAAGCACAAAAATGCACTGGAAATAAACGAAATCCGAAGCAACCGACGAAAACCTACACAAATTTTTCACGGAAAAAATCGACGAAAACCGAAACCGACGATAACCGAAACCAACGAAAACCGAGGTATTGCTGTTTTTCCCTTTTTTAATTTTATTGTTCAATGTCCATAAATCTAAACTATGGCTACTCTTTTGCATGTTATCATAATACATTTAAGGGAATAGCAATTTTTAATTGGAGCTGATAAATGCTTTAATCTAAAACCAATATTTTAAAGTGCATTCCTCTTCACCAGACAAAACTTTTTAAGTGTTGTTATCGTTGTAACGCACTTCTATCAGTTATAACTGCTGATTTTTTGTCAGTATGAATGACATTTAATTTTTAATTCATTTTTAAATGAGATGTTGGCAATTTAAAAAATGGCCTTGCAGTTAGAAAGCTGTTCCTGCAAACTGCCATTCAATCTTTTTTGTAAATAGCAGTTACTTGACCATGTTAGGGAGCGTTCTCATTGGTCAAGATTGATTAAAATTACGATTAAGTAACCGTTATTTATAAAAACGGTTGAATGACTGGAGAGTGTAAAAAGTTAATAACATTTTAAAATTTAAATAAATTGCTCATGCGGCATGCTGAAAGTAATACGTTTGAAATGCATATTGTTTGTAAATTTGGATGTTTTGCATTGAATTAACTAGTTAAATTAATGTATTGGTGCTATGTTTTACACTTTTAAAAATCTGCAGCCAGTAAACTGTCCAGTCATTCTGCCGTTTTTAGGAAAACGGTTACATAACCGTAATTTATCTATTCTGACCAATGAAGATGCTTCATAGTATGGTCAAGTAACCGTTATGTACAGAAACTGTTGAATAAGTGCAGATTTTTAGCAGGCGGCTTGTGGAATTCGTTAAAATATACCGAGTTTCAATAAAATTAACATATAAAGGGTTGTTATTAGTTCTGTATTTAAAAAAATATCAAAATTAAATGTTTGGGTATTCTAATCTTTTAGTTAAAGTAACCTTTTTCAGTATTAAAAATATTGCTGCAGAAATAAAAATTGCAAAAAACTTTATTTTGATCCTATACTTTTTCTGAGAGTCAAAATACATCTGGATTACTCAGACAAATCAAAATCGTAAATACTTAGAGAATATCAAATTTGTGAAATACAATAAAATCTTAAATTAATCATTGTTCGATGAGGTATTACTAATGTATTAAAATTATTTTTGAGACTAATAGAACACATAAGTAAAATTAAACTGAATTGTATATGTATTTGCTTGAGATAAGGCAAACTTGTAAATAAGTATAGCACTAACTCTAAAATCGGTTTCTTTCTGTCTGTCGTTCATTCTTTTTTTAAATAATAGCCTAAAAGTGCTATTACACGGTATAATTTGAAGAGATAAAAATTCCCACAATTTGTCAGTTCTCCAAGCATTTCATTTGCTGTTCCGGCAAGGCTTTTCCATCGTCAGTTTTCCAAGCATTTCATTGGCCGTTCCATGGGTCCTTGTTCCTTGAGACGAAAACTGTAGGCGACAAAATTGCTCCAACAATAAACTAGTCGTTGGGAGCCACCGTAATACTTGCCCATCATGGATATGCATAATATAAAATATGAAAATAAAACGTGTGTAAACTATTTATAAAATGCATTGCAATTCGAATAAAATCGTGGCTTGATGACGTCACAAATTTTAAATGCTCCATTACTGAATTGCGTAAAAGAAACATCCTTATAACTCCAAAATTGATAATCATATTAACTAAC
Organism: Maratus michaelseni; assembly: GCA_963931845.1. Lineage (NCBI taxonomy): Eukaryota > Metazoa > Arthropoda > Arachnida > Araneae > Salticidae > Maratus > Maratus michaelseni. Next base: position 390,969,435 of record OZ007589.1, read on the forward strand.
GGTTTACTGCGTCGGATTAAGAGTCTCATTTCCAATTAAAATATATCTTTGAATTGAAGTTTGAATGAAATACAGGGTCATGAAAAATCGGAAAGTGTGGAAAATATAATGACAAATATTTCGGCAACTCATTATCCGATCAACTTCATTCTTTATGCAAAATTTGTTTTTTTTAATTGTATTTTATATTCACTCCTTAAAATAAACAATTTCGAAAAATTTTATATACCTTTTATCAGAACCAATACTTCGAGAGTCCGAAAAAAATAGTTCCGGATAATCGAGGTTACTGAAATTCAATAAGCTTCTTCCCATTATTACATACTAAGTACATACCAAATTTCAAGTCTCTGTCTTAATTTGTTTAGGTGATAGAGCGTTTACATACAAACACACAGACAGACGGACGGCAAAAAAAAAAATTCTAAAAATATGTTTTTCGGAATCTCCAGTACCTGCAACGTTTAAATCAGTCAAAGAAAATTTTTCGATTTACAAAACGATTACAAGATTTACCCTATACTACGTATGATGGGTAAGTAAAAGTTGCTTGTCTTCCGAGCAACTCTTTTGAAGCCATGGGCATAACATTGTGTCGCATGAAATAGCGGCAACTTTGATGTCTCGTGTAACAGCACTTATAGTCTGATACAAAAATTTTGTTTTGAATGTTGCTTTACTTGAACTTAAGTAAAATTTTGCATCATATATCATATCCTTTTGAAAAATAAAACAAAGGAGTTTTTGTTGCTCTCTTTATTAAAAATAACAAAATTTAAAATACTTATAAAACTTAGAAATTGTTTTTAAAAAATTGTCAATAAAGTAATCATTATCTCGAACTAATCGTTGTTTGATGAAGTATCACTAATGTATTAAATTATTCAAGAGAATGAAGCAAAATTTAAGGAAACAAAACTTAGTTTTATCTATATTTTCCTGACATAGGAACGATACAGACAACTTCTAAGCAAATATAAGTTAAATGTATTAGTAAAAGTCATTTCTTTGTTTATTCAATTTTCAAATAAATGACTTAGTCTGAAATATTGTTTTAAATGCTGTTTTACTTCAACTTAAATAAAGTTTTGTATCATATATTTCTTAAAGAATAAAATAACGGTGGTTAGTTTAGAATGAGGTTACATATAAGCAAATAAAACTTAATTATATCTGTATTTCCCTAACAAGGGCAGGGTATAGACGACTTGTAAACAAGCATAAGTTTAATGTATCTCTAAAAGCCATTTCTTTCTTTCTGGATTTCATTTTTTCTTTTCCAAATAAGCGCTTTAGTCTCATACAAATGTTCTTTTAAGTAATGTTTTACATCATATATTCATTAAAAAACAACATAAAAGAGGTTAGTATTTGTTGCCCTTGTTATTAAAAATACTAAAAGCTATTTGCTCATAAAGCTTTTATGCTTAACGTAATGAAATTCACTGAACAAATTTAAAAAGTATTTATTTTTTAATACAAAAGCTTAGACAAAAAATAAAATAACTCAGGTTTTTATGCTAGATTGATGTTTTTTCTCGACTGCAACTCCCATTAGTTGATCGTGACGCACTCAACAGTTTCGCTTTTATTTTAAAAACTTCAAATTTCCAACAGACTACGTGTAGAACATAAAAGTTATTTTAAAACTGCAGTAACTTCTAGTTAGTACATTTAATTGTTTCCTACATGACATAGTAGCCATTAAACAAGAAGCTTCTGACGTTTATTACGACTCGTTTGACTCAATTAAAAATATTATTCGGGAATATTTGGATATGGGGTGCTATTAATGTATAAATGTATTGCATTAAGGTTATATATATATATAAGGTTATACATATATATAAGGTTATATATATATATATATATATATATATATATATATATATATATATATATATATATATATATATATATATATATATATATATAAGGTTATACATATATATAAGGTTATATATATATATATATAATAAAACTTTTGCAAATAATATTTATTAAATTAGGGTAACTCCATATGTGACAGAATGACATTTTGAGTTATAGAATTAAGTTAAAGCAATTACTCTGAAGCTATTTTCAAATGAAAATTGACTTTTCAGTTTGCACATGACTGTTATTGATTCAAAGATTAAAAAATATATATGAAACAATTTTTTTAGCTATTTTATTCTTTCATTTTTGAGCAATTTCTTATAGTGTGACGGAAAGATATTTTTGCTACCATGACTACAACCTGATATTTAAAACTGGAAACTTTTGTGAATTAAGAAGCCATTCAGTTTTTAAACTAATTCATATCTTAAATATGATGTATAAGCAATATAAAATTATAATTTAGAGCAAACTACCTGTCCTAGGGTTGTAGTTATTAACTGTCATTTGACGTGACGGAATGACGGAAAGTTTCTTAAACATTTATTAAAATAAAATAGACTAAACTAATAAATTTTATATTTTTTGTAATTAACCAGAATGATCATAAGAAATTACATTATATAACTATTCACATGTGACAGCTTTTTCAAAAGAATATCGAGCACGATTACCTAGTTTATTTTGCATGCATTATTATCAAATATATGGTTTTAAAACTATTGTAAACCATTAAATATTTTACTACATACATTCATTTATTAAGAAAATACAAAATAAACAACAATTGCATTCTTTTTCACAGTTTAAAAAAAATATACTATTTGTACAAAACTGTAAATATTTTAATTTTTATCTATAACCTAAACGTTTCGAATCTAAAACATTAATTTGAAAACTTGGAATATATTTCAATATATTTTTTAACACTTAATTTATAAAAATTATTTTTAAAAAAAATTTGATAAAAGTTGACATTTTTATGGAATTGCCCATCACAGAAAAATCGACAACATATAAATGAACCAATAATTATAATAGAATATAAAATTGTATATCCAATAATGTAGAAATATATATATGTTACATCTGGTTAGTACGTGCAGAATTGATTTCTACTTCAGATAATAATCACAAGGGTCATTTTTTTTTTTTTTTTGCTACAACTATTTCCAAACAATCAGTTTCGTTTTAAATTTATCTTGCAAATAGTGTAGAAATCCACTTTGTTGTACATTTTTGTTGCAAGTATTGTAGAAATTTACCTCGAAAACTTCTGACGTTTTTTACGGCTCGTTTCTCTCAATTAAAAATATTACTTTCTGATAGTTGGAAAGGAGATATTATAAATACATCGCATCAAAATATTTATTTTATTCTTTTATAATATCTAGTTAGTATGTAATAAAGTTTTTCTACTTAACCCTTTTAAGCGTAAAGTACTGCTGTTGCTAAAATGTTGAAATGATTGAATGAAGCCAGAATTTACGAGTAAATTTATTTGGAAATAAGTAAAAGTTTTTCTCTACGTACGTTTTATAAGCAAAATTTTATTCCAAAATTCTGGTGCAATTGTGGCATTTGGATCCCAAATATCTCAATCGTACTAGATTTTTTTTGGGGGGGGGAGGGGATAAATAATACACCACCTCCACCACCCTTCAAAGGGTTAACAAAGTAATCTTAAAACGAAAAGCTTCAAACGCTTCTTAACGCCTCGTTTATCTTAATTAAAAATATTATTCAAGAATACGAGGGTGGTTCAAAAAGTAAGGTAACAAACTCTCTGACGGGGGCACAAATTTTACGCGAATTAAATTTTCTGTATATAAAGCTGAGATTATCACAGCATTCAAACGATGCCGGTAGATGAGCTAGTTGTATGGTAGAGCACCGAAGTCTCAGTTAGAATTTAGAAGATGGACGAAAACGTGGTCGGCCATTGAATTAAGAAGTGTGATAAGATTTTTGTGTATAAAGAAAAAGCTCCCTGCTAAAATTCCTCGGCAACTGGTAGAAGTATATTGAGATAGTGCAATGTCACGAAAACAGGTGTGATTTTGGTTCACAGAATTCGATAAAGTCAGAACAGATGTGCGAGACGAGCAAAGACGAGGCAATTCGCAGGAAACAACCGGGACTGCCCTCGAAAGATGTCCTGTTGTTCCAAGACAACGCCCGACCGCATATGGCTTCAGTAATGCGTGATTTGGAACAGGGTTCCCGATGGGAGGTATTGGAACAACCACCAAACTGCCCAGACCTCGCACCAAGTGATTTCCATCTCTTTGTACCGTTGAAGAAGCACCTGAGAGATCGGAATTTCAGAACCGATGATGAAGTTGCTGCCATCACCGATTTGTAGCTGTCAGCAAGCCGTCTTGATTTGGTTCCAGTACCTTAAGCCGGATTCGATACGTTGGTGTATCGATGGAGCAAATGCTTCGAAAATTATGGTGACTACATTGAGAAGTAATATGTACCAGTGCCTTACTATGTTGTGTATCTCTTTGAATTCGTGAATAAAGATTTTCTCCAAGAGGGTTTGAGACCTTACTTTTTAAACCACCCTCATATTTGAATATGATATACTATAATCGCATTGTATCAAAATACTTATTTTACTTTTCTATTTTATCTAGTGCTAAATGCTTTGAAAATTGTGGTGACTATGTGGAAAAGTAATATGTACCAGGGCCTTATTACGTTGTATATCTAAAAACAATCTTCACGGTTGCGATAAATACCATAACAGGCATACCACAAATGGACACAATACTCACATATGAATACAATAAGGGACGTATTATCCACCTCAAACATGAACCCACTGCAAGCAAATTCCTTCCAAACACCCCAATACAGCACAAAGTTCCAGAATGACAGATACACCCCTTCGATGAGACATCTCACTTACAAGTAAACACCAAACTTAATTCCCTCTCCACATCCTCTAGGGTAGGCATGTCAAACTCATTTACCACCGAGAACCAAATTAAGCATTGTATACAAAACCGCGGGCTACATTACAAAAAGAAAGTAAAAACAATTTTATTTTATTATCTCCGTACAGAATGAAAATTGTGCATATAAAATACAACCTTCTTTTAAAAAAAGAAAAGAAAAGAAACTTGCAAAAGCTACGTATTGGAAAAAATAAAAAGACTGACCATATTTTTTTTAAAGTAATATTTAATAAGTGAAATATATCAATATTAATATCTATGAAATTTTATTATTTTGTAAAATTGTAAATTGGAAGGATGTCGTACAAATGCGCCGCCGAACATACGTAAAAATACGTTTAAATAAAAATAAAAAAGTGTTTAAACATGGCCTTTAAAAATTTAAGTTGCAGTCAAAATGATACAAAAATGTGTTATTAAATGTATTACTCTAATCTTTGCATTTTTCTTTTAATTTTGTAATTGTTCCTTTTTCTAAAACTTATCATTGCAGGTGCACTATTATTTGCAATATAAACTTTCTTTTTAAATGACAAACTTTATTCAGTAAAAGTTATAATTCTGTCAAAAATATCTGCTATACAGATGCAATGTCTTTAATAATTTCATGAATGCACTTTTTGTAGTCAAATATCAGTTTCAAATATAACAATTTATCTTTCCAAAGTTTTTCTAGCTATTTGTGAGTGCATTCTTTGCAAACTACTACGGAGTTTCTGGATATCAAACATAAGATTTCAGCATTTATTTTAATATAAAAATATTTTTCGTTAACTTTTGTCAATCCGTGTTGTTCATCTTCAATAAATTGTGTTTGTTCACATTGGTAAAGAGTTCTAAAATATTTTTTTAAATCCTAAAATGTATGTGAGTAAGAGTAAATTCAATAAAAAAAAAGGAAGACGAAGATAACGTAGGGTAACGTAGGGGACGATAACGTACATTAACAATGACACGTTTACAAACCTAAATGATGAAAATAATTAAGGGTTTTATAATGGTTTCGTCGCCTTGTTCGGTCATCGTAATAATTCTCCTAGAATTGGTACCTGAGTTTTATGGTATATTGCTGCCACCGCGGGTATTAAAGTGATACCGGACACGCTGGGAAAGAAGTTCTCATATAAATAACCAATTAATAATTTATTGATTAATTAATATGCAAGAAAATGTTACTGTGATAGTTATTATAGTGTCACTAGCAGTATGTGACTGTCATATGGCAATCTCTCTGATCGCACGTTTTAATATATCTCATATGTACTACTCGTACATATCATTCCAACTAAGTAGTAATTAATTTTACTCTAGACCAAACTGTTTAGTGCACATTTTCTCTGTAATTCAATACACATTTTTACGCTCTTAACTGAAGAACCAGGATTCCCCTCTTACACACACAGAAACAAGGCAAGAATTCGTGTCATTTTCAAAGCTACTCATTTACAAGTTATTTATTTATTATTTTAAACTTTTATTTATTGTTAATTAGCGCCGTATTTGAATAGTTTTTCGATACATTTTTTAGTATCTAATAAATACTGCATATAATTTTCTAATGTGATGTAAGTCGAGACAGTATTAAAACAAAGTATTAGTTCCAACATGAAACACATAACAATTTATTAAAAAAAAACTATAAAATCTTTATAAATCTTATTTTTTTATATATTCAAGATCTGCTCTTTGTAGATTTCTGATTGGTTATTTTTGCATCCACAGTCTCTTGGAGGCGAAATTTTAATGAATTAGATCTGATATACATATACTATACTTTCTGATGTTTCCTATTTGTAACTTCATGGCATTACTGACCCAGATTGTGAAATTTTGTATTCAAAATAATTATCAGATTTTTAACTGGTAATTTTCGCTTTATTTAATCTCGGAATGTCTGTCTTTAAATAATGAGAAGATTACTATTCTGAAATAATGGTAGATACATTGAATAAATAATTCTCCAACTTGGCAACACTGCACCCACGGTTTGTGCAAGTGTTTTCGTGCAAAGTGCATTTTATGCATTAAAAATGAACTAAATCAAATATAGGGAAAATGCCAAAGGCTTGGCGGGCCACAGATAGCTTGTCGGCGGGGCCACGTGTTTGTCATGCCTGCTCTAGGGTTACTGTCTCCACTGATGGGTCGGAAACAGCCACCGGCGCGGCGTGGAGGCGGCATTCTGCGCCATAGAAAGGAGTGCCGTCACCCATCGGTGGGCCTGAAGACTAGATCACCACAATTCTGCCTATCACTTCTGGCACTTATAATGCTGATTTTATAGCAAGTTTTATCATGTGATTAATTTGTGGATATTCGGTATATCATTTATTAACCGAAAAATTATTAGATGCTTCCAATTTCATGACAATTGAGTTGTTTGATTTTCGTGTATTCTTTGAAATATTCGATGTGCAACAGTGCAATAGTTTATTACTTTAAGATTTTCATAGAAATACAAGGTATGGTAATAATTAGAAAGACAAATCATGCGTCAAGCATAGATTATAAAACACTTTCCAACACATTTAGCATGCTGTTACAAAACTTCACCGTTTAATAAGGGGAAAGGTGATGTCTAAGTAAACAATATGGGAAACACAAAATATTTTAAACCCAATTTCCGATATTAGCATCAATAGTCGGAAACGAATTCAGATTATTTTGTGAATTCCTGTATAGGATCTATAGATGTGTATATATACTATATATTATGCTAAAATTTATTTCAGTTAGGAAACACAGTTGAAAATTCTCCTTCAACAATTTTCGTCAATAAACGGAAATTGTTGAAGAAGAATTTTCAACCGTGTTTCCTAACTGAACTACATTTCAGCGTAATATATAGAATAGATCAGTATCGATATATAGTACAGATCATAATTCAGATATTAGCATCCATAGTCGGAAAAGAATTCAGATTATTTTGTGAATTCCTGTATGTGATGTATAGATGTGTATATATACTATATATTATGCTAAAATTTAGTTCGGTTAGGAAACACAGTTGAAAATTCTCCTTCAACAATTTCCGTCAATAAACGGAAATGCACTCGAATTCTTTTGTGCAGACATTTATATGATCTATGCAATATATAGACACAGAGTAATATGCAAAAAATTAGTTAAATTTAAAAACGGTTACCACGACGGAAAACGCACTTCCAGCAATTATCACTCATAGACAGTACTGTAACCGAATTATTTGTACGTCCATGTAAATTAACGATAAATCTTATGCACACCATATTCTACAATAAGCATTGTGTAGTCCACCTCAGTGATGTACAACAATTTCAATCTGTTTGAAATAATATAACATCATTCAAATACATTGCAAACGATATTCCCTCATAGACCATAATGTAATGGAATCATTTTCAGCGTCCCTGTAAACGAATTATGAATGCTACCCACTTCCTTTTTAATATCGAACATGCCATAGTAAACCTAAATAACATATATCAATTACATGGTAATCCGAGTATATTTACACGAGTTACACCACGGACAGACAGACGGCAGATAATTACGTAAATAAATAAGGACTTTTTCGGCAATTTTCATGAATTATAAGATTTTGTCAAAAGTACATTGCAAACGACAGGCATTACTTCGAAGGACTATAAAACATTTTTCTTAATTTATGTAAGAATCTTTTGTTTCTAAAACACATTCACTGAACTTCATCACCAGACCTTGTATATTTATAGCTCTTTTTTATTCAATCTTTATAGACAGCCAATTCTATGTCATAAATAAGGAAAAATAATGTTACACTTATGTAATTTTTTCTTGAAGTACATCCCAAAACCTCTAATTTTTTTTTCTATTTATGACTTAGGGAATCACCCTCCATACAAATAAATGGGCATTATAAGACAAATAAACGCACATAAGAAATCGAAAATCTAAATTAAAGATTGTCGAAACTGTACCTATCGACTAAACTGCTCGGTAAAGGAGCTATAAGAAGCGATTTTGAACTCGAAAGAAAATAAATAAGACAAGCTTGATGAAACTATAGCGTGACAGCCTCCGGTGGCATTTATCGATAGATGCTCATCCCAAAACAAGTGGGAGAAAAACACATCGAGATAGATAATGAAGCATTTTAGCATTAAAAAAAGATTACCAAAAAATTTTGGTTTCTTCCTCTGAAATAAACAACAGCTCATTAATGTTTACGATATTTTTCGAAGCTCTATTTTAAAAGGCTGTAACATCATAAGGCTTGTTTTATCATACAGAAAGCTAAAATTATTTAAATAGTATCTCTCAAACTAACGTATGAAATAATCTATACTAATAAAAGAAAGTTTCGCTCTGTGTGTGTGTTTGTCTGCAATGGCTATCTACCCCACTTAGAAGTCGGAAAATTTAGGTGTGGATAGTCCAAGGCTTGGCCTAGTGCACCTAAGTCTCAGAATTTTAATACGTTGAAAATTAGCAAAAATATTAATTTAAAACTGATCAATAACTCATCTTTTTTTTTTTTTTTTTTGCGAGCCGGCTTTCACAACTCACGCATGCCCAGAACCCGATTTACCGCAGTGCACGAGAATGAAGAACCATTTACATGAAGAATGCGTTTATTGTGCAATTCTGTTTTAAGTTCTATCGACTAAACCGTTCGGTTTATTTTAAAACGAAAAGCATATTTTGAAAAATTGTACTCTTACGTCTCCAACGACGTAATCAATTAAAAAAAAAATTATGTTAACCCTTTGAAAAGCATTGTTGGAAAAGGGTCGTTTTCGCGGGTTTATGTTTTCTCCCTTACGCCAACGCCCCTCAGTAGCACAATTTTAGAGATACAGACAAACCAAACATATCCTCTTAGAGCTGAAACCTTCTTGTAATAGACGGTATAATTATTTTTTTAAATATGGATTTTAACTCTTTCAAAAACACTGGCGAACACAGGTCATTTCGCGCCTCACGAGAAGATTTTCCTACGCTAAAAGTTACTAAACGTTCGTATTTCAACACAATCCTTTTAGAACACCTAGGTAGACCAGATTTATATCACCTTCATCAATTTCGAAGCGTTCGGGCGAGAACAAGTAACTTTTTTAAATAAAATCTGAGATATTTTCGGCAAAAGCCCATAAAAACGGTATGTTTTATGCGGTCACACTCGGCTTTGGGTAATGTTTTCACTATTTAAATTGCATATATTTTCACATCATTTTATAGCGGACTTGGAAACAGTTATATTTATAAATGACTAAAATTTCAGAGAGTTTGAACGATGAATACTATTTTTTTTATATTAACGGACCCGACGTGAAAAGAAAACATATTTATTTTACAACCAGATAACAATATTTATGCCGTAATTTTTACACGGTCTGTGAAAACGTTACATTTATGACCATTGAAAATTTCAAAGGGTTTGGACAACAAAAGCTATTTTTTAAAAACTATATAACGATCCTACTTGGAAAAAAAAGAAATAAATGTTTTATGACAATTTTTCGATTTTCTCATTAAAGATTTAAATTCATACAAAATCGGGTGAAATATATAAAATAAGACAAATTTGGGATTTATTTAAGGTTTTATCGCGGGCCCGGGCAATGCTGGGCGGGTCAGATAGTTATTAAATAAAATGCTTACTTATGATTTGCAATGTTTTTAGATAATTTAACCCTTAACCATAAAGAAGGATTTCAAATTTATTTATCGTTTGCCCAATCTAGTTGTCATACGAAGAGCAATTATGTACTAAAGATTTTTACATTAAATATAAAACAAAAAATAATTATTTTTACGGAAAATGTATTGATACATTTTCAAAGTAATAAGATAACGCCCAGTAATATTTGTATAAACTATAGAAAAATGTGCCTCACAGATTTGAATACATTCTGTTGGAGAGATTTGTAATTATAGTTGTAAAATTTATAAGGAATTACTGGATATCTCTACCTATCTCTCTTCCAAATAGTGAATCACCAATTATTTTAGCGGCAATTTTGGTGGCCTTTGAATAAAAGGTAAGGTGATCGTACAACCTGGGACAATCTTTTGGAAATAGCAATAGTTTTTCTATAACTAAATAATAATATAAAATTAGAGTGCTATCTCCCTAGAAAACGGACAGCGTTGTGATTATTTTTTGAAGGAAATTGTCCTTATGGTTGAACCAGCAAGCCCGCTATTTAGTTCTGCTACTAAATATTGACGAAGAGAATATCACACTATAATAAACATGAATAAGGAGACTAAGTTAAAATTAAACACAAAAAGTTTATTTACAAAAGGTTAATTAAAAGAATTAAACAATAGAAAATAGAATAATTTACAAAATATTTACATATCTCATTATTGAATACTGGCCTCATAAAAAGGGTGAATAATGACTAACCCTCTGTCACATTCGGCGACAGGAGGGTTTTATGACGTTCGTTTGTCTGAAAAAATTGCTGGACACCTGATGTTGTTGTTTACTTGTAGAAAATGTCTCTGTTAATTAGAGGGTTTGCATGACATTGCAAAATGCGGGATATGACTCCATCATTCTATCCAGCACATTCACAGGAAGAAAATTAAAAGACGTCCAGAGAAGAATAACTGAAACTAAAAAATGTTTTACAGAAACTAAAATGTAATAAAATTCCTTCACTGAACTTCCAAGGTACATTTTTTACTATATTTAGCAAGCTACTATCAATGTCCTAAAAACTTTGTGCAACTACTATCTAAAAGAAGCAAGCCTTTAGAATTTCACTATAGATAAGTTAAAATTTCATAGAGTAGATTTGTAAATTTTTTACAAATGAAAAACTTTATCAATTTTGAGTCTTCACTTTCATCAATAAATGACACCACAGCTGAACTATCGATGAATTAAAAACTTCGAAACTTCACTCACAAGACTTTGTAATACTACTAAAAGATTTCGTAGCATCCATATCCCGCGATACAACAACAAATAGAACTAACAAAATATATCAACATTGATAATAAAATAATAATAAAATACTTTTTGTAACAATATACGGGTCATTGACTTAATAAGTAAAAGTTCCAAAACGAATATATTGTGAGACTCTTAAGTCCGTGTGAAATTTCATAATACAGGGTGATTTTTTTTTAAGTTGTGAAAGTAAAACCCTATAACAAAAGAACCATTGATCCAAATGACCAGAAATTTCACCAGTATGCTTCCAAAGCAATGGGAATTTGTTAGGCGCAGTTAAAAATAAATTAAAATTGCACCGACAGATGACGCTGTAAGTTAACATCAACTGGTCTTCTTCCTCTACTAGGTTTTACGCCAAGTAAACCAGTCTGTTCAAATTTCAAAACCATTTTCCGTAGGTATTGTGTCATCATTGGATCTTTTTTTAATTCTAAAGTGTCCTAAATGTCCTAAGAGCAATTGCTGTGCTGTCATTATTCTGATAATACAGTTTCACTAACAACGCACGGTCCATCAATGGCAGAGTCATTGTTAGGATATCCGTAGAATAATGAACACGAGGTGTGCGTGCTTTACGTTTTAAAAGCCACTGTGCGTGTGTCGTGCACAAGCTCGTCTCCCGACTTTACTGCATATACAGCGCCATCTGTCGGTGGGATTTTAAGTTTTTTTTAACCACGCATAAAAAATTCCCATTGCTTTGGGAGCACACTAGTAAAATTTCAGGTCATTTGGATCAGTGGTGCTCTTGTTATAGGGTTTAACTTTCACAACTTTAAAAAAAAAATTCACCCTGTAGTTGAGATGAAATAGGTTTTCGTAGATCCAGTGAAATATTCCCAGATATTATATCACAATATTCAAAATTTTTATTGGTTTATGTAAAAAGCATTTTCTTTATTTTTTAATCATTCCTTACAAACTATATGGTGTTTTTTTTAAATAATGAATAATAATCATAAGCTTGTGACATTTTGTTGGGGGTGAAGCATAAAAGATCTAAACTGTATAAAATTTACAGCTCAGAAAACCACCTTCCCTGTAAATACACATTATAAATCGAAATTCTAAATTAAAAGTTTGCAAATATGTATTCATAGACTAAAAACAAAAACATTGAAGAAGTTGTAAGAAGCGATTTTGTTCTCCGAAAATGATAAAACGGGAAAACTTAATGAAACTATAGCGTGACGACGACGCGCTGGTGGCATTTGTCGAAAATATGTTCAACCGAAAACAAGCAGGAGAAAAATACAGACAGATAATGAAAGACTTTGGCATTAAAAAAAGCAAAAAGTTACCAAATGTTTTCCGTTTTCTTATAATGAAAAAAAAAGAACGCTTTAATCTTTCTGATATTTTTTGAAGTACTATTTCGAAATACCGTAATATATCAGTTAAATTTTCTTATTATAAGAAATAATCTACAAGGGTAAGTCATTAAGTAAGTCACAAAAGATAATTAAATAATAACTTACAATGATATTCACGTCAAAACTATTTTTATTTCTCAAGATATTCTCCACCAATATTTATGCACTTATATCACCGTTTTATCAGTGCCCCAACACCAGCTACATAACATTCTTTGGGTTGCTGTCTCAGCCACATTAGCACTTCAAGTTGAACCTTTTCATCATCTGTGAACATCATCTTGCTTCCAAGATGAATTTTTAGTGGACTAAACAGATGCACATCGCTTGGGGCTAAGTCGAAGCTGTATGGTGGATGTTGAAGAAGTTGCGAGATGATGTTCACAGATGATGAAAAGGTCCATATTGAAGTCCTAATGTAGACACAGCAACCCTGAGACAGCAGCCCAAAGAATTGTATGTAGCTGGTGTTGATGCACTGATAAAACGGTGATATAAGTACATAAATATTGGTGGAGAAAATGCTGAGAAATAATAATAGTTTTGAAGTGAATGTCATTGTAAGTTATTATTTAATTATCTTTTGTGACTTACTTAATGACTTACCTTCGTACTATTAAAATCTTAGACAGTCGAAAACTTTTAAGAAATAATTCTGTTCATAAGCTTGTTGGTGTTTAGAAATGTATTTAGGTGTTTTAAATTCCATAAAGATAGATATAAATTATATTTCTGTAGGTCAATCGAAATGTTCGTGGATATCGCATAGTAGTTAAGTATTTGTTTTGTGTTTTATACAAAAAATCAGGTATTTATTTCTTTATTTAATTTTGAATAAACTTTTCTAAACTGTTTGTTTTTTAACTAATGTATAAGAGTCATAAGCTTATGTCTTTTAGGAGATGTAAATCGTAAAATACCTAAACTATACAATATTTATAGTGGATGCAGTTCTTCTCGAAAGATATGCATAAAAAAATCGAAGATCTAAATTAAAAATTTGCGATCGTCTAAAGAGAACATTGAAAGAGTTATAAGAAGCAATTTTGTTCTCAGAAAATGAAAAACAGGAGGAGCTTAATGAAACTATAGCGTGACAACGCGATGTGCAGTGGCATTTGTCGAATGTATGTTCATCCGAAAACAAGCGGGAGCAAAACACACGTAGATAATGAAACATTTTAGCATTAAGAATGTGTTACCAAAGTAGAAGGCGGGTGATGCACAAATTTTCCCCCCTTATAGAGATGATTTTTTATTTCCTTTTTCTAAGATGTTATGACTGTATTAATATCATTTAGGATCTGCATTTATTGCCTCTCTGATTGATTTTTCTTTGAAGATTGTTCAATGTGTTATACAAGATTAGAAACGTACAGGTTTATTTAGGACATTTTACAACACTTCAATTATTTTTTTTTCTTTATGTGAAGCGCTTATAATACTACAGTAGTTTTTTATATGTTATTAAAAATATCGAAACGTAAAACATATAAAAAAAACTAGGATTATGGTGTTATGAGCGCTTCACATAAAAAAAAATCAAATTGATATAATTCAGATGCTTTAAAATTTTCTAAATAAACCTGTGTTTCTCATCTTGCGTAACACATTTAATAATCTTTAAACAAAAATCAATCAGAGAGGCAGTAAATGCATATCCGAAATGATATTAAAACAACCAAATAATCCTGTGTTTCTGATATGGTATTACACATTTAAACAATCTTCAAACGAAAATCAATCCGAAAGGCAGTAAATACAGACCTTATATGAAATTAAAACAATCAAATAAACCTGTATTTCCAATCATGTAATAACACATTTAAACAATCTTCAATCAAAAATATAAAAAGGCAGTTAATACAGATCATAAATGATACTAAGACAATAAAATAAACCTGTGTTTCTGATCAAGTATAACACATTTAAACAATCTTCAAGCAAAAATCAATCAGAGAGTAGTAAATACAGATCCTAAATGATACTGAAACAACCAAATAAACCTGTGTCCCTGATCTTGTATAATTCATTCAAACGAAATCAGAGAGGCAGTAAATACAGACCTTGAATGACATTAAAACAATCAAATAAACCTCTGTTCTTGATCTTGTGCAGCACATTTAAACAATCTTCAATCAAGAATTAATCAGAGAAGCAGCAAATGTAGATCCTAACTGACATTAAAACAAATATAACTGTGTTTCTGATCATGTATAACACATTTAAACAATAATCAATCAAAATCAAGAAGAGAGGCAGTAAATGCAGATCCTAAATGATCAAATATATCTGTTTTTTTTTTTTTATCTTGTATAACACATTTAAACAATCTTCAAACAAAAATAACAGATAAGCAATAAATACAGATCCTAAATGATATTAAAAAATCAAAACATCTTAGAAAATGGGAAACAAATTTTTACCCTTGTCGGATGCTACAAATGAACCTTATTTACCTACCTCCTGTTTTTAGATTCATTGCAATAATAAAAAAAAAAAACCTCTTTAATGCTTCTGGATATTCGTAACATCAGAACATGTTATATTTTATTATTTTAGGAGAAAATTTAATACAGTAATCCCTCAACATTCGAGGTTTTACCATTCGCGAGTTTTGATTACTCGCGAAAATGAAAATGCGGAAAACTTAACATTCGCGAGAATCTGACTTGATTATTCGCGATTTTTTATTTTAATGATATCTTTGCTTTTTCAGAATTTACAGTGGTTAAAGATTGTTTGCCTCTTTTTTTTCTCAGTATGCATTTACAAATCAATTTTCAGTTGTCTACTGAAAAAGGAGCGAGTGTTGTAGGAAAACAAAATAATAACAACAGCAGAATACCCATTGCAATGGGGATATTAGAAATAGTAAGGTAACGGAATCTTCAATCTATTAATTTAAAATGTGCTTGTGCAGGTTCTCGTAGAAATGGAGATGAAGTTGACTGTATTATCTCTTTGCTATTAGAGAGAGAGAAGAAAATTACTTTATTTTAAAAAAACTATGCCTTTTAGCTGTAATTATTTCTCCAGTCAGTTAATTTGAATTAGCTTCATTAAATAAATTTCGGATATATGAATATGTGTGTATATTCAGACATATATGTTATGCATAACGTATTGTTAATATATATATCGTTTAATTCGTTGAAATGCTGTGCCACTCTAATTAAAATTTTATAGAACGTTACTCCTTTTTTAGTGCAGAGAGATAGACCCAACATTCGCGAGGTTTTCCTGTAACGTAACCCTCGCGAATGTTAAGGGATTACTGTATTAAAAATTTAGCCAACCGAAATACTTTAAGAAATAATCGTGTTAGTGATTTAGAAATCTATTTGGGTGTTTTAAATTTAATGATAATAGATATAAAATATATTTCTACGTATTAACCAAATATTCACAGATATATATCAAAATATTCGATATTTTTCCTCCTTTTTATGTAGAAAGAATTTATTCATTTATTATTTTTAATGATTCCTTTTATCTGTCTAACTTTTAAATAATAAATATGTATCATAAGCTTATCTTATTCCCTTGCAGTAAAATGGTAAAAAAATCTAAACTATACAATATTTATAGTTCATGAAACCATCTCTCCCAAAGATATACATAAGAAACAGAAAATCTAAATTAAAAAATTGGGAATTTGTAGCCAAATCTATCGACTACAGAGCACAGTGAAGGACTTGTAAAGAAGACATTTTGTTTCAGATACAGTGAAATAACGGGAAAAATTTAATGAAACTATAGCGTGACGACCTTGACATTTGTCGAAAATAAGTTCATCTGGGAACAAGACGCGGAAAACACAGTGAGAAAGATAATGAGAAATTTTGCATTAAAAAAGATTATCAAAAAACATTTATTTTTCTTCCATGAAAGAAAAAGATCTTTTTTTAATGGTAATGATATTTTTTGAGGCACTGTTTTGGAATATTGTAACATTAGAACAGGCTAACTTATTATTATTATTATAAGGAAAAATTTATTGCTAAAAATTTAGCCAATTGAAATAACAAGAAACAATTGTGTTTCGTGAGCTACTTATGATTTTAAAATGTTTTTAGGTAGGATACAGTTGGGTAAAACTGTATAGTCGGGGGGAAAACCAGATATCTCGGATATGACTCCATTAGAGAAACCCTTTATCGGGTCATGATTAAAATACAAGGCAAGAAGAAGAAACGGTCATTACGATATCTCTATACTAGCATTTGTGTAGTTTCTGTGTTGGAAAAGTTTATTTTATCACTTGTTGTTTTAATGTTTGAAAGTTTTCGAAATTCTTAAATATGAACTCATTTAAAGTTACTGAAAGTTGTTATATTATTATGTGTAGCATATTTAATAAGAATTTATTCTTCACGGTGAAGCTATTGCTAACATTTATACGTGGGTTTTTTATGATCTGCTTTGCGATGCTCATTGTCTTGGGATAAGACTGGATATCCTACGTGTGATTAAAACAGACTATTGGAAAACCATGCTTGAAGTGCCTGAAAACAATGCTTAAAGAATAGGCAGCCGAAACTGTATGGACGAGAGTAACTATGGTTTTTTTAAAGCTGATAAAGTGGTGAACTTCTTTTCTGCAATTCTCAAATTGTAATGAAGGCAATCATCTTTTTGCTTTTATATATTAAATTGCTAGACTTATAATTAACATATTGCTAGTTAAGATACTTAATTAAAATTGTAAAAGAATATTTTGTTCATTTTCAAAAAGAAAGTCTAAACTCTTTCACTTACTATTGTGGCAGAGCACCTAGCTACTCTTTTATAAGGATACTCTAGTGACAGGGTGAGTTTTGAATTATTGCGTTCGATCTTAGTGTTCTGAATCACTAACATTTGTGCGTGAATGAGCTATCTCTTCTGTCATTCTTTAAGTTTCGCGAAGTGCGTATGCTTGCTTCTCCAGAAATATGGTTGTCATGGTTATTTTAGCAATTTTATGTTAATTGGGTAACTATAGTTGTGTAGTTGACCAACGTGATGAGATATAATGCGGTAGTAGATAATTCGAAGGATTTTGAATGGATCTCACCCACGTGTAATCAAGTTCTCTCGTGCGATTTACGCCACGTGTTGACCTCGGGTGATTCCCGTCTAGCAGTTTTCGATAGAGTCAGAGGTTGAGAGTTTTTACCTATTTTGTAAGAAGTTGAGCTTTTTACTTCAAATAAAGAAGCATCGGGATTTACGGGATTCCGTTTATAATTTATATTATAGACCGGGAGGCGGCAGCACAGACAATCACCTCATCGAGTTCACGGCTGAAATTCCAGAATTAGTTAAAACTCGATGCGCATATTAAAACGCAATCGGTCTGCCAAGTCATATCTTGGTGGAAAACACGTGAAAACCCGATTTTATCGGTTGACTCGTAGGTTTACCATTGTGTTTTCCTGCACCCAAAAGTATGAAAACATGGAGAACTGGGTGCAGGAAAACACAATGGTAAACCTACGAGTCAACCATTAAAATCGGGTTTTCACGTGTTTTCCACCAAGATATGACTTGGCAGACCGATTGCGTTTTAATATGCGCATCGAGTTTTAACTAATTCTGGAATTTCAGCCGTGAACTCGATGAGGTGATTGTCTGTGCTGCCGCCTCCCGGTCTATTATCTTCTAAAGCGAATTTCTTAGGTTGTAAAACGAATGGTGTGGACATTGGGAACCCCGTTTAAGTGTGTTATAATTTAACAAGTTTTTGGGAAAAGATTTTTTTCTTTTCTTAAATTGAGCTTATTTTTGACCATTTGGATTAAATCTACCCGCTTTACTGAAATATTTCCTGCTAACTGTTAGAAATAAATTGTTGTGCTCTTTTAAATATGTGCCATGGCCTTCATTCAAGTTGATAGCTCCCAAGGCATGTCACACTATTAGATTAGCTAGCATACCATGGCGTTGTAAGACCGGACGATTTGACTTTTTCTAGAGAACCATTTATTAATAAAATGTGGTAAACTAATCATATTTATAAACATAGCATTGTATACGGTTAAGTGCAGAGTATTTTTGAAAAGATTTATTAAATTCTGTTGGAGATTCTGGTTTCAATAAGCAACTAATAATACTTTTCCCTGCTTTAAATTTTATGAAAATTGATCTAAATAGATTTCTGCAGGTTAACTAAAATATTGATAGGTAACATAGATCCGAAAAAAATTGATAGAAAAACCCAGTGTATATCTAAATATATATTTGTCTTACGTGGCGCGAAAATAGGGCTGAATTTGTAACTTATGGTTTGGCAACAACTGTAGTTTCCAGAGCTCAGACCAATGAACAGACTATATTGTGTTAGATCAGTTCCGCCTCCAATATGGCAGTCAGTGTGAGAGCAGTGAAACTATAGAATGAAACTCAAACTAGCAATTATTAAAAATAAAATAACACGTACGTAATCCAAAGCGTCTGAGATGATTCCTCATTTTAATTATGAGCAATATCGTTAATTTCAAATGAATTCTCAACTCTTATTTAGAATTCATTTACGAATTTCACTCACTCAAAAGTCGGAGACAAAAAAATCAACTGTCTAGATTGCCCCTGCCGCCATCTGTTGCTGTATTGATGAAGTAAAAAATAATTTATTTTGTAAAAATCTATAATCAATTAGAACAATAAAATGTCGAACGAAATTTAAACAATGACAAACAAACTATCTTCCTATCACGTAGTTTTTTTTTCTAATGAATTTAAGTCGTGCTGTACAAAAGATCCTTTTTTCATAGTATTTAAATGATTTATATGCCCATTGGATGCACCAACTAAATGCATTTTCAGTTGTGTTTTCAACGGAGAATTACTTTTTTACATTAAAAAAAATTGTCAATTTCATATGTTCAAATGTTTTATGGTAGAATTTATTCCGGCTAGAATTGCTGAAAAAAAGGGCGAGCGAGCGAAGCGAGCTGTGACCGCGTAGCGGTCTCAATGTGAATTGCTTCGCAATTCACGGGGGATTGGCGAGCGTGAGCGAGTAGGGGGCTGAGCCCCCTAGTATAATGTAATTTTCAGCATTAATGAAATATTACCATTTTTTATCTTCAATTGAAAAAAAAGCTTTAATAATTCTAATATTTTTCAAAACTGTATTATATAATCCTGTAAGGCTAGAATATGCTATCTTATTATTATTATTATTATTATTATTATTATTATTATTAGCAAAACTGCCTAATCGTACCACTCAAAGTAACATATAAAGCAACTAACCTGTTTTAGTGAACTACGGATGATTTAAAAAATCAGTGAAATTGAGGTGCAGTTATTTCATTATTGCACCTCAAAAGCTTAAGTTCTCAAGATCCCGAATCATTATAAAGAACACGAATTAGGAAATTAATTGGTGAAGCTTATGAGGTTTTTTCTGCTTTATCTGATGATGAGGGAAGGGAAACATGTGTACGAAATACATTGTGAATTTCGTTGCCCTCTGTACCAACTAGAAAACGTGAAATTCAATTACGAGTTAAATTCATAAGTTACCTTGATTTGTGCCGATTGCAAGGAATTCGAAGAGTCTGATGCGTTTATTCATTGACCACTATGAACTGGACCCATTAGATTATGCATTGCATTAGATTATTGCTTTGTACCAGGGCTGTTGTCTCGAATGATTCTGTACATTTTTTTTATTATTCCACACAACATACAGTTCTTGTTACAATTGATCCACATGACCGATAGTACAAGTTACAATGCACAGCACAAAGAAAAAAAATGCCTTGTGCCAGCAGTGACATTCGAATCCCTTCTCCTACGTTCGCAAGTGATTTGTGGAATGGCGATATATTACACTTCGCGTATATAAATAAATAAATAAATAAAACATACGTGTCGCCATTCACGTCGCCAATTTGGGGTTTTGAGAAACTAACTTTTTTACTGTTAGGGTTGTTTTCTCTGCAGTGTTCAAATATTATAAGTAACTTTTTATACTCTTCAATTGAACTGGAACTTTGTGCATGTATTCTACTCTCAAAAGCATTCCCGTTTTGTTACCGATTTTTGCTCGAGAGTTTATGATTTCAATTTGATTTTCTATATGTTCCTCGGCTGTTAATTTTCGTTAAATTGCACTAACCGGATAGAAATTTTAATGCCTGATGGAGGTGGAACTCCGGGTAGCTTTTTCAGAAAGCCTCACATTTTCAAGACCGGCTTGGCGAAAAAGAGAAAGCGCAGCCAGTTCTATCGCCAGTCGTCGTCCATGCTTTCTGTTTTGATCTGAACTTTACTGTGAAATCGTGGCGGACCAAATAGTCCCTTTCTGTGTGTGTGGTGTGTGGAGAGATGGCGGGGGGGGGGGGGGGGGGGGCAGGGGGAGAAAAAGTTAGAATGATTATCTATTGTTACTTAAAAGAAAAAGTAAGATAACTAAAGTAATTTTTAAACTTTGTTGGCTCGTGAAGAGGACAAACTGAAGAAGAAAAAAGTTTTATTTAAATTTGAATTATATGTATTATGAAATTAAAAGCATTTAAATATCAAAAAGTTCTTTGTTTTAAACCAATGTATTAAATGTAAACCACAGTAAAACAACATTTCCTCATACTATCTTCTCCACTTGATAACATAGCTGGGAAAAAACAAAACAAAACAGAAACGCTCTCTTCGCTGCAGCAAATAAATGTGCTGTTTGTTACATGTTTGACGTTGCAAACAAGAAGGGGCGCGTATTCTGTACGTAGCGTTGGATTCAGCACCACGCCAACTGTAGCTCTCGCGCCAAGGTGCTGAAATCGTGAGTCTTTCCGAAAAAGCCTCCGGGTATCTTCCGAGACAAAAATGATGATTACAAATAAAATAAATAATTTTTTTTTAAGTTACATTAAATGTTTTATTAATTATAAGTTTTTAAAAGCCACTTTGAGTATTTATCGGTGTTATTTATGTCTAACCTATCATGCTTTTAACTGAACATAAACTGAAACTGACTGTATTTGCCTGAGAGATTTATGTATTCCATCGTAAAAAACGCATTGTTAATAATTTGAGCTCTGTAATATAAAAGGTAAAATTTTAATAATAAAATTTAATTTAATTTAACTGGAGGAAGCAGGCTGCACATAAATTAATAAAAAGAAAACTGCCCAGTTAAACTGAGGGCATTGAGCTCACAGGCTATTCACACTAATTGTATATTATACTCTTATTTCAAAGAATTTGAAGTATGCCCATCGAAAAAAAAATAATCAACAATATATTAAGGGGGGGGTCATCCCCCCGTTACCCCCCTCCTAGTTAAATAATGAACCCCTTAAACTAATCAGGGAAGTCTCTAATTACAATGAATATATATACAAAATTTGAAGAATCAGATAATTCTGCATGAAAAACCCATTTATCTAAATTAAGGGGGGATTAGCCCCCCTCCCCTTTCCCCCTTTATACTTAACCAATGAACCCCCAAAACTATTCAGAGAAGCGCATTATCACAATGAACCTATATACAAAATTTGAAGAAAATCGGATAATTTTGCATGAAAAACTCATTTATCTAAATTAGGGGGGATTATCCCCCCTTTTCCCCCTTTAGACTTAACTAATGAACCCCCAAAACTATTAACAGAAGCGCATTATCAAAATGAACCTATATACAAAATTTGACGAAAATGGGATAATTCAGCATGAAAAACTCATTTATCTAAATTAGGGGGGGGGGGGTTATTCCCCTCCTTCCCCCCCCCCTTTATACTTAACCAATCAATCCCGAAAAATAATCAGGGAAGCGTCTTAACCCAATGAACCTATAAACAAATTTTGAAGCAAATGGGATAATTCTGCATGTAAAAACCATTTATATAAATTAAGGGGGATTAGCCCCCCCCCGTTCCCCCCCTTTATACTCAACCAATCAATCCCGAAAACTAATCAGGGAAGCGCCTTAACACAGTGAACCTATAAACAAAATTTGAAGGAAAACGGATATTTCTATGAAGAGTTATCGCGTTACGTACATACATACATACGTACGTACGTACGTACATACAGAACCGGCGAGCACATAAGCTCTCAGGCTTTGATAGCCTGTGAGCTAAAAAGTAATATTTTTTTCTGAACCGCATGTAACAATCAGCCAAAGAAAAGAGAAAAAAGAAAACTATATGCATTTTAATCACCAAATTATACCCTCCCCCCCCCTCAAAAAAAGGGTCTTTTTACGTTTTATGTTTTTAAAAAAGTTTAAGAGTTTATACTCTGAAATTTTCAATACGAACACATACCAAAAGGGAAGTCATTCGGTGAGCTTAGGATATTATGCAGGTTTAAACTTTGGAAGTCCTAATATTAAATTCATAAACAAAAATTGAAAATCAGTTTTAAGAGCCCACGCTTATAACGCGAAGACGCTGTCAAGCTAACGTTAAACAATGGTGGAGTTCTTTTCAAATTTTTCGTTTGCATTTCAACATTTTTAATGATTTTTTTCTTTTTCTTTTTGACATAGGATATCCGATGTCGATACCAAACTGGGTATCTTTCTATTTTTTCGATTTCGATTCCAGTTTTTTTTATTATTATTATTATTTATTTATTTATTTATTTTTGGAGGATATATCCTCAGATAAAAAAAAACAGCAATCAAAATCGAAAAAATATGAAAATACCCGACCAACCTCAAATTACCTTTGGGGAAAAAATTAAAAATATTAAAATTCAAAACACTGCGATTTGCGTAACAATCATTTGCGAGGGTTTTCGCGTTACTAGCGCAGGTTCGTAACAAGTTAAAAAATACATTTTAACCATCAGATGAAAACATGTAAACTCTTTAAACGATTTTACACTCAGCTAAAAGGAAAAAAATAGTTTAATGAAACTATAGCGTGACGACCTCGTTGTCGGAAAGGTCTCGAAAACAAGTTACATGAAGAGGGAGAGGGGGGGGGGGGCAATTGAGTGATTTTAGCATTAAGAAAAGATTACCGAAAATCTTTGTTGCACCCCCTCACCCCCTTCTGCCATTAAATAAAAAAGTATTCTCTAATGTTTCTATCATTTTTTGCGTCTCTATTTTGGGTTTTCCTTGATTAGAACACGGTATCTTTATATTATAAATAAATTTGTACAACATAAAAAAATTCACCCTCTCAAAAAATTTTAAATTTTATTGTATTCGTGAATTAAAGATATTTTATGCATTTAGCTTTTTTTTATGTTAAAAATATTTAACTATTATATTAACTTTCCCATGCAAAATAGTTTTTTTTTTTTCTTTTACTCCAAGTTACATGAAAGATTAATTTCTTCTTTGGCATTTTATGGAAAAAAATACAATGTTAAATGGATGCAAAAAACTGCAAGCAAATATTTCTTTGTCTGGGATATATATATATATATATATATATATATATATATATATATATATATATATATATATAGTAATAGAAAAGTCTTCAATCAGTCTTTCAATATCATGAAAATTATGATAACATTACATGAATATTAGATAAATGTAAAAGAAAAAAAATAAGAAGTTAACATCGATATCAAAACATGTGGTGGTCTTACTGAAGTTGCACGATAACATTTTATACAGGGTATTATAAGAAATAGTTTTGGTCTTTGATCATTTACAATATAAATTATATTTTTTACATGTACACATTCGTATATAAAACATTATGAAGTTATCAAGTTTTTATATAAATCAGGGATCGCCAAATGGTCCATGTCGAGCCCTGGGGATGCCAATATAACGCTGAAAGAGTCAATTTGACTTCAGGATCTATTGGGGGTCAGTGGAAAGCATATATTAAAAAATCTTCTATTATCCGAAGAAAACTAAGAAAGGGAAGTGTCTTTCGTACTTTAATTCAGAAGCCATGATGTTATACCACAGTTGATACTTGTTCTTCTTATGTAGAAAAAAATACCGAAAGTGGATAACTATAATGTTTCATTACATCATATAAAATATAATTACGTACAGAAATTTATGTCTCCAACTCTCTCTCTCTCTCTCTCTCTCTCTCTCTCTCTCTCATTGACATAAGTGCGCCAAATTACCGTTACCTTGATTAGACTTGGCAAAATCTGGAAATAGCCAAAAAACGAACGTAAATTCTATACACAGTTCAGATATTCTTGTCGAAAAAATTTGACGACCTTTGATATAAATACACTTTTATTTTCACTCTTTTTTTCATTTTTTTTTATTTTAAAAGGATATATATTTATGAATAATATATGTATGGATAGTTTTAATGTGTATGGAACGACTTATTTGCGCAATACAGGCACAGTTCTTGAAAGTTCTTTACAATTGAGCATACTCTCCTTTGATATTTCTTGTAGTTGGTAACAGACAGTGTAAAATTGGGAAAATTGGCCGAGTATGGAAGCCAATAACATAACAAAAAATAATCGTACTGGAATGTTCTTCCAAAGCAGGTCCAGGACAATAACATCTAGCCTCTCAATACCAAGGAAACGATTTGTAACCGTGTAATATGTGTGCCTTCTGTTTGATAACCATTCTGTTGGAACATATTTGAAAATGGGAATTTGGCTTGTATATCTATCTGTACACCCAGTCCTATCCGTCCATCCGGCACCGGTTAAGCATAGGTATAGCTAGTTCGATCAAACTACGATGTTTTGTTCACGATGACATAGATCGTATTACTTAATGAAAATTCATTAATTACATTAATTTTAAATTATTTCCCAACAATATTGTTGTGTTAATATATCAACAAAACTTCATTTGTTTTCGAGATAAACTTCCAGATATGCCTCATTAAATATCTTTTGTTAATAAAATAATTTCGTGGACACATAACTTTTAAATTGAAATGGAAAAAAAATGGGAGAAAAGTAAAGTCTGAAAAATGTAACATAATCTATGAATAATGCAATAATTTTTCTTTCGAATTAACTTTCATTCTGTACATTTCTTACCAAAGCAGAAAATCTGAATTTTGTTTTCGCAAAAATAACTTTAATTCTCAAAGCATCTATTAATTAAAATCTAGTGTTCTCTTTTTCATTATTTTAATTTACTTTTACATTAAAAGAAGTGTTAAACCGCAGTTAGCTTTCAACCGCTTTTTTATGTTCAACAACTTTTGGAGTACGAATCTATAGAATGCAGAAAAAAAATTGATACAGCAACTACATAAAATTAACTCTATTACTTTTATTAATATAAAAGCAGTTATGAATAAATGATCAAAGTAATTATTCTTATAAAGAATCTTGAAATTTTCTCAACAAGAAACTAAAGTTTGAGCCGACTTTTGGAAAAATTATACGTTAATGCTTATAATTTCGTTACGTTCTTAATTTTCGGAGAAACGAAGGACACAGAAAAAAAAGGTCCCTCTTTATTTCGTAGAGCAAATTAACTAATTTGTGGCACTTCCGTTTCCGGTTGTAATTATGCAAATTAAATAACGGGCTACTTTGTGTTGCTCTTTTTTGCATATTTATTTTTCTTCATTCCCTTTATAAGAAGAGGAACTAATTTTCAACTTAAGTACTTTTAGCGCTATAAGCCTGATTTTTTTTTCCGACGCTTTGTACGTGAAATATTAGAAAGATTTTTGAAATATTAGAAAGAAACTGGAGTGCAACTGAGAAAAGTTGTTTCATTCTAATGTGTTTAGCGGAATGTGTTACAGTTTTTGTGTTGATTAATGTTTCTGGGATAACAAAAACAAGTATTTTATCTTATTAAATGTAATCCAATTATTCGTTCAAAGATACGCATTAAATTACTTAAATGTGAAGTGGCTTAAGGGATAAAAAAGGATTTTTAATTTGGATTTTTAATTCTCTATAAAGAAATAAAAAGAAAGAAGCTCTTAAATTCAACTTTTTGGGAGGATGCGGGGGGGGGACATACGTTGACTCATAACTTGGATTTGGATGCATTAACTTTGTTTTTGTTATTGTTTGTTCATTTGTGAAAGTGCACTTTTTGCGTTTGTATGTTGTATGAATTTTATTAGGATTCCATGATGAACTGTCTATCTGTCTATTTGTCAACCCATCACAACTTAACTGTCGCAGAAATTATTGTGTTATTTCTTCATTTGTAAAAGTACATTTTTGCGTTATTTTGTTTGAATATCATTATTATTCTATGATGAACTGTTGTCTGTTGCTTTATGTCGGTCTATTTGTTAATGCATCAATGTTTAATCTTCAGAAAAGTTGTAGTTTGTTCATTTGTAAATGTACACTTTGTGAGTATTATTAGGATTCCATGATCATCTGTTTGTCTATTTGTCCGTCCATCAAAAGTTAACTGTCACAAAAGTTATAATTGTTGTTTGTTCATTTGTAAAAGAAGGTTTTTGTGAGGTGTTGTGTTAATATTTCTAAGATTTTGTGATGAACTGCCTGTCTATTTGTTAGTCCATTGAAGTTTAACTTTCGCAAAAGTTGTTGGAGTTTTTTGTTTGAATGTTATTAGTATTTATAATGAACTGTCCATCTGTTTGACAGTCAATCAAATGTTAATCATCGGAAAAGTTGCTATTGTTTGTTCATTTAAAAAAGTCGTTTGTTTTTCGATACACTATAACCTTTACAACAGTAGTTGATTTTTTTGTGTTCATTTGTAAAAGCACATTTTACATGTTGCATTCTCCAGTCTTATTTGTACATTTTCTCCAAAAATCAAATAATAAATTCTAAATGGCATAAATTGAATGCAACAAAATTGACTTATTGAGGAAGTAGTCACATAAATTGCAATTTAACCGTTATCTATTGTCCAATAAGTATAATTAATGACAAACAGTCTCCTAATCCTTAAAAAATATAATTTTAAAATTTAAGGATACATATTTCTGCCTTGTTTCGTCGTGGATATATTTCTCCATCTACATATACCAGCTAACTATATTATGCAACAGAATTAGCGATAAATATATTTTTTTCAATTTCAAGTATACATAACGCAATACCAAATATATGATTAACGTATATAAGCGTGTTAAATAATAAAGTTTCTAACAGCAATGTGAAGTATATTCAATTTCAGGCATACAGAACTCAGTCCTAAAAGATTTTAATATTTCTATATATGCAGTATCCTCTCTGATAGATGGACAATTAGTACTTAAAAGCTAAGTATTCTTGTTTTCCAAAGCACATAATACGCGAGAAGAGTGCGTAAACTTCATACAATGAAATGACGTATGTTTAACCTAAGATTTAATCCATCTTTCGTGACAAATTACTCCTTAGATCTGATCCTTCAGAAACTTACTAAGCATAATCGCAATAACATATGAGGATGCTGCCGCCAGAATATTGATATGAGAACGGATCTTGATCCAGTCAGCAGCGTGGAGATGGTAAGAGATAGTTAATGGTGCACAGCTTGCTATCGTTTTATCAGGAATAGTGCTTGATTTATAAAGCAATCAAAGATGAGAATTCCGAATATTTGTTATTATAATATCTCTTCTTTCAACGACTTAATTATTGTAACAATAGAGAAGCGTTGTCTGTTGCTTTATTCACGAAGTAAATGTTTTTTTTTATGCTTTATTTATCTTTGTAAGCATATCTGTTGCATTATTTACCTATATTTATAGTAAAAAATTTTGCTAACAGAAATATGAATAGCTTTAAACATATTAAACACTATTAAAAATGAATTTGAATATCCTATATCATTAAACTATAGATAAAATGCTTAAGTGATACAAATAACAGAAAAGGCTTATAAAAACTTTTTAATGATCGACATATGTTTCAACGCTCATATACGGCGCCATTTTCAAGTCCTTATTATATGACTTATTATAGTACTTATTGTTTTTATCCTATATCATATAAAATTACTTCTAGGATAAATGGGTAACACAATTAATTTCAAACGTGTAAAAATCAATTATAAAGATACATATGCAATAATCTAACAAACCGACAACTGTTATTTAAGAGATTACGTTTCTGCCTTACAAAAGCTTATATTACGCGACAATAGTGCATAACCCTTATGCAGTAAATGACATATGTTTAACTTATGTTTTAATCCATCTTGCGTGATAGATAACCCCTTAGGTCTAATCCTTCAGAAACTTGCTAAGCATAATCACAATAACAGATGACGTTGCTGCAGCCTTAATATGGGTATGAGAATGAATCTTGATCGAGTCAGCAGCTTGGAGATGGTAAGAGAGATAGTTAATGTGGCATCGCTTTGGCTATCGTTTTATCATGGAACAGTGTTTGAAGTATGAAGCAATCAAAGACGAGAATTCATATTATTAATTGCTGTAATATATCTTCTTTCGTTAATGAAATTATTGTTATTTCAGAGAAAAGTTATTTATTTGCTCTATTTATCTGTATAAGTTACTTAACCGTTTAGTTGAAATTTGGGAAATATTTTATTGTTATGAGAACATCAAGCAAATAAAATAAAATAAATGATTATGAACATACAGGGTGATTACAATTAAAGTCCCACTTTCAAAATGCTGTAAAAAAGGAACCATTGGTCAGAATGACTTCAAATTTGAACTTAATATACTGGAAGAAGGAGGAAACGGTATGGCACAAGAAAGAGAAAGTTCCAAAGTCTATCAATAGATGGCATTGTAAGCGGCATACTATGCAAATTAAAAGACATTCATGCGCAATTAAAAACCAAATCATTGTGTGCTTTTTATGCGGTTTTTGGGCCAAGGGTAATTAAAAACCGATTTTTCCCAAAAAATGGGGTACGACCTTGCCGCTTGGGCTTTTCACTAACAGTACCACAACTGTTGACTGATTTGGAAATAATTTTTTCCGTCAAACTACCAAAACACTCATACACATTGGTACGGTTGATTTACTGTGCAATTCATGCCAAAGCCGTCGTATTTCGATTAAAAATGTCACTTGTAGCCGAATCCACTTTCGTTATGCCACTTACAGCGTCATCTATTGATACCGTTTGGAAGTTTTTCTTTCTTATGCCATGCCGTTTCGCCCTTCTTCCAGTATATTCAGTTCAAATTTGAAGTCATTCTTACCAGAGGTTCTTTTTTTACAGCATTTTGAAAGTGAGACATAATTATAATACGTAATTATAATCACCCTGTATATTAAAAAGCAAAAAACATGTCCGTGAGTAACGATGACGTCATATTGACGGTGGCAACACCTGACCAATAAGTTTCGTTTTTACTGCACATTTTTTAACTTCTAAATATCGCACATTTCAATTTTTAGCCCGTCGAATAGGGAAACAAGAACGAAAAATCATGCGTCAAGCATAGATTATGTAGCACTTTCCAACGCTTCCAAAATAATTTTACAAATCATACCGTTTAATAAGCTAAAAGATAACATCCAAGTAAACAATTTGGAAAACGCATAACCTATTTAAAAACATAATTTCAGGAATTTTCAACATATACAATATTCGGAAAAATATCCGAATACTTTTATTCAGCCCTGTATAGGATCTATAGGTTTGTATATATACTACATAGGATGCTAAATTTTAGTTCAGTTAGGAAACGCGTAGCACAGTTTAAAATTCTCCATCTGGACTTTGTCAATAAACGGAAATGTGTTCGCGAACTTTTGTGCTTCCCTGTATAGGATCTACAGATTTTATACACACCACGTAATAGACAAAAAGCGAGTTAAAATTAAAATCGCGTTCAGTAACTTAAAACGCACTTCCAGGAATTATTGTTAACAGACAGTAGAGAATTATTTTGTGTGTCCCTGTAAATGAACATGACTGCTATATACACACTATTCTGTAGTAAGCCTCTTGTAATGCACATTAGTGATATATATAAATTTCAGTGCGTTTAAAATAGTGAAACATTATTTAAATAAACCGCAGACGATTTTTCTCCATAGACGTAATGCAACGGGATTTTTTGACTGTCCCTGTAAATTAACTTTAAGTGCTATGCACACCCTATTCCATATTAATCTTCTTCTAATGCACCTTGATATATATAAATTTCAATGCGTTTAAATTAGTGAAACATTATTTAAATAAACCGCAAATGATTTTCCCCCATAGACCGCAATGTAACGGAATTCTTTTGAGTGTCCTGTAAAAAAACTATAAGTGCTACACACTTCCGTTGAAATAGGGAACATGCTATAGATGGCAACAATAACATATAAAAATTGCAGAGCAATCCGAGCATATTTACGGGAGTTAGAGCACGGCCAGACGGCCAGACGGCAGACGGCCAGACAAACCGAAGTCATAAGCACTTTTCAACTAGGTTGGAAAGTGCTAAAAATATGTTCTTTCAAATGTAACTTTTGAAAACTGTATATCCATTTACTAATTTTTTATTGTTTTTAAAATAATTTTCAAGCATGATTTTTTAAAATCTATCGCTATCGCATGCACCTCGATTATGAAGGAGTAACCCATTTATACTTAAAACAATAAAAATACTTCTGCATTTGTTTCCGCGGCTAATATTGCATAACGATACACTGTTAAAAATTTGCAGGAAACTGCTTATACGCTTAATAATATGATAAATTAACCTTCATATTTAAAAAAAAGTCTAATGACTGGATGGTTTGGTGCAGATTTTTAACAGTGCAGTAAAATTTCATTAAAAAGTAATAAATAAAATAAAATAAAACACAAATTTAGCAGATATGTAATCGATAACAATGCGCTTAAACCTCTGAAATTATCAGAATCACCGATTCTTCGGCTATTAACCTCTGGCATTAGGTTAATACGAAAGTATCGCTTTTAATAAATTTCAAAACTTTAATAATACTTGACTTTAAAATTTTAAGAATACATGTTTGATATTTTTCATATAAAAAAGCTTTTTGGTGTTAGTAAGTGGGCATTCTAAAAAAATACGTTTAATTAACCTACAACTTTAAATTAAAGTGTAATTATTGCTTAAAGTGATAAGAAACATAACACAAAAGGTTTAAAAATAACTTTTAATGTAGATTACATATATTTCCTTCGCTCTAACGGCGACATCTTCAGATCAAAATGATAAACAAAATAGTCTCTTTATATATTAATACTAGCTGACATGCCCGGCGTTTCCCGGGCCCGTGATAAAAACCTTTAAAATACCTAAAATCAATGTTGAATGATTTTATAGTTTTAAATGAAAATCTATCCAAACTAACTAAAGAACAGTCGTTATAGTTATTGCCGATTTAATGTCGATTTAAATTCTGACGTTTTGATATATTAAACTTTCAATTCTGACCAAAAGTTCCTGAGGAAATCTAAATAATATAAAGCGCTCCCCAACCTTTCTTCTTTTAAACTCAAAATAATATACAGTATTGGCCAATTTATTAGTCTCATTCAAAAAAAAAAATCCAAAACCTTGTTTCTAAGATGATTATATTAAAATTAAATAAAAATCATGCACTCGTGGCATCATAATTCACTTTTATATATTTTAACAGAATAGTAAGGCTACTATAATTTGTGATTGGTGCAATAGCCAGTATACATCAGGACACATGACCGTTTCGCCATGGGTATTCCATTGTGAAATTTGGCAATTTTTGAAATTCAATGTTTTAAAATCGGCATAATCATTAGATTTGAAATTTATATCAAGAAAAATACAATTTTTTAGCTTTTTAACGAAGTTTGTCTAACATATTTTCTAACAAATACTTTTCGAGCTATTACGTTTTTTAGTAACTTCAAATGTTTCATTTTCCGAGATTAATCTAATGGCAACGATTATCGAAAATCCCAGTCGTCAGCAACGCATAGCTTTTTATTAAAGAGGATACTAGCCGACCCGCCCGGCGTTGACCGGACTGTCATTGAAAGGTATAACAGTGGAGTGGACTTCCTAAAAAAAAGACTGAGTAATATTTATTTATACTAAAAACTTGTAAAAAATTTAAATAAGAGTTAAAATTTCAAAAGTATAACAGTTACGTTTAAAAAAAGAAACGGTCAGGGAAAATTATTACACTTACTTTTCCCTTTTTAATTTTATATTGCTAATTGTACTTTTTAAATTATAAATATTAAATGCTTACAAAAATCAATATTTCAAATCATTTTTAAATACTTTAACCCTTTCAGGAGCAAAGTACACCTATTCGTAAATTGCTGAAATGATTGAATGACACCAGAATATACAGACAAATGCATTTGAAAATAAGTAAAAGATGTTCTTTACGTACATTATAAAAGGAAAAACTTCATTCCAAAATTCAGGTACCAGTGTGGCATTTGGAGATTAAAATTAGGTGGTTCAAAAATGAACCACCGCGCTTTAAGGGGTTAAAACAAAATGAATGCCACTGTTAATAGTTGTTAAGTATGGAATATTTTCAAAGAGAGAACCTTAAAGTTATTTTTCTGGAAATGTGATTTTAAGTCATTACGCGCAAGGTAGTTAAAAAACTTTTTGATATTTTTTTCATTCAATTTTCTATACATACATATACCTAGTGTATGATAAACTCTATAAAGTGAACCTAAATTTTCATCATTTTTGTTGCTGTTGTTGTTGAAAACATATTTTTTCTTAGTGTTATATAGCTAAACTGTAGAATTTTTTTTATATAAGCAAGATGCAATTTTGTTTTTAAAACATAAAAATGCTATAAACAAACCCTTTTCATTTAGGTTCAGTGTAGGCTTAACACTCTCAAGTATAATGTTATACCAAAAATTTTGTTTTACATGTAGAAATTATTTTGTAATCATGCGCACAACCTGCGATTCTAAGTTTTTGCGCGACAAGTTTAAAAAAATCTATTACAAATAATTTTCCACATTATGATCTGAAAAAAAAGAAGAAAAGAAAGAAGGAACATGTTTCTGAAGATAATGGGAAATAGAAAGTATTCCACAACCGTGGTACTTACGAAATTTTCTCACATTTTCAGGTCTCCAGAGCTCACGTTTGTAAAATTAGGATGTCCTTTTTAGCTCACAGGCTATCAAAGCCTGAGAGCTAATGTGCCCGCAGGTTATGTATTCTTATAGAGTAACACGAGAAGAATAATCGAATTCTCGAGAGTAACACGATAACTCTTGATAGAAATATCCTATTTGCTTCAAATTTTGTATGTAGGTTCATTCTGATAAGGCGCTTCCCTGATTAGTTTTGGGAGTTCATTGGTTAAGTATAAAGGGGGGGGGGGAACTGGAGGATAATCTCCCCTTTAATTTAGATAAATGGGTTTTTCATACATAATTATCCGATTTGCTTCAGATTTGGTATACGGGTTTGGTATACAGGATGTTCATTGGTTAAGTATAAAGGGAAGAAATGGGGTGGAGCTAATCCACCCCCTTGGTTTAACTAAATGGGTATTTCCTGCAGAATTATCCGATTTGCTTCAAATTTGATATACAGGTTTATTGTCGATTTCTTTATTTTTCGAGGGACATTATTCTTTGAAATAAGAGTATAATATACCAATTAGTGTGAATAGCCTTTGAGCTCAATGCCATCACTTTAACTGGGTACTTTTCTTTTTATTTATTTATTGCGATAAAACTATTTATTTGAATCCACGGTATTCTGTAAAGTGTTCGGAACTCCAGATTTTCTTTATGTAACTGTATTTAAAAATTGATTGCATTATGTATATCTCTCTTAATTTCGCTATGCAATTTCCAATAGATATGTGTATATGCTAACATTTTAGAGACAAACACAAAACATTTTCTTGTATGTTATCTTAAAATTTTAATGCCAGTTATATCACACTTATTTAATTGTATACTAGCAAACGCGATATAACGAGGGATTACTTTATTATTTACTCAGTGTCTTCAATTTCAAGTGTATATTGAATCCTTTGACAAAATCTAAAAGTAGAGAAGTAGTACCTATTTTGGAAAAGTTGTTTGTAGTCGCTACTTTTTAAAATAAGTAGTTGTAGTTGTAATTAACTACATTTTAGACAAAGTTGTTGTAGTTGTAGCTACTACAATAAAAAAAAAGAGTTTTTCCGACACCTGCTCACATGCATACACATGTATTGCTACAGATGCTGGACACATTGAGCCTATTTAATTTTATTTTCATTAATGCGTCTTGTATCTTTTAAACTCACTAAAAATCTACAAAAACATTCAAAGTTTAAATTAATATATCTGCAAAAACTTTTTATGTACAATCATAAAATTTTGACTATTGATTATACAGATTGTGCATCTTAATATAGAAATATGACTAGTCATTTATAGAATTCTGCATTTTTGAAATTAAAATAGCTCTTTTTTTTCACTCAGTAAGTCATTGCGCACATGATCTCGTAAAAACGTGCGTATGGATTGTTATGCAATTTGATACAGATAATAAGCACATATGTATTTTCAAAATGATCTACTTTTAGATCAAAATTATTTCATTAACCATGTAAAAAATATATTTTTGTAAAAAAAAAATCAGTCTTACATTTTTTAATGAATAAAATTAGTCATAACTAAAAATCTTATCAGTGTAAATATAGTTAAAAGGAGATCATTTTAGACGCACATATGTGCTTATTGTCTATATCAAATTTCATAACAATCTATGCATACTGATATCATGCGCGCAATGACATACGGAGTAAAAAAAAGTTATTTTAATTTCAATAATGAAAAAAATTATGTGAAAGGCTAGTCAGTTTCTAATGGTAGTATTCTAAGAAGCACGATATGTTTAATCAATAGTCAAAATTTCATGTTTATAGTAAACAAATATAAAAAATTCGAAGATACACTAATTTAAACTTTGAATGTTTCTGTTGATTTTCGTCTTGTTTAAAAGGTTTAAGACCCCTTAAAATAAATTGTATCTTGCTTACATGCGTTAGTTTTATCAGTAAATATGTATATTTCTTAAAATGCTTCACTTCCACAAGTGATTAGTAACATATTTAAGTCGGTGTTTGGATATCGAAAAGACTAAAATTTCAGGACGTAATTAATTTTTGTGGTAATTACGAGATCAGACTGAATTTTCATAAACGTGTGCCTTTTATATCGAGATTTATATTTTTCCTGCAGTTTTCTTGCAGTATAAAAAAAATATGGTTTTTACCTTTTTTTTTCCTTAATCATAAAATATTGTTTTTAACACTTTCCAACCTAGTAGAAAAATGTTTATGACTTCAGTTTGTTTGGCCGTCTGGCCATCTGCCGTCTGCCGTCTGTCCGTGCTCTAACTCGCGTAAAAATACTCAGATTGCCCTGAAATTTTTGTATGTTATTGTCGTTTACTATAGCATGTTCCCTATTTCAACCGAAGTGTGTAGCACTTATAGTTTTTTTACAGGGACAGTCAAAGGTATTCCATTACATTACAGTCAATGGGAAATAATCGTTTCAAGTTCATTTTGATGATGCTACATCATTTAAAACATGATGAAACTGATGTATAATTATGAAGCGTATTAAAACAGGCTTTTTGTAGAATATGAGGTGCAAAGCATTAATTATTCATTTACAGGGTCAAACAAAATAATTCTGTTACACATTATTCTATGGGGGGAAATCGTTTGCAGTGTAATTTAGTGATATTTCACTATTTCAATCAAAATGAAATTATATGCATTACTGAGGTTCACTATAAATTGCTCTCTTGAAAGTGTGGTGTGCATTGCGTTTATTTACAGGGACACACAAAAGATATTGGTTACAGTACATGTGCGATATTTACAGTCTATGTGTGATAAAGGTGTTTTCAACTTTGGTTTGCGTTTTTAAGTTTAAGGCGGTATTCAAAAGAATTTTTTTCCACGCTCAACAACTCAAAATTTTGAGATACATTCTCAGACTCATTTTTTAAAATAAAAACATGAAACTTGGCGGCGTGATTTATGAAGACATTTATAAGGGCCCCATGTTTTTATTTTTCGTTCAATTAATTAGAAATTGATTTTAAAACAATTATTTTCACAGTACGATAATTATTTTTGTTTCCAGCGCTATCGCTTCGGGAAATTCGGTTTAAAATGTCCACTTTGACCACCTTTTTTTTAATATATTCTGCCTTTATCAAAAAATCGAGACAATACGGACATTATAAAGTTTCTGAATAAGAGAACCTGCCAATTGGATGCATTTTAGAGCAAAAATGAATTTACAAATGTGTCTCAAAATAAGCAGTTTGGATTTGAATACACCCTTAACTAAACTTTTTCTTTGTACGTGTGTGTTTAAAAACTCGGTTGTTCATATACAGGGCTATACAAGGGAATCTGTAAGTATTATAGACTATGGGAGTGAATTGCTTAAGGGTAGTTTTTAATTGTGTTACGCATTTTCTTGCTGAACTATAATATATTTAGTATACTAATATAAGTTTGTGGAATATATATAAATTCATATACAAGGCTACGCAAAGAAAAAGATACATTGTCGTTTACGGTTGGTAATCGCTGCGAGTGAGTTTTAAGTTGCCTTCTAGCTTAATATGTAGTGTGTACAGAAGTCTTCAGATTATAGACAGGGATGTACAAAGGATTTCGAGTGCATTTCCATCGATCGGAGAAAATTGCTAAAGGTGAATATTCTAACTGAACTAAATTTTATCATGCTATATATATACATCTATTGATCATATACAGAGCTGCACAAAATAATTCGACTACTTTTTTGACAGTGGAAGGTAATTTCGAAAACTGTATTTTTAAATGTGGTATATGTTTAATAAACTGCTTACTTACATATCTGCTTTCACATTATTTAACGGTGAAGTTTGGTTACAGTTTTCTGGCTGAGTTGGAAAGTGTTTCATAAATTATGCTTGACGCATGATTTTTCGTTCTTGTTTATCTACTGAAGTTATATTTTTTTATCATATCCATAGTTTAAAATGTGATTTTTCTATTTTTTGCGAAATCTACTACTTGAAATATACAACAATAATTCATCTTCTGAAATTGAGTATATTTAGAAATATTTTAACATTTCCGACATTTTTGAGAAATATTAATCACTATTTCAGTGTGAAATACGCCATAAACCGTTGTAATATTTTATGTAATAACATATTTTGTAAGCTTCTATATGAGCACCAACTAATAGGATTCACTAAATGTTTTGACGTGATACAAAAGAAAAATGTGCAGTAATTAAGTTTGCTGTTGACGTGGCGTGAATAACACTGCGTGATAAAACTGTTGTTGATGATTCACAGTTCTTTACTAAAATAAATTATTAAACATAACATACGCAGTTTATCGGAGGAACAGCGATATTGATCACTTGTTGTCTAGCGCCTAAATTATAAGAGAAAATGCTTTACGTTAAATATAACGAATATTATAAATTTACCATTTCATTTTTATAAAATAAATAGTTTGTTACAAAACAAGATTTTTTTATCAGTTGATATCATCTGTGCAATATTAAAATAAGAAAGAAAAATCATTCATCACTCAAAGATTATGAAATAGTTTCCATCTAGTCTTTTGAGTCGGGACGAACAGACAGATGGATAAACTAGTCTATATTATAAAAGACAAACGCGTCCGTGCGTAAAAATGACGTCATTTTGCGAATGGCAACATTTAATGATGAAATTTCGGTTTTGCGATTTTTGCTACTGCGCTTTTTTTTCTAAACATTGCACATTTCTTAAATTTTTTACACCATTATACAGGAAAAAAACTACTTTCAAATGGAATTTGTTTTAAAACTGTATCACAATTTACTCATTTATTATAGCATTTAAATTAAATTTCAAGCATGATTTTTTTTTAAATCTATCTCTATCGCTTGCAGACGAATGAAAAATATTAATCCTTTTGCACTTTAAACAGTATGAAAGTTCAGAATTTGTTTCCAGCTAATATTCAATAACGAAATTAAAACTTCATCAAGCAATAAATAAAATATCTATACTAATAAAATAA
The DNA here is from genome assembly GCA_963931845.1 of Maratus michaelseni. Lineage (NCBI taxonomy): Eukaryota > Metazoa > Arthropoda > Arachnida > Araneae > Salticidae > Maratus > Maratus michaelseni. Next base: position 391,008,428 of record OZ007589.1, read on the forward strand.
AGTTTCGCTCTGTGTGTATGTCTGTGTGTATGTTGGCGATGGCTAGGAAAATTTAGCACACCTAGAAGTCTGTAAATTTAGATTTAGGTAGTCCGAACCATCTCTTGGTGCACCTGACTCTCACAATTTTAATATTTTGATAATTAGCCTAGATATTAATTAGATTCTCATTAGCCATCGCTTCTAAAATGACATCTTTTAAATCAAAATGGCGAAAGAAACGAACAGGTGCATTGGATTTGCAAGCGAAAATGAACGAATTCGGAATTATTTTACTAATTAACGAATTTTAAGAAAACTAATTGAGATATCGATTTGAAAATTCCTGAGCATATGTAAAAAAATATTCTGCATCCGTCTCTGCAATTCGGCCGGTATTTTTTCTTAATTTATGCAAAAAACTGCTAAAAATCTGCTGGCGCCAGTGAAAAAAATCCGAGAAAGTTTCAGACAGGGATCTGCTTTCATTAAAAACTGAACTACAAAGAGATCTGTTTCTCTGGTCGAACCCTCCATTTAGTTTGTGAAAATGAAAGGAAATAATTGCCAATTTTTACTAATGGACAAAATTTAGATAACTAATTAAGATATAGATCTGAAATTGAGGATGGGAAGTGTTATCTGCCGGATATTTTAGCGTAACGTCTTCGTTATGTTCTATTTATCAGAAAAATGTAATTATTTTTTTAATGATCGCGTTAATGTAGGTGAAGGTGACTTTCTTGAACAAATTATTCATTATATTTGCGGGTATCGGGAAGGAGGGGGTTAACGCCTTTCTCTGAGATTGTAATTATCTCGGGCCCGGGCAACGCCGGGCGGATAGCTAGTTATAAATAAAACACAACTTTAACCAGACATGTTAAAAAGCGCTTAAATTATTAGAAAAAAACTGCTGAAGATAATGAAATTTTGAACGATTTTTTCGGCTATTAACTACTGGCACGAGGCCAATACGAAATTACCGCTTTTAATAAATTTCAAAATTTTATTTAAACCATATAATTGACACATTTCATATAAAAATGCTCTTTGAGGGAGCAATCTAAAAAAATTATTACATGTAAAAAATCTATTAGAGTTTTCAATTTAAAAAAAAAATGGTTATCACCTATATTATCGGTTCCGGGAATCTCAGGCTGGATGCCCTAGTATAATTAAGCTCATAAGCACTTTTCAAGAAAACCTAGAAATCATACAATATCATTAAAACGCAATTAATGACATCTTTATATATTTATTAAAATTAACAAACGAACCAACCCTAGTTTCCTGGGTTACAAAACATGCTGCATGGTTTACAGAATATCTGATTGGAAATCATTTTTAATTGGAAACTTTAATGGATTTTTTTTTTACTTTTAATATATTTTTTGATTATCCACTAACAACACCTAAAATCTTTTTTATATGAAAAACATCAATTATGTACTAAAATAAAGTTTCGAAATTTATTAAAAGCGATACTTTCGTATCAGCCACATGCCTGCAGTTAATATCCGAAGATACCGCCAAAGATTTCGCTATTTACAGCAGTCTTTATGATTCTGATTATTTCAATGTTTAAGTGCGTAGCGTTACAAAACAAAAAAAATCCCACTTAAAAAGTTCTCAAAATCAATCCATGAAAAAAGCTCAATAATTAACTTTAGTCAAATACAATCTCCAGAGCAATTTGATGAAGAATATAACAAATTTAAAGAAATAATTAAAAAAGCAGCGGGAAAGACCTTAAAAAAGAAAGCTCCATTTAAATCAATTCGATTCTCGTGATGGTCTTCAGAACTTCGTATAAAAAGCAATAAAGTGGCAGCTCTGTACCACAGAGCTAAAAACACCAATTTCGACACACATATCTATCAAATTTACAAAAAAGAGAGGACAATATATCAAAAAGCAATATTAGAACAGAAAAAAATGCATGGATTAAACAATGTCAAAAAGAAACGAATCCATATGGAGTAACTAAAAAACTGGCCTTCCAACAGTTCCAGTATTCACGTGTTAATTTACATCCCGACTCATCGTCCCCAATTTCCAGATCGTCCTCACTGTTTAAACTAACCGAAAAACATTTTGGCACGTCCACTCTCCAAACTTTCTCTCAAACCAGGGCATCAATTCATGAACAACCAAATTTTACGAATAGGGAACTACATCATGCAATTTATACCTTCAACGAAAACAAGGCCCCCGGTCCAGATAATATTGACCACAGAATGATTAGGAATATCTATACTACCTGTTCACTCCTATTACTGGAAATGTATAATTGTCTATTAATTTTTAATTATTTTCCGGACGATTGGAAGCTGGGTGAGTTGGTCTACTTCAGGTAGGAGGGTAAACCCTTAGGTTCACATGCTTCTTTCAGGCTGTTGTCAGACATTGTTACCAATTTTCAGCAAATTAAAAAAACAAATCTTAAGAAGAATTCACTATGCAATGCCAAAAAACAACCTGCTATCTGGCAAACAACATGGTTTCCCATAAAACAAATCGACAGAAACAGCCTTGCAAGAAGTATTATCTCATATAGACCTAAATAAATTAAATCATAACTACACTTCTTTGGTTTCGCTGGACTTCAGGGGGGGCTTTTAATAATCTCCCTTGGGATCTGGTGATACTTACGCTTGTTAAATTAAAAATTCATCCTCAATTAATTCATTTAATCGCCTTCTTCCTGACGGGTAGACGGGCTCTGGTGGACTGGATGTTTCCACATTTATTTTTTTTTCAACAAAGGCTGGCCTCATTGGTTCCTGTCTGGGTTCCGTCTGGGACCTGACAGGGCCCAGACACTTGCTTTCAACACAAACGGTCCCAAACAGGTTCCTGTCTGGGACCGTTTCTGTGGTTGGTCCTTTCGGAGACTGCTGGGGCTTTCCACGTCGATGGCTGTGAAGTGGTGGCATATGCAGACGACGTACTCGTGATAATCTGGGCAAATACAAGAGCATTATTAGAACAGAGAGGTCACTTGGCGTTGATTTTTATTCAAAATTCGAGGACCAACAATAAAAATGAAATTTGGCAAGAAAAATCAAAATCATTGACATTCGTAAAGCCAAATCATCTAAAGAAGGGCTCCAATTTATAAAGTACAAGGAAAAACAATTAAATCGGATAAAACTTTATTAGTGGTTTATTTCGAGAAAAATCTTTCTTTTCTCCCACATCTGGCTCAAAAACGACAAGAAGTGATAAAAGCAACTCAAAATCTTTATAAGTTTTCCTCGATTTCAAGGAGACTTTCATTACACTTCTTCAAATTTTGGTATAGCACGATTCTACAACGTCGTTTGGACTATTCCTCCGCGGTATGGTTTCCGCGGATATCCCATCAGCATGATTGTCGACACTTGCTTTCAACACAAAGAAGTGCACTACTACTGATGTCTCGCGCTTACAGAAATACCTCAACAAATGTACTTCAAGTCCTCATGGTTCTCCCCCCTCTGGACCTTCAATTGGCAGGGGAGGCTGAGTTCTCCAAGACAATCCGCTTGGTAATCTCTTCTCAACATATTTTTGCAACCTCCTATTATCTAAAAAGTTCAAAATATCTTGTTTCCCCACTCTTCGAGGGAATTGAAACATGTACGACGCAAAATTATTCGGGTTCAACAATTATATATACTAATGGTTCAAAAACAACAGATGGAACAAGTTCAGCTTTTTGTGTCTATAAAAAAAAACTTAATTTTTTTCACATGGCGTGCAAAGCTTGATCCTCTCAGCTCTTTGTTGCGCGGAGTCAGACTCGAACTCTACTTCTTTACTCACAGCAGTTTGTCAAGTTTTTCGCCATAAGCAAATTTGATAATACAAATTACCTGATAATCGAAATTATACAAGATTTACAAAATTCATCTAAAGTATACTTTTTTAACTGGATAAGGAGACATTCATGAGTCGAGGGCAATGAAACAGCTAACCACCTAGAGAAATCGGCATAACAGATACCCCCTATTACAAAACACATTTCTACCATTTCCAGCATCTTCACTGAAATATGAAGTAAAACAAAATCTGCTTTAGCATTGGAAACAACGCTGGACGGATTCTCAAACGGATCGATTTACAAAGACATTTTTGCCTTTGGTCACAACACAACACTTCACACACAACAGATACCTATATTTATTTTCAACAAATCGTGGACCTTTTCAACAACATCTATACAATATAAATAAAAGAGATTCTCCACTTTGTGTCTGGGGCTGTCCCTCAATTTTTTTACACTTTATGTTGGACTGCACACTCACTTCATACTACACTGAGAAAAATGACACTTTCAAATCTGAGTAAATCGATGTTTTCATTTTGTTATGAAACTTTTTGTTTCAAATAGGACGACCCAATGCTTTCAATTCTCAAATAACAGAAATACTCAGAATATTGAAACATGGACATACTCAAAACTGAACACATAGAGGTCAGTTCACACTCATTTTTGAAACATGGACATACTCAAAAATGATTAGAATCAGTTCAAACTTATTTTTGAAGCATGGAAATACTCCAAAATGAGCACATAGAAGTAAGTTCATACTCATTTTTGAAACATGGACGTACTCAAATAGGAGCACATGATGTTTTATTCTTGAGTGTGTTTATGTTTTCAGAAATGAGTATATACATGTTTCAAACTTGAGTAATTTTGATTCGGAGCCATTTGGACTATGCGACATACTCAGATTTGAGTATTTTTTGCAAATGTCGTTTTTAGAGTGTACCATTTTTAAAAAAAATAACACTATGTCATTAGCGAACTCGCTCCAATACCTTCTAGAGAGAACAATTCTGTTGAACAAAATTATCGAATGTATGAAATTCATTGAAAAAAAAATTAATTGATATTTATACACCCTGGTCCTTTCTGAGCTGTTTCCTCCGTCAAACGTTCAGTCTCAGGCAGCCCTGGTGTTTATTATGTCCTATAATCTTCACATTTCTCGATCACTAGGTGTCTCTACTAAGGTACAAATTACGTAAAATATGATATAATTATGTAATATCTCTTACATTACCCACAAAGTTCTATATGATAAACGCTTCTCGTACTCTGTTGTAGTAACCTGGTTATGTCATCGTAGTAATTGGCTCCATTGTAATAACTTTAAAAATGACCATAGTAACTCAATGAAAGTGTATATATAATGTTTTTGTCAAACCTGTAAATATGTAAATTCAAAATTGAAAAAGTATTGTAAATTCATAATTCATCATATAAGCTATTACAAAATACTATGTAGTCTAAGTTGTAAAAAAAATCTGTTCTATCCTTTGTGTGTTATCATTGTATTGTAACCTGTTTTATAAGTGTATAGTATCGCAATTTGATGTTGTCTTTATAGTATTGTGTTTTCTGGGTTATATATTGTTGGCATACTTAAATAATTGTCAATTCCATATAAACTCCATAAATATGCATTAATGAAGTACTGTTCTATAATAAGTCAATTGTAACCTGAATTGACTGTAAACATGTTTTATTCTTCAACAAATCATAGGTGCTTATGTTGTAATGTGAAATTGTAAAATTATAATGTCATTTGTAACGCAAGTTGCTAGTGGATTTGATCTGCCCTTCGGGATTGCACTATCACCTAAAGTGTAAACCGAGTTCCCGAGGTAATCATCCCTGTTCACCCCCCAGTTCAATTGCATATCTATTAAATTTGTATTTTACCCAAAATATATTATACGTGAGCTTGATGTGGCAACAACCAAAAAATTTAGTGGATCAAATAATAATGAATCTAAATTACTTAAAACTTTGTTTTTAGGATTAAAAATATATTTGTAATATTTGGTGTTATATTTTAGAAATGTATTTAAAAGATACTATTTCTGTTGTTCCATCTTAGATGGCACATAATTGAAATCAGTTTCATACTTAGTTATTTTTAGAAAAAATGCATGCTGAATTGGAATCATCTGACAAGAGGTTTTGACTTGAGTTTCTCATATTATTCATTTCCGCAAATAATGACTTGAAGAAATTTTTTTTCAAAATATCAATTGCCAAAGCTCCCGTGATCGTTCGATGTATTAAACGTCCCAGCCTTGCCAAGCCACTTGTCGGTGTGTTTAACTTAACAAAACTCTCTTTTATTGTTTTTCCAGAGGCTCTTCCATGCTCGGGGTTACCTCCTTCCCAACAGTCTTGAAAAAGGGAGGCTGTGGTTCTATCTGTACCGCGAGTAACGACGGTCAAAGTGAGAAATATGGCGGTCGTGACGAAAAGCGCCTTCTTTAAACTGTTTTTCGGATTTGGAATCTAATTCCAAATTGGCATAATTTTACTTTCAGCATTTTTGCTTACAATGCCTTATAGTCTCTCTTTTTCGATAAATTCGTAATATGAAATTTTTTTTATCCGATATTGAGCTAAATGGGAATTTATTAAGTTGTATTTCATTTCAGTTTCTTCAATCTGTAATGACAATGACAACTAATCAAATTAATCGAATTCAGACAAACTTAGCTAATCTAAAATAATGCATTATGTGTAATTTCACTATATTTTGCTTCGAGATGTTTTACTATTTCATTTGAGAATCTGAATTTATGCCGTGCCAAAATTAATCTACCTCGTGCCACTTATAATGCATTCCATAGGTTCGCCGTCGCTGATCTATATTAATAAAAGAAAGTTTGTGTCTGTCTGACTGTCTGTTGGCGATGACTAGGAAAATCTATATCACGTAGATGTCTTCAACTTTAGTTCCGGATATACAAAGAAAGGTCCAAATGCACCTAAGTCTCAGATTTCGGATTTTTTGGTTAGTTTTTTTTTTCTTTTTTTGCTATTTTATATTGAATGAAAAAATTCCGTATTTCGCGGAGATTTTGAACCACTCATAGAAGCAATCCAAATTCAATCTTTTAGCCCGTAATTGTAAATTGTGTTCGCTTTTCAATAAAATTTATTGGAAATTCGCAGAGCGATTTTTGAACATTACGCAATGTTTTTTAAGTCTCCATTTCGCCAAAAATGAGAAGCTTGTTTTTTATTAATCAATATTTATTTGATACCTTATCATATTATGGAGCAGACTTTCGGAAATTAATCTTAAAAAAATGAAAAAATACGGAATTTGCTTTTTTTAATATTAAAGAAAGTAATGGCAACGATTTTTTCTCTGAAACACGAAGAAAAAAGAAAGGGAAAAAAATGCTAACGTGGTCTTTCCGAGTAACTCTCTTAATCTCCTAAAACCGTTACCATGATGACACAGGTGACCTCGCGGTCAGGAGCATTTTTTTTTTCATCTGGTGCGTGAAAAGATTTGTGTTGGGATTTTATGCTTTTTAACCACTTCACCGTTTGCCCCTAGATAAGTCGGGCGTAAAAGCACTGTTTCCCCATACCTGTCGCCAGTAAAGTGGTTAATGATCTAGAAGTGCAATTTCCCCCAACTCCACCGCGGCAATTGCACAATGTCTTCCCGGTACTACAACAAAAATCTCTTCCGGAGAATAAGGTCTGAATTAACACTTATTTTAAATATATTCACAGTTATTAACCCGGGCACGGGCAATTCTAGTTGGGTCTGTTAGTCTACAGGGTGACAGGGTGCTCCTCCAGGTGTTTTCGACTCAACCCGGCCTCTGCGGGGCGCGGGAGGATGGCCGGGAGCCTGGCCGTGAACGCCGTGGTGGCCGGTTCCATTTTCGGAATTGGGCTAAAGCGGGGTCACAGACGGGGGCAGGTGCCGACATAGCTCCACTTCCGGGGCTTCAGGTGTGCTCGACTTTCGTTGGTCATGCCTAACAGTCGTAAGGACCTGCCGGGGATACCAATCTGGATGCGGCATCGTGCGGACTGAGTTCATCTCGTCCTGCTTCCGATACTCCAGAGCTTAGCCAAGATGAGTGCTTCTCTTGGTCGAGCTCAGGGCCCCTGGCAAAGGGCGCCGGAGACAGGTGGTTGCAGGATCGGGGCCGGCCTGATTCCCACTGGTTAAGGACTTGGAAAGCAGGTGGTCGTATCTGGAGCGGATGAGTTAACGTACTTGGGTGGTACCAAGGTCTGGCCGGACAGCATTTTTGCTCTCATTTTCTACTCCACCATGCGGCGTCTACAGCCTAGTCAGCTGGACTCGTGACAATGGAGCGGGAATAATTTTCCTAATTTTTTATTTATATCCGTAGTTAAGTGCTTACTAACATTTTTGTGCGTTTTGTCTATTCCCTGGAAAGAAACTAGAGGTGACCTTCATAGGTGTTCCTCGATTCTGACAGGGGATATAGCAAATCTCATAAGGAAGCCCTTGGCTAGTTCTTGGATTTCTGGTTGCTCTCATGGGCTCTAAAAAAACCCGGGGGCGATGATGTCACGATCTTCCCCCTGCGAACTGAACTTGATCCGGCTCCTTTAGTACCTATGAGCGGGTTACAATCGTAGTGGTTGGAATTCATGAAGTTTCTCGCCGCTAATGTGCAATACTGTATGGGAAGCAATGGCCTACAGTATACAGAGTGTGTCAGAAAAATATATACATAGCCATTTTTCGCCCAGTTGGGAAATTACAACTCGTATGATTTCTTTACCAATTTGAATAATTGTGCTAAAATTAATCTAGTGTATAGATATACAGTTTAACGGGTCATAACTTTCTAGTTTTTCTTTCTTTTCAAAGTGTAATTAATTGGAAATAATGAGTGGACCAAGATTAACTTTTGAAAAACGAAAATTTATTTTAAAATACTATTGTAAGTATGGAAATGTAGCAGAAGTACTAAAACAATATCGCATTGAGTTTCCGGCAAATCCACCTATGCGACTTACAATTCATCGGATAATAATATATTCACCTTAAAGATAATTTGAAACGAATGGATGTTCATACACAACGTTCCGGAACCGCAACTGTTCAAGAATGCGCCACAACACCACATGAAATGTTTGTTGAAGTTTGTGAATCAATAGCCCATCGTTATAAGCAGTGTATTGACCAGAACGGTAATAATTCTGCACATCTGCAGTAGGAGGAAAAGTTATACATTTTGTGTATATGTCAATAATATGTATCAATTATATGTTAATAAAAAATGAAGTTATAATCATTCAAAATGTGTATACATTTTTCTGACGCACTCTGTAGTTTAAATGATGAGCCATTCTTAACGTGCAAATTTCTTGTTTTAACAATGTTCTCGTTTTATCCGTGCTCTTTTTAAACGAGTTCGACTATATTTAATTTTCATTCATTTAATGTATATAAATTTACATTCTAAAGATTTACCATTTATTTAAAGATACAAATTAAAATAAAAATTACCTCTAAGTCTAGGGTATACAATTTCAAATTGTTTTCAATTACAATTTTTGCTAATCAAACCGGGCACCCTGTTTTCTCGCTGATGGATGCTCTCCTGTGGACAACATCCGTCTTAGCTACATCCCTTAGCATCCCTCAACAGTATGCCATCAGCTTTTAAAGTGAGTTAATCTCGGTGTCCGTGCAGTGCTATTGGAAAGAAATTCCGTCAAAAGTTTTAATTTCTCGCTGTCTTTTCTGCTCTTTAAATAAATCCAGCCTGACGGATCGATTTAGGTAAGTAAACCACTGTTTTCTATAGCTTTCAAACGATAGTTTGATGTCAAGTTGAAGTGTGTACGTCCAGCTATCCAGGAGAACGACCATGAGGATTTTTGGTCGTCTGTTGTTGCAAAACCGGGTGCCCATGGTACCGCATTGAATTCGGCAATTAATTCTTTCTTCACTTAGTAGGTGGTGAAGGATGGATATAATGTTCAGTCTGCAAAACGTTGGCACATGATTATTGTAGCAGATACGATAAGTAAAATCTGAGAAAACATTTACATGACAATATTAGAAATCACTTGAAAACCTGAAAAAAAATTTACTGACCTTAAAAATTGTATATATGTTTTAAAGTTTGATTCTAAATGTATTACAATAAAGCTTTTTGTTACTCGAAGTGTAAAAGCTTAATTTCTGATTAGTACCCGGCTTTAACCTACCACAAAATTTTTAGCTGTTTCAGATGGTCCTAGAAAACGCCTTTTCCAAAGTACAGAAGAATTTTCCTGTGGCAACAGGTGTGGTTTTTCAATAGCACCTATATCCTCAAACACTTTTGTGGGATATTCCGATTTTTCCGCCCTTCTAGACTTTTGTCAACAAAGAAAAACTGTTAGGTACCCGAATTTATCCTACTTTTCCTTACATTCTGTAGATGGACTAGGTAGCCCCAGACTTCACTCAACTGATGAAGAAATCGATATTTTGGCTTACTTTAACAGTCATCCACATAAATGAACGTACCACGTACAATAATGTGGAGAATACTGAGACGGAATAAATATCATCCGTTAACCCCTTGGGGACGAGCGACACGTATACGTGACGCATAAGATGCTCAGAATCCTCGATTATTCCCACCAGTTATTTTTTTACTGTAAGCTTTGCCTTATTTAATTGTAGCATTTCTGCGATTCAAATAGGCGAAAATTTCTGCATCGAAAAACCGGTGGTAAAAGATTAAAAATTATGTAAAGGACGCTCGTCGCGAAGGGGTTTTAAGCATTCATGGTGTTCAAAGACAGGAGCCAATAGATTATCAACGTCGTCTACATTTTTGAAATTGGGCTCTTAATCATGAAGATGCAAATCCATCTTTCCTGAAAAACATAATTTGGACGGACAAATGATGTTTTAAAAAAGATGTATACATAAATTCTCAAAGTGAGCATTTCTGGTCTGACACAAACCTATTCGTGATACGTGATATTCATCATCAGAACCAATTTTCTGCGAATGTATGGTGTGGTATTTTCAGAAACTGTTTCCTTGGACCCATTCTGCATGATGGTACACGTTGATGGGAGACAGATGTGTTAATGAGATTCTGAATGTGGTTATTCCCGATTTTATGGATGAACTGCTCGTAATAGTACTTCCACATGTTTGGTTTCAACATGACGGATGTACAGCAAAGCAAACTACAGATGTGAAACACTGGTTAAATAACGAGTTTCCAGACAAGTGGATTGGCTTGTTTGGACCAGTCGAATTTCCCCCTAGAACGCCTGATTTAAAGCCTATGGATTTTTATTTGTGGGGTTGTTTACGCACAGCTGTTTATTTGTCGCCTACATTAAATAAAGCAGAATTGCAAAAACGCATTCAAGATGATTGTCGTGTCATCACTGATCAAGAACATGATCGAGTGCCCAGAAGTGTTATCAGGCGAATGCAGCTCTCTATTAGCATGGATGGAAAGCATTTTGAAGAAGCTTTGTAATCTTTGCGTAAAGTTATTATTTCTACACAATTTAAATACTTTTGTAAGAATAAATAACACAATTATTATTTATTTATGAAGTCATTGTTTTCTTTAGTAAATTGTGTACGACCCCTGAAACACGATCTCCGACATGAGTTTTCCCCTTTGTGAACTCATATCCAAGCATCGAAAAGTGGTTTAAGTCAGAATTTATACATTTCCATATCTCTGCGATGATAAAATGCTGAAATTTTGTACATGACCGTATTAGTGTATGGGGCATTTTACTCCTTGGGAATTTTCTGTACGGGGACATATAAAATTTAAATTTTATATTTCTTCAAATTTAATCACCTGAAAATTTTAATCGATTTCATAAAATTCTGTACATTTTTTTACGTAACTTTGAAATTTATAATATATGCATATGATCAATATTTAAGGAATAAAAGCCGAGGTCAATGTTTTGGGGGCACACTGTATATATGTAGGATTTTGTCGGGTGTCTAGGAGCAATGAGTGATAGTCCAGACAGTTTTCAAAGTGATTTACGTTATACTTTTAATATCTTGATTATAATATAAAATATTTGCAATATTAATTTAAACTGGTATACATTTGGAATTGATCCGACCGTCTGTCGGGCTTAAATATTAGTTAAATGCGCGGTCCTCCAACCGGCATGGAATTACAAAGGGACAGTCGCTCGACCCGTCTGATCGAGACGAAAGCTATGGCACATCTACTTTCTTCTCACGATGAAAAATGCACATCATCAATATTCTATTGTTCGCAAAGCATCGAACTGGCGTTTCACTTCACAAGCCTCAATAAAATATGTGCTTTGGTTTGCAGTCCAAAGTTCAGATGAAGAACTACTGCGACCACACACACACACACACACACACATATATATATATGGTTGTTGTCATATCGCCCAAAGTATGAATTGGGCACTAGAGTAATAATTCCTTCCTAATTTACATTCACAAAACTTTAAAAAATATTCTTCTAACGATAAATCCTGAAAAATAAAAGTCAATACTTACCTTTTACAAGTTATGGTAAATTCAAAATTTAATTAATTTAATTTGGTTAAAACTAAACAAAAGTATTAACAGCAAATTGTCACTTCAAGGAAATATTAAAACTATCTTAATTGTTTTGTAAACAAAGAATTTTGAATACGTTTTGTAACTTCGCTATTTATTGTAATCGTTTCCCAAATAGAATATTCATAGCATCTATTTTCCAATATGTATAGCCAGTCTTTAGTAAAGTACACAATCCAATTTGAATTAGTTCATATTCATATTGCTGTATTTGGAGTGCAAAACATATTAAGTTAGATAGAATTTTAATAATTCATAGACGTAATGCATTGCGAAATATTCCTTTAAATTACTCATTGCAAACAATACTGCAAATTAAGGTATAAGAGATAATGCAACACATTTATGAACAAACAATACTATTATACATTTTTCATTTCTGGGTTTTGATTAATATTTATTTATGTATACATGATGCCTGACTGTCAATCGACCGATGTCTGGTACAGTATATATGGCCAAAACTCACCAGAAACTTCCGATTTTTGAAGTTTGTTGAATGTTCAGAAAAATACTTGACAAATTCTTTTGAAACTTCGAGAATATAAAGAGCATTTTTAACCTTATATTTTGAAACGAAAATTTGATCACAAGAGCAATTGGGGGATCAACAACAAATTGAAAAAAAAAAAAGACTAGTCGGATGTGCCAATCCCAAAACTTTCTTCTATCTCACACAGGTTTCGTATATACTAAAAAAGAATCAGCGCCAATTCATATCAAAGTCTAACTGAATCTAAAGTTTAATTAAATTCTGTGCATTAGTTCTTGAGATAGTACTATCGTGTAAGTCCTGCAAAATATAGCATAGCAGCGCCACCTGCTGGAAAATTTAGACCAAAATCTAATCAAGAACAACTTGTGTCAATGTCTAATTGAATCTGAAGTTTGATACTTCCATCCTTGCATTAGTTCTTGAGATATAGCTATCGTTAAAATCATGAAAAAGTGGTATAGCAGAGCTACCTGTTGGGATATCTACACCAAAACGTAATCGGCTTCTATTTATGTGAAGGTCTAACTGAATCTGAAGTTTGATGAAAATAAGTGCATTAGTTCTTGAGATAGAGCTATTGCGAACATCGCAAAGCTCTAGAAGCGCCACCTATTGGGCAATTTTCACTAAAAACTAATCAGGATCAATTTATATCAGAAACTAAGTAAATATAAAGTTTTATTAAATTTCGTGCATTAGTTATTGAGATAGAGCGCCTACAAAATTTTTGTCACATAAAGACAGACAGACAGAGTCACAGACTCACAGACAGACATTTTCAAAAAACAGTCAAATCGTGTTCAGGACCTTCTAAAACTTATAAATCCGTCGAAAACCGGCAGTCGAAAATTTTCATGAATCCAATACTTTCTTCTTGTGAAGATAGAAGAAAGCAATAATAATCGAGATCACGCTGTAAAACAAAATGCTCGAAATGATCTGTAGCTGAAGCACATATCTATTTGGATTTTGTACACCATTTGTGTCCATTTGTGTAAAAATAGCACGCATATTTATGCAAATATAAAGGTTTCTCTTTTAAAAAAATCGAGAAATTTTCGTATGTTTTTTATTTATAGCATGCAGGGTTTTCTACCAAATGTTCTTGTCCACCAAACACCATTTCTAAGAAAACTTTAAAAAATACGGTAGAAACAAAATGCCAGAATTAGAATATAAAATATATTTTAAAATATGAGCATTTCTATGAAATACTTTTTAACTGCACAGGCGCAAGTGATTAAAAATTGATTACGCATAATTTAGTAGCAAACTATATAGGGTGGACGTCTAAAAATATCTGATTAATAAGAAATTTTCAAAAAATTGCCAATTTTAATAATTTTCATTTTTTTTTTTTAATTCATGATTTTTTTTTTTTTTTTTGGAAGAATCATCAGAACGAGTCTATTCCAATAATAAATAAAAAAAAGAATTTTCAAAATAGAAGCACCCGATCGAAAGTTATGCATGGACATACGTTAAATATTACCTCCTTTGTTGGCAGTCAGTTAATAAAAAATCACAATTTGTAGAAAATCTCTTATGATCCAGCTACTTTTAGAAAGTAACTGAAATTCAGCTCACTTTACTGCCGATATATCTCTGAATTTTCAAGATATTCGACTGTTCTTTTCTATATGAGCCCTATATAGTTGACTACTATATTGTGGAAAAATATATATATACATATAGAGGTTTCACGTATACGCAGTTAAAAATTACTTCATACAAATCCTCATATTTCATCATATATTTGAATGGTGCAGATGCAAAAGTCACATTATCCACTTTTTTAAGGTATTGAGTTATTCATATCACCGTGTTTGTCTTTTTAAGGTGAATCGGACTGTAATAGTGATTTGGACCCTAAAAAACATATTAAGGTTGAAAAAAAATGCTGAAAATCTCGTTTTGATGCATAACTCACATTATCCAACAACTGTTTTGCGGCAAAACTCCCACTCTCCAATTCAACCAATCAGGGAGGTACAGAAGTAAGAAATAGTGTAAAATGTTGCACTAGTTTAATGACAGTGAAGAAGTTGAGTCATGTCTAATAGTAAAATTTTTGCACAAATTATTTTTAATAAATGTTTTTCAATTTTTGTTGTTTATTGCCCTCCAAAATAATATAATAAAACTAATGTTCAGATTTTTTTTTTTTTTTTTTTTTTTTTTTTTTTGTTGTTTTAAATTCATATAACTACTTTGGAATATAACTAACATTACCCATAAAAGTTTGCTGCAAAACTCACATTTTCCATATTTAAATTTAAATTCTAGCTTTACCACAATTATTACAGGTTTAGAACTATGTGCAACTAGTTGTTATGGCAACAAATATATCACACAAAAACAAATGTGGCAATATATCATGTTTATTAATAATAATCAGTTTTTTTTTGCATTTTTTAAAAAACTAGGTTATGTGGAGAGTGTGAAGTTTACATCTACACCCTTCATTTAAGATATTTATATTATAACTGCAATATGTTCTTTCTGTTGTACTCTTTCAAATTTCTGAAAGTGACATTAAAGTTGGTTGAAATACCT
This sequence comes from Maratus michaelseni, assembly GCA_963931845.1. Lineage (NCBI taxonomy): Eukaryota > Metazoa > Arthropoda > Arachnida > Araneae > Salticidae > Maratus > Maratus michaelseni. Next base: position 391,023,860 of record OZ007589.1, read on the forward strand.
GCATGCTATAAACAAAAAACATGCAGAAATTTCTAGAACTTTTTAATGAAATCTGTATATCACCATATACGCTCGTTTTTTCTAACATATACGTTCGCATATACGTTTTATTCTAAAACAAATGAACAAAAATATTGTAAAAGATCCACATAGTCATACGCTACAGCTACAGATCATTTCGAGCATTTTATTTTACTATGTGATCGCAAATATTATTTTTTTATTCATTTTGTTTATTTATGCTACCTCTAATTGTCCTGATGTTCAAACTTTTGCTGCAAATATGAAGTCAAACATGGTCTTTATATTCCCGAAATTCCAGAAGAATTCGTCAAGTATTTCTCTAGGTATTCGCCTAAACCTCTATAATCGAAAGTGTCCGGTGACTTTTGGTCTGATAGTGTATATAGATAGATAGATACCTTTAAAATCAGAAAACAACTTACAAGTTCGTATAACAAAAATTACCTAATCTGTTATTTAAAGATAGCATTTAATAAAATTTTTAATTTGTTATAGTAAAAATATCACAAAGTGACGAATAAACGACACATAAGTATTTAATCTTCAGTTGGCAAGAATACCAACGTGTTACAAAAAAGGTTTACAAGAATTTTTCTGACTTTTGCCACATAAGTATGATAAATGTTAAATTTATTAATTCTACATTGTTGTAATAAGTGATACATACATAAATGTGTGTACAAATTGACATACAATAGCGCTCAAAGGTATTTTGACAACATTATATTTGCTCTTATTTTGTTTAATATAAAAATATAAAAGATAATACATCTCCTATCATTGAGAACAATATGACTGCAGTTATTCAAAGGTATCAAGTATCAACTTGTGGGTTTACATTCGGTGCCGCCGAAGAAATATGATTCCTCCTTAGTTCAAAAGTCTTCTGACAATTAGTTTGCATTTAATTGTTGAAGGCGCCAGTTCCTGTATAGCTTCGATTAGTGTTTATATTGACTTTTTGTGATTATTTTTAAATGCCGAAACGCAAAGAATATTCTAGTGATTTTAGAAAAGCCGTTGTAAATGAACTTAAGCAAGGAACGACGCAAGCAGAAGTTGCTCATTCTTTTAACTTGTATCGGCAGCTTGTTAGTACATGGAATAAAGTTTTTAATAAACGGAAAACCAGCGAAAATAAGCCTCTAAGTGGCCGTCTGAAAAAAACAACTTGCATGTTGAACGTATTATAAAAAAGCTATCTACAAATGATTTTCGTAAGTTGGCTGTAGTAATAACAAGTTGGAAATTGTACGTTAAACGTGACAAATCAGGTGCGTTCGTTTCATGCTATAACTAGTTTTACAATGCAAAATATCATCGTTATCATTTCAGTGAAATTTATTATATCGTCTACTATGAACGACGTGAGAATGCCTTTTTTTTTCTTATTACGTATGCTATGTTTACAGAGGCGAATTTTTTTTTTCGACACGAGACACAGCTGTAAATTTCCCATGGAGATCTTGCTTTGCGAATGATTACCTCCATGGTTAATATTCCTATGACTCACGATGAATGAATATTTTGTTTATTTACTTTAATGGATTGAGATATTCGGCTGTTAACCTAATTTCCACTGAAGTAGTCTCAGAATCTATTCATTTTTTAATGTAACTCATCCCTCAAGCAAACAATTTTTTTTGAACGATCTTTCTAAAAATGCATAACTTTTACGCAATTTTATTCGAAAAATTAATTTTTTATAAAAATGGCCACTTGCATATGGAAAAAGATGTGGTCAGCCCATATTTGTTTTCCTATCTTTTTAAGTTTTGATTCAATTTTTGTAAAATTTGAAATGACTCGATAAAATTCTTCAAGGATTATATATTTTAAATTTCAAACCATTCGGTTGAGTAGTTTTTGCGCTGTTATATTCAGACAGACAGACAGAGAGACGGACTAGACGACGACTATAGGTGATACGTATTTATGCAATTACGAAAGCAACTAAAAAATGAATGGAAAGAAAATTACGGCATAGACATACACGTTTCAATCGTCAAACGACGCCTAAATCTCTATGGTTTACATGGCCGAAGACCAGCAAAAAAAGTCTGATATCTCCTAAGAATAGGAAGGCTAGACTTGCATTTTCAAAACGGCATAAATCGTGGGCAGGTGTAGAGTGGTCTAATGTTTGTGGAGCGATGCAAGCAACTTTAACTTAGTGTCATCTGGCGGAATCAAGTACATGCAACGTCCTAAAAACAAAAAAATATGATTTCCATACCAAAAACCCACCGTCAAACAAGGAAGGCAGCAATATCATGGTTTGGAGTTGTTTTTCACGTAGCGGAGTTGGACCCTTAGTTCGAATTGAGGGGAGTATGGATCGATTCATGTATATTGGCATATTAAAGATTCATATGCTACAATACGCTAAACAAAATATGCCTGCTAAGTGGTATTTTCAGCAAGATAATGACCCGAAACACAAATCCAAGTACGTAAGTAATTTTAGGAAACACAGAAAAGTCAAGGTTCTAGAGTGGCCAAGAAAAAGTCCGGATTTGAACCCCATAGAGCGTCTGTGAGAGGAGTTAGATCGTAAAGTAAGATGCTAAAATTATTCAAATAAGGAGGCTTTCTACGAATCTCGTAAAAATGAGTGGGACCGAATTCTTTTAGATCTAATGCAAAAGTTAGTCGATTCGATGCCCGCGTTGTGAGGCTGTTATAAAGGTCAGAGGTTATGCTACTAAATATTGACTGACTCCTTACTATATTTGATAATTATTGTGTTAAAACAATTTTTTATTATAATGTCAAAATACATTTGATTTATCATTTTTTCTGATTTTTCTTTGAGTTTCACGTTATTTTCTAACAAATGATAGTTAATTTACTAAAATTCTGTTGTTGTTGTTGTTGTCGTGCCAGAGAAAATGCCATGGCACTTCTCTGAAAGAAGGGGTGCCAGAGTCTCAAGACAGGTTGGACTTCTAGAGCTCGTCTCCTATTTTTGAACCAATTCCAGATGAGAGACCTGCACCTGGATTGGCACCCCCAGAGGTATCGTTTTCAAACTTGGAGGACATTGGAGCCACGAACAGATTTTACGTGTACCAGCTCCCTTTAACGTACACGGCCCCACAGCAGCCGCAGCCACCCTCCCAAACAGTAACCATGGTCGATGCTGATTCACTTTCGGTGATCTTGACGGGAACCGACCTTAATGGTCTGCGCCACTGCGGGACACTAAAATTCTTTAAAACACTGAATAGGGTTAAATAAAATAAATGATTTTTGTATTTTATTATTGTTTTTAACTAAGTCAATTATTATCTTTGGCAAAATACTTTTGAGCGCTACTGAATATAAGTGTGAATTTTTCCTTATACATTGGTGTCCAGTAATTACAGGCAATTCTGGTTTACTGATTTGTAGATTATAAAACATTTAAAGTAGGTATGTTCAGATAATACAAGTGCGAAGATAGAATGGTAGATAGTAAACGACATGAATAGAGAGGTAAAGTAAAATGTACCATTAAAAATGAAAACAGAAAGGTACATAATTAAATCCAAATCTCTATTAGCCATTCGTGACCATATACCATAAATTATAAATTACATTCTTTTCCAAATTAATTAATTTGAAATGTAGTAATTTAAAAAAAAATTATCCTAAAATTATAGATAATTATTTTAAACATGAATATTTAAAAATGTAAGAAATAAATTCATTTTTTTCAGTTCATGAAAGAAATTAAAAAAGTAATGAATTACCGTAATAATGAATCTTTATTAAACATTTTAAACATTAAGTTCATGAACCAATTAAGTAAAAATATATTCCAGAAAGCATAAATTATGGAACGAACAACAAGATAATTATGCAGAATAATCTACAATATTCTAAAATCAATTTAGCATTTAATGTACTTCGAAATGCATTAAATTTTATGCAAATTACTAAACTACTGTAATTTTTTATCTCGTTCTGTGTGTTTAGTGGAGCAGGCACGCTATACGCCCATTATTTCTTGTTGATTTTCGTAAAGTCTTCTTCAGCAAAAAATTGGAATATAACGTGCAAACTGTTGAATTATCTGGCGTTTTTAATTTTTAAATAACAAAGTACGTGGTTCTTTTTATATTTGCGCTCATGTATGAAAAAGCGATCGCGGTAAGAAAACAGAGGAAGAACAATGGCTAAGAAAAAAAATAGAAAAAATAATATATATGGAAATAATATAAGTTTACCCATTGGGGAAACAATAAAGTTTCCCCAAGAAAAAAAAAACTAAATTTAAGTAAATATATCAGGTATTATGTATATGAAATATTCAACTATAAAGATATACGCAATCTGTGAAACTGACACAGAACAGAGAAAATTTACAGTTATTAAATATTTTCAAAGATATGCAGTAAAACTTTCACGTAATAAAATAAGGTAGGTGACCCAAAGGTGGCCATAGTTCAGCTTTGGAGATTTTTTTATAATTTTCTGATTGGGTGTGTGTAGCTGAATTTTTGTTTGTGAAATTTTACACTTATCTCTAACACATATCAAGTATACTTTTATTTGTAAAATAAAATTTAATTACTTTTATAATACAATTTCAAAATTGTAGCTTGTGGACCACCTTTGGCGCATAGTGTTCCAAAGGTGGCTCATGCATAACTTTTAAAATGGGAAAAAATACTCGGCAAACTATTTTGCCTACTATTATGCTCTGATAATCCTTTCTTTCTTGTGATATATTTCGAGTTTTTCTTCTTAATCTTCTTATCTTATGACACGAAAAGATCTTGAAGCACTTTTTGTGCCCGGTAGTTCCGGGTTTTTTCTGTGAGTTACTGACTTCTTTTGAGTGATCTCTGGTGTTAACAATAAATGCTAATAAGTTTTTTCAGATATTTATGTAGAAATTTTTTTAATCACCCTTGCTACACAGTTTTCACATTTGTTTTCTAAGGTAGCCACCTTGGGAACGCCATTTTCACTACGTAAAAGTTGTAATCTGATGCATTTCTTGGAATTGAAGTAAATGTGTTTAAAGGAAATAAGTTTTCATAAAATGTACCATACCTCAAAGTTCTAAGAATTTAACCACGTGTAAATTAAAATAGCTGCTTACCTGGAAATTAGAACAACTACTCCTCAAAAGCGAAATCATTGCATAAAATGTTGGAGGATCAAAGTGATCTTTTTAAATTCAGCAACGTGCACTGCAGATACATGATTGGCAATGCAGTAGCACCATTTTGTGATTAAAAATTAAATTAATTCTACTTTTGAGGGATGGGCTACCTTAGGGATACTGGACACCTTAGTCATTTTAACTGTAATTTCCTGCACCAAACTGTTCAGTCATCAATTGTATTTATAGAAAAAGGTCAATGAATAGTATTTTGAAACACTCTCATTGGTCAGGATACAGGTAAAATTACTTTTACTTTACCAAATTAAGAAATTTTTCTGAAAGACATTTTTTTAGGGTTTCTTTCATCTGACGAAACCTTATTCGTCTCACTCCTCTGTCTGTCTGTCACAGAACTCGTACTCGGAAACTGTATAAGTTAGAGACTTGAAATCTTGCATACTTATAGCTTAATACCTCCTGTCACACGACAAATCATAAAATTTTGAAAAATTTTTATATTATTTTAATTAAATGAATCAATTTAATGACATCCGACCATTTCTGCAATTTTCGTAGATCTTAAAACAGAACCTTAATTTTAGTCTTTTTCATGCAGGCTAGATGATTATCATTTTAATATTAAATTTAATGGTGCTGCCATCTATGTTCTTATTGATAAAGTGTATTGATAAATGATGAGGATAATTATAGATTAAATATTTGGATTTATTAAATAAAGGATAAAGTGTTTTGAAAGGAATAGTAAACGTAACCCTTTGTGCTATCCTATCACACTTACCCACACTTGTTTTATGACTGCAGAACAAAATTTTTGTAAATTAATGGTGATCTACCATGTTCTACGTTTACATGAATGTTAGAATCGCCATTGATTTATAAGTATTTCGTTCGACCAATGATAAAAGATTATCGTTCATCATTTTTTTATGAATCTGTTAAAGTAACCGTAATTTTATCGCTAACCTGGCCAATGAGAACACAAAAAAATTTGAAAAAAAAAATAATTAAAAAAAAATCAAAATAATTGAATTTGTTTATCTAACTCAGACTTTTTTTAATTTAAATCTGATTTTTATGAAAATAAATGCAAGTTAAACATAAAACAAATAATAAAAAGAAAAAAAAGAAAAATATTAGGTATTATCTTCAATCAATGTTGAATAATGCGGTCTTTTCCTATACGATTTTAAAGATATATTTAACCCTTAAATGCGCGAATGTTTCTTTTAGAATTGCGTTTTTTAATACTTATATTAAGGAGTTTACACCAGAAATTTTAAGACAGATTTTTAACATTATTTAGGATCATATAATGTGATTTTTACAGGATTAATATTTCTGTATAAATATAGTAGTTGCAAAGAACTTGATTTATTTATTAAAAGTTAAATAAAAAGTTTTGCATATATATGCAGTACTGCGTATTTAAATGTTCAATAGTTTTAATTTTTATTATCTCTGGTTATGGTAAATTTTTCTGTACGCTGCTTTTTTACATGTAACGTATTCAATAGAAACAAGTACTACATCAAAAAGAATTCTACTCACGCATTTCTGTTCTTATGAAGTTAAACCGCTTGCTTTCTTTAACTCTTATTTTAAATGCATTTTAATGTTTTCTTTATATCATTTTCCTTTCAATTTGGGATAATCTTTTTCTGAGAAACCAAACTGAAAAATTTGTTTTATCATCTTCGGAGTTCTTGAATGATGGACATTATCAGAATCTCAACATCCCCCATCGGTCGAACGAACGAAAATTCATTCGGTGTCATTGTCTTCCGTAAACACTCGATAATTAGAAAAGAGATGATGGAATACGCTCCCACAAGGACTAAAGCAGATCCATCACGTGGTTGTTACATATCGGACATAAAGAGGGTAAAACTTTTTTTCTGACTGCGCATAGAAAGTACTTTATTGCATTGATTTTTGCTGTTATCAAACGTAATAGTTATGAATTTTTTCTCGTAACTGTTTTTAACACTTTCCAATCTAGTTGAAAAGTGTTTATTAACACTTTCCAATCTAGTTGAAAAGTGTTTATGACTTCGGTTTGTCTGGCCGTGCTCTAACTCGCGTAAATATACTCGGATCGCCCTGAAATTTTTGTATGTTATTGTCGTTTACTATAGCATGTTCCCTATTTCAACTGAAGTGTGTAGCACTTATAGTTTTTTTTTTTTTTACAGGGACAGTCAAAAGTATTCCGTTCCATTACAGTCAATGGGAAATAATCGTTTCAAGTGCATTTTGATGATGCTACGTCATTTAAAACATTATGTAACTGATGTATAATTATGAAGAGTATTAAAACAGGCTTTTAGTAGAATATGAGGTGCAAAGCATTAATTATTCATTTACAGGGTCAAACAAAACAATTCTGGTACACATTGTTCTGCGAGGAAAAATCGTTTGCAGTGTAGTTTAGTGATATTTTACTATTTCAAACATAATGAAAATTATATGCATTACTGAGGTTCACTATAAATTGCTCTCTTGAAAGTGTGGTGTGCATTGCGTTTATTGACAGGGACACACAAAAGATATCGGTTACAGTACATGTGCGATATTTGCAGTCTACGTGTGATAAGTGCTTTTTCAACTTTGTTTTGCGTTTTTAAGTTTAACTAAATTTTTTCATAGTACGTGTATGTTTATAAACTCGGTTGATCATATACAGGCTACACAAGGAAATCCGTAAGCATTACAGACTATGGGAGTGAATTGCTAAAGGATAGTTTTTAATTGTGTCGCACATTTTCCTGCTGAACTATATTTAGTACACTAATAGAAGATTGTGGGACATAAATAAATTCATATACAGGCCTACGCAAATAAAAAGATACATTGTCGTTTACGGTTGGTAATTGCTGCGAGTGAGTTTTAAGTTGCCTTTTAGCTTAATATGTGGTGTGTACAAAAGTCTTCAGGTAATATACAGGGTTGTACAAAGAATTTCGAGGCATTTCCATCGATCGGAGAAAATTCCTAAAATTGAATATTCTAACTGAACTAAATTTTATCATGATATATATCCACACCTATTGATTATATACAGGGCTGCACAAAATAATTCGACTACTTTTTTGACACTGGATGGTAATTTCAAAAACTGTATTTTTTAATGTGTGGTATATGTTTTTTAAACTGTTTACTTACATATCTTCTTTCACCTTATCTAACGGTGAAGTTTCGTTACCTTTTTCTGGATATGTTGGAAAATGTTTCATAATCTATGCTTGACGCATTATTTTTCGTTGTTATTTCGTTTTGAATTAATTTCCAACTATTTATAAAGAAAAAAGAAAAACGATGCATCACAAATGAATTGTGCCACACTTTACAAAATATTTATATATCCTTAATCAATGGTAAATTTAGTTCTTTCAAAAGTGAACTTCCCTTATGTCATATGTGGAGATAGCTGAATTTCTTTTTACCACAACTTTTAAAGCAAAATTGACAACTCATCTCCGCCTAGGTGGCAGTTTTACATTTTACATCTTTATTTATACTTATAATACGTCATTAGATAGCATTTTGCGAGTACAGTTTATAAATTTAGGTTTCAGATGTTTCCACTAGGGGGCATCCTTTTTAAAAACAATTTCACACACAACCCTTGATTTTGCCATTTTAAGATGTTAAAGCGCATGAGTTGTCTTCCCACGACACACTTGTTTTTCTACGCGTCTTTTTAGTCTAAATACTTTTAAATATTTATCCATAAGTCTAAGAAAATATCTTAGGGGAAACTGTCGTAAAATGGCATACCCTAAGATAAAAAATGCTTCTATTCATACAATTTGTTTCTGATGACTTTTATTTTCTACAAACTAACTTTGCAAAGTATACTAAATGCAATAGTGCCTTTTAAAAAGTAACAAAGTCACAACGTCATAATAATAATTTATATAAAATGCTGCACTATGCCATTTGTTCTACAGTGCTGTCCTAAAACGACACACCCATAAGTTGCTATTGATTTTAATTGCATACATCACAAATAAATATTTTGCACACCAAGAGACACCGGCCCATTCACTAGGTGCCCACTTTGAACACTTAACACATTTTATAAGCTTCTTCGATTTTGAGTTACTGAATAAATCATTGCAATAAAGGGAAGCTTCACCATCATCATCATTATCGGCAGAAAGATCCATGTTTTTGTTGCCATCATTGGATGAAAGAAAGCTAATTTTCTTCTTAGCCTGTAGAGTTGTGGCTCTTGGGTGTGAATTATGTTTCTAAGCAGCTTTTGCCTTCGCTTTTGCAATATTAAGACTGCTAGTCAGTACTTTAGCACCATCATGCTCGAAGTTCATGAGTTAAGTGGAAATACATCAAGATGTTCGATAAATTAAGATGATGAACTGGAAGATGCTGCTGGTTGAAAAGATACACACGTCTTTGGAGTATCCGAAATAAATATTGTCGTCGCTGGAATTGGAGAAGGTGACATGGAAGCTGTGAAAATTGATGGATTGTGTCTAGATAGGCTGTTATCTGTATAACTTGTGCTGCTGTCGTTGCTTTCTTTATTTTCCAGTGGACTTTTTGTCACAACTGAAGCACAGAAAACATGATCGGGAAAGATGTCTGGCTGCATATCATTTTACCTAGAATCGCCATATTGTATATAAAGAGACAGTATTCGAGAACACGTGCATTTATAAGTTTTCGCATATATTGTGCTGTCCTCTAAAAAAAACCCAGTGTGAAATGTTTCCTAAAAAAAACCCACCCTAGTATTTTATCAAATATTTCACTGAAGTCAATGTTTGGTTTTTCCCTGTTTGTATACACCATTTGCAACAGTTAAAACATTTGATAATGCCTAAGGAGTGTTTATTTAGTTTTAAAAGAATTTAATCTAATAATGCAGAATTTTGGCAAAACATGAGCTTAATTTTCACATATTTGCTTTTTATAATACGTTATGTTAGAATGATGTACATCAATTTTAAAATGTTTTTATGTTAAACCATTAAAATGTGAATAAAATGTTACATTTTCAACTGATTATGTCATGTAGGGCTCGGCTGGCGACCTTTGAAAATGGAGCTAAAAAAACCCAAGGTGGAATTAAAAAAAACCCAAAAAATTTTTCAATAAATAAATGATAAAATATACAATTTTTTTAAAAAAAATACATTTATTTTTAAGGAAAATAATTAAATTATGCAATTTTAATGTATATTGAAGGCACTTCTAAGGATTTTTTTTTTTTTTTTTTTTGTATGTCATAAAAAAATGCATGTTTGCAAAATTAAAACCCATCAATCTTTTTTACATACAGATACCCTTCACTTGTATTTTGCACATTATTTTGATGTTTTCAAACTTTTATTTATTTTATTTTATTCACTCTTTTAACTTTTTAATGCAAAATATTTTACTTAAGGTAGGAATAACTAATATAGATGCATAGCTGCTAATTTGTACTATTTATCTTCTAAGCATACACATGAACTTGTGCAGTTTTGTGAAAAACACAGTAAGTGAATTGCAAAATATAATTTTGTCTTTCGCATGAAAGGTAAAACTTGAAATCTGATGCAGTCCCCCTTTCCTATGTAATTTAAAATATACCACACAAGAAAATCGTAATATAATTCAGGAAGGAAGTGGCAGTAAATTTTCTTTCAAGAACAAGAATGCACCCTTTCTGTGTCATCGATGAACTTCATTATCTTTGCTTTATCATCTGAGAAGGTAAAGCCAGGGTTGTAATTTTGATCAGTCAAAACTCATTTTAACCAGGATTGTGGTCAAAACTGGTTTTAACCATTTAAAAGTGGTCAAATTTGCTTCAACCACTCAAAAGTAATTGAAACTCTATTAAAAAGACATTTAACATTTTTGGATTTCATAATGCACATGGTGAATTGTTGTGCAAACTCTTCAGCAATAAAGATAATTTTCAAAGTTTGATCTGAGTTAGCCTTAATACAGAAAAAGTCGTTACATGATAAGTAACACATGTTGTATTAAATTTATTTTAATAAAATAAATGTTAATCTCTTTTTCCAAATCAAAATGAGTCCTAATTACTGATGATCAAAACATATTTTTACCAGGAAAGTTAAAACTGTTATTTTCCATGTTTAAACCAATACAACCCTGGGACTAATAATATTAGGTAGACCAACAAGGACTAATAATATTAGGCAAAAGGCAAAATTGGTAAATTTCATTAGTGGCCAGTGGTAGCAGTTTTATAAGTGGCCACTAACTTTATACTAGTAGCCACTTTTTTATTTAAAAGTGTTAAACAGTAAACTTTTGTTAAAATTTTTATTAGTATTAATCTAAAATTAAATAGGTCAAAAAAATATGATAATATAAACATATTGCAACCAGCAAAAGTAGAATCCTTTATAAAATGCAAGAAAATTATACTCTCTACTTGTGGGAAAAGTGCCATAAGGTGACCGCTGACAGACGTATTTAGTAAAGGGAATGGAAATTTATTTGGGGCAAATATGGGCTAAAGATTCAGGTATGATAGTATGACTTGATACTTACTTCCCCTAGGGTTACTGCATCAATGGTAGGAAAAAGTAAAAGCATTAAAAATCTGCACATGCAAAAATGTTGAAGAAATGTGATTAGTAAAATAAGATTTTGTGTGGCAATGTTGGCAGATGTTCTGGAAACAGCACCAATCCATTCCTTTTACCTAAGTACTCAATATTTTTTATTATCAATTAGATACATTTTTTTTCCAGATTGACACTGATCAATTTAATAAAACACAAACTACAGCTCGTACAAGATGTAAGGAAAGAATAAAGATGAGTGTTTCAGTTATTACACAAAAAGAAATGGATGAAGTGTTAGAATCACACTAATTTCCAAGTACTTAAAAGCATTGTAATCACACTTCGCTGCATTCAAAAACAAGTATTGAGAATGAAAGTACTACTACTAGTGAAGATGGCAGTCAAGAAAGTAATAAATCTTTATGGAGCTCAGATCTATCAGATACAGATATGCATAAAACAGAAGAAACCGCAGTTTTGAACACCACAAGTGATATTAGCGATAATGAAGGTAATGATTTATTATGTTCTGTACACAAGAAGCTGAGAAGTTACAATTTGGCCAGTAGGTGATTATTAAATAAGATGATTTAAAGTTTCATGTTATTATTACTGAAGAAGTAAATGATGATCGTCGAAAAATTGCTTAATGCCTACAAAAATTAAGAGTACTCAAGTTTGAATCTAATCACTATATTATTCAGAACAAAAGAAACCAAAATGTGGCTATTACTAATGCTTCTCCATTAATAAACGCTCGGAGATTTTGCAAATGCTATTTAATAATTTTCTTCTCAAATTTACTGGAGATGTATTCAAAGAAATGTGAAAAGTCTGCAGCGAATTTACAAATAATTATATTTTGCATTTTGCATTTCAAGTTCCTTCAATTTACAAAATAATGAAATATTTAATATTTTTTTGCAGAATTGTGGTTTAAAAATAAATAATAATGAAAAAAAATGTATTTTGCTGTCAAATAATTTTATTTCCAAGTATTTTTACATGTGGGTTTTTTTTAGGTTACATGGGGTTTTTTTGGGAAAAAGTGGGTTTTTTTCAATTTCTTGCTTAATTGGCTGTCATTTTGTAACATATTGATAGAATAAAAAATGCTCAGCATTAAAATCTTAGTCAGAAGAAGCCGTGAAAATAGAGCTATGTTGAATTCGTTTGTATTCCTTATTAGACTTTATATAAAGATAAATTCAAAAAGTGCGTTTTTTTAGAGGACCGCGCAATGCAGAAAATAATATAAAAAGATATGTAATCACTTCAGATATGTAGTCACTGAAATGAAACAGACGTAAATTATGTTCAGTTTCAGGCTCAGTTGAGCGGGGTGGCCTATTGATTGGCTAAAGCTATACAAGCCCCGCTCAGCGGGGATATCCACTGCCCAAGGACCCTAACCAAGAGACAGGGCTCGGCCAAACCCCCGAAGAAAACCGGTCCATCTTTAAAATATTTATACAAATGTAAACAAATACAAAACAGAAACAAAATGAAAATATCAAATTAGTTACAATATAGGTCTAAATTAAAGTACAGAGAATCACCAAAGTCATTAACCAGAAAATAGTCTCAAGAAATTTCTGACGAAGGTGTAGACGTTTTCTTTATAAACAATTAAAACTACAAATTTGAAACCTACGCTAATAAATGCTTATAGTTGCCAATCGATTCCAGAACATAACTGTGTATCTTTAAGTTCTGTCCCCTAGCGACAATATTAAAAAGCATGAAGTATGTCATTTTGGGACAGTTTCCCTTGCTATTAATACTTATTTACCTTTCTTCTTCTTAGGTAAAAAGAAAAGAGAAAAATCATGCGCCAATCGTATATTATGAAACACTTTCCAACACATTCAGAATACTGTAACAAAACTGCACCGTTTAGTAAGATAAAAGATGATGCTTGGGAAATGCATAACACTTTTGGAAACCCAATTTCAGCAATTACCATCTATACTCGGAAAAATATACGAATTATTTTGTGCAGCTCTATATATGATCTATAGATATGTATATATGCTACATAGTATGCAAAAATTCGGTTCAGTTAGGAAACTCTAAATACTGTTGAAAATGCATCTACAGTAATTTCCGTCAATAATCGGAAATGTATTCGAATTATTTTGTGCAGTCATGTATATGATCTATGGAATTTATACACATGCATAGTATTATGCAAAAATTTTGTTAAACTTAAAAACGCAACCCAAAGTTGAAAACGCACTTCCAGCAATTATCGCACATAGACAATACTGTATTGTTTGTGTGTCTCTGTAAATGAACGATAAATGCAATGCACACCATACTTTTCAGTAAGCAACTTAGAGTGCACCTCAGTAATGCATATCAATTTCATTATATTTGAAATAGTGTAACATCATTAAAATACAATGCAAACAATTTATCCCCGTAGACCATTATGTAACGGAATTCTTTTGTGTAACTATCTAAATGTAAATTAATAAATGCTTTTCACCCAGTATTCCACAGAAAACATGTTTTAGTTCACTTCAAAAATGCATATCAATTTCATTACGTCTGAAATGGGATAATATCATTAAAATGCACTTGAAATGATTTTTCCCATTGACCCTAATATAACGGAATACTTTTGACTGTCCCTGTAAACGAACTATAAATGCTAAACACTATATTTTCAATAGTAATCGTGCTATAGTAAACATCAATAACATATAAAAATTACAGGGCAATCCGAGTATATATACGAAAGTTAGAGCACGGACAGATGGCCAGACAAACGACAATCATAAACATTTTTCAACTATGTTGAAAAGTGCTAAAAACACAATTATCATTAAATTGCCGATAAAACTGATATCATTTATTACGAGAGACTGCTTCAAATGAAGAGCAAGCATCACATTGTAAATGCATGGAGCACAGGAAAATATGCGACATTTATTGGTATATAACAAGCTAGTATACACAGTGAGGTGAAGAGTTAAATAAAACGTTAAATTACTGTATAAGTTTCTATCATTGCTGATTTATTCATTGTAAAATGTATTTTGTATGAAATATTTAGCCTATGCAATGCGTTGTGCATTTAGTAATAATAGTAATAATAATTAGTTAATTAAGCGCAGAAGTAAATGTATTAAAATAAATTCGGTATCCAATTGATTTTAACGACAGGGTTGAGATTAAATTGTAATAAGTTGTAGAGATAAAATTGAACGTGATTCCTTCTGTATAGGCACTGCAGAACCACATAAGAATTTACACCATCATCAAATGCGACCGTAAAAACTAAAAATATGTTCAAATAAATGAATTTATAAATCTCCCTTCTGCTCTCTTAATGACACCTTAATAATTGATTATTATCATTGATTTTTCAGCCTTTAATAAAAAATTCGCTGCTTCAAAACATATCGCTTTTTACATATAATTTTAATCGATTACTGAAAGTCTTCTTCACACAAGGGTATAAAATATAAGATTAGATAGATAAGGTTCAAATAGAAATTAATCGATAAAAATAAAAATAAAAAATTTAAATTTTTTGCAAAATGGGTATTTTTTTTAAAAATCGCAAAAAATAAAAAAATTGTTGTAAGAATTCTGAATAAACCGTATTGAAAAGAGGTCAAAGTTTACTATATCGGGAAAAAGGAGATTGAATATTGGATTGATTTTATGAGTTGATCAAAAACTTGAAAGATTGAGGTGATACGCGAATCTTTCCGTTCAATATAAAATAACAAAAAAATCTTAATCAAAAAATCCAAAATCGGAAGCTCGAGTGCACTTGAACCTCCCCCCCCCCCCTTTCGTCCATCCTTAATCAAATTTTCAAATCTCTATGTGTGATAGATTTCCCTAGACATCGCGCACAAGCATATACACACACAGACACAAACACACAAACAGGTTTCTTTTTTTGTATGAACCAGAGGAATGACGAAAGGCTTTCATCTATTTAGTCCTTTGTATACAGAAAATGTTTGTGTTGCCACAACGCTGTGTAGATTTTTGCTTTTTTATAAGAAGTCTTAATGAAAACCATCAGGTTAACCAAACGTATTTTCGATAACAAGTAATCAGTTTAGAAAAGAAATGATACAGCCTGTCTCAAAAATTTAAGCACAACAAGAAAATATCGTTTATTAAATAACAATACAAAATTAAACAAAAACATATTAGATTCTGTAAAATTATTCAAATAAATCATATCAAAATGAATAAAAGGTTATAATAGCATAGCTTTGATAGTAAAATCATGAAAGTCTGCAGTGTCTCAAATGGAAAAAAAATCACAATGGGAAAAAATACGTTTTTTAACCCTTTTTGAATGACGCTATTTATTAAAAGTATTTCCCTGGTATAGGATAACTTTAAATAATCGTGTTTCAATGGAATCAATTATATTTTTAATATTATTAGTAGAGATAATACCATGCTTTTTCTTTTAGTTCTTTAGTAGAGTCATATTGCTTTCTATTCTTGTATACTTTATGGGTTAAGGTACCCCTATGTTCTCAAATGGGTTTCAGTCCGTGCTTAAAGCTGGCCAATCTAAACGTTAACATTTACGGCGGAAAGACGCTGTTTCGTACAATGTGACTTGTGGATTGAAGCATTGTCGTACTGAAATCTCCACTCGCGAACCCCTAAGATGTCACCGAATGGAAGTAGATGTTGCTGTAGTGTCGCTTGATACTTTGTTGAATTTTGTTTCCCATGGAGAAATGTCAGGCAAGTTTGACCATTACAGCTGTCGCCCCCAAATCATCAGAGGCTTCCCGCCTTGCTGTCTACTAAAAAAAGTAGACGGCCAGTACCAAACCAGTAACAATTCCAGGCATCAGGCCCATCCAGTTTCCCTTCCGTCGCTGAATATGGTCAGCCACTTGGCCCCGTAGGACATGTACTTTCGAGCCCAATCCATTCTGGTCTGTCTATTGTGTGATTTTAGGCACGGTTTGCAACACATTTTCTTTAAAACAATGTTCTTGCACACTTATGCGTCTATATATTGTGTCCTTTGAGATATTGACACAGATAACTTTTTTAATCTGCTTTATGGACATATTTCGCTTCGACACCTATCTTTCAATTTTTCGATCAGCCTGAACACTTGTTAGAAGTGTTGGTTTCCGGCCGAAATTGTTTTTTCTAGCAAGTACGTACTTTCATGTACTAGTATCTTCTTTCTGCCTATCCCTCGCTTTGAACGATTTATTATTTTAGAAAATTTAATAACCTGGTTATTTTTCGATTTAAATTTAAATATCTTTAAAAATTTCTCTTTTGTGAATTCCGTGGATTTCGTCTTCTTAAATAACCAATAGAAAACGGACATTTGCTGTTACACTGATCAGGGAAAACGGTTCGTTGATCAGACCGGTTGGTTTGGTTAAAACTAATCCAGTATTTGTCAACTTTTGCATAATGTGCCTAAATTTTTGATACAGTGAATTTTAACAAAATATAAAAGGCGTATTTTTTTAAATAAATAATGCTGATGAAGCCATTATACACTGGTATCCAGAAATTAAGGGGCAGTGACCAATTTCAGACGCTTCGTCGAATATCTGCTGAAACTCGCATGCTATAAAAAGAAACCCTTTGAATTGTTCACAGAAACGTTAACATCTTTACGAATATACGTGCTACGTTTACATAAATTCACACAAATCTTGAACAGGATCTACATAGTCATTTGCTACAGTGACAGATCATTTTGAGCATTTTCTGTTACTTGGCTGATCGAAAAAATTATTTTATTACTAGATTTATTATTGCCCCCCTCCCCCACCCCAATTGTCCTCGCGACAAAATCTTCACTGAAAAACATGAAGTCAAAAATGGTCTTTACATCCTCAAAGTTCAAGAGTATTTCGAGCATTTCCTCACGGATTTCAATAGATATTCGACGAAACGTCTGAAATTGATCATTGTCCCTTAATTTCTGTACATCAGTGTAATATCTCTGCTATGTTTCGTTTTAATTACATTTTGAATATTTATTCTGAAATTATTCCATATATTTCTCTTTCCAATTTTATTATCATACTTTAGCGTGTGCCTAAACTTTTGAGACAGACTGTATATACGCTTTATAAGCATGCTTGTGTTTAATATTTATTTTCTATCCTTTTGGTTAAAGCAATATTCAAAATATTCATAATACTTAGAAGCTATGAAAAACACTGCTTTAAGACGTCTAAAGAACAATTTCGCATCTCTATAAATGTTATGATCTTATATGCTTGTTCTTCGCCCTCTATTCGATATTTATCGCCTGCATTCGCCACAGGACACCTTCCTCGTAGGGATGTGATAAACGTTTATACACCATCTACTCTCAACATTAACTACGCATAAGTGTTATTCGGGGATATCCTAGAGTTTTTCCCTTGCGGCTATGCTACAAATATATTTAACAGCTGGATGCAATTCTCCGAAATGTCTATATTAGCCATATACAGCACGAAAAGGATGAAAAATAAATATGGAATTTTATTTTATGTTACTATTATTTTCGCTGCTATACTTCTGACAAATTTATATTAATTGTGATTTAACGAAATATCTACATATTTGAAAACATCAGATGATTTTGATACATATATTTTATGGACTATTATTGGGACTTAGCGCGTTACTTATTATAATTCACATCAATATATTTTCTCAGCAAAACAATTATGCATTTAACAAGTAATGGTAAGAGAATAAAAAGATAGAATTTGAATACCCTTTATTTTTGTTTAGTATATTTCTTATACGAGTTTCGAACATGAAACCTTCAGTATCGCTAGATATGATATCATTCTGCCATTACCCAAGTAACATTGCAACATTCTTTGGGTTTTTTTTAGAGTTCTACGGACAAGCACGGAGGACATGCACATGACGTCTGCATGTCACGCTAGCAAATCGTCTATGTAAAACTCTATAAAGGTGTATCTTTCATTAGTTCTATAGACATGTGCTGAGATATACATACTGTATGTATTCATGACAGCTGCAGATTGCATAAGGAAACAGTCAATCCTCTCAGTGATTATTAACTAAAATAGTGTGTTAGTTAAACGTGTTTGTTAAGCAAATAATTACTATCTTAAAAAAGAAATTATTTATAACTTATTAAGTATGGCCATGTTACAGGGTTGGGGAATTACGTCATTTTACTCGCCACTGGCTAGAGGATTATTTGACAAGGCGAGTGAACCTTTAAGAGGTCTTTTAAAAATTGCAGGCTACAGAAGATATGTTTTTTACTTGTTAGCTATATTTTGCAATTCTCCCAATTACCGCAACGTAATGGTACTAAGTTCTATCCTATACTCAACTTTCCTTTGTTGTATATATTTCTTAATTTTAATGAAAAAAATTACAAAAATGTATTGTTGTATTGTAGTAATGAATTATTTTTGCAATTGCGTAAATTCTATCATAACAATTTTCAACTGTACATTGCTTCTTGCTGGCTGGTAAAATAAATCCTTGGCTAGTAAGATTTTCTGAAAATCCCCTCCTGGCCGTGTATAAGAATTAGTTTTCGCCTTTTTATTTATTTTCTAACCTTTTATTTTTAAGGCGCTTGAAGGGCAGTCTGGCATCATTAGAAAAGTTATAATGCGATAACTAATTTATAAGATTAACTAATTATATTACTAATTTATAAGATTATAAATTAGTTCTTTGCCATGCATTCGATGCATTGTTGGTATGTACTTTTCACGGGTCTTCCTTATAAGATTATGATAACCATTATAACTAACTTGTGATAACCATCTACTTTCAACATTAACTACCCAATACGATTGTTTTAATGGAGATTGGAGCACAAATAAACGGAAAACAGACTAACTGACAGACAGTTATCATATTTTATTCAAAAATACTCGAGACACCCTGAAGTGCGCACTTTTTTAAACAAATGTGTGTGTGTTAAAATTGTTGGCACTCAAGCAATGCTGTGTTAACTATATTAAAACATTGCAAAATGTGAAGGTTATTCGTTTTTTTTTTTTTTGTTTTTTTGTCACCTTGTAAAGTAACACCTACTTTTCTACACATTTTATCAATGCTTATTTAATACTATTTCTGATTTTAAATAGATATTTTTGGAATTTCTAATAAAATGCAAACATTTTATGATGCATAATTTTTTTTTAAATAAAATATACCTGAAAATTGTTTGTACATCAAATTGCCAAAATTTTTAATCACCTATTGTGGTGAAATTACTATCAGACGATATTTAAAAATAAGGTTGTCCTCTTAAACTAAAAAGAATTTATGAAGTAATCTTTATTTGACATGTTTGTCAATTTTAATAATATTTATTACACATTTTCTTACTGGTTTATTTAATATATCTACATTTAACAAATAATTTTGGGAATTCCAAGAAAATGCAACAATTTTACGGTACATAAAATCTTCTTTTTATTGAATAAAATATACATGATATTTTTGTTTTCTTCTTTTGTACAACAGAATGCCGTATGCTTTTTTTTTATATTTAAATCGCCTATTGTGAAAAATCTACCATCGGACAGTATTTAAAGATAACTCCACACGCATATTTATACCGTCTGCATTTCCTGCAGGGATGGAATGAGTGGGAAGATATTGAAAAGCAGATAAAACGATGGCATACGAACTTCCACAAATGATTTTCTCCAAGACCGTTTTGCTTATCTTTTGGGAGAACGTAATGCTCCGTCCTTGATGATGCGTCATCTTGTTACTGTTCCAGAACACAAAAGCAAAACGGAATGACTTTCTCGACAAAGAGGTAGAATTCTTTCACCGAAGAATCCAGCAGAAATTGAGTCTTGTGCATATGCATGCAGAAATTATGACATTTGATATATTTCCACGGCAACAGATTCAAATATCATGTACTTGAAAATTGAATCATAAAAAATACTTCTTTTTCTCAGAAAAGGGATGCATTTCTGTCTTCAAATGGGGATGAATGTGTTTACTCCAAAAATTCAGATTGTAACGATTTTGCCCAATATACCTAGCAATAAAGGGTTTTTATTTCTCATTTTTTTTATTTAAATATGTTTTGACATCAGCTTTCTAAAAAACTCACATAATAAATAAACAATATCTAATATTATTATTTTAATAAATATTTTATTGTTTGTAAGACAAAATAGTTTGTTTTTCGTAGAGAGATAAAATTAAATATTTTGATTTGTTAACTGTTTTTAAATGAAAGGAAGTTGTGTATATTTACATAAATGTAAACGTATCTTCAACCATAACTTTTGAATGGGCGCTCAAATTTGCAATAAAGTGCAAGATTAGAATTTTTTTTTTTTTACTTTATCATAGGGACTTCCCGTTATAACGACCTTTTTCTATGGAATAAAGGGTATCGTTTGAACAAGTCTCAAGTGTATGTACGTATTTGAACTGTTAATACCAAAATATTTCGCTACCAAAATATTCTCTAAAACTCATATAGTGTTAACATTATCACAGAAATACAAAAACAATGTTTTTATTTATTTATGAACAGGATTTTCTTTACTTTTTTCTGTTTATTTGTAAAGTAAAACATTAATTTCCTATGTATTTCAAATTTCAACACTGTTTTACTTAATACTACTTTTACATTTAAACAAATATTTTTTCGATTTCTAAGCAAATGCAACGATTTAATTATGCATAAAAACGTGTTTTTATTGAATAAAATATCACAATGTATATATTTTTTTTATTTTTGTATATCCAAATGCCGAAAGTTGTTTTTTAAAGTGTTACCAAGATCACATCAATACAAACTGTAAGTTTCTATTCATTTGCATAGACTATCTTAACTCTGTCTCCTTTTAAAGAAAAATATTAATTTCTTGTATATTTCAACACTGTTTACTTAATTATATTTCTGCATTTAAATAAATAGTATTTAGATTTTTAAGAAAATGCAACAATTCAATGATGCTTAAACGAGTGTTTTTATTGATTTACACGATATATTTTTTTCTTTCTGTGCGTCAGAATGCCAAAAGCTGTTTTTTAAAGTGTTACCAATATCGCATCAATACAAACTGCAAGTTTTTCGTTATTTATTTATTTAAGCATAGAATCTCTTAACTCTGTCTCCTTGTAAAATAAAATATTAATTTCCTGAAAATTTCAACACTGTTTTACTTAACGCTATGTCTGAATTTAAACAAATAGTTTTTAGATTTCTATGGAAATGCAACAATTTAATGATGCGTAAAACGTGTTTTTATTAAATTACACGGGATTTTTTTTTTTGTACATCAGAATTAAATTGTTTGTTACTAAAATCGCATCAATAAAAACTGTACGTTTATATTTATTTATTTATTTAAGCATAGATTCTCTCACCTATGTCTCCTTGTAAAGTAAAATATTAATTTCCTGTATATTACAACACTGATTTACTCAATACTATTTCTGTTTTTAAACAAATCGTTTTGGTATTTCTAAGAAAATACAAACGTTTTATGTTTTCAGCGTTTTTATTGACTACAATATGTACGATATTTTTATTTATTTATTTCAGCACAAATTATCTTAACTCTGTCTCCTTGTAACGTAAAATATTAATTTCCTGTATATTACAACACTGATTTACTTAATACTATTTCTGTTTTTAAGCAAATAGTTTTGGTATTTCTAACAAAATGCAAGAATTTTACGTTTTCAGTGTTTTTATTGAATAAAATATACATGGTTTTATTTTATAAGTCAGAATGCCGAAAGCTGTTTCTTAAATCGCCTGTTGTGAAAAAAAACCTAACATCGGACAATATTTAAAGATAACTCCACGCGCATATTTATACCGTCTGTATTTCCCGCAGGGATAGAATGAGTGGAAGATGTTGAAAAGCAGATAAAACGATGGCATACGAACTTCCACAAATGATTTTCTCCAAGACCGTTTTGCTTATCTTTTGGGAGAACGTAATGCTCCGTCCTTGATGATGCGTCATCTTGTTACTGTTCCAGAACACAAAAGCAAAACGGAATGACTTTCTCGACAAAGAGATAGAATTCTTTCGCCGACGAATCCAGCAGAAATTGAGTCTTGTGCATATGCATAGAGAAATTATTTGCACAGCAACATACTTGAAAATCCTGTACTTGAAAATTGAATATAATCGTAAAAAGACTTTTCTATTTTTCAAAGAAAAGGAATGCATTTCTGTCTTCAAAGGTGAAATAGTGATGAACGTCTTTCCTTTGAAAACTCAGATAGCAATGATTTTGTTCAACATGCCTAGCAATAATAATTTTAAGACATGTGATTTTTTCTTTCTTTTTTTAACGTTTTATAGTTTTAAAATGTTTTCGACATTGTAAAAGTTAAATAATAAATAAACATGTCTAAGATTATTATCATGTTAATTATATGAATATGTTATTGTTTAAAAAATAATACAGAGTATTTTTTCACGTACAGTTAATTAAGTAAATGCAATATATATTTTTTTTTCTAATTGACTTTAAAACAAAAGAAGTTTATGCAGTTTTAACAACATATGCAGTAGACTCCGGATTATCCGACTCTTAGTTATGCTACGCTCTTCAAAATCTCATACAAGGATCCGTGAGTGTCTTATAAATTGAAAATTACTTTACTTTAGTTGCATATTTACAGAATTAGAAAAATGTACCTAATAACGTCATACCAGTTATCAGACGATTTCGATTTTTCAACAAAGCTCGAGCCTACTGCAGACATATTTTTAATGTATGTTCAAAACTTTTGAATGGATTCTTCATTCTTTTTTAGTTGTTTGATTTTTTGGAGGAGTCATTTTAATTTATATTAGTTTCAAAAGTAGCATGTTTGCCTCACCCTCTCTCTCTCTCTCTCTCTCTCTATATATATATATATATATATATATATATATATATATATATATATATCCTTCTATATATCTACCTACCTTCCTACCTATATATAATATATATACAGGGTGATTATAAAAAAACTATCCCGATATATGAGCCCCTAACTGTCATACCGTTCACAGAAACTGAATGAAATTCTGGCTTAAAGTATTTTGAGGTATGCGCTCAAGAATCATGTGAAAAACAACAATTAAATTCTAACAGTTACGTTTATAGTGACAAAATTTCGAAAATTTCAAATGCCAACACCTACTTTTTTTTTATTGGAATGTGATCTTCATGGTGAAAAACCATAAAAAACGTTGGAACGGTACCTGTAGCACGAAAATCGCCGTCGCTAGACAGACTAAGAAGAATAGTGAAAACAACCAATAAGGACAGAGAAGCAACAGAAAACAAAGCATTTTATTGTGTTTTATACATTTTCCATTTCACACACCACGACACTTTACATGCGGCAGATGGTGGATAGCAATAAAAAATGTTTTACTTTCTGTTGCTTCTCTGTCCTTTATTGGTTATTTTCACTTTTCTTCTTAGTCTGTCTAGTGCCGGCGATTTTCGTGCTACAGGTACCGTTCCAACGCTTTTTATGGTTTTTCACTATGAAGATCACATTCCAATAAAAAAAAGTACGTGTTGCCATTTGAAATTTTCGAAATTTTGTCACTGTAACCGTAACTGTTAGAATTTAACTGTTGTTTTTCACATGATTCTTGAGCGCATACCTCAAAATACTTTAAGCCAGAATTTCATTCAGTTTCTGTGAACGGTATGACAATTAGGGGCTCATATATCGGGATAGTTTTTTTATAATCACCCTGTATATATATATATATATATATATATAGTTAAAATGAAATCACATGTGTGAAAAACTAAGGAAGAGACAGTATAAAATTCAAATAAAATGATACTACAAAATTACACCTAATAAGATGAAAATCAAATTTCAAATACTATGAACAACTTCTGGATTCGTCAGAGGAGTATCATAAGAATAATTCATAGTAAAGATATCTTATTCCCTCAAACATTGTTATCATTAAGCCTAAAAATGACAATATTATGCTCTTATAACATATCAAATGAAACTCAAGAAATATTAAAACAAAAATAAATACAAAAAATAAGTAAATGATTCATCTGCAATAGCTAAAAAAAAACAAAAATACTACCCACACCTGACCGGCAAAAAAATGTGTTGGAATGATTCAAACAGATGCTAGGAAGTACCCACCATGCAAGACCACACACTCTCTGCAAAAAGATACGCTGATTCATAGGAGAATAAGAACAACAAATAGAGAGAGGAGCAGTAATGCCATCTAACCCCAAAAAGAGGAGTAATATTCTATATATTAAGTTATTATTTAAAGATGAAGATTAAAGGGGGATAATAATGTAATAAACAATATAATTAATCATTATAAATAATATTGAAAGAAATATGTAGGTAATTTGTTAAAAGTGGAATCGACAAAGAAGATAATATTAAATAATAATATAGATTTAAAAAAATAAAATAAGAGATGATTATGTAAATGAAAATTAATATTAAAACAAGTAATATAAAAAAAAATAAGACAATTCCTACTTAGGTCAAAAAGAAATTTTTTTTCAGCGATCTACACGCTTCGCCACGGACGGTATTTATTCCTTAATTTATATCCTGCTAAATATCTTATATAAGAGAAATTTATTTTCGAGTACGAGAGAATTTCCTTCCGTCCCAAGCGAGGCTTGACCCTGGGACCTTGTGGTTACGAGTTGAGAGCTTAACCGACTGCGCTATCAAGACTTCTGAGCGAGTGCTTTTAAATGGAACTAATGTCCGAAATAAGTCGGCTGAGTGTTGATATTTTTCCCCCATATAAAACTAAAATTAATTAATTTAATTTAATTAATGAATTAATATTTGAAAAAACTGTATTTACATCAAGTATCATCCACTACAAGTTTAAGAAAATGTATTTTAACTTGAGTGGATGAATAAAAAGTATTTTATTAACGATTGAAAAACTGAACAAGATATATAAATATATATAGGGAGAGTATGGACTAATAGTAGGAATTGAAAAAGTAATAATTTAAGGAGACTTTCGTAAACCACACACACACGTTTCACAAAACACCCCCAAGAAATGTTAATACATTATTAAACTACTTAGCACTATTGTACAATTTAAAAATAGTTATCTTATCACACGTTATTTTACAAGAGTACATACAAATTTTGAATTTAACTAGGGAAGAGCATACGGGAACCTGCACAAAATTGAGCTGAGAGAGTAAACATTCATTTGATGTTGTCAAATAGATATTGACATCTAATTTTGAAATGAATATTAACATATTGACAGCAACAATATATCTGCAGTAACTCTGTAAAAGTTATTAGCTGTCATAAAATAAGACCAATAACAATAGACAAACCGGAATATTTCATTGTTATTAAAATGTGTGTTGTTTATTTAAATGTATCCTTGTAATCTGTTTTATAATTTATTTATCAAAATAGCGTTTTTGTTTAATAACGAGCCATTTTCATAACAAACCGTGAAATAGCAGAAACCCCTGAAACCCCGTTGTCTGATTAATTTGATAATCATTATGATGTAAAACCATTTATACATATTTTTATTCAAAATTATTATCTTCCTAACCTAATTTTTAATACATTAATTAATATTTTGTTCGCTAAAATATATCTTTATTCTAAAACCTCAAATGTTATTTCCTTTTCGCATATAAAATGCTATCTTTATTAAATGCGGCATGTACGTTAAAAATCTATTTTTCATTTCAACGTCGGTTATACCGGTAGATGTAGTGTAATGTTTTCCAAACGTTAATTTTACTGCTGCATGGTTACCCTACCTCTTTCTGTCCAAAAACAATTGTGCAAATTATTACAATTTCCCAGATGCGAGTTAGCCTGTTTAATTTGTCTACAATCCATTCCCATGGGGTTGCCTGCAGTTGTCCGCGAAAATTCATTAAAATTATCATTTCGCCAAATGTGGTAAACGTTTCAATCCACCCACTCAAATATTTAAATAATTACCCGTAACGTACAAAGAAATTCTTCTATATGTCTGGGAATTGTTGGCTCACTATCCATCGAATGTTGGCGAGACAATCTATTACCAAAAAAATCAGATCACTTCGAGCCCTCTGTCTGCCAACACTTGTTTGATTGCTCCGATAAAGAGGCCACCCCCATTTTCACCATATTACGCCTTCTATATGCCTCAATAAAGAAAATTTCAGCTGAGATGACTTCGTCTTAATTCAATACTTTATGTCTGTCTTTCCCCTGGATTTCAAACTATGTGTTATTTGCATTTTCAACGCATATAGTATACGAAGTTACGGCTCGTAAATATGATTCTAATTTATCG
Source organism: Maratus michaelseni (assembly GCA_963931845.1). NCBI lineage: Eukaryota > Metazoa > Arthropoda > Arachnida > Araneae > Salticidae > Maratus > Maratus michaelseni. The sequence goes on from OZ007589.1 coordinate 391,050,859, forward strand.
TTAAAATATTATCACTTCGGTAAAATATTCCAGCCTAAGAAAAACATTTCTACAATCATAATTCTCTATAATTCAGTATCTTAAATTGACTATTTAAAATAATTAAAACATCGATTTTGTGATAGGGCATTAATAATTTTTCACCGATTGATTATTCTCATAAGTATTTTATTAAATATTGATAAACCTAATTGCTCCTTTTTAAAACAAATGACCACTTGAGGTTCTTGCACAATCTTTTAATTGCTACGCAATTTTCGCGTGTTAGGTAATTTATATAATAGTTTATATTGCAATATGGGTATCGCAGAGATGCAAAATACAATATTAGACGATGTATTTCAAATAATTGACATGCATTTGTTTAAAAAAAAATTGATGCGGAAAACAAAGATCTGATACATTTGGCACTTAATCGCATGCAACCAGCAAATATATAAACTTCATAAAAATACCTAGGTTTGATTATGATTAATGGTATGATGGTCAAAATTGGAATTTCCAAGTACAAATATGGAGCAAATAATGTGTATTTCAAAAGATTTTTCAATTTGGTTCTATGTTCTTTTAAAACAATTATACAGGGTGAATCTAAACTCTTGGGCAAAACTTTAAGGGATGATAGTACACATCAAGACAAACAATATTAAATAGGAAACTAAGGGTCCCAAACGTCTTCCGAAGGAGATAGGCACCATTAAAGTTTAGGGTCCAAAATTTCAAATAATTATAAAAAACGGAAAAATTGGTCGATTCGTTTGCGGTTTTCGCTAAAACTATTCTTTATGTTAGTATTTTCTTAAAAATAAATTTTAAAGGAAAATTTTTAAAAATGTCGATAGATGGCGCTGTAGACTTTGGAGTAACGAACAACTATTTTTTACCGTTATTTTTTGTATCTGATTAAATGCTTTGAAAAGCTTAGCCTTAAACTTAAATTTTGAGCTCAAAATCTGAATCGTTGAGAGTGGTTAAGTAGAGTAAACAGAACTATGTTCAGGAGTTGAAATTTGAACCCCCCTGAACACAGTTCAGTTAATCTCGATCTTGGTGTCGTAGACCAGGCAGAAACTACTACCCTCTACACGTAAAATAAACGATAAAAGGATGACAAAATTAAATAAAAAATTAATTTTTAAAATAAATTTTAAAGATAAAGTTAAAAAATGCCGATAGAGGGCGCTTTAGATTTTGGAGTAATGAACAACTATTTTTTACCGTCGATTCCGACGAGGACCTGGTTGCCAGGATTGTCGTCGTAGCAGGCGATATCCGGGAGATGCCCGGGGTATTCACTAATGTTCGATACTCCCTCCGCCGCCGGCGCGGTGTGAGGCCTGCATCGTTGCTGGTGGGCACTCTTTCGAGCAGTTTTTGTGATTTTTTCACGAACATCATGCGTGTACCATTTTCTACGTGTCAACCTTCATTCATATTGCGCACCACATGCATACATCAAATTGTTTCTTTTTATTTTGCGCGGAGAAATTGCTCATGTCTGTTAGGAATAAATTTTCTATTTAATTTTGTCATTACTCTATCGTTTATTTTACGTGTAGGGGGTAGTAGTTTCTGCACAATTATTCACACAATTATTCAAATTGGTAAGAAATCATATGAGTTCTAATTTTCCAACTGCACGAAAAATGTCCGAGCCAGGATTCGAACCTGCGATCTCTTGGTTGAAGCTGCCATGTTCTACCAACTGAGCTATCCCGGCATGAACTGGATGAATTACGCCCTCCAGATTCAACGGGATAGCTCAGTTTGTAGATCATGGCAGTTTCAAGAGATCCCAGATTCGAATCCTGGCCCGGACATTTTTCGTCCAGTTGGAAAATTACAACTCATATTGTTTCTGCCAGGTTTACGACACCAAGATCGGGAATAACTGAACTGTGTTCAGGAGTAGGGGGGGAAGGGAGGTGTTTCATATTTCAACTCCTGAAAGCAGTTCAGTTTGCGCTTCTTAATCACTCCCAACGATTCAGATTTTGAGCTCAAAATTTAAGTTTAAGTCTAAGCTTTTGAAACCATTTAAACAAAAAATAACGGTAAAAAATAGTTTTTCGTTACTCCAAAGTCTAAAGCGCCCTCTATCGGCATTTTTTGAACTTTGTCTTTAAAGTTTATTTTTAAGAAAGTACTGACATAGAGAATAGTTTTAGCGAAAACCGCAAACGAATCGACCATTTTTTCCGTTTTTTATAATCATTTGAAATTTTGGACCCGTAACTTTAATGGCGCCTATCTCCTTCGGAAAACGTTTGGGACCCTTAGTTTCCTATTCAATATTGTTTGTCTTGATATGTACTATCACACCTTAAAATTTTGCCCAAGAGTTTAGATTCACCCTGTATATTTAAACTTAATATTAAATGCGTTCTGAAGTCATAAATTAAAAAACTTAATAACTATTATAAATTTTAATTTAAACAGAGTCTTTTGCAGTGGAATTTAGCTTATATTTTAATCCCCTAAGCGGCTGTCTCGTAATTGGCTGATAATGAATTACAACTTATATTGGCTGTAGACAAAAATATCTTTATCAGAGTTTAAATTTAGAAAGCGTTCAGAGTGAAATATCATGTATTTTCGCATCAAACTGTGGAATAAATTGTTATTCTATTAATATTTTATAAATAGTTTCATGGAAATGGAAAAAAAGTCCCCAGACTCTAGGAAAATTCAAAATATTACTAAAATATACATACTTTAGACCTTGGTATTTCTTATAAAGAAAGTAGCAAATGTAAATCTTTCGGTAAATTACAGACCACAGCAGAACATGGCCACAAGGGGGAAACTTTGTGATATCCCCAAATAACACTTATGTGTAGATATTGTTAAGAATAAAGGATACATTATGTTTATTGTAATTCCATAAGGATTTGAGATTATAAAGGGTAGACCATAAAGTGGAATAGAAAACTAGGAATTACTTAATCAACATGCATACATACACTACCACTCAAAAGTATTTAGTCTTATAAGAAAATATTGTGCATGAAATGTTTTGCAGCTTTGCATGAATTTATTTAATTTAATACAGTCATACTGATTGGTAAAGATATGATATAAGTGTATGAAACCTTTATCGCGTTGATCGCTTATATGATATATTTACCAATCAGTATGACTGTATTACAATAATAATTTTTAAAATGTGTATATAAGTTTCCATCATTTAATAGAATTCCTTTACCTGCGGCTTATTCTGTCGAGCTGTCTACATGGCAGATTAGATGCTATTGCCAAAACGTTGTCTAAGTGAATTGTGTCGAGCGGTTGTCGTTCCATGCAGCTCAGTTGGAAGTGCATTGGTAATTTAGGCCAGAGGTTCTGGATTCGATTCCGGGCCTAGATATTTTTACACTCAGCTGAAAAATTTTACGCTTTGCATGAACGTTTGAAACATAATTAGTAAAGGAAAATATTTATATTTGTATGATTCTAAATCCAAAAAACAAAATATGAGTTATAATGTTGGATAGTTAGCTCACATAGAAAGTTAATAAGCTTTTAAGCTTTGTTTTAAGCTTTTAAGCTTTGTTTTTAAACTTTGAAAGCAAATCGGGGTGCGATAAAATATGAACGAGCCAACCGTCCGGAAGAACAGGAGGACGGTTAATATGCCAGCGATCTGTTAAAGGACAATTATAGAAGTAATGAGAGAGAAAAGCAACATCACCGCACTCACAAAGAGGAGAAAGGGCTCTTTTTAATTTGTAAAGGTACGCCTCAAAAGGAACACGACTGGTAAGGAAAGCTGTAATGGAGGGAGTGAGCAGGAGAAGATCCAAGGATACCACTGGAACCAGATTATGGGCATATCTACCCTAATCTGAGTAGTCCAAGTGATCCTGCCATTGCTTCATAAAATGAGCGCGAAGATGTCTTTTGATATGTCCGTGCGATACTGGAAGTGATAAATCAACTGATGATTTAGAAGTTGCCTCCTTTGCCAACATATCTGCCGTATTTGCTGATTTAGGCCTTATTCTAATAGTAATAAGTTTATCTAAGAAATAGACTATAACCATAATGCTAATAACTTTTTATGGAGAGTTATACTAGAAAATGACACCACCTAGTGAAAAAGTGCGTTCTTGGTTTAATAGAAAAAATTCTTCATAGACCATTCAGGGACGATTCAGACATGAATTTAATACAGATCCATCAACTGAGTTATCAATTAAACAAAATGGCTGAACCAGTTTCGAGAATATAAAATTCTCAGATCAATGAATTGGTGGGAGATGGACCAATTATATGGTCTCCATGTTCTTCAGATATCATGCTGTTCGACTTCTTTCTGAAAGGATATTCAAAACCAGGAGTTTCCAGAACAGAGGTTCACGACTTGTTGTCATCAATCACCACAACTATAGATACTAGGACTCCCGAAATTGTGGAGAAACCAAGGACAGGCTTGTCATTCTCTGAGTAATTAATGGTGCTGACAATAAAGCGTACAAAACACTATTCATGTTGTGAAACATTTCATTAAAAAATATTGAATTGTTGAATAAAACCCAGTAAGGTGTTTTGGTACTTCCTTATTATATCAGTCCCTCCTTGCAATTGCGATTTCTCCAGGGCCATCACCAAGCTCATGAAGCAAGTGCGTAGTGCAAATGGGCAAATAAAAATTTAAATAATATAATACATAACACATACATAATGCATACATGATGTACACAAAAATAATAACATAATAATACAGAAAAGTATACGTCCATAACATACAGATACTATAATACACAAAATACTATATACCCAAGATACATATATTACTCGTTCTACACAAAATAATATATACCTAAGATACATATATACTACACAAAATAATAAAACATACATACATATGTAGATACAAAGTAATAAATGCATACACATACATACATAACATACAGGGTGATCGGAAACTTGCTGGACAATTTTTAAAGGGTGGTAGAGGGGACCAGGGTAAGCATTTTTTGTCATAGAATGTGTGTCCGGAAATGACGTGTATAAACGCCAACCATTGTCGCTAATACGTTGTCTTTCAGTGCATATTCCACATTTTTTCTTCGTCACCAGTGCTTAAACGTGTCATTTTCAGACACACATTCTATGACGAAAATTCATTATTTTGGTTCCCTCTATTACCCTTCAAAATTTTATCAGTTATTTTCCGAGTTTTATCTGTGTGTGATACTTTTTTTTAACTAGTCGTACGATATACAGCAAAATTCTTTTCCTTTTTTTAATTTGTATGTATACATTTCGTTATATTTGAATTAATATATACATAATATACATATTATGCATGTATATATTATGTACGTATTAATGCAAAAATTTGCTGAGATTTCCCAACTTAACTTGACGATACATCTCGGTCGAAAGGTAATTCCTCCCAGGGGGCCGCATAACAAGGAATTACCGATTTTTATTAACACTTATTTTGCGCTTTTTATAACAACTTTTTTCCAGTGATTAATTTATGGATTACCAAAAGTTAGCTTTTATTAGATTATATTCAGCATTTTTTAGACTAAAAGAAAATCGATGGATTTTTTTTTTTTTTTTTGTCACCAGCGTTTAAACGTGCCATTTCCGGACACACATTCTATGACAAAAATTGATTATTTTGGTTCCCTCTACCACCCTTTAAAGTGTTGCCAATTATTTTCAGAGTTTTATCTGACCGGTGAGTGATACGTTTTTTCTTAACTAGTCGTACGATATACAGCAAAATTATTTTCCTTTTCTAGTTTGTATGCATATATTATGTTATATTTGCCTTAATATATACATAATATACATATTATGTAAACAAAAATTTGCTGAGATTTCCCAACTTAACTTGACTATACATCTCAGTCGAAAGGTAATTCCTCCCAGGGGGACGCATAACAAGAAATTACCGATTTTTATTAACACTTATTTTACGCTTTTTATAACAACTTTTTTCCAGTGATTAATTTATGGATTGTCGGAATTTAGCTTTTATTAGATTATATTCAGCATTTTTTAGACTAAAAGAAAATCGATGGAAAATGATTTATGTTTACTGTGTAAAATACGATAAAAATATCTGACATATCTTATTACACAATCTTTTAAAAATACCTATCACAAATACCATTATTTACAGCTGAGTTATCATGCTCTTCTACATACGTGGAAAAAAAATGAATGACGTCATTTGTGGATTAAATAAAGATGAGCTGACTCAATTTTATCGGCTATGCTGTAGTATATATTTAAACATATAAAAAATTCATACATAAGATAATTTTCAAATTACTTTGAAAAAGTTTTATCTGACCGGTGTGTGATAGGTTTTTTCTTAACTAGTCGTACGATATACAGCAAAATTCTTTTCTCTTTTTTTTTTTTTTAAGAAATTCTTTTTATGTTTTAATACCGAATACTGTAATTATATTAATTTCACTAATCCAGAAAAAAATATCTTTTTTTTTTTACAAATCAGTCCAAAGAACGTGGTATAATTGGTTACCCCAAGCATAACAGTGTAATTTGTCTTCAGTGCTTGAAGAAAAAAAGTAGAAAAGATTTAATTGAGCCTACTTCTTAAGTGTTTTTATTCATCCTTTTTTCTAATTTGTATTACGTATATTTCATTACCCAGCGTAATTAAAAAAGTTTTCTAAAAACAGTATCAGACAAAAGGGGGTCCAGAAAAAAAGCAAAACTTAATTTCTGTGATATGTTCAGGCCTTTAGTCTTTTATAAAACCTTTCTATTTAGTTTAATACTGTGATATGTTTTGGCTTAAAAAATATTTGTAGTTTCAGCGAATTTTCACGTTTTTTTTTTTTTTCATATTAATTTTACATTTGCAGCAGTGGGTTCCATATTAAATCAGTTTTGCATGATTCGTAATCAGTTCATTATATACTGTAAAAGTTAAACCACGCATAAATTTAAAAAAATATGAATTATAAGGTTATCCTTCTTGTATTAAAAAAAGAAAAAATATAATGAAATAATAAAGAAAGAAGAAGGACTGGAGACGTCTACATTTTTTTAAATTCATTTTCATAAATAACCTGTTAATATTCGATCAGATTTATCGATTTCGAATTATTTTCAGCTCTGTATTTTTTTTTTTAGTTCCTCTATAGATCGGTGGCAGACAGTCTTTAAATTATTTTCATAAAAGTTTTTATTTGTTTTATTCTTTTATTTTTTTATTACAAAGTTGACTTCTTTTTAATTTTTGAAATAATATTTAAAGAAGGGCTGTATAAATATTAACATAGGAGCACTGTTAAATCAAACTTTTCAAATGCAAAAAAAAAGAGAAAACGAAGAGGACGAATGAAAATTGATTTACCCTTTCCGAAGTTATATCTAAAAGTACACATATAACATTCGACATGATAGCTTTTCTCTTTTTAACACTTTCCAACCTAGTTGAAAAGTGTTTATGACTTCGGTTTGTCTGCCGTCTGGCCATTCTCTAACTCGCGTAAATATACTGGGATTGCGCTGAAATTTTTGTATGTTATTGTCGTTTACTATATCATGTTCAATATTTCAACTGAATTGTGTAGCGCTTATAGTTTTTTTTTTTTTTTTTTTTTTTTTTTTTTTACAGGGAAAGTCAAAAGTATTCCGTTACATTACAGTCAATGGGAAATAATCGTTTCAAGTGCATTTTGATAATGCTACGTCATTTAAAACATGATGAAACTGATATATAATTATAAAGCGCATTAAAACATGCTTTTTGTAGAATATGGGGTGCAAAGCATTTATTATTCGTTTACAAACAAAATAATTCTGTTACACATTGTTCTATGGGGAAAAATCATTTGCAGTGTAATTTAGTGATATTTCACTATTTCAAACATAATGAAAATTATATGTATTACTGAGGTGCACTATAAATTGCTTTCTTGAAAGTGTGGTGTGCATTGAGCGTATTTACAGGGACACACAAACGATATCGGTTACAGTACATGTGCAATATTTACAGTCTACGTGTGATAAGTACGTTTTCAACTTTGGTTTGCGTTTTAAAATTTAACTAATTTTTTTCATAGTACGTGTATGTTTATAAACTCGGTTGATCATATACAGGCTACACAAGGAAATCCGTAAGCATTACAGACTATGGGAGTGAATTGCTAAAGGGTAGTTTTTAATTGTGTCACTCATTTTCCTGCTGAACTATATTTAGTACACTAATAGAAATTTGTGGAATATAAATAAATTCATATACAGGATTACGCAAAGAAAAATATGCATTGTCGTTTACGGTTGGTAATTACTGCGAGTGAGTTTTAAGTTGCTTTTTAGCTTAATAATATGTGGTGTGTACAAAAGTCTTCATATGATATACAGAGCTGTACAAAAGATTTCGAGTGTATTTTCATCGATTCGCAAAAATTGCTAAATATGAATATTTTAACTGAACTAAATTTTATCATGCTTTACATATATTGATCATATACAGGGCTGCACAAAATAATTCGACTACTTTTTTGACACTGGAAGGTAATTTCGAAAACTGTATTTTTCAATGTGTTATATGTTTTCTAAACTGTTTACCTACATATCTTCTTTCACCTTATTTGACGATGAAATTTCGTTTCAGTTTTCTGGCTGTGTTGAAAGGTGTTTCATAATCTATGCTTGACGCATAATTTTTCGTTCTTGTTTTATAGTTACTTGGTGGTATTCTCATTTATCGGATCGCATTCTACTCTTTTCCTAATAATGATACATCTTTGATTATAATACATTAATTTCTGATGATCATATATCCATGATGACCGTATCTTTAAGGTGACTAGACATCCCGTGTTTCACAAGACTATTATCCCGGTCTTAGATTTAAAGTTCGGGTGTCCCGCCACTTTTCTTAAATGTCCCAGTTTTAACGAAGTTCCTAAATTAATTCTGTTTTGGGAAACTCAGATTTAAAAAATGATAGAAATTTCGATAGTTAAATGGAATGATATGAAGAAACCGTATATTCCTTCTCTATTATGAAACTGCGTTTGAAAATGTGTAAAAATAAATAAATAAATAAATAAATAAATAAATAAAAAAGGTGGAAAAATATACATAAATGAACGCATAAAATTTAAAGTGAAAGTTTTTGTTTATTTACGTATTTTAAGAATGAATAAGCAGTAAATTTTGAAAGAAAGTTTTCTAAAATCAATAATGAAAAATTCTAAAATTTGTTTTTGTCTTCAAAAACTGCACTTTAAAAACGACATTTTCAAAACTGAGCAAAAAATACTCAAATCTGAGTATGTCGCATAGTCAAAATGGCTCCGAATCAAAATTACTCAAGTTTGAAACATGTGTATACTCATTTCTGAAAATATGCACACACTCAGAAACAAAACATCATGTGCTCCTATTTGAGTAAGGGAAGATAAAATCAACAATTTTTTTTTTCAGTATATTAATTGTATGGGAATTTTAATAAATCGCAGACGTTGTCTGTAGAGTAAGGGAAAATAAATAAAAATATTTTGAACTAGAGTATGTTTCCGAAAAAAATCTCTTCCGTATTCCCTGTATACCAACTGCAATTACACTGTAAAACATTTGGTGTAACGTTACTCCATAAAACTGGAGGCAGCATTGCTGCCTCCAGTTTTACGGTGGTATTTAACTGATATAACTGGTGTAACATTACACAGCTATTGTGTAAGTTTACACCATAATATTGTGGAACATATCACAATTTCTGTGTAAGGTTACACCACAATTGCGCGTAAGGTTACACCATAATTGCGTGTAAGCTTTCACAGTAATTGTGTGTAAGGTTACACCACAATTGCGTGTAAGCTTCCACAGTAATTGTGTGTAAGGTTACACCACAATTGCGTGTAAGCTTTCACAGTAATTGTGTGTAAGGTTACACCACAATTGTGTGTAAGGTTACATCACAATTGCGTGTATGCTTTCACAGTAATTGTGGTGTAACCTTACACACAATTACTGTGAAAGCTTACACACAATTGTGGTGTAACCTTACACACAATTACTGTGAAAGCTTACACGCAATTGTGGTGTAACGTTACACAGAAATTGTGATATGTTTCACAATATTATGGTGTAAACTTACACAAGAGCTGTGTAATGTTACACCAGTTATATCAGTTAAATACCACCGTAAGATTGGAGGCAGCAATGCTGCCTCCAGTTTTATGGAGTAACGTTACACCAAATGTTTCAGTGAATACTGAGAATCCATTTTAGGCAGTATTTAATATCCAATTTGGTTATACACCCAATATGAATACCACTAAGTACCCATTTTGGCCATGCTAACACCTATTTTGCACAATCTTAAATATCTATTTTAGAACACATGAATACTCAATTTGGGCGCCTTTAAATACCTGTTTTAGGATGAATTCAACATCCAATTTTGATAAATTTAAATACCTTTCTTGACACATTTAGTGCCTATTATTTTTAACATTGCACAATCATCCAAAATGCTGGATACAGTATTTATGAATTTATTTTAAATGTTTATTAGTGTACAGCTTCATAACTTATTGCTTTTATTAAAACATTACAGTAAAATTTTAAAGTTAAAATCGTACCTCCAAAAATTATTCATATTTGAAATATAAGACAATTAGCTCAATTTCGATGAGATTCCAATAATAAATAGCTGAATAATTTTCTCAGCAACTTCTGGAATTTTCTCAATATTTAGAATCCTTCTTCTCGGGATCTTGATTTGAAACAAAATTATGACTTTCTTATGAGATAAACTACCAAATTAAATGTGTTATGACACCAGCTTTTATGATTTCTTTCATTTGTCATATTAAAAGAAAATTAAGATACAGATTTGTACTAATTTTTGTCTCTCATTTTTTAAATTTCTTAGAATATTGATAGAATATTATTCTTACCACAAGCAATAGATTTGCTTTTAACATTAGAAAGATCAATTGGGGTTACTTTGACTACTATGTCGAATAGGGAAATCATAATTGTTATTTATCACGTACATAGTTTTGTGATATTTTATATATGAATATAATATTCAGGCCTTGTGTCGATGCTTAAAATGCTTATAAACCCACATTTAAATGGAATAGAGTTGATAAAGACTATATCTTTTAAAGACTATAGTACCCCACGTTTACTCAAATATTATTTTCAAGTAATTATATTTTATTCTTGCTGACTATTACATTTAATCTTCAAATCTTTGTTTAAACAGATTTTAATAATTTAATAATTATTCTTAAAAAATATGAAAAAAATACAGTAAAATATATTAGGTACATTAGGAAATTTTATTGTCTAAACATTTATATTCAGCTATTGTGTATTTAGCATAGCTTAAAAAAAAAAAAAAAAAAAAAAAAAGTGAACTCATGCAAGAATTTTGCACTGCAATCTAAACTTTTTATTTATAGATTTAAACTTCTAATGAAACAAAACCATAGTGGTACAGATGTCATGGATGCACCGGGGTTTCTTTTTGGCACCAAAATGGTGATTTTTTGCTTGGTGTGGTAACCTGGTGACTTTTGCATCATATGACAACATGGTATTTTATAACAAAATGAAATGTGTATGTAAATAAATTTAAAATAATTACTAAATAAAATTAAATACACGTGTATTAAAAATAATGTGTTTTAAATAAAACTGTGTAATAATAAAATTAAATGTGCGTGTTTTAAAATAAAATTATAATACAATTTTATAGGCCGTCTAACAATTATTCGAAAATGAGATTTTCTTCCCAAAATAGCACCACAAAAAATTTTTAAGCAACCCTGGAGCGTCTGCGATATCTATTCCATAAGATTAGTCAAGCCAGAATATCAACTCATTCCATCAAACTTACAAAAAAGCATGCGCGAGAAAAACAAAATAATCGTAAACTGCATTAGATGACATCATTCGCTTAAAAAAGGTACAACATGGACAATCTATGGTATTTTTTTCTCCTAAACATTGAAATTCGAATTTTGCTTTTTTATCATAAATATAAAATAAACATGTGCAGAGATGTCACACTTTATAAAAATATAAATAGTATAAAAAAGATAATCATTGTGAGTGTGATATACTCCGGAATTTAATTTTTGTGGCAAGACAATTTGAAGAAAACCTATCGTTTCATTTATGAAAACAATGCCAATTTAATTTTTAATTAACAGCAATTTTTAATCAAGAAAGATGTTTTAGGAAAATGTAAGTGTATATGTCAGAAGCTGCTTTTAAAACCTTTTGAATGATACTTCATTCATTGTTCTGCGCTTCGTAAATTCATAGAAAAAGGGATGTTGACAACAGAAATAATATATATGATTGCCATGGATCACCACTTTGTTAAATTTACTTGTGATCATGCTTAAATTAAACTTAGGAAGTTTTAATGGTCATACAATATTAAATTTGGGGCCACTTAATCAGACATTTTTCAAGACAAACAAATATTAACACAGCTTTATAACTGTTACTTATAAATATAAAATGTTGTATTTGATATTTAATTATTTAAAGGGAGTGGAGAAAAATTTAACTTGATAATGGCAATGAAAAAAAGTAATATGAAATCGTAAATAACTGCTAAACTCCACAGTACATAATACAATTAACACATAAGGTTTAAAAACTACATGATGATTTAAAATTTGATAAAAAAAAAATATTAACACTTGCTTAATATTCTTGACTTGTAGTTCTTGGCGCAGTACAGACAATATTCAAAACAAAAAGCATAAAAGCAAATATGGTGCTCATAATTTGCTTTATGCCACACAAATGTAGGAATGCTGTTAACAGCTAAATTATACTCTTAAAACTGTGTCTCTGATATAAAAGGTACATTTGGAATGTTTGCGCCCCTGAATATTCAGAGACACATTTGCCTTTGAGATTAAGAGGCACATTGTGCCTTTCAATTTATATGATAGTGCTTCTTATGTAAAAATATATTCTGTGCCTCTAAAGATGGTGGTACATGTTTTTATTGTACATCTCATTTCCAATATAACCCAAGTCAATAAATTAATACTTATACAGGGTGTCCCTCTTAATTATTTTTTTTTTCTTTTATGACAAAACTAACAGAATTAGGATACTTTGAATTTTATGAATATTCAGTGTTTACAGGTTCTAAAAACAAAGACTCTTGTATAGAAAAATACTGAAAATTAAAAGAATAGAAAAAGTCAGTAGGATTTTGCCGTAAAGGAAAGAATTTTGTTTTTACTTGTAAAGAAATGAAGGAAAATTTTCTACATATAACTCTAGAATGCAAGGAGCACACAAAAAATTTAAATTTTTAATGTTTAAAAAAAAAAAAAGAAGTATTTAATAAAAGTAAAGTTTTTAATATGATAAAGAACATTTTGAAACATTTTTGCAATTAGAAATATACTTTTAAAGCTGCTTAAGAACTTGGTATGGGATAACAATAAGAGGAACAGCTTGAATAAAAGAAATTAGACATATAAATAACAAAAGTAAAAAATCTTATGATATACATTTATTTTCACAACTTTACATTTATAAAACTTTTTTTTCTTTTAGATTACAAATTAATGTTTTCCAGTTTAAGATTTAATCAAAAAATAAGTTTAAGAGGTTATATCTTAACATCTTATTTTTACTCTTCTATCATAAAAAATCCCTTTATATCAACCATCTACTTAAATTAAATAATTTTCATACCTCATTTTATTAACTCTCTCTCTCTCTTTCAGTTGGAAATATTCATTATATGGCGTGTAAATAAATACATTTTATAATTATACATTTACAGTAAACTCTGTCTACCGCAGAAAGATTTTCAAGTCCCAGTGAATTTATAGACGTAGAGTAAACTTTGCTGAAGGTAAAATAATATGACGGAAAATGTTCTTAGTCCTAATTAATTTCACATTAGACAGAAGAGAAGGTTACAGTATTTAATACTATTTCTCCCGTCGTCAAATGATAACTTACAAAGTTTTGATTTGTTTATTTTATACATAATTTTTAAAGCTAAGAAGCATAAAAATAATTCATCAACATATTAAAAATGATTTGTGGTTGATTTAATCTAAAAAAAAAGGGTGGGGGGGGGATATAAAACATAACAGTGAATTGGTGTATCAGTGGTCACATTTAATAAATTTGTGCTGGATGTCAAATAGTTTATATATATATATATATATATACTCCCAGCATTTAATGTTTATTTTACCATTTTGTCCCATGTTTTCTTTTATCCTTCAAAAATTATATCAAAAGAGAGAACATAAAAATTATTGTCATTACTGATGCCTAAGAGCTTAAATACTTTAAAAGAAATAAAACACAATAGATGGGAAAATAAAAATATAAGACATATAAATAAAATATAATTTATTAAATTTACTGTAGATGCAATAAAATTTTAAATGCAATATAAAATCTAATAAAATAGTTGCACAGTCTAATTAAAAATGATATACAATTGGTCAAAACAGACGGCCATTTCAAAAAACTTGGAACAGGTCTCTTCTGTTGAGAAGTAGTATATTCACCCTAGGGAGAAATTTATAAGAAAATAATTAATATTTAATACTTGATCATATCTACAAATTCACACAAATTCTAATACCTGTTTTTAAAAAAATTCTATTACTAGAGTAAATTCCTGACTAAAATGTGTTCAGGTTGAGAGTCAAACTTGAAACCTTTCACTTAAATTGACAACGCTCTGCCTATTGAGCTACCTGGACAGACAACTGTTGGCAATAACATCTGTTCTGAATTCAACAGAATAAACTACAGGTAATGGAACTTAATTAAAAATGGATGCTAACATAATCGCCAATCAGGTTATCTAAGTGAAATGTGTCTGCTGGCTATCGGCCCAGGTAGCTCAACACAGACAATTTATCCAAAGGTCTTGATTTCGACTCTCGGCCTGGACGTATTTTCACTCAGTTGGAAAAATGTCAATTCATATAATATTTTTATCAATCAGTTTGAGTTAAAAATTAGAGCCGTACCGAGTACTCTGTATATACTCTGTACTCGGCCAATTCCGAGTAGTTGCAAGAATTTCATTTTTTAAGCATATTTGAAGACAAATTAATTTATATGTGATCTATAAAAAGGTATTTGAATATAAATGTATAATATATGCCCTAATTCATAAAACTATTTACTCGGTACATAAAAATTTATCTATAAAACATAGCAAAAGGTAAGAACCCCCCCCCCCCTGCAAAATTAATGTAAATTAAAGTTTAGTTTATATTTAAAAAAAAGAAAAAAGTCATTTTTAAAACTGTAGGAAAAGACTGATTTTGGATAAAGAAGCAGTGTGCAGAAACAGAAAATACAATAAATGCAATTAAAAAAAATAATACCGTATATACTCGTGTATAAGTCGACCCCCCCCCCCAATTCTTACGCAAAATTTTGGAAAAAATTGAATTTTCGTGTAAAAGTCGAATCACATTTCTGGCAGTATGTTCAAAAATGATTTGTAATCCAGGATTTAAAGAAAAACCATTCATTAAATTAGTATTAGTATTTTTTTTTTTTTTTTTTTACGTTTCTAATCAGACTTTTTTTTTTTTTTTTTTTTTTTTTTTTAATTCAACATTTTAAAATTGTATAATTATGTATAACTAAAGAAGCTTAAACTATTTTGAAAGCTATTCACATCAATTTAATGATTACTTACTTTTTTTTTCTTCTTAATCTATTCAAGCCTTATTTACAAGGTAAACAACTTCTTAAACTGCTAAAATATAGTACTTCTTTGTATTGTAGGACTTTTAGGAGAGAAATCTAGTAGCATTCTCAAGTTGAACTCTTTTTGAAAAGGTGATTAAAATGTTGAAAGGAATGCCCCTGTATTGAAGGGAATTCTATCCCAAGAGAAAATGAGTGCAGAACAATTACAGAAGCATTATTGTTGAGCTTTTTTTTTTATCAATCACCATTGTCTGCTTTTATCTGTCTCTCCAACCTAGACCCATATGTGATTAATTAAAAGACTTGCACATTCACCAACTATCTGCGAAAAACATATGACTCCGGTATTTCACTCCGCTATTTTTTTTTTTTTTCTACTTACTCGTGTATAAGTCGACCCGCCATTTTCAGCTCCCAAATTTTGTCTAAAATTCTTCGACTTATACATGAGTATATACGGTAATTAAATTTGCTGTATGACAAATTATGGTACAAAAACACTACAATCTTTCTACATTTTCAGGAGATAGGGCATTTCTTTTATTGATGTAAATTTGGCCTGCACTGCAAAAAATAATTGTTGATTTTACAGTATTAAAACTGGCACCCCAGCTGCCAGTATTATACCATAAAATTAACAGTATTAAACAGTAAAATAAGCAGTAATACGCTGCCGTGCAAGTAGTAATACGTTACCGCGCATGCACGATAGTGTATTACTGCTTGCACGGCAGCGTATTACTGCTTAGCTGGGATGCCAGTTTTATACTGTAAAACAACAATTTTTTTTTGCAGTGTGCTTCAGAAAAAATGGGTTCACTGCGAGCACTTATAAAATAGCATTTTAGCTGTACATTACAAACACACACAAAAGAGAAAAGAAAAGAAACTGTAAAGCCCCGCCCCCTTTTTTGATGTTTTCGTGTTATAGCGGCCTCCACAATTACAATTATGCCAAGGTTTCAGCTCTGATTTCGCCAAGATCATCGAAAAGCTTATATATGCATCATATATACACATATTATTCCAAACACCCATTATACGTCATTACATACATATTATTTACGTTTTATATGCCATATATATACATCCTATACAACTTATGCACATGTTATATGTATACATCATATATGTGTTATATATGACTAATAACTTGGCCATATACATCACAAAAGTAATGATTTAACGTAAAAATATATCATATTATGTCATACATGCTTTATAATTTGGCGATAAATCTTGGTCGCTTGGCGATTCATCCTCAGGGGCTGCTATTACACAAAAGTACCCAATTTTTTTAATCAAAAGAAAATAAGCTACTTTTAAAAAATATGAAACTTTTGCATTATTCAAAGGTATTGTTACAGCAAGCAAAAACCATTTTTGATAGACAGATTTCAGGTATCAAAATGACAAATGGGTAAAGTTGTGTTGAATAATCAGTTTTAATTTCATATTGGTTAATTGAACTTTTTATATATCAATTCTTTTTATATATATAAATTTTAAATAATGTTACTGTTTTAAAATTTTTGAATATACAAAAATTGTCTTTAAAAGGTCCACAATAAATAAAATTTCAAAAATTGAAGTTAATTTTATAAAATATGATTAAATTATATGCTCAAGATGCATGTTTATAAATAGGTATATATATATAAACACACACACACACACATAGAAGTGTTACCACTAAGCACACTTCATGTTCGAATCAGTGATTCTTTCTGAAACACAATTACTCGGTATTCACTCGGTACGCGGCCAAAGCACTACTCGGTACACCACTATTAAAAATAATAATATATAATAATGTATTGATATTGTTTTTGATGTATTATTGTTAGAAAATACATATTACAGCTTGATTTGAACCTTTAAGAAAAGTATCCAATTTCCGTGAACTTCCATTAACATAAACATGTGAGCTAATTTAATAAGTAACAATCGAGAAACGTTGAAAAGTCAATTTTAATTTTGCAATACTAGGTTTTTCTTTAGGTTATGTATGTTACTTTATTTACCATTAATTTAATCTTTATAAATTTGATAATTTATAAGCTATTGTAATACAATTTGATTACTTTAAACTTAATTTTTTTTATTTATTATTTAGTTCAGGGTTGGTAAGTTTGTGCTGCAGGTGGAAAAAACTGCGGTAAAAACCGTCCTGGCAAAAAATCATAAATTAAAAAAATTATAAATGCATGTTTTATTTCTTTTACTTATCTTAAATTAACAATCACAGAATAGTAGTACAATGCATTATGATGGTAACTTAATATACTCTAAATAACTGAGAAATTATTAATTTCACCATAAAAAAAAAAAAAAAAAAAATTAATTGAAAAAAAGCTATTGTTAGTCTGATTTTTATGCTGCAATAAATTAACAATATTGCAAAATCTACAGAAATTATAAACACTTCTAGTTTTAAAATAAGATGTATCAACCTATCAATCAGCATAATGCAATAATTCAGAGATGCAAAATATAAGCAATAGTAGTGAGTACATGTATTAATATATTGTGTTCAAATAAGTGAAATCTTAAATTTCTTTTAAAAAATTAAATATTTTAATAACATAAGAAATTACACATTCAACATTAAGCGGCACTTTCATCACCATCATCATCATTACAAAATAATTATTTTTTCAGCATTCCATACCAAAAAACAAGTTCGGAAACATTACTTATTGTCAACCTATTTCGAATTTTTGAGTGGACAAAAGAGAAGTTGGAAAATATTCTGTCGATTGCAGCACTACTGGCTGGGCATTATAGGTGCATCCCAAATTTGGGTTTCCAAAATTTGGAAGGAGTCACTGGCTTCTAAACCCAAAAAATCCAGTGGCCACAATTGTAAAACAAACGCATAAAAACAATAGTGTTTAAATGGGTTTAAAAAAAAAAAAAAACTCAGGAATTTAAAGTGTAAAGTAATTTATTTAATATAAATACATGTACAACAAAACTTGAATATTAATTAAATCTTAATGAAAGATACGGTTTTAAAAAAAAAATGTATAAGCTAAGCAATCATGATAGCGAGGAATATCAGAAAAACAATATTCTTATTTTGATTTTGCCAGACAAAAGTACATATGAAAGAAAATCTGAATTTGTAAGATTATTTCGCACTATAAAAATCAAAACACACTTCAAACATTTATTTATATATGCATATATATATATATATATATATATGCATATATATATATATTTAAATCACAGTCTATGTAATTTATAGTGCCTAATTAGAATTATGAAGGTAGTGTCATGCAATGTAGCAACATGTAATATGTCACATATAACAATGCTAAACAAATATTTAACACAGACATATGCAAATCAATTTAAAAATACCATTGTTATTGCACTTCATGTAGCTCTTTCTGGCTGCATCAGTTTCTTGATTATGCAAAGAATTAAATATGCAGTCCCTCTTGAATTTCCTTCTCCATGAATGAAGCAACTTATATCCAGCTGAAAAAGATTAAATAATTTATCATTAGTTTTTAAAATAGTAAAGACACATGCTGAGCTATAAAGCCACAGAAAAAAACGCAATCTAATTTATGTTAAAATCTAATCCCTTATCTAATTTATGTTTATAAAAAAAAAAAGAGGTTGTGTAAAGCTAAAGTGGCCATTATTCAATGACTGATCATAAGTTACCTAGATTTTTAATTTCTAAATGTTTGTTTTTGTACATATGCAACACAAATGTTCTCTGAGTAATTAAATGAATTATAATATGAAACCAATATAATTAAACATTCTTTAAATCAATAACTTAAAAGAAGATGGTTTGTTATTTTCAATATTTACATATCTAATATCTTCAATTTTATTATGTTAAATTCAGTTCAATCATTTAGAACAATGTTTATGTTAAATTTTATTTTTATAAATTATAAAAAAGTCCCTGCACCCCTTCTTTTTTGAGCATGTTATTTCACGTTTGTAGCTGTAAGCCTAGCCTTAATCCTTAGTTTGTAGAATGTGCATTTGCAAGCAAAGAACAGGTAGCCTTTTTTCGGTACTTTTCGGTTAGCCGGGCACCAGTCATACATATACATGTATATATACACACACATATATATATATATATATATACACACTTATATGTATGAAAATATATTATATATATACTTACATATTTATTTATTTATATATATATATATATATATACACTTATATGTATGAAAATATATTATATATATACTTACATATATATTTATTTATTTATGTATGTACATAAATCATTGGCACCCGGCTAACCGAAAATATATGTATATACACACACACACATATATATATATATATATATATATATATATATATATATATATATATATATATATATATATATATATATATATATACACACTTATATGTATGAAAATATATTATATATATACTTACATATTTATTTATTTATATATATATATATATACACTTATATGTATGAAAATATATTATATATATACTTACATATATATTTATTTATTTATATATGTACATAAATCATTGGCACCCGGCTAACCGAAAAGTACCATTTTTTCTTTGTTTGGATTCTATTAAGCTGTACCTGCAATGGTAGGTGGGAAAGCTTAAAAAACCAATATAACAAGTTAATTTATACAGCTCATGGAGTTGCATTCCAGTTTCCAGTCCATGCAGTTCAGCATCAATTGTGCGATATTTTCCAATTTTGGATTTATCCACTCCTAATTGCAAAACAAACTTGAAGAACAGAAAGCATCCAAACTAGTGTTTTGCTACAACATGTTGTTCCATAGAAAAAAAGACTTAGAATGAGACTAACATTAAAACAATATAAAAATCTGAATATTATTTATATAGGGTAATTTTATACAATAAATTATGCAAATATTTTCACAATGTACTTTCATTTTTAAAAATTAAAGTATTTAATAGTAGTTAGAAAGGGTCTATTTATATAAATCAATTCCATTCCCTCTAATCTCCAAAGTTTGGGATTAAAAGTCATGTAAATTATACAATTTTGAAGATTATTGTTAATTATTTGTTATTATTTCTCTTTTGCATATGTGTTACATTTAAATACACAAATCAAAATACACATTGACCAATGATTAGTTTTTATTTTATGAAACATTGATGTATTAGTTGTATATTTCAGTAATTTAGATTTCTGTTTGGAAATTGTATCTAGCAAGTAATGAAAAATATGACATTCCTTGTTCAGAAATGAAAGACTGCTTCGATAAAATTGAATACAGTAGACTCCCTAAAATCTGCACATCATTACAAATGAAAACAATGAAACTTACAGTTGAGATGTAGGGAAAAAATTCAGGATTTTTTAAATGATTATATCATTCCATGTACATTTTAATATGTAATTCTTATTAATTGGCTGAACATGCTTTCTCATCAAGGAAGTATAACTTTATTTCTGAAAAAAAAATTCAAGACAGTGCTGTTCTCAGTGGTGATTGTGATCTTTTTACCAAATAAATTAATGTATTAATCGAGAACTTTTGGATATTAAGTTTGCCTAAGCATGAAATAAAACTTTTATTTTATGATTTTTATGTAAATTATTAGTGTAACTTTATCAGGCAAGTTTCATTGAATAATTAAAAGAAAAAAAATCTCATCGTTATTATGCCTATTTTTAGTTATGTATTATTGTGTACTTGACCTTTACCTTTAAAATTTTAATCATGTTTTAAATTTTCTTACTTTACTTAATTATTTTAATATTTTACTTTATTGTAAGCATTCATTATAATTTACAGTGCATTATTACATTCAAATGACTGTTTAAAAAATGTAAACAAAACAGTGACCAGAAATCCGCAAAATTCTAAAATCTGCACAATCTTTGGTTTCAAGTTATGCAGATTTGAGGGAATCTACTGTACTATATATATTTTTAAACTGTTGATTTAATTATCGTTTAATTTATGGTTCCAGGAGAAGCAAGGATTAAACTGAAATTTTCATTGAATTAAGGTTTAAAGAAATAGCAGTAACTTTCTGTAAAAAATGGTTTAAAAAAAGTTTCTTGCTGCCTTTTTTGTTTCAATATCTTTACTTTCAATTTTATTGTTTACATTTGAATATATATTTGATTTTTTATTTTAATTATATTAAAACAAATATATTATTCCAAGAAATTCTTATATTTATGAATCTTAAGATATGTTTAGTTTTGAAATTTTAAATAATAACAGGCTATAATAATTACGTTTACCAAATATTATTTGTTTCTTATTATGCTAAATAAAAAATGAGCACCCATTGCTGAAAAAAAGCAGTGAACATTTTAATTTAGTTTTCAAAAACACATTTGTGCAACAAGACTTTTTATTTGTCACAGCAAATAAAATAGTAACTTGACCACTTTCTGTTTTTCAGCAACATCATTCGAGCCAAAACCAATCAGATTATTTGAAAACAAACTAGAGCAAATATCAGAGTTTCTCCCAGACAGTTTCAGAAGGGTGCTGCACCCTGCCTGCCCTTTTCTTTACAAAATAGCACCCTTCTTGCCCCTTATAAAATAATTAGCACCCTCCTTGGAAAGAACTAGATCTTTCGAAAGGCCTAGCGCATTAAAAAAAAAAAAAAAAAAAAAAAAAATTATGGTGTTTTTAAAGAAGTTATTTTAGTTCAAAATAATACCTTTTAACAATTAAAAAAAAGTGCCTTTAAGAATCCAAAAAGTGTCCTTAAGAATAAAATAGTGCCCTTTTCTCACCAGCAGCACCCTGCCTTTTTTTAAACCTGGGGGAAACTCTGCAAATATTAGGGGAGACTGGTACACAGTGGACCACTTTTTCAGTTAATTTTTTTTCTTCTCTGTAACAGGTAAACTGATCTGCATGAAAATATTTTTGAATATTCTTTAAACCTTTATACATTCAGCATAATTTTCTCAAAACGTAGTTTTCAATACATTTTTAATTTTTTTTTTTATATGCACCCATAAAGCGGACCGCCCACCCACCGGGGCACAGTGGACCGCTGTTAGGTATTATCTGAAATACAATATAAATCTATTTTTCATTAATCTAATTCTTTTTTATTTCCCCTTTGCCCGCAAAATAACATAATAATAATATAAATTTACAAGTAACATTTTGAAACAAAAACAAGAATAATTATATTTTGAAAATAATAACAGATTAATACAGGAACAATTGCAATTTAGTTGAAGTTATTACTTAAGTACAAAAAAAATCAGCACACATTAAAATTTGCAAATGAAATTCCAAAATACTTATGATTATGAGTAAGATTGAGCATGGAATTTTCCTGAAATACTTTTGGGTGAGGGAGCAACATTATAATATCCTTGACATCAACAGCAGATTCATCTACAGTTTCGGGGAAAATAAACTGATTTCCATTCAATTTGCATCTCATTTGCATTGAATTTTACTTGAATATAATTATCACCAATTAGACTACAGTTATATTTATCAAAGACAGTAAATACAAAACAAAATATTTCTTACTATGTTAAATAAATTGTTATTTTTATTTGTTTACTTTATTTTACAGTTAAATACTACTTTAAAACAATATTTCTTAATAGAAAATAAGCAATTATTAAATATTTTGAACATTCTGCATTACAGGAGCAGAGTGGATTGTGGACCACTATGCCCCAGGAGTGGGTGGTACATTGTGCCTCATATTGAAGTTCAATAAATAATCATATTAATATTTGTTTATAGCTTTCTTTTAAACATATTAACTTTAAAGTTAAATAAAAAAGAAGTATCTGAGCTTTGCAAAAAGGCTGTTTTACCTTATTTATCTACAACCTTTAATTACTAAAAAAATAAAATATGATAATGAAAAATTTTATTTTTAGAAGCTCAGAACAACCCATCAGGATAAAATATTTCAATCTGAGCTAAACATATTTTCTGAAGGCCATAAATAATCAGTGCAGTGCTGTTGTCTATTAGGATAGAAGAGAAGCTTAAATTTTTTTTTAATAAATAAATAATTAGGGGGTAGTCCACTGTGTCCATAGGTCTAGTGTGTACCGGTCTCCCCTACACTAAATATGCAATACTTAGATAAGCTTCAATTAAATTGTAACAAGTAAACAAATTTTATTACAATTAAATAACCTTTAAAGATTTATGTTGCGATTAAATAAGAATTTTGTTAGATATTAAACAGATACATTTTATTTCTTAAAAAAATGGCAGTTCTCTGACCGTTATAGTACACAAGTACTATTTTATGTTCCACAAAATATCATCATGGTGATCCGCAGAACTAAAAATTATAAATTTACTGGTCTGTGAGATTCCAAAGGTTGGCGACCACTGATTTTAGATGACTGATTATTACAATAAAAAATTTAAATTTTGTGTGCTGCTGAAGGGGGGGGGAGGGGAGGGGGTAGATTTTCTTAAAAAAAAAAAAAAAAAAAAAACAGACATCTGCAGAAGTGCGAAAGATTCAGAGCTCTTAACCTGAAAGGTATGTGTAGTGATAGTTTGCTACAAAAAATAGTTTTTCTCAACCACTGACCATAAGAAATAATGACAATCTGTGGCCAGGACAGGTCTTAAATGTTTGCTTATTCACCTCCGACCAAAAAAAAAAAAAAAAAAAAAAATAATAATAATAATAATAATAATAATTTTAATTAAATTTATAGTAGCAATGAAACTAGTAAATCTGCAGATCAGTGGCCTCGAACGTTAATTCTACAATTTTTTTAAAAATTATTTTACTTATTATTTAAAAAATTCAATCCGCAGAAAAATTTCTTTTATATTTGTAATACTAATTACAACAAATAATATATCAAGTAGTTTCGGGGAATTTAACTGTTAAAAATAGTGGGAATTATACGAATCTATGTAAAACTATTCCAAAACTTTTTTTGTTCAGATTTTTTTGTTATCACCCCCCCCCCCCCCCACACTCTCTCTCAATTTGACAACTGTAATTCCCTGATATTTAGTATTTTAAAACATCTATCTAAAATAATTAAAATACTGATATTGTGATAATCATTGATATCATAATTGGTAAATTTACTTTAATATAACTATTTTTTTTATTAGAATGTTTTCATTAAATTCTGGTACTAAATACAGTCATAAAAACAATTATATTTATTTTCTTTTTTGTGGGGTGTCAATTACTGGAATTTTGATATTTTTCTGTTATTTACAATTAAAGTTCGATTCATATTTTTTCTGTTATTTACAATTAAATTTTTATTTATAATAATAATGTACATTGGTCTTAAAACTTTAAAAATAAATTTTGTAAATGGCCGTGAGTATATAAAATTCAGTTACCAAAACAAACACATCCAAATTTTGAAAGAAAATATAGAATATATAAATTTATTAAGTGAAGCTAGCTCTTAGCATGTTCATTAAGATTTTCCCTGAAAAACAGTGGAACTTCGGAACATCCCCCCCTACCTCCCCATTCCCGGCGACACTTTAAAAAAAAAAAAAGTAGGTTTATTTGATGAGTTGACAAAGTTGTTTGGGTGAAAGTTTCAAGTTTACAAAAAAAAAATTAACCTACAAGAATAATCAAGAAAATGAATTACCGTCCACTTTCTCAAATAAGCATTTGTATAATTCACAAACATCTATGATCCACAGTTTATGTTGCAGAATAAATAAAGACGTCTTTTTCAAAACTCGCCTTATCCAAAATCATAAAAATTGTGTTTTCCCTAAAAGTCTGGTAATCAAGGGCCCGCCCGCTTAGGACTTACATATAGGGGAAGCCCGACGTCACACAGGGGGGGGGGGGGGGAGATATAACAAATTATTTGAAAACAATATATATATTATAAACAATATTATTTGAAAAGTATTTGATTAAGGAAAAAAAATAATCAGCCACATAATTTGTGGGCCCAGGGCCGAGGCCCGTGCATTAATCAGGCCCTTAAAATACTCTATATTTTGCATAAAAAATATTAAGAAAATGACAACTTACTTAATATTTAAGTTTCTTCCTGAAATGGCGACTAGTAACTTGCAACAGCGTCCTTTCCTTCACGTTATCGCATTTGTTTCTGCCTCGTTTCTTCATTTCCCGCCTGTCACGTGTGAGAATATTTATCATTGCGCATGCGTTTGGAATTTACGTCATCCGTTATTCCGGAGAACGGTACCACACAGCACTGTGAAACGTTTCACCGGCGATGTGTGTTTTTAAATAATCAGAAGGGGTTACTCCAGAATTTGTGTAATGTTACACAGATAAACCATGGTAAACTTACACAAATGTTTTACAGTGTATAAAAGACTGTAAATTTTCAAAATATGTTGTTTTGTCTAAATCATCATTACTCTGTAAACTATCTGAAAAACGAACGTGAAAATCAATACAAGAATTTTCCAAATTATATAAGCTTTATCTGAACTATAGGTGAAAGATCGAGAAATAACAGGCGTAAACTCTGAAATTAGAGAGAAAAATATAAATCATTAAAAATGTCTGCATACTATTTACAAAATTATCCATACATACAAAAAAGTGGAGAAAAATTAGTAGTGCAAAGATATTTTTATATACAGGATCTGATAAAACATTGAAAAGTAAGCTTATTATAGTTATTTCTTTTGGCCAATACCTCTTGAAATCCAAAATCTAATTCTTATCCTTTTACCAGATCTTCAAAGCATAATTTGTTGGACATGATTTATACCAACTTTTCTTTGAAGAGCTGCGTACTGAAAATTACCTATTTTTCCATTTTTAGGTGCATTCGTAATTATATAAATACGTAGCACCTATTATCGTCAACTGGTCCGTCCGTCTGTCCGCATATAACAGCGCAAGAAATACCCAACCGAATTGTTTGAAAGTTGACTCAACCGGAAGACCGATAATACGAAGTTAGTAAAGAAGGAGTTTTTTTTTATATTTGCTTCAGGCTTCAGATAAAAGTTAAGAGGCTACTTCACTGGGTCGAAAACACTTGTTTGCTAATGTTAATCCTATGGGGGGAATATTTTACGATTCTGGTTCACGTTTCAATATTTTTAAATGATTTTTTTTTTTTTTTTTTTTTTTTTTTGCACTGGATAACTGAGGTAGGTCAATTTCCATGCAAGGCCTTTTTTACCTTTTTCAATTTTGGTTACAGTTTTTTTTTTCTATTGAGGATACTTTCACTTTCGAAACCAGCTCTGAAAATGAAAGTATCTTAATAATAATAACTTGTGATCAAAATCGAAAAAGTAAAAAAGGACTTGCATAGAGATTGACCTCAGCTATCCAGTGCATAAAAAAATCATTTAAAATTATTGAAATGCGAACGAGATATCGTAAAATATTTCCCTTATAGGATTAACATTAGCGAGCGGGTGTTTCCGACTGAGTGAAGTAGCCTCTTAAGGTTAAGTTTAGGGTTAGATTTAGTGCTCGCGAATATACGTTTATATACGCTTAAACGTATACGTAGTTAAGCCTTTTTTCCATATTATACCTATCCAAAATTGTTACCGGTTACAATACGTTTTATACGTATTATACTTATATTCGCGATCACTAGAGATTGCTAAGACTTGAGAGATGATTTTGATGATGGAAGTTTAAAATTTGAATTTTTGAGGCTTTAGACTTAAGATTTAAGGTTGGAGGAATGGAAAATAAGATTTTAGGGTTTTCTGCTAAAAGTTATAGGTTTGAGGGGTTATGACTTTCGGATCGAACATTAGATATATAACATGAATAATATTTTGTTACAAATATAAAAATAGTAGAATATAACACATAAGTATATGAAAACATTAATAAATCAGAAAATAATAATAAAAAATAATTCAGGTTTACTTTTAAATATTTAGTGCTTGCTTTCAATATTAACTGACAGTTTTTTTCAACTGACTGCACTTTTCTTGCTTTATTTTACTTTTTTTCTGTTTTAGTCTATATTGTTCTTGAAATGGACATAAGCGGTTCTTAAATCACTTGTGAATAGCTGTTACAGATAGAATCCTGGAAATAATGTCACGTACGAAGCTAAGGGGCAATGTATCACCTTTCCTTCTTCCTAGGTTGCGAATACATGTTGATGCATTTATTCAAAAAAGTGTTAAATATCGAAAAGAAAATTAATATCCAACAAAGAATTTTTTACCATCTGTAAACGAAAAGAAATAATTATTACCAAGGCACAGATATTAATTAATTTTTTTTTCTGATGGAGAAAGAGAAGTTTTTGCTTTGCTTAGCGTAATGTTGCCAGATCTAGTGTTACAAATAGCGGGACATGGAAATAAGAAAAACGAGTCAGCACCTTCTAAATCGGGACTTTTTCCGGTACATTGGGTAAACAGTTTTCTGTCATTATAAATAAATATATGGAAACTAAATAATTCATAGAGGACACAGCATATATTTAATTCAACGATACCACTCTCTGTAATTGATTAACAGTATTTATAGGACAGTCAGTTTTCATAAATGAATTTTTTAAAGTTACATTTAGAACAAGCCACTCTATCAATATAGCAAAAACTCGAAGTTTCTACATATATACGGCAAACCTTCTATTAATTATTCTTAGAATAAACTAACTCATTAATCTTATATGAATCTGATGCAATGTAACGTTTTTATTTTATATATAATCGACACAAATTAGATGTATGTCCTTCTGAAAAAAAGTCTTCATCAACAATCTATGAGAAAAAAGAAAAACTCAAAAATATCTATGCAGATTTAGTCTTTGAGCATAAAAAAATATTATTGGAATGTTCTTGTATGATTATTGATTATGTTTCGTTATTATATTTTGTATTAAATTATAGTCGATGCAGAAAAAATTTCGGTCAGAGCAAAGTTTTAAATGCATTCGTTCATTAGGAAAATTCGGTACTTTTGTCGTCTCACGCAGGTGTTCCACGGACAGGTTTTGAAACCCTTGAAAATCACATATATGGAGACACCTGACAACATTTAAAATACTACAGTTAAATTTTCTGCGGCACACTTGCATTATGATGGAAGAAATATTTTTTTTTTTTTAAATACACTTTTTGTTTTATTTATCAACATTAACGAAATGCATATCAGTTAAAAAATATAAAATGAAACAATATATTAACTTGTAATAAAGAAGATGGTAATTAAAATTGTGAAAAACATACCTGTATTTATTTATTTTCCTACTTATTACAATTTAACATTTGAGCTTAGCATTTTCTAACTTCACATTTTTACTTGAGTTGAATATTTGAAACATTTTTTATAAAGTTTTTAATTTCGGGATAACAAACTATTAAAAATTCCTCCAAGCGTTCCAGTCGCGACTGATTTTGTTTTTGATAGTTTATTATCAAAAAAGCTTACTTCACACAAATAATGATTTTAAGAACAAAATAAGAGTTTTCTATTATTTTTATTTATTTATTTATTTATTGCGACAGGGTTCGCACGTTTTTACCTTCAATTTTTTATACAAGTTTTCTATTTAATATTTAAATAGCTGAAATTGTAGACGCCTCATTTAATTACAGGATTTGTAATACTTTTCTGCATTTAAATAAGTCGAAAAATTCTATTACAAAATTGTGGTAAAAGTGCACTAACCTTCGTGCAATATTTGGAAATTTATTATTTTTAAAATGCAATCAAAAGATAATTTAAATGATGATCTTTAAATGTTTTGCAGCACATCTAAGATCCTTTTACTGTGTGTACTGGGTATACTGTGTATGTATGCACAGCGGTTTAAAATCACAGCTTTAGAGTATTTAGAACTTTTATAAGTATTTGTGTCAGCATTTTTAGCTAAAAATATTTTCTATAAATACTAGTTTAAATGTATGTAGCGCAGAAGCGAGTGTTTTAAACGCAGTAGCACTCACTACAATTTGTGTAAAAGATAAAATCTGGTAAAGAAGTGAACTTGAGGGCCGCACTTACGTTTTTGCAGTCAGACGAGGGTCACGCTGAAATTTTTGAGTTACTGCTAAATTGTACAGGTTAAACTTACCAACTCTTAGGAGACTTCAAAGAAGTTCCCTCCAAGATCAATGCATTTTTGTAGGCGATTTATCCAAAATTTTTAAATGCCTCAAGCGACCCATTTCTTGGAGCAGATGAAAATGTGTTTTTTTATCCTCATCAATCACATCTTCGTAATGAAAATGACGCCTAGGTAATTATTTTTATATTCAAAAATATCCAAAAGTCCCACATGGCAAGATCGGGAGAACAGGGTGAATATTCTATCCATGAACTTAGATCTAAAGAAGGACTTCTAACGAAATAGCCTTTCCAAGAAGAAAATCATTCCTGGAAAAATGTGTCAAATAGGTGGCGCATGTGTTGGACAGCTTCTCCATACGTCACCAGTTCGTCTGCTTCTTCAAACTATATGTCGTCTGGTGGGTATCTGATATACAGTTTCGGTTTGATGTTGCAGGTGGCGCTGCCTTAGCAGGGATTCTCGGCGGCTGCACAGAACCGTGCGCGTAGCTGTGAAGCTGCCATTTCTTTCCAAAGTCGCAACACGATTTTAACACTATTCCGTTGGAAGTTCTTGTATAGTTCTATGTTCATGATTCTATCATTTTGATGGGAGGTGGAGGGTTATTGTTGATCAAGAAATTCGACTGTAATCCGCATTGTCATAGCGAAGTATGAGTCCCCTAACAGTCGCCTCTTGAAGAATTTCTGGAAAATACTTAGTGGTGTACCAGTTCGCTGTAACTGTCTTCTGTCCCTCTAGCTTTATGGCTTTTGTTAGCGCGGTACTTCTAAATAGCATGGCATACATTTCTTTTTTCATTGCTCGTTTACTTTTCACAATTGTTGGATTATAGGGTCACCTTCAAATACCCAGACTTTACAAATTTGACGCGTTGGAACGTCAAAAAAAAGGTATATGTGTCTCATCAGCTGTTATGATTTTAGAAAAAATGCGATGCCCACCATCATTAAGTAGTTTTAGGATTTCTTTGCTGATTAATAACATACTCCGCTTTTCGGTTCCTGTTAAATTATGGGGGACCCAGTGACAAACTCGATTTTTCTTATGCAGTTCTTCATGAATAATTTTATATATAGATGTAAATCCAATGTTAAGTTCCTTCTGTATTATTTGGTAGGTACAGCAAATATCATTGATTAACATGTTTCGTACGGCCGACACATTTTGGGGGATAACAGCTGACAAACGTCTTCCGGTGTGTTCTTCATCCAGGAGAGAATATCGACCGCTACTAAATTCTCTAAACCAGCCATACTCAACCTGCGGCCCGCGGGCCACATGTGGCCCGGCGATCTTTCATGTGCGGCCCGAGATACATAGTCATTAACCTCTATTTATTAAAGTAATTGCGATGTGTATAAAAGTTTTTAAGACCTTCACTGTTGTTTTATATATTTCATGGGAAGTCAAAATCTGTACTGTTATTTAACATTATTAATTTAAAACTATCTTAAAATATCTTAAATACTGTTTCTTAATCAAAAGTTATTTTTATATGTAATTCTATTTGTTTAGTGGTGCATACACTTCTTAATCTTCAACACTAAACAAATATAATTTCAAATCAATTACATTTGCACAATATATTTCTACACTTAAAAAAAAGTTTTTGTATTGAGAAAACGACTGATTTATTAAAAAAATCACTTGATTTATTTCTTTAAAACTCGGAAATGCTGCATTGTTATATTATTAAATTTAACTAATAATGCTTATTAAGGTTGAACGTTTACTGCAGAAAAAATTGGCAGCAAAATATTTTATACCACTATTTCTAAAAAAACTTTTCGCGGTCCATTTCTGCATCATTTGCAATTGAAATCTACCACAAAATTTAGTGTTTGAAAATAATCGTGTTAAAATTTTTTGTAAGATTTCTTTTGCGACAAACGTTCAATCCTACTGATTATACTAACTTTATTATATACGCTTGTAATACTACTTATTTTTTATCTTACTATTTAAATTATCCTTCTGTTACTTTATAATATAATTGTGTTGCGGCCCGCCTAACGTCCCAAACATATGTTTGCGGCCCGCGAGAAAAAAAGGTTGAGTATGGCTGCTCTAAACCATCTTAATACAGTGGCACAAGATGGAGCTTCATTTCCATATGCTAATTGTAGACGTTAAAGGCATTCTTCTTCATTTAGCTCCACTTTAAAATTATAGAAAATAATAGTTCGATAATGTTCTCACGTCAACTGCATTTTCTTTTCTTTCAAAGTTTATTGTACGATAGTTAAATTGCAATTATTGCCACAAATTGTCGTCTGCGATCATAAAACAGTTCAAATTTAAATATTCAACCAATAATTGTTTTGGCGTAAATCGTCTTCTCCTGTCTGAAAATTTTCAGTGTTATCCTCGTATACCCATATACTGTAATGAGCTGCTATTATTTACTCTTAATTAATATATAAATATTAATATTTAAAATTGTTAAAAAATATATATATTAACGGCATAGTGGGTAAGTTCCATTAGTTAATAGGGCAGGTACCTGAAGGTGAGATGAAACGCTATAAACCAGACTTGTAATATTCTATTGTATTGAGTTATTAATTAGAAAACATTTTATGGAAGCCTCGTGTTTATTTTTATTGTGTCAGATTTTAAAGACAATCGCGATGTCTTTGAAAATACATTTAAATATATATAGATATCTGTATATATTTATATATATATTACTTATGTCCAACTTACGGGACCGCATATAATGAACTCGACGGCTGCATGCGGCCCGTAGGCCGCGTACTGAGCACATGGTAGCGGTCATAAACATTAACGATCACGATTTCATTTTACTCTCAAAATCAAACTCGTCATTTTCTGACACAATTACGAAATGATTTTCATCCGTACATGCATAGAACTTTCAGATATACTTAGTTGAATTCCGAATAATTGAACGACCTCTTTTCATTTTTCTATAACAG
Organism: Maratus michaelseni; assembly: GCA_963931845.1. Taxonomy (NCBI): domain Eukaryota; kingdom Metazoa; phylum Arthropoda; class Arachnida; order Araneae; family Salticidae; genus Maratus; species Maratus michaelseni. Next base: position 391,083,508 of record OZ007589.1, read on the forward strand.
TAAAGAATCCTTCGGTAACTAAATCTTTCGGTAACATGTTTAAGCCATATTCTGAACATGAAAATTCAGAAAATGTGATCATCAGTCAACAGCGACTTAAATTAATAAATAAATACAATTGAATGTATTATCATATTTATAAGAAAATTTTAAAAACGCAGTTCGTTTCTTCCACACCGGAATAAGAATGTATTCACGCGTGAAATTTCAAGTATTTTCATTTACAAAAATGATTTTTAACAATTTCCAACATAGTTGAAAAGTGTTTATGAATTTTATTTGTCTGTCTTTCTGCCCATGCTCTAACTCACGTAATTATACTCGAACTGTCATGCAACTTATATATGCTATTGACTTTTAATATAGCATGTTCGTTATTGAAAATGAAGTTATTACTTAAGTCACTTATAGTTTCTTTACAGGGACACTCAAAAGAATTCCGTTACATTACGATCTAAGGGGGAAATCGTTTGCGGTTTATTTTAATAAAGTTGCACTATTTCAAATATATTGAAATTAATGTGTATCACTGAGGTATATTACAAGAGGGTTACTATAGAATATTGTGTGCATAGCATTCATTGTTCATTTACAGGGTCACACAGAATTTGGTTAAAGTATTGTCTGTTAACAATAATTGCTGGAAGTGCGTTTTCAGTTACGGGACGCGTTTTTAAATTTAACTCATTTTTGCCTATTACTTGGTGTGTATAAATTCCATAGATAATATACAGGGAAGCACAAAAGATCTAAGTACATTTCCGTTTATTCAATTCCAGAAGGGGAATTTTAAACTGTGCTATCGGTTTCCTAACTGAACTAAACTTTAGCATTCTATGTAGTGTGTATATATATATATATATATATATACTAGCTACCCGCCCGGCGTTGCCCAGGCCCGAGATAATTACAATCTCAGAGAAAGGCGTTAACCCGCTCCCTCCCAATACCCGCAAATATAACGAATAATTTGTTCAAGAAAACCACCTTCACCTACATTAACGCGATCATTAAAAAAACAATTAATTTTTTCTGATAATTAGAACATAACGAAGACGCTACGCTAAAATAGCCGGCAGATGACAACACTTCCCATCCTCAATTTCAGATCTATATCTTAATTAGTTATCTAAATTTTTGTTCATTAGTAAAAATTGGCAATTATTTCCTTTCATTTTCGCAAACTAAATGGAGAGATCGGCCAGAGAAACAGATCTCTTTGTAGTTCAGTTTTTAATGAAAGCAAATCCCTGTCTGAAACTCTCTCGGATTTTTTTCACTTGCGCCGGCAGATTTTTGGCAGTTTTTTGCATAAATTAAGAAAAATTACCAACCGAATTTTTCAAAAATCACATAGTCGGATGCAGAATTTTTTTTACATATGCTCAGAAATTTTCAAATTGATATCTTAGTTTTCTTAAAATTCGATAATTGGTAAAATCATTTCGAATTCATTCATTTCGGCGTGCAAATCCAACAACAGCAGTTCTTTTCTTTAGCCATTTTGATTTAGAAGATGACATTTTCGATGCGATGTTTAATGATATTGTAATTAATATATTGAGTAATTATCAAAATATTAAAACTCTGAGATTCAGGTGCACATGATCAGACCTTGGACTATCCACACCTAAATTTTCAGACTTCTAGGTGGACTAGATTTTCCTAGTCATCGCCAACAGACACACACACTAGACACACAGAGCGAAACTTTATTTTATTAGTATATAGACTATACAAATCTAAAAATCATATATAGGGTTCTCAAAAGAATTCGGATATTTTTCTGAATATTTGGTAATTCCAGAAATCGGATTTTGAAATGTGTTATGCGTTTTCCAAATTGTTTACTTAGACATCATATTTCACCTTATTAAACGGTAAACATTTGTAAAAGTATTTTGAAAGTCATATGAAATGTAATCTTCCCAACTGAGTGAAAAAGTGCGGGCCAAGATTCGAATCCAGGATCCCTCTGCTGAAGCTGCCAATGTTCTACCAACTGAGCAATCTCGGACGAATATGGCTGAACTAATTTACCCAGTTAACCTTAACGATCATAGAATCTGGTCTGATATCTGAATCAGCACAACAGAATAAATCACAGGTAATGGGATCTCCAGTAAACGCTGGAAACGTGATTACACTAGATTAATTTTGACACAATTATTGAAATTGGTAAAGAAATCATATGAGATGTAATCTTCCCAACTGAGCGAAAAAGTGCGGGCCACGATTTGAACCCGGTATCCCTTGGCTGAAGCTGCCATAGCAAGTTTCGTTCTTGCTGTACCAAGTGAGCAATCCCGGACGAATATGGCTAAACTAATTCACCCAGTTAACCTTAATGTTCATAGCATCTAGTCTGATATCTGAATAAGCATAACAGAATAAATCACAGGTAATGGGACCTCCAGTAGACGCTGGAAATGTGATTACACTAGATTAATTTTGACACAATTATTCAAATTGGTAAAGAAATCATATGAGATGTAATCTTACCAACTGAGCGAAAAAGTGCGGGCCGGAATTCGAATCACTTTTTTCGCTTCGATTTTTTCGCTCAGTTGAGAAAATTACATCTCAAATGATTTCTTTACCAATTTCAATAATTGTGTCAAAATTAATCTAGTATTTTGTAAGTGTGGAAAGTGTTACATAATCTATGCTTGACGCATGATTTTTCGTTCTTGTTTAATCGTGTACTAATTATTATAATTAATAATGCATACCATATACGACTAATAATGCTTATTCTTAATTATGTTGTAATTAAGTGTACTTAATATGCATACATTATTTATGGAAAAAATTTCAAAACACACTTCAATTCTTCCAGACCTGAATAAGAATATGAGTTGTAATTTTGTAAAAGTTGAAAAATGCCCGAGCCAGGATTCGACCCTGTGATCCCGCGGTTGAAGCTGCCAGTGCTCTACCTATTGAGCCATCCCAGTCGAATCTGGAGGATCTAATTCATCCAGTTAACCTTATTGATCATAGCATCTGGTCTGATATCTGAATCAGCTCAACAAAATAAATCGCAGGTAATTTGGAACTTCAGTAAACGCTGGATACGTGATTACACTAGATTAATTTTAACACAATTTTTTTAATCAATAATTGTGTTAAAATTAACCTACTGAATAAGAATGCCCGATATTTTCACGTGTGTAACAAGGAAAATATAACTGTGCATAAATTATTAACAATTAAAGGAAAATATTGTAAATTATACTATACCAATTGTTACCAATTATATACCAGAAAGAATTCCTGAAAATTTCACGCGTGTAAATTGTAGGCATTCTCATACGTGAAAATCGCCTGCATACTACACTGTTAAAAATTTGCAGCAAACTGTCCAGTAATTTGACCGTTTTTATTCAAAATTGTTACATAACCGTAATTTAACTCTATTATGACTATAATGTGGCCAATAATATGCTCAGAATAGAGTTAAATTACGGTTATGTAACCGTTTTCTACAAAAACGGTCAAATGACTGGACAGTTTGCTGCAAATTTTTAACAGTGTAAAGGAGCACAAATTTACTATAGTACTAGATTGAATGCTAATTAAATATAATTAAGACGCACTTTTAAAGTGTTTTCTGTGAAATAACGAAAAATCAACTGATAGTTGTTTTTCTTAAGTGATTTTAGTTTTTAGAAGGAGCTAAAAACCAAATTTCTGTTTTTTGTTTTTTTTTTTTTTAAGCAAAAGAGAAAAGAGTGAGAAGCTATTATGTAAATTTACTGTAGATTGTATATATTTGCATTTATAAAAAAAAAAAATACTCAACACCCTATAGATTACATGCATAAAAATACTGAAAACTTTGTCATTTTACTTGAAAATAAAATCTCCAAGACGATTGAGGTGTTCTTGTTAAAGGCATTACAAGAACTACACGTGTGTAAAAAGAAAAATATAACTGTGCATACATTATTTATAATTAAAAGCTAATATTGTAAATTATACTGTACCAATTGTTACCAATTATATATTATCTTATTGAAGAATATACTCAAAGATATACTCAGGATCCCTCCTGAAATAAAAGTGATCACCCTCTACTAACTCCACCGCAAATAATCGTATAAAAATGTAACTAGTACAAATACTAGGTTTACCAATTAATATTAGTAGAAATACTTCATTAGTACAAATACATGGTTTACTAATTAATTCTGTACTTAAATTTTGCTTAGGAGTCGCCTACATATAAAAAATTTGTAGCAAACTTTAAATTTTCACTGCTAACACCTAATTTTGTCATAATATTTGGATTCTTCGCTAAATTTTTCCTTGGGATACCAAACGGAAAGTCATTCAGTCAAGTAGTTTAGAAATTATGGAAGTATAAAGTTTGGAAATTCCTATTGTTGAATTTATTACTTATCCATCATACGTAGTATAGGGTAAATCTTGAAATCGTTTTAAAAATCGAAAAAAAAAAAAAGAATTGACGGATTTACATGTTTCAAACACTGGAGATTCCCAAAAACATTTTTAGAAAAGAAAATTGCCGTCCGTCTGTCTGTGCGTGTGTCTCTGTGTCTGTAAAGGCTCTACCTCCCGAAGAAATTGAGATAGAGACTTGAAATTTGGTATGTACTTAGCATGTAATAATGAGAAGAAGCTTATTGAATTTCAGTAACCTCGATTATTGAAACTATTTTTTTCGTACTCTCGAAATATTCGTTCCGATAAAAGGTATATAAAATTTTTGAAATTGTTTGTTTTAAGGAGTGAATATATGACAATAAAAAAACATAAATTTTGCATAAAGAATGAAGTCGATCGGGTAATGAGTTGCCGAGATATTTGTAATCCTATTTGCCACACTCTTCGATTTTTCATGACCCTGTATTTCATTCAAATTTCAATTCAAAGATATATTTTAATTGGAAATGAAACGCTTAATCCAACGCAGTAAACCTTTAGTTAATAGGATTATCTATTTGGAGTTATAAGGATGTTTCTTTTACGCAATTCAGTAATAGAGCATTTAAAGTTTAAGACGTCATCGAGCAACGATTTTATTCGAATTGCAATGCATTTTATAAGTAGTTTACACATGTTTTATTTCCACATTTTATATTATGCATATCCATGATGGGTAAGTATTAAAGTGGCCCCCAACGACTAGTTTTTAATTGTTGTAAAACAGATTGCAATGAGGGTAGTTTTTTAACTATAACTCAAACATTATTCGGCAGAATCAGCTTTAATTTTGAATTAGAAAATTTGAAGCTTTTAAAAATCAATTTGTATTAAAAAAATCATAGGTTACAATTTCTATTTTTACGAAAATTAATTTTGAAAAAAATGCATATTTTTAATTAATAAATGCATATAGCATAGCTGTGTAAATGCAAGTACAAATAATCGTGACTATTTCATTGAGAATTATTAAAAAGAATGCATTAAAAACAGAAATTTAATATGCTAACGTAAATAAATGCAAAATAAATGAACATCAGGCGAAATTAGATATTTTGAGGCATGGTTAATATCTACAATTTTTTCTACAAATTCATCATTGTCCGAGAGACGTACTTTTTTTTTTTTCAAACAATATTTTCTGGCGAACTAAAGGGCCTTTTTCGAAGTAAATAAGCTATACGCTTTAATCCAAAAATGTAATTAAGGACTTTTATCATACTCTGCTATCAACCGCGTTCCCCAATACTATTCTTTTAAAAAAATTAATTATTTTTGCTACATATTACAACATTAATCGGTAATAATTTCGAAGTATTTTCGACGTATAAAGGAATACTAATTTTCTGAGACACATAAGCCAACGTTCGAAAATTAATTGGTTCTCTCCAGGGGAAGAACTAATTTATTTTCTATTGATTAAAATAATTGCCTGGGATTTCATTTTGAAAGCATACTTGAATTTCGTTCTTTTCTGTAGGCTTATTGTATGTGACTTGGGATAAAATAAAAGTTACTTATTTATATAAATTTCTGTCATTTTATTTAGAGGGTTTTTTTTTTCTTTTTTTAGATTTTTTTTTATTATTTAGTAATTATTGCTCTTAAAATAGAAACATTTGGCTGCCAGACAACAAACTAACAGACTACCTTCAGTAATCAGTAAAATGCAAGACTGTTTTTAAATCAGTTAAAAACTGATTTTGTACTTTACACTGATAAATAAAAGTAAAACTAGTTTAGAAAAAAACACACACACTCATTCTTTTATAAGCATCCAATGTTTATCTTAAAAAAGCGCGCCTAATTTCATGCTTGCAATTCATGCAATTTCAAAAAAATTCCGTTACAATAAGTTAATTTGACTTGGGCACCGATTTTTGAAAATTCGGCGCTTTGATTTACGCTTAATAGAAAAAAAGAACTAGTGAATTTATTTAAAAAATATATAATTTTTGTTCTGTTTTATTTTTAAGATAGAGCAACAGGAAAGGAAAACAACTGGGTAAGTGTGATCGAAGATCGCACACTGTTTTCGTATAATATTCCTTTCAAAACACTTTATCCTTTCTTTAATAAATCCAAATAAATTTCATTTAAAAAAAAAATCATGTTTTTTATACAGTAAAAATTTACTGGTCTATTTTCCTCGGTTTTTTTTCGAAAATCTGAACCGGTTCGATAGTGGGCGAAGCCCGCTATTATACTCTGTCATATCAATATATGTCATGTGGACTAAATGCGATATTTAAAAAAAATCAATTTCAAAATTAAACATGTTGTATAGAGACCTTCAAAATGTTAGACGTCAGATTAATTTTCTTTTTAATTCTCTAATGACGTCATATTAATCTGGTTTTTGTACATACACATACTCATGCTAATTGTATTATTGGGAAATGTTTGAAAATTTCCGTTTTATTACCAATATGACGTCCTAGTAATCTTTTTTTCAATTGGTAAAACTTTTTATTTCATTTTCATTTTTCACGTGGAAATCTTTCAATAGAAAATTAATTATTGTAGAAAGAATTTTATTGTGGATTTTTTATTGTTGGCAACTGCTATAACGAAAAATGTTTCAATTTAATAGGAAAAAGCTGTTAGATTTTTGGTTTTTTATCTCTATATATTAAAATAATACGATTTTTTTCAAATTTTATGATTTTGAGCTTCATAATAGGTATTTAGCTATAAGTACACAAAATTTCATGATTGTAAGTTATATAGTTTCTAAGAACCGGCTCTGTAACGGACAGACAACGAAGCGGGAGTAACAGGGTTTCGTGAGATGAACAAAACCTTAAAAAAAGCCTTATTTAAACTACCTAAACAGATTTCCAAATTCTTTTCTCAACTTTTAATCATAATTTAATTAACTAGTAATTGATAAAAAAGTAATTTTTTAAATATATTACATTCCTTATTCGTTATATATATTTTTTTCTACCTTTTTGTGATTAAATTTTTTCATTGTTGCAGTTTCACAACCAGTTACCGCAATTTAGCGAGAGTGATTTGGCGCATAACTAACTCCATTCTTTTTCTAAATCGTAAACAGTGTTAACCATAAAAATTATTTGGCGATTTGTCACCCGCAGTTAGCTAACTGAAAAATGCCTTAAAATTAATTCATTAATTTATAATTAAGTTCTAAAATTAGTAAAATGTTGCATTGTAATCGCTAAAACACTTGTACACAAACTTTTTATAATTCTAGCATATCAGGAAGAGGGTGAACAACCTATTACAAAATTCCATCTTTACATACAAGAAATAAGTTAAGTCGAATAAAAGAGTGTAAAAATAATCAGTAAAGTTTAAGAATAAATGATTAATCAAAGTTTAATATTAAAAATTTTAACTCAAATGATTGTGTTTCTGAAACGCAAACACAAATAAATCTTCCTCTCATAAAGTTTGTTACATGTCAACCAATGATATAACAATCAAACATTGTACATGGCAAGAAAAAACGCTCAAGTTAATGTTAAGTCTATGGGAAGGTTCTTGCGCGATTTCTCGCTCACATTTTAATATTTTTAAATGATTTTTTTTTTGCATAGGATAGCTGAAGTCGATCTCTAACGTTGTTAGTTTTTACTTTTTTGATTTTGGTTTCAGTTTTTTTATTAGCGGACATTTTCAATTTTGAAACCGGTTGGAACCAGTTCTGAAAGTGAAAGTACCCTAATATAAAAAAAAAACTGGAACCAAAATCGAAAAAGTAAAACCTTAACATTAGCGAGCGCGTTTATTCGTATGACTGATGTAGGCTCTTAAAAGCGAATACTAGTCACGGGAAGAAACGTACAAGCTAATCTTAAATCTATATGGGAAGGTTATTTTCAAAAAAAATTATTTAAAAATATTAAAATGCGAGCGGGAAATTTGAAAATAACCTTCCCGTAGACTTAACATTAGTTTGCGCATTTCTTCATATGGCTAGTGTAGGCTCTTGATAGGATGCTTCAACGATACAAGTTTCCTTCTCGTCAATCACGAAATACCACGTTAACCTACTAAAATTTTTAATTACGTGATTACTTATTATCTCATATAATTATCAAAATACGGTTTTCTGCATCAGAAAATACACGTCCGATACCAACATTAAAAAATATTTTCTTACATTTTCAGTATTTCAAAAAACTCTATAAACTTTAAAATTTTTACTTCAGCAATTTTTTCAAAAATTTTTCGTCTTTTATGTATATATATATATATATTGGGTGTCCCAAGAAGGAAGGACGCTTTTTAAAATTAAATAAGTTGAAAATGGTTAACAATAGAAATGTCCCGTTTGTTGTTGCATCTTTATTAGAAAAACATTAAATTTTTAACCATACGATTTCAAAATTAGTTTAAAATTTCGCCAATTTGGTGGCGCTGTAAGCTGAAAAACTAAATCCCAATATTTTCGAAATATCTCCCATTTGCATCAATAACATGACCTAGTCTCATAACAAAACTGTACTCTACGTAATTTCAAATGGCTTCTCAAGGGCATTCGTTTTTCCCATTCCATCCCTTCGTTGCCATGGTACAAGAAGACACGAGCCCTGGTCTTAATTTTCCCACTGCTATAATCGAAGAAAGTACGAAGCTTTCTATTGATCTCAAGTAGAGTAGGGGAAAAAAAGCAACCAGTCAGCCAAAGGCAATGTTACCATATAAAAAAAGCAAATAAAATCTTTGTGCAAGAATATTAAAAGGCAAAAAACCAACGTTAAATATACACAAATAGTACACAAAAAAGCAGCAAACAGCTGTTTCGAATCCACAAACGAGATTCTTTTTCAGTGCGACAAAGAGTAAAGCACAGCGTGCTAGAAAAAGCAAGAGTGGCCCAGTCTTGCTTTTTCTAGCACTCTGTGCTTTGCTCTTTGTGGCACTGAAGAGGAATCTCGCTTATGGATTCGAAACAGCTTTTTGTTGCTATTTTGTGTACTATTTGTGTATATTTAACGTTGGTTTTCTGCCTTTTAATGTTACCATAGTTACTGACTTAAGATAAGCAACGGGAAATTACATATACTATAGCCGATATCCGTGAATATGCCTCATCAGGAATCGCCTCGCATGCCTAACAGATCTAATTTTCCAGTTACGCTAAACTCTTTGGGTTTTGTAAGTAAAGTTTGTCTCTTAAGTGTCCCTACAGAAAGAAATCGCCATTATCCAAATACAGCGAATATTGTCATTTAGTTTTTCAGCTTGCTGTGCCACCTATTGGCGAAATTTTGAACTTATTTTGAATTCGTATGGTTAAAAATGTATTGTTTTTCTAATAAAGATACAACAAACGGGGCATTTCTATCGTTGACCGTTTCCAAATTATTTAATTTTAAAAAAAAAGGAATTTTATATTTTGAGGGCACCCGCATATACTGTAGTCGGATGTAGCGTGTTACCAGAAGTAAAATTATAGTAGTATCTACTTTTTCCGGTAGTTTGTAGTATAGCCCGCTGCATTTTGAAAAATGTAATGTAGCGAGTAGCGCGATACAAAAAAAACAGTAGTTTGTAGCGAACACTGACGCTACTTTTAACGCTACTTTAGAGATGGAGGGTGGGAATTTGCGTGCTAATCACGTGATCTTAACATGTTTCTTTTGGCCGAAATGTGTTTTGGGTAACAATTTACTAATATCAGCAACTCACTTGCAGCATTTAGCAAAGCATCGTATGATGCCAGGGATTTTTCCACTGACACTTGCTGGTAAATTCAAGTGCCGAAATCCATACCAAAGGATTAATTTTCTTCCTATAAACACTTGTCTACTTACTCGTTATTAGATCTTCATATTTTAATGTCGCACTTCTTCTTTTGGAATTGCTTTATTTACAGACTTATTATTTATTAATATTATGACAGAGAAAATTAATTCTGAATTACCCTTGTCGGCGTATAATGAGTGGCTTAAATAGGTGCAATAATATAGGTGTAATAAATAGGTGTAATAATATAGGTGCTTAAACTAACATTTTAGAGAATAACACAAAAAAATTCACTTGTATGTTATCGTTCTTAATTTTTAATGCTCTCAGTTTCATTGCATTTTTTTTTCTTGTATCGCGGAAAACGTGATCTAATGAGGATCCATTATATTACTTAATCCGTTTCCTCAATTTCGAGTGTAGATTGAATCATTTGACAAAATCTGAAACTAACGAAGTATCGACTTTAAAACAATCGCAATTTAAGCGCAAAATTACAAAAACAAGCGCAAAATTAGTCGCAATTTTTAAAACAATTTATTTTCGTTGTAGTTAACTGCATTTTCGATAAAGTAGTTGTAGTTGTAATTAACTACATTTTCGATAAAGTAGCTGCAGTTGTAGTTCGCTATAAAAGTTAAGTAATTTTACCTTAAACCAACCGCTGTACGTTGGAATCAAACATCTACTTTCTGATGGTGAAAACTGTATTTCAATAACTATTTTAGATAATTAGTAACCTCCTAATTAAAATTCCCGATAGATTAACATAGGATTTCGCGGTGAAACATCCCCTTAGAAACTAAAATTATTTTTCTGTTAGTAGTAAGAAAATAGAATACAGCTACGACCTGCCATCTACTTTTCCTCCGTTTATATATACCCGGATGGATTAATGATGAAAATATAATTTAAATCCTTCTTAACCAGTTCTTCTTTTTCCTCTAAATGAAATGTCTTACAAGCATCTTGTGTGTAATATCCAGCCTTCAACTTGACTCCGTAATGTTGTAATTTCAAGCTCTACATTATCCATATTGATTGAAATTAATCATCAAAAATTCTAAAATACATCTAAAATTCAATAATATTTTTCATTAACACGACATCTTAAAATTGGACTGCCACTTCATGAACGCTACAAATCATAACAATCCAGTAAGAGATGAGCGAAAAGGTTTTTGGAGTGTGTTGGATAAATCGCATGCTGAATAACAGAAGATTTCTTAACATATTCATCCTCAATTTCTTCTTCTACGTGAATGGGTCCGGTAAAAATTCATATTTTTCTTAACTATAATATAATATAGGCAAGTGCCATGTCTTCAATATCTCATAAGAGCTGCCGAGAATATTTCTTAAGATTATACGGAACTTAATCGGACATTCTTCCTTAGAAGAATTATAATCCTCATAAAAATTATTTTTTTAAAGAACTGGAACTGTTATTACAAGTATATTAATTAAAACAATAATCATCGAAATATTATAATTTTCATCCGTTGCGTTCTTGTTCTTGTATAGCTTAATCGCACATTCTTCCTTAGAAGAACTATAATCCTCATAATTTTTTTTTTTTTTTTTTTTAAGAACTGGAGCTGTTATTACAAGTATATTAATTAAGATAATAACCATCGAAATATAATACTTTTCATCCGTTGTGTTCTTGTATAGAAATAAAATCTACTTATTTTTATTTATGTGAAATACACAGGAATATATGTAATATTAAATAAACTAATTCAGTCAAAATATTGTATGATGTTAAGTTTTGAATATACCAAAGAATTTAATGAATAAATTTAATTATCATATTGTATTATATTAATTTTTAAATATACCAAAGAGCTTTACCAAATGAGTTTATAATAAAAATATATTGAATTTTTTTTTCGATCAGCGCTGATCGATAAAAATCAAATGATATGAATATATAATAAATAAATATTCCTTTTAATTTAATAATTCGTCTACTTTGTGTATAATGTGTTTTTACTTTACCTCTTGTCAACCTTCACTCACATATTGGAATTTTTCCAGATAAAAAATTTTACTGCTGCAATTTATTCCATCATGCTTTTATCTTTATTTTAATTTATTGTTTAAACCTTTACTTGAATAATATTTACGATATAATAATGTTTTCAAATATTCAAAACTCTAGGAAATTTTATATCTTTTAAATAATTGTTATTTTGGTTAATATTAATAAACTTTAAGTATTAAAGTTTTCTATTACGACGCAATATACTATATATGTTGAAATAACCACTATACGATAAATATTTATTTAAACGGACAATAGCGCTATGTAATATTTTTTTTTTCCAAATTTAAACATAAACTTTTTAAAATCTCAAATTATAATTGTAAAATTATTTTAACCCCTTAACTTATTTTTTTTTAAATAAAAAGAATTTAATTATTTTTTTTATTATTATTATTTTGTAACATTTTGAATAAAATGAATGATAAAATTTAGAGAAACAATCGTAAAACGATGTAATTAATTAACAAATAATGATTTTTATTATAAATTATTTATTTTAAGCTAAAATATATTATTTAATTTTGAATTTCAAATAGAATAAAAGATTGTTGCAAATATTAGATTTAAAATAAATATTGAACAGAATTTCTCTTAATTAATTAAATATTTATTTTATCCTTTTAAATATATTAATTAATTTAAAAATGCTAGAAATCTTGAACCAAAATATTTAAATTTAAGATAAATAAATATTATAGATGTTGCTGAATCTGAATTTAAATTATTAGAATTAATTTAATGAGATTAATAGGCCTAATTAATATTCTGAATATATACGAGGGCAATTTGATAAGTTCTTGGCCTAACACAGAGATGGAACAAGTATGACCAAATGACAATGGTGTTTGTAAAGTATGATCCTTTAGATGACATGCCACCAAGTTTTAGACGCGTGAGTTTATTGGTTATTGCTGGGCGATAAAGTAAAGTAAATTAGTTTTGACATTTTCGAAAAATGGAAAAAACTGAAGGTCGAACTGTCAGAAAATGTTAAAAAAATATTTAACCCCCACGGACATACAAAAAGAGTTACAGTCTATCTTAAAGGATTCTCGTCATTCACATTCGACGATAAAAAGGTGGGCTGCTGAATTTAAACATGGTAGGAAATCAATTCACAATGATGAACGCTCAGTCGTCCAAAAACCTCTAAAACCAACGAAATCGTCTCAAAAATTCGCAATGCCGTAATACATCTGAAAAAATTATGCATATTTGCATGAAAATTGCTTCGCATTTAAGGCAGAAAGTAACATACTTGGATTTGAGTGCAAACTTCACATTCATTCGCGATTCGCCTGTACATCATGTTTCTTTGACCCATTACTGCTATGCAGCGGAACAGAACTTTACAAGTTGGGAAAAATTATTACGGGTGTTAAATATCACATATCCTCACTTTTTAACCGACTACAAAAAATGGAATTTGTTCAGTTCGACTATAAATACGCATCATATATGTATAGAGAATGTCTCTTCTTACAGTTGACCCATTAGTTAGACTCAAACCGAGGAAATCGTCTCAAAAATTCGCAATGAAGTAATACATCTGAAAAAATTATGCATATTTGCATGAAAATTGCTTCGCATTTAAGGCAGAAAGTACCATACCTAAGTAAAAACATGTAAAGTCCGAAACCGTTAGTTTTAGAGGCATAGGCACATTTGCAAAAACGCTCCAAATGTTGTTCTTCATCCTATGAAAATAGTTATTTTTTTTTTCTTATTTTTGCGTAATTTAAATTTTTATACGATCCTTGCGTCCTAAAAGTTATATTTAGGAAAACTTTCTCCGTTCTCTAAGAAGTAAAATATTAAAAATCCCATTCTTCTATGACCAAAACTTGCAGAGTCGTTGTACTTTGCAATTTTGTAATTTTCGTAGATTTCTGGCACTAAAAACAGAAAAACGCGTTTTTCTAGACTGGGGAGTTTAGTTTTTTATTATTTCAATAGCTGGAGCTAATAAAGAACAAAGAATCTCACTAGAATAGCTTAAAACAGAATTATTGAAAACATGGTTTCAAGAAGTATAAAAATTATCTCATTTGCTAACTTAACAACAGTTGAAATTCCAAGATGTGGGCTTTCATGATATATCATTTTTCTCGCTTTATTGTATTGTGTGATTTATATGAATCTCAATTCAATAACACATTGTAATTTATAGAAAAAGCGCCTAATTTATAGAAAAGGCCTAACAGTGATAAAAACATGAAACTTTTTTTATAATAAAACGTCATTTTCCTGGCGGTCCTTATCCAAAAAATCTGTATGACAGGATAATGCCTCTAATGATAGGGTAATGATACTTTACAATGATAATTTGGATTTTTATAAAATCATCCACCAGAAAGCTAAAAGTAAATTAGAGCAAATTTTAAAGCATTCTTAATTTTTAAATTTCCAATTTTTAAAATATCGTATTTCGCGATAATTCTCCATTTATTTAGCTGAAATCACAATATTTTTAGATTTAAAATACAAACATGGAAACGATTTATTAATCTGTGAACAAAATATCACTATATTCTAAAACATGCCACAATTGTACATATGTACACTAGTGTGCAAAACTTAAGCAACAAACACAAGATGCTAATTTCTGAACACGTGAGTGTTCAAAAGGAAATTCTATAAGCAGCAAGTGTAGGAAATAGGTACTATCCTAACAGCACAGCCAGTCAATGTGAAGTCTCCTTGACATTACACATGATTAGAAGTGTCACAGTCACTACGATGAATCAAAATATGGGATCTTTCACTCATCTCATTATTACTCTCAAATTATTGTTATCACGGAAAAGTCACTGTGACTGTTGCTTTGTGATGGGTCACCAGGTGACATTACAATGAAGTCACCACTCAACTTTGAAGTCATTGCCAGCATTGCATTGAGATGAGTCACCAAATAATGTCGCAATGAAGTTGCATGGTGACTTTTAGGCGACCGAGACTCTACTGTGAAGTCACCATTGCAATCCCCCTGTGTGTTCACCAGATGATTTCATCTTCTGTCACTTGGGAATTCGTCACAGAACAGCTATCATGATGACTTTACAATAGAGTGTCCAAATGACAGTCACATGAAAGTCACAAGGTGACTTCATTTTAAAGCCATCTGGTGAAATGTCAAAAAGCAGCAGTCATGGTGTCTTCTCAGTGCAGTGACCAAAATGACAATAAATTACAAGACGAATGAAATATATCACATTTCAGTTCATTGTAGTGACTGTGACGCTTGTGACCATTTGTGATGTCAAGAAGACTTCACATCGACTGGCTGTGCTGTTTGATTAGTACCTGTTTTCTACACTTGCTGTTTATAGAATTTCCTTTTGAGTACTCACGTGTTCAGAAATTAGCGTTTTGTGTTTGTTGCTTAAGTTTTGCACACTAGTGTAGTTTGTTTTGGAGATGTAAATAATTTTTTAATTATACGACATATTGCATGTTAACATATTTTTTTGCGTTTCGGTTTTGTCTTCGGGCTGCACTTGCAGCCAATTGCAGTACTCTTATTTTATGTATATATATTAAGATAGACTGTATAGCCAAAACATAATGAACATCAGATATATTTTGCATATTTAAAATAGTAATAATAATAAATAAAATAAAAACATCCTAATATTTTTGGATTGTTCCTCCTTGGACAATGTCCTATTTCTTTCACCGTAGACATCCACGTCGTCATCAGAAATGTGTTGTCCACTTAATATTAGAAATGTATCCAAAAAGCTGTACGGTGTACCGATGTTATAACAAGGGTGGTAACGTCTTGCGCTATCACATTCGCTTTTATCGCTCATATATCACTTCTAAGTATCACGTAATTTGAATTTTTACATCACCAAATAGAAAATAAAAATATACTTTCAAATGTTTGAACGCTGTAGCTCAATTTAGTGACCCTTTATGAGTTTTCAAATAAATTACAAGCATGATTTTTTTATCTACTTTCACAATAAACATTCGTTTGCTACGATAATGTAAAGCAACTAATGATTGCGTTACGACAATTGGCAATTGATTTCCCAAAAGAAATTTTTAAAAAAAAATCATTTTATTTCCCTTTTTTTTTATTCGATTAATCTTCCATAACTGAGTCGACTTTCAAAAGTAATGCCCTTTAAAATAAATGGGAATATCATTAAAGATTTTTTAAAAAAAAACATTTTTGCGCAAAATAACATTTTTTTTAAATAAATGAAAATATCATTAAAAAAAACATTCTTGCGCAAAATAACATTTGTTCAAACATGTTATTTGTCCATGGACCTGATTTCGGTAGATTAACCATAAGATCAAGTTAATCATAATGTGCCACAATTTGGCGCTAAACTTCAATCTGCTGTAATTAACAATTTTTTGGCGATTTCTTCGGCTATTAACCTCTGGCATGCGACAAATACAAAAGTATCGCTTTTAATAAATTTCAAAACTTTTTTGAATACCTTATTCATATTTTTCACATAAAAAAGCCTTTTTTACGTTGTTAGTGGACAATCTAAAAAAAATAAATTAAATGTAAAAAAAATATTTTAGAATTTCCAATTTAAAAGAAAATGGTTTTCACATATGTTTTATATCCAACCCGAGCATGTCGGGCTGGATCATTACCACCTAGATAGCTAGGTGGCAATGGTTGGATCCCCTAGTATTAATAATGCTAAAATGTTCAAAATATATTTGCTTTTCAAATGGGAATGAAAGGTAGTATGTCTCTATTTTCCTTCCATAAAGTTCGATAGAATACAGCTAAGAAGTACCGTGTTGATTCAACTCGTGAATTTAATACTTTTTTTTTTTATGAAGGAGCGGGGGAATCTCGTTTTTTGAAAGCCGCTAGACAGTGATGGATTATATGGCTTATTGTCGTCAACTTTAATATACGTCTAACACTGTTACACATTTGAAGATCCTTTAATTATTTTCTTTTTCATTTTGTTTAAAAAAAAAAAAAAAAAAAAAAAAAAAAGCAATTTCAGATGTGTGCTCCTTATCGTTTCTTATGCTCCCAAAATCGTTAACCAAAGCTTTCAGTATGCATATGTACACTTATTTACAAAATATTTCTATCCCAATGTTAAAGGATAAATTTATATCCAGATGTTAAGACAGTCGAAGAAAATTTTTAAAATATGCAATATGCTGGAGAAATGAATTGATTTACAGTTGAATTCTGATATAAAACTATGAAAACAAATAACATTTTGTTTATATTTTCTTCAAATTTTAAAAAATGGACAATTTTAAAGAGAAATTAGTTAATTTTTTGTTTTTTTCCACCAATTGCATACTTAGTTCTACTTGAAATATTTCGGTTTATTCTTTACTGAATAAAATTTAGGCATTTCCTGTGCATTGAACTAAAAGATTTGAAATATTTCAGAAAGTGACTGAAATATGTTGATTTTAGTCTAAAAAGTCTGAATTTTTCTAAAAGAAAAAAAATTCTAACCAAGTGTTAACGAAAAAAGCTGTACGATTTTTACTGTACGACCTTTTTAACACTTTCACTTTCCAACCTAGTTGAAAAGTGCTTATGACTTCGGTTTGTTTAGCCGTCTATCCGTCTGCAGTCTGTCCGTGCTCTCACTCGAGTAAATATACTCATATTGCTCTGAAATTTTTGTATATTATTGTCATTTACTATAGCATGATCCCTATTGAAAATGAAGTGTGTAGCACTACAGTTTTTTTTACAGAGACAGTCAAAAGTATTCCGTTACATTACAGTCAATGGGAAAAAATCTTTCAAATGCATTTTGATGATGCTACGCCATTTGAAACATGATGAAATTGATATACGATTATGAAGCACGCTAAAACATGCTTTTTATAGAATGCGGGGTGCAAAACATTTATTATTCATTTACAGGGTCAAACAAAAGAATCCTGTTGCACATTGTCTACGGGGGAAAGTCGTTTGCAGTGTAATTTAATGATGATTCACTATTTCAAACATAATGCATTACTGAGATGCACTATAAATCGTTCACTTAAAGTATGGTGTGCATTGCGTTTAACGTTTTTTTACAGGGACACACAAAATATACCGGTTACACTATACATGAAATAATTACAGTCTATGTGGGATAAGTGCGCTTTCAACATAGGTTTGCGTTTTTAAGTTTAATTTTTGCATAGTACATGGTGTGTATAAATTTGGTTGATCATATACAGGTCTACACAGGGGAATTCGTAAGTATTACAGACTACGGGAGTGAATTTCTTAGGGTAGTTTTTAATTGCATTATGCATTTTCCGTCTGAACTATAGTTAGTAGAATTATAGAAGTTTGTGGAAAATAAATAATTTCATGTACATGGCTACGCAAAGAACAAGATATATTGTTGTTTATGGTTAGTAATTGCTGGAAGTTTGTCTTAAGTTGACTTTTGCGTTTTTTACCTGAATTAAATTTAGCTTAATATATATATATATATATATATATATATATATGTACAAAATTCTTTAGATATTATACAGGGTAGTACAAAAGATTTAGAGTGCTATCTATCGATTATATCGATTAGTAGAAAATACTGAATGTGAATTTTCTAAATGAACTAAATTTTGTCATGCTATGTTGTATATATCCAAATCTACAGATCATATACATGGCTGCACAAAATAATTCAACATTTTTGACTGTGAAAGGTAATTGCTAAAACTGGGTTCTTAATTGTGTTATATATTTCTTATACTGTTTACTTACATATCTTCTTTCACCTTATTTAATGGTGAAGCTTCGTTATAGTTTTCTGGATGTGTTGGAAAGTATGTAATCAATGCTTGACGCATGATTTTTCGTTCTTGTTTTATGTGTGTTCATGCATAAACCCTTGAGCGTATGGTCCGATTTTCATTTTTTTCTCTTTTTGGGAAAGTCTTGGCTTGCCGATGGTCTTGTTTTAATATCATCAGGATCTGAAAATGGTATGGTTGTCTGTCTGTTTGTTTTTGTGTCCTCTTTTTTAAATTTTTTAACAAAAATTTTCAAATTCATCTTCTTTTTTTTCCGACGTTTATAATGTACTAGTCGTAGCGTGTACAGTTTTCTTACTTAAAATTTTTAATATATTATCGTCAACTGCGCGTCAAAATAAGGGATATTGACAAAGTGAATGTGAATTATACTGTCCTGCATCAGGTCAGGTGTCCGATTTTATCCGAACACGACCCGACCCGCGGTTTGATTCATCTCGAGGTGCAATATTTTTTTCCAGTTTAATAAATTAAGCTCTATCTTTTGGAGCTAAGATATGTAAAATATCAAATGAAGAATTTTTGTACTCTCACACACACACAAATGTCAGCTAAACAAAATGAACTAATAAAAATTTTTTTTTTAATTTACGTTAAATTGTTATTTAAACGTAAGCGGTTTCCTTAAAGAACAGTAAAGAAGTCTAAAATAAATATTTTTTGCCAAAAAATATCTTTGGCATATGTTTTGAACATGAGAGAGCGCTGTTTAGTCAGTCGACAATGACACTTCTGTACTCTATAATGCTTTCCTTGTACAGATTTTCAATGTTAAACTCACTGAGTAATACGCTCACTGCAAGTTAAAAATTGGGTACTTTTGTATTAACCACATGTCAGTGACGAACATTGAAATCTATCTATACTAATAAAAGAAAGCTTTGCTCTGTGTGTCTGTCTGTCTGCCTGCGATGGCTAGGAAAATCTAGCGCACCTAGAAGTCTGAAATTTTAAGTGAGGATAGTTCAAGGCCTCTTCTGATGCTCCTGAGTCTCAGAATTTTCATATTTTGAAAATTAAGAGTAGTTATTAATTAAAAACTGATCAAAGATCACAAACAAAAAAGCACTCTTCCGAAATCCGCGCGCGCATGCTCAGAAGCCCTTTTTCCGTATCTTCCGTGAAGAGAAGAGACAAAGTGATAGTCCGAGCGTTTCTTTTTCCGTTTTTCTAAATTCGCCATGGGTGAGCGGCCAGAAAAACGGAAAAACCGTCTACATATTCTCGAAGAACGTACTTTTACGTCTCGAATATTCCGGTCGGTTCGAAAAAATTTAACATTTAACCCTTTCAAAAAAAATAATCAAGAAGCGTCAAATACATGTTTTTTTTTCTTTTCCGATTCTCGCATCCGCCGGACTACAAGAGATACGGAAAAACCGAGCTCACCAAATTAAAGATCTGATTTTGCCCTTTTCAAAGCCATCTTTGGTTTTAAAAAATACGAAAATTAACCCTTCGAAAAAGTATATTTTCTGTACGCCATTTCTTCAATTTTCGGGATTTTGCCAATTTTTAAAAATTTGCATCAGCGGTTCGGAGTGATTTATGAAAAACTAAAAATACCAGACAATATCTACATTCGTTTCCTTTTCGACATCTGCAATCGTTTTCGAAAAATGCGAATATTAACCCTTCGAAAAAAATTCGCGCGCAGAAGAACTCACGTTTCGATTTTCTACAATACATAAAATCTGTCATCGGCTCTCTAAAATAACCAAACACACTAAAGACATCTACGTTCTATCGGGTTCAGGCAAAAAACATCAGTTTAAAAAAAAAAAAAAAAATCACGTTAATCCTTTCGAAAACGATTTTTACCGTAAGTCAATTTCGGATTTTTAACTATTTCTCCTATTTTTAAAATTCGAATATGGGTTTATAAACAAGATACGAAAACCTAAAACTACCGAGCCTAATCTACATTCCTTTGCTTTTTAAAAATCTGGTATCCGCTTCGAAAAATTTAAATTTTAGCTATCCGAAAAAAAATCGTTTCCAATACTCACTCACGCGATTTTCGTTTTTCGGCCCAGATTTAAATATCGGCATCGACTCGGGAAATGCTAATACGGACAAACAGAATCAAAACGCACCCTTAGATTTTAAAAATATCTACATTAACCCTTTCACTAGAGGGCTATCTCGGGTTCTATGAGCCCGATTACTACGGGATTTGGCCCATTAGACTTGATATCGATAGTCTTAAATATTTTAGTTGCACGTTCTACCGTCAGGTTGCGCTTTCCGATCTCGGGTCCTATGGGCCCGATTACGACGGGGTTTGCCTCATTCGACTTGATTTCGATAGCCTTATAGATTTCAGTCATATTCGTATAGAACAGATTGTTATTATCACGGGCCCGGGTAACGCCGGACGGATCTGCTAGTTTATTATAAACAGATACTTTCTGTTTCTGTCGGAAAGTGTTTAGTAATTGTCATTAGGATGCCATCAAAACTACTATAAGGAAAATAATACATATATGAATACATACATATAATGAATGAATACATACATGTAATGAATGAATACACGTGCATTTAATGAATGAATACACATGCATATAGAGAATGAATATATACATATATACATATGTATGCGTGTGTTTAATAATGATGACTATTTCTGAAGGCATCGGGCACAATAATCCAGTGAAAAAATATTGCGATTTCCATCTAATCACAATGACATTACTTCTAGTGTGCAAGAAAAACGCATTTTTGTTGAACTGTTCTTTTAATTTTGAAGGATAGGTAAGGCGCGAGAGCTTTCTGCCCTTCTAGAGCAGTGGTTTCCAAAGTGGAGCGCGTACGTCCCACAGGGGGGCAATTCCAGATTTGGCAATTTGTTTTCCCCATTCCTTGTCAGTTTATTTTTGTCTTTTAACATTTATATTGCAGACAAAAATAAAAATCTCGTATTTAGACATTATTTCTAGTGTGAAAGAAAGGCGCATTTTTGTTGCACTGTTCTTTTAATTTTAAAGGACAGGTAAGGCGCGGGAGCCGTCTGCCCTTCTTCTAGAGCAGTGGTTCCCAATGTTGGGACGTTCGCCCCGCAGGGGGCAATTCCCGATTTGTCAATTTGTTTTCCTCATTCCCTGTCAGTTTATTTTTGTCTTTTAAAAAATTATATTGTAGACCAAAAATAAAATATTTCATGTCGATGTTTAAATTAAAATGAAAAAGAAAATATTCAATTTTCAAAAAAGTCCGCAAAAGTACAAAATACAAAAAAAAAAAAAAAAAAAAACAGAATAATCGTCTAAAAAATATATTCATAACTAGACAATATTTTTCATTTTTAATTTTCTTTTAGAATTTTTCAAACTTTTTCGACTATGTTGAATGAAACCTTATTTCTATTCGCTTTGCAATATGTCACTTGGAGAAACTTTTACCTATAAAACTATTTAAGGCCATACCAAAACTGTCTGTATGGAATTACATTGTTCTTAAAAAATATTATACGAGGTACTACCAATATTATAATATTAATAAATTCCGAAACGGGCATCGCAGAAGGAAGTGGGTTATTAGTAAATTTCTTATGGCTAAGATGCAGGCGTCGTACACACTATATAAATATATATCATATATTATGACAACAAATACTTTTTTAAGTTAAAAATTAGTTTATGCACGGTGGGTGGTCAGTTGCCAAGACGAAGGGAATGTTCGCAAGCCGAGAATTGTATTATGGTAAGAAGGGAAAAATGTTTACATAAGATGGATAGTCATGATAATTCAGAATGTTTCTTGTGTATTGTGCTGTTCATAGAAAAATCTCTGTGTCCAAAAATTTTCCACCAAAAATGAAGTACTAAAATCAGTTATAAAATATATCAAATGCTTATATTGCCAAATGTGAGAGCCTCTTCAAGAAATTTTGTAAAGACAAAAATTGGAAACCATATAAGGTAAAGCCAGGAGAGATGACGCAGTCGGAGAGATTGCGCACATAGAGGTTCGAGGGGAAGGAGTAGAGTGAGAGCGCAGTGACTCCAAGTAGTTGTACAACAACAGTAGTGGAGTGTCTACTTGAAAGTGCACGTTGATTCCTTTGAGCGTTTAAGATAAAGTATTGCTATTTTGTTTTGTTTTCCCAAAGTAAGTGTTTGAATTTTCATAGCTCTTCATCAGAATTTCTATACAATGTCAATAGTACAAAATATTTTAAACTTAAACGGTTTCTCATAAGCTACTAATCTAGACTAACAATGTGAACATCAACTGTTCGTTTTAGAAGAGGTCATGTTTAAATAAAAGGCCGCGCAATCTCTCCTACCGAAATTGGAGAGTTTGCGCATCTGCTACTTAGGAGAGATGGCTCAGTGTATCCATTTGTTTCAATGCTAGGAGAGATTACGCAGCTTATTGGTAAATTTGCATAAAAAATGAAAAATGGAAAATGGACTAATTTTAAGTTAAACGTGTTATCAAGTAACACAATTTTATTTTGTAACCTTATCTGGACTTGCTTTTTCATATTCTTTAATTTTTTTTCCCCTTTAATTAAAAATTTTTAATCGTTTTTTAAATTATTTCCTTTTTCTGATTCTTTAATCATTAGGTTGAAATATTCACTCCTAATACAATAATATTTGTTCACAAAAACCTTACAGCAATGTCATTTAAGTGTAATTATTATTGTTAACAATTTAATTGTAGTTATTATTAGTAACAATCTCTCCTACCCATGTGCGCAATCACACCAACCCTGTAAGGACAGATTGCGCAAAATAACTTTATTGGTTTTATTACAACTGTTCTATTAAATTGCAACATAACAACAAAATAGCAATGGAAATGCATAAAAAACAAATGAAGTAAAAATTATTCATGAATAGTTTAGCAAAAAATTAATATTTAGATTTTTTATTGCTATTCTTTTGAATTGTGCGCAGACTATCCTAGCTTTACCTTAACACTTTTGTTTCATCCTGAGGCATGTCGGTAAAGAACAACAAAACTCTTCTAAATACAAAGGCAAAGGTGTATGACTTCGTTGTATTTATAGACATATTAAAAGTATATTTGGGACACAATTTTGCCTGTTTAGTAAGCTAACAAATTATGAAATTGCTTTCTATTGTTCATGCTCTTTTGAGTTTCCTCCATGTGGGTAAGAATTAACTTTAAAACTATGCATGTTTCATAGAAAGGGTGGCATCATGATTTTTTATATGCTTAGGTGGAGCGTGGCCAAGAAATTGTTGGTAACCACTGTTCTAGAGTGAACGATGAAAAAACGAAATTTCTTACATATGAATAAATTCACTTTATATTTTTATATTTTTATTATTATTTATTTTATTGTTTTATTTGTTTTTATGTATTTAATTTTAAAAGGGGTGGAACATGAAATTAAAATTAAAATTAAAATTATTTTACACACGAAACATTTTTATCATTAGGGCAAACAAGAGTGAAGTGGAGAGCCTAAAATGAAAAACGTAAATGAATAAAAAAACTGCATTAATGAAAAAACGTATAAACTGCGTTCCACTATGTTTCTATTAGATCAGTTTAGGACAAACAAAAATGAAGTGGAAGTCTAAAATGAAAAACGCATAAATGAAAAACTACATAAATGAAAAAACGTATAAACTCTGTTCCACTATGTATCTGTTAAATACAATTTTTATTCAATAAATTTTCGAGCATCGTACGCTATCTGAATTAAGGAACTGCTCATTTGTCATCCTTTTTATGAGTTGTTCTTTCTGCGGTAAACCGTTAACTTCAACAAAATAAACACATCCATTATGCACGGCAATTAGTTTCGTTTTTTCACGTTAGGCCCAGCTGCCATCTCCTAATGGATGTTTTTTTTTTCATCGACGCAGCGTGCTTTATGTATTTCTTTTTCAACAGGCATGTTTTTAATAAAGCTGAATTCAGACAATAATGGAGCGTCAATACATAAAAAGTAGGTACTAGTCACTAAGTCATTTGTTTCCACTGACTTATAGACTAACAGGTGTTTTAATTTAATTTTTTTTAACTGGTGAGGTATCATAAAATAAATTTTTCAGGAAAAGCCAAAAAATACATTTTTGAATTAAATGTACAATTAATTCAACTAATTTACAGATTAATAGGTATTTAAATTTAATTTTTTTAACTTGTGTAAAATTGAAGCTTTTAAGAAAAGCCAAACAATACTTTTTAAAATTAAATATTCAATCACAACCACCGACTTAAGCTCAACGGATAATATAATTTCATTTTTTTAACTGGTGAGGTATGATAAAATAAAGTTTTCAAGAAAAGCCAAAAAATACATTTTTGAATTAAATACGCAATCAATTCAACTAATTTACAGATTAATAGGTGTTTTAATTTACTTTTTTTAACTTGTGTAAAATTGAAGCTTTTAAGAAAAGCCAAACAATACTTTTTAAAATTAAATATTCAATCACAACCACTGACTTAAGCTCAACTGATATTATAATTTAATTCTTTAAACCAACAAGATATCTGATAAAGTAAAAGTTTCCGAGAAAAACTAAAATTAATTTTGAATAAATGTTAAATCAATACTGCCGGCTTATAGATTAACAAGTGTTTTCAGTTATTTACTTTTTTACTTGTACGATATCTGATAACATTTACAAGAAAAGACACCAAAAAAAATTATTTTTAATTAAATGTTTAATCATTATCACTGACTTAATGTCAATAAGTGTTATAATTTTTTTAAACTAGTTTTATATCCGAAAAAGCAAAAGTTTTCAAGAAAAGCTAAAACTTAATTTTTTAATTAAACTTTTAATCAATAATACTGACTTATAAATTAACTGATGTTTTATTTTTTCTTAACTTGTAAAATACCTAATAAAGTTTACAAGAAAAGACAAAAAAATAAAGTTTCAATCAATATGCCATTGATTAAAGTTCAACAAGTGTTATATATATATATATATATATAATTTTTTTTTCTTTTTGTAAGTGAAATGTTTGATGCTAAAAAAATCAAAAATGACTTATCTGAATTTAATGCCCAATCAATACAATTGATTTATAGATTAACAAACGTTTTAATTTAGCTTTTTAAACGTAGGATATCTGATAAAATAAAAGTTTACAAGAAAAGACAAAATATAATTTTTTGAAATAATAAATGTTCAATCAATGCAACTGACCTATAAATTAGCAAGTGTTTTGATTAAATTTTAAATTTGTAAAATATCTAATAAAATAAAATTTTGCCAGAAAAAAAAATAATAATAAGTTTTTGAATTTAATGTCCTACCACTATTTGTAATTTCCTGAGTTAGGTATGCAATTTTGAACTTGATGCTGGATGTATTTTTAATCAAATTCTGTAAAAGCTTGAAGTGATTTATGCCACGTTTCGTCATCTGTCTGTCTTACTCCAAAAATGCATGGATTCATTCCCAATAAAAACATTTAAAAAAAACGGAAGAGATTTATTTAATTTCTCAAAGGTTGTCAAATATGATGAGTGGAAAAATATTTTTAAACAATTTGAATGGTAATTTTTTCCATTACATTTTTTGAGAAAAATCATACCTTGAAAAAATCAAATGTATGTAATGAAAATACTAAAATGGTCTTTGTTCAACTTAACAAGAACGAAAAATCATGCGTCAAGTATAGATTATGAAACACTTTCCAACACATTCAGAACACTGTAACAAAACTTCACAGTTTACAAAATAAACAATTTAGAAAACGCATAACGTATTTGAAAACCCAATTTCAGCAATTATTATCAACAGTCAAACAAAATATCTTAATTATTTTGTGCAGTCCTGTATATGATCTATAGATTTGTATGTAGACTAAAATTATGTAGACACAGTAGACTAAAATTTGCTTCAGTTAGAAAATATACAGCAAAATTGAAAATTTCCCTTCAGCAATTTCCGCCAATAAACGGAAAAGTACGTGAGACCTTTTGAGCAGCCAATGGTCTATAAAATTTATATACACCAATGAATATGCAAAAAAATAATTACATTTAAAAACGCGTACCACAACTGAAAACTAGCTACCAGCAATTATTTTTCATTCATAGACACTACTACAGCAAAATTGTTTTGATTGCCCTGATAATGAACGATACATTTTACGCACACCATATTCTACAGTAAGCGCCTTGCAGTACACTTTAATGATATGTATCAATTTGAATATGCTTGTAAGAGTACATCATCATTAAAATATGCCGCAAGCGATTTTTCCCTATAGACCGTATTGTAACGGAACTCTTTTGAGTGCCCGTGTAAACGAACTATAAATGCTACACACTTTATTTTGAATACAAAATATGTCATGGTAAACTTCAATAACATATATCAATTACATGGCGAACCGAGTATATTTACGCGAGTAAAAGCACGGGCAGAAGGCAGACAGACAGACAAACCGAATGCATAAACATTTTTCAACTATTAAAAGGCAGAAAACCAACGTTAAAAATGCACAAATAATACAAAAAAAGCAGCAAATAGCTGTTTTGAATCCACAAGCAAGATCCTTCTTCGGTGCGACTATGCGAGCTAGCGGTTCACAGCGAGCTAGAAAAAGCAAGTCTTTGACCCAGACTTTGCTCTTTGTCGCACTGAAGAAGAATCTCACTTGTGGATTCGAAACAGCTGTTTGCTGCTTTTTTGTGTATTATTTGTGCATTTTTAACGTTGGTTTTCTGCGTTTTACTATTCTTGCACAAAGGCTTTATTTGCTATTTTTATTTTTCGACTATGTTCAAAAGTGCTAAAAATCATATAATATTTATCATATCATAGAAAGATAGCAAAAGTTGATTTCAATATTTTTGCTAAATTCACACTCTAAATTAGAATTTGTTATTTAAAAAATTAAGATAATGTAAAGCCTACATTATATATTATTCAAAATATTCCTTAAAACTTGAAATTCTGCTGGAAAAATAATTACAGTATATTTCTCACTAAACTCTGTAACTTGTGACTTACTCCTCAACATTATTGACTTGCAGGTAAACTTTAACTTGTTACACGATGATCTTAGTAAGGTATCGCACTACGTTTCACAACCATTTTTTTAACATAAAGCGAAATTGAGTAATTACTGATTATTTCAAATAGATTAATACACTCTAAAAACTACATTTTCAAAACTGAGCAAAAAATACTCAAATCTGAGTATGTCGCATAGTCAAAATGGCTCCGAATCAAAATTTGAAACATGTATATACTCATTTCTGGAAACATTCATACACTCAAGAATAAAACATCATGTGCTCATAGTTGAGTATGTCCATGTTTCAAACAACAGTAAACAACAGCTAGAAAAAAAAAGTGCTAGTGCTACCATCTCTGGTTCTATTTACGCGATTATGAGAGGATAAACTAAATTTACGCTTTTATCCAGAGCAGCATCGAACCCAAGTCCTACTAGTTACAAGTCTATTGCTTTATCCACTTCGCCATCCAGATCACATGAGTGGATTATTTTAAATAAATCATCGAATAATTCGGACGCATGTTGATATTTTTATAGGATTCATTAATTTGTCACTGAGAAAATTGACAATTTTTTACGGGATTTCGGATAGATTTGGTCAATTTGAGATGGTGGTTAAGATTGTACAACTTTATAATTTATGTGGGGAAGGGGAGATATGAATTATGCTAATTTTCAATTCGATTGTTATCAGTATATTTCTTAAATGAAAAAGCGCAACCTGTATATTTAACTGACTAAATTTTCTTTTTGACACATTTTCACCCATTACCGCTACAATTATTTTTCTCTTGAAAAATAGAAATATTGCATTTCATTCAAATGAGTATGAAGTGACTTCTATGTGCTCATTTTTGAGTATTGCCATGTTTCCAAAATGAGTTTGAACTGATTCTAATCATTTTTGAGTATGTCCATTTTTAAAAATGAGTATGAACTGACCTCTATGGGTTTTGAGTATTTCCATGTTTCAATATTCTGAGTATTTCTGGTATTTCAGAATTGAAAGCAATGGGTCGTCCTATTTGAAACAAAAAGTTTCATAACAAAATGAAAACATTGATTTACTCAGATTTGAAAGTGTCATTTTTCTCAGTGTATTGATAAATAATTTTTTTAATTTTTAAAGAACCTTCATGTTAAGAAGTCTGTAATTAACGTATTATTTCTATACTTACATTTTTTCCGAATTTATAAGCTTACATACATCGCGCATACATATTATATTTTATATATACACTTTTATGTAACAACTTTTAATACATTCAATAGTTAAAACAAACCTTTCTTCAACAAATGAATATGATTGACAATAAGGAATTTTTCATTTGATTATTTTATATAGTAAAAAGAAAGGGAATTTCTCATAATTCTCCATTATCAAAAATCATTAAGTCTGTTAAATTCATGCAAAAGTTAGAAGTATTTAATTTTATGTGATGAATTAATTACATACATAAATGAGTCAGTAATTCATTTTTCATCAGAACTCAACAATAGTTTTTTTTTCCGTGATCGGGATATTTTATCATAAATAACCCGACGTTTTACGGCGACTCAATTCAATAAAAAATTCTTTCACGTAAAAATAGCAATAGTGATTCATAATAATACCTCGATTTACCATTCTTTAAAGAAACTTAAAAGGGGGAATAGAAAAACTATGAATATAAATTGTCAGAAATATCTTTTTTCCGTACTATCAGTTGAATTTATGTTTCTGAAAAAATATCTGAAAAAGAAACTATGAAAGTTGTATTTTCACTTTGTGTTATTGTACAACAAATGAAATCTTGATATTAGATTGATATTTTAATATGCACAAGTAACACTAAATCTCTTCTATTTTTAATTAAGTTAAAAATAACTGACCGAATTACATTACTCTGTTTGTGCAGGCTGTCCATATATCTACACTTTTCTAAACTTTTCTTTGCAAAATATTTTTTTATACTACAGTCTAACATCTATATTGATTTAAGAAAAAATAATAAAAACTTTGGTATCGCTACGTTTTTTAGTTATTCTGTATCCTGTATCGACGTTTACTGTACCAATTCGTTATATTAGTCTTAAGGCAACACGATTATGTAACTATATTCATTTACGCTCATTTATTTAGCCTAACTTGGTCCATGTACAGGATTATTATTTTAAAAAAAACTATCCCGATATATGAGCTCCTAGCTATCATACCGTTCACAGAAACTGAATGAAATTTTGTTTTAAAGTATTTTGAGGTATGTGCTCACGAATAATAGGAAAAAACAATAGTTAAACTCTAATGGTTAAGTTTACAGTGACAAAATTTCGAAATTTTCAAATTGTAACACGTACTTTTATTATTGGAATGTGATCTGCATAGTGAAAAACCATAAAAAGCGTTGGAACGGTACCTGTAGGACGAAAATCGCCGTCGCTAGACAGACTAAAAAAAAAAGAGAGAAAAGAACTGTGGCGCTCACCAGAGCACGACTCTCTTTCTTAATGACGTCACATTTCACACCGTGTCTTCGGCTCTGATCTCAGCTTAGTGAATCTCCCTCGAAACGAGAAGAAGAGACCAAGGTACGCAAATTTACTAGTTCGTCGTAAGACATCGTCATGACTATGACTTCATCGCAAAAAAGCACTGTGAAATGCGTGCCGCGTATCTTCCTTTCTTGCTTTCTTGCACTCTGAACAACATGCCACTTACAGGGAGAGAACGTTGGGAAATTGTAAAGATTTATTACCTGAACAGACAAAATGCCGCAGAGGCATTGCGTGTCTACTGCAGAAACCATGGGCTACGCCGAAGTATTGTAAAAACTGTACGGGACTTGTTTCGCAAATTTGAAGAAACTGGTTGCACATGCCATCGATCTTGGCCTGGATGACCTTCCGTTCCTGTCTAGGCTGTTGCAGAAGTCCATGAGACAATAAGTGACGTTCCTCTTGCAAGCACATACGATGCTTCACGCGTTCTGAAGTTGCCAAATTCTAAGGTCTGCATGGTTCTGCGCTCTACTCTCCACATGTTTCCTTATCGGTTTTTGCGTGTCCAGATGTTACAAGCGGGAGATAAGCAACAACGGCTATATTTTGCGAATGAATTCCTCATTCTGTATGACGAGGATGACAGCTGGCCTTTACGCATTCTGCGGACGGATGAGGCCCATTTCTCGTTGACTGGTACCGTTAATTCGAGCAACTGCGTGCACTGGGCAGACAATAAACCCCATGATGTGGTTGAACTTCTGTTACACGTAGAAAAATTGACTGTGTAGTGCAGTATAACAAGCACCTTCATCCTCGGCCCTTACTTTTTTGAAGAGGTTACTGCCGCAGGTCTACAAACGTGTACGGTAACGAGTGCTAGCTATCTATAAATGTTAACTTATTTTAATTTCCAATTTGCAACAGCGAAATGCTCTATCTGACGGCGTGTGGATGCAAGATGACGCTCCCCAAAATGTGGGGTACTCTATCAAACGTTTCTTAACACAACAGTTCAGTGACGGAGTTATCTCTCACCCTTTCACGTTTCCGTGGCCGCCAATGTCCTTCGATCTCACTCCAATGGATTTCTGACTGTGGAGATACCTGAAATCTAAAGTGTATACATCTAATCTGCAAACTGCATCTGATTTGAAAGGTGCCATCAGACGTCAGGTTCAGCAGATTTATCTTGCCATGGTGCGCGCTTCACTGCTATCCACCATCTGTCGCGTGGAAAGTGTCATCATGTGTGAAGGAGGTCACGTGGAAAATTTGTGAAACACAATAAAATGATTCGATTTTTGTTGCTTTTCTGTCCTTATTGGTTGGTTTCACTCTTCTTCTTAGTCTCTCTAGCGCCGGTGGTTTTCATGCTACAGATACCGTTCCAACGCTTTGTATGGTTTTTCACTATAAAGATCACATTTCAATAAGCAAAAACAGGTGTTGCCATTTGAAAATTTCGAAATTTTGTCACTGTAACCGCAACTGTTCCAGTTTAACTGTTGTTTTTCATATGATTCTTGAGCACATACCTCAAAATACTTTAAACCAAAATTTCCTTCAGTTTCTGTGAAAGGTATGATAGCTAGAGCTCATGTATCGGGATAGTTTTTTTATAATCACCCTGTATATAAAGATGGGATTTTGTAATCGATTTTTCACTCATTTTCTGCTGTTCTAGAATTATAAAAATTGTGTAAAAAGTTGTGTTTCCGATCATAGTACAACACTTTAAATATTTTTAAACCTTAACTGTAAATTAATAAATTAACTTTGAAATATTTTTCCGTTAGCCGTACGCAAGCGATAAATCACCAAATAATCATTTAAAGGCTAAAACTATATACGAGTTACAACAATGGATCTAATTATGCACCAAACCACGGTAGGTACTATATGCGGAACGGCTGAAAAACTACAACAATGAAATATTTTAAACACTAAAAAGTAGAAAATGAAATATAAATGAAACAAAGAGTGTGATGTTGAACAAAAATCATACATTTAAAAAAATTAAAATCATATATTCTTTTAATTCATCAATAAACCTAAATGATTCATTGATCTGGCAGGTCTACAAACGTCGTTAAATAAAACGTATCCCAGCCCGCTCATCCAATAATCATGAGTGGCTGAGTTTCCATAATCGAGTCTTACAACATTGTAATAATAAATAAGTAAATAAATTTCGTAGTTTCTACATGTTAGAAATTATTCTGTAATTTGTATTCTCGTTTGCTGTACAAATTCAATATCTATGTATTAATTAATACAGTTATGAACTATATTCATTTAGGGAATTAAGTCATACATTTTCTAATTTATCGACAAACTCGCATCTTAATATCGAGTCTAACATGTATTGTGATATATTAACTTTATTATGTATAAATTAGTATCTCTTTGATTGAAGTTATTCCATATTCTCGTTTATTATACAAAATTCTGATATTTCTCTATGTCTTAAGTAATACAGTTATATGATTACATTCATTTGTTAAATTAAGTCATTCCTTCTTTAAATTTATCAACAAATTCCAAGATTCATTCAATTAGCGGCCCTACAAAGATCTTGCAATTAGATATAGTAGACAATACTCAACCAATAACAGCGGGATTCATTATATGTCGACTGCGATGAGAATTTACTACTTACAACCAGTTAGCAAGCAAATGAATTTTAAATTTTAAATTGAATCATATATATTATTTAAAAGATTAATCTTTTTCGTAAAATCTTTGAATTAACAGATATAATTAAAAATTAATTTTCCAATACCCGATGAATTTCGGTGATAGAATTAATGAAAGGCAGCTTTTACAGATTAAACCACCTGGTTCTGAAGGAGAGAATGGGTAAAATATATTAGTCTTTTATAAAAGGCCCTTGCATTTTTCCATCCCTTAGGCAAATTTTTTGTTAATTAATTTTATTATGGGTTTCATCTTTCTTCAGTGGCGGAAATATATATATATATTTTTTTTTTCTCTGAAATGGATTTTTTTCTGTCTTACCGTTTAAGAATTCATGAAAGAGTTCCCTTAATTTTCGACGATAACGTTTAATAATACATACAATTTTTTTTAACAAAATAAAGATGCTTTTAACTCTAACAGCTTCTTGCGATTTCAGGAAAAAGTTTCTACAAAAAGTATCTTTTCGCTTTTGCACAACTATGGGAGCTTATTATTGTTACAAAAAGCAACTTTTTGGGGAAATAAGTTGGTTACTAAACATAAAATATGCGATAGGATGTGTTCTCTAATATTTGTAACGCATTAGATAAATATGCAATAAAGTAATTTAAAATAAAAATTTAAAACTTTTGCAATTTATCCTTCATTTATACTCTATACAAATTTAAACGTAATATTGATGCGATGATTTGTGCGATGCAGATTATTCACTAAACATTATTTAAGTGTGAGGTGGAATTCGAACTGTGAAAAGAAAAAAAAAAGTAAAAAGTAAAAGGAATAACATGCTTTAGATCAGCTACGCTATACCTGAGATAGATTTTTTACCGGGATTTGTACAAAAAATCATCATCACCTACTACCCATCAAAATGGCAACAATGAGATTTAAAGTGAGTGTATATGCTGAGAAATTTAAACAAACTCCTAAATGGTTGCGAATTTCACATAAAAAATATCCTCCCAGACATTCTACGACCTTATATTCTTGGCGGTGATGTTAGGTAGCGAATTAATAAAATAATTTAAAAGGTGTTCGTGATGGTTTTGGCCGAGGTTGAGACAGAGTTGCCAGTTTGGCCTTTTTTAGGTGCGCTCGTAATTATATAAATACGTAGCACCTATTGTCGTCGCTTGGTCCGTCCGTCTGTCTGTCCGTCCGTCCGTTCGTCTGTCTGTCCGTCTGTCCGTCCGTTCGTCTGTCTGTCCGTCTGTCCGTCCGTCCGCATATAACAACGCAATAACTACCCATCCGAATGGTTTGCAATTTAAAATATATTATCTTTGCAGAATTTTGTCGAGACATTTCAAATTTTATTAAAATCGAATCAAAACTTTAGAAGATATTAATAAAAATATTTATTAAGAAATTTGAATTTTTTTTTTAAATCGGAGCTTTTTTGTTATAGGATCTTCCGAAGTTTAATCGTCAAGCGACCGAGATACTTATTTTATTACAGAAATTAATCTGCAGACGATATAATTCATTTCACAGAATTAAAAATCAGAAAAGATCTGAATATTTATGTAACTAGTTATAGTACGAACGCACCTCATTTGTCACGTTTGACGTACAATTTCCAACTTGTTTAAATTTCGAATTGCCAAATTCACACCGGTAATTTCAAAAGAAGTATTATTAGTTTCAAAATCATAAAATGTCTCTCATTAAATAAAATGAAATTTATACCTTACTAATTTCTGGTGTGAATTCAAAATTCTGAATTTAGAAAAAAGACCAACCTGGCAACCCTGGTTTGATAGAATACAGTAACAATACTCTAAAAGAGATGGTTAAGTTAATAAAACCTAGAGTTGTGAATATTTAGAAGCAACCGCACGCTTATAAACCGATAGTTAAAGATTTAAATAACAGAAAATTCCCTTAACCCAAAACTACTCAAACACTGACTTAAGAAAAGTACTCATGATGCAAAGGAAAATTAGCGTTTAGTTAACAATTTATAAATAGTTTTATTTACAAAAAACAAAGTTTTGATGCACTTTTTTCCATAAAAATGTTATTGTAAAAGTAAATAAACAGTGGTTTTAAAATAATTTAATACAGGTTCAGTTGGGGAAAAAATATAACAATCAATGATTTCTTTTTAAGGAAAATTCTATAAAGAAGACACTATCGGCACATTCGTAGTTCAGCAGGATGTAAAAAATGACGGTAGTTTGATAAAACAAAAACAAACGATTGTCAATAAAACATCTTCGGGTTTTTAAGAGATAAACTGGCAACCCTACTGTGATTTTCAAAGCAGGTGAAAAGAAAGGCAAACGTTTGTTTTCGATTCTGTTTCTTCTTTGCTTTGCTATTGGCGGCAAGCAAGTGAGTTAATTGCACTACGTGTTTCGAACTGTCATGACATCTGTGAATGATTTGTTGAGTTTTTGTAAATTTTTCACCAATATGGAGAATAGTCATATGATAAAAAGAAAAGCACTATTTGTCTCTGATAAAATGGACATTATACGAAAATTTGATTCCGAAGGACATGGCAACAAAACGGAATTTGCAAAGTCAGTAAATATCTCAGAATCAACGTTACGTACCCTACAGAAAAATCGCGACACAATCGAGAAATCTGCAGTTGTGGGTGGGTCCAAGAGAATGAAGGTAAAAACCGGAAAATATGAAGACATGGAAAAGATACTGTTTGACTGGTATCTGAAAGTTCGCGCTTCCAACATACCTGTTCATGGCCCAATAATGAAAGAGAAATCTTCACGGATAGAAAAGTCTCTAAATATAAATTTTGAACCGTCAAGTAGATGGTTAGATCGATTCAAAAATTGGTATGGAATGATGTATAAGTAGGTGTCAGGGAAGCGGCATCAGTAAACATTAAAGTCGTAGAATGTTGGAAAACAAACGTATGCGTCTACAAATTACGAAAAAATACGCTAGTCGCGATATTTTTAATGTAGACGAATTTGAACTTTTCTTCAAATTAATGCCTGACAACAAATTCGTCGTCAAAGGAGAGCAATGTACTGGTGGCAAGCTCAGTAAAAATTGAGTGACGGTTCTTATTGGA
This sequence comes from Maratus michaelseni, assembly GCA_963931845.1. Lineage (NCBI taxonomy): Eukaryota > Metazoa > Arthropoda > Arachnida > Araneae > Salticidae > Maratus > Maratus michaelseni. The sequence continues at coordinate 391,119,708 of OZ007589.1, forward strand.
GGAAATGTAGATGGTACAGAAAAAATAAAACGTTTAGTGATTGGAAAATCACGAAATCCCCGCAGCTTTACAAACATACAGAGTTTGCCCTGTGAATATAGAAACCAAAACCGAGCTTGGATGACAGGAGACCTTTTTATCTCATAGGTGCGCACTTTCGATAGACAAATGCAGAAAAATTCTAGGATGGCAGAGCTGTTTGGGAACAACTGCCCAGCTCACCCGAAAAACATACCTTGTTCACAAAACGTCCACGTTGAGCTTTTGCCCCCGAATTCGACAACTGTTCTCTATCCTATGGATCAAGGTGTAATTAAGACCCTGAAACATCATTACCGAAAGCGACTAGTCCAACGGTTCCTCAATGACATGGAACACAATAGAAATACAAACCTGCATCTGTCAATTTGCTGGATGCGATGTATTATCTTAGCGCGGCTTTTGGGATAGCTTCAAACCGGAAGCAATTGAGGGGGTCGGGGCAAGAAAGTGCCAAGTCTCATTTTTGGTGAAATAAATCTAACACTGTAATCTGTTGCTTAATATTGTAAATTATAATATCCTGCATATAATTTGCTTCTAATGTCACTTGGTGGCAGCATATGTCTCACGTTTAGTTTTTGCCCCAGACATTTATGCCCCAAGGAAGATAGCTAATTTAAAAAGAACGTAATAGTAATATCATTAAAGTAATGCTATATTGTTACTCAGAATATCCCAAATGTTACTAAGACATTGGCGAAAAAACTTTATGTTACATATCTTGATTTGAGTATTTGATCAAATTTTCAAATTGAAATATCTCAAAAGTTACAAAATGTGGCTTAGCACTCTTTTGCCCCGACCCCCTCAATTTTAAACTGTTTTTGGAAGACTGGTTTTACAAAAAAACGAAGTGACGAAGACTTAATATCAGAAGAATCCGAAGAATTAGACGACCCTCTTTTGTCTCAGGATTGGGATGCTGTGAGTGAGAGCATTGGAACTCATCAAATCAATCACCCTTGAAGAATATATTGATATAGACGAAGGCATCTGCACAATCGAAGGGCGAAGTTTAGATGATATAATCAAGGATACACAAAAGACAGTTTTATGTACTGATGGATCGAAGAGCAACGTAAGAGACGCAGATGAGGATATGTACGAGGACGAACAAATATCATCGTCTATTCCGTCATTAACTGAAGTAGGAAATGCCTTCAATGTCTTGCGCTGGTATGTCATAAACTTTTTATCGTTAGAGATGATTGTATTTATAGTTAGCTAGATTTTCTTTTTTTAAATGTTTCACTTTTACTTAGATACGCATCTAGCTTGAGTGGAGGAGGAGCAGATGAGCTTTATCGGATGATTAACGCAACAGAAAACACAGTGCATAGAAATCGTGTTCTGCGACAGACCACAATGGAATTTTTTTAAAGAAAGTCAAGTGTTGAAGTAACTCGCGATGAATGAAAAGAGAAAAAAAATCTCTGCGGTTGTATATATTTTTTCATGTTTTCTATGTTTCGTTTTCATTATGTTTTCATTGTAATTTTCCTTTAATTATGTTTTTATTATCATTATCATTTCTTTAATGTTTCCTATGTTTTGTTTTAATTAAAAATTGACATTAAAAGTGTTTGAAACGCTATGCGCGCTTCTCTATTTACCGACACGACACCGATAAATAGTAAGGACAATAAGACTATTGTCGTTATCCGACAGCGACTGCACGCAGAATTGCATTCATATACACTATGACGACAAAGTAGTCATCGAACTGATAGGTGGAAAAGCCGGTAGTGTATATGAAAGCATTTCGCGCGAACCGGTGTCGAATAACAAATTTGTACGATTTATTCGTGTCATGTCGGTAAATGAAAAGGCGCTCTAGCAGTAATTTTTTTAACCACAAATTAGCAAGAATATTTTTCTTTATTGAAAAAAAATTAAAAAACATAAGGATTGATTATAAAGGGTACTCATTATCACAAGTACTAATTATGATTTTAATAACTGTACTGTGCTGCAAAACACTTAAATATTTTAGTCTGTGTCAAAAAACTCAGAAAAAATATTTTTAGTTGTTGTTCTGTATTTTGGTTGTAATGGATTACTCGACAATACAGCCGTATTTGAATTCCTAGTTATTTTCAATTATTATCCCATTTGTTCCTGTAAAAGCAAACATCGAGTTGGGCAAAATTAAATTTTAACGTAAATATGTGTAAAAAACACATGTTTTGATCGTAGACGTAGGAGCGAAAGCTCTAAAACACATTTAAAATGACTAACTGTGTAAAAATGTGCGTTTTTTGCAAATATATGCAAATCACGTTTAATACGCGATCCCGCTTAATATGCGAATTTTGTCCACTCACTTGAAACGCGACTTAACCGGGTTCAACTGTATACCCATTCAAATTATCACGTTGATGATTTTTCATTTATTTTCTATAGTTTAATTTATAAAAATGAATGTAAAACTTCGGGAAATTCTCAAATATGTAATCCAACGTAGTTCATAACACTCACAACATTACATAAATTGTAGACAACCAATTTTATATGAATACTAGCTAACCCGCCCGGCGTTGCCCAGGCCCGAGATAATTACAATCTCAGAGAAAGGCGTTAACCCCCTCCCTCCCCATACCCGCAAATATAATGAATAATTTATTCAAGAGAACCACCGTCACCTACATTAACGCGATCATTAAAAAAATAATTACATTTTTCTGATAATTAGAACATAACGAAGACGCTACGCTAAAATAGCCGGCAGATGACAGCCCTTCCCGACCTCAATTTCAAATCTATATCTTAATTAGTTACCTAAATTTTTGTTCATTAGTAAAAATTGGCAATTATTTCTTTTCATTTTCGCAAACTAAATGGAGGGATCGGCCAGAGGAACAGATCTCTTTGTAGTTCAGTTTTTAATGAAAGCAGATCCCTGTCTGAAATTTTCTCGGATTATTTTCACTGGCGCCGGCAGATTTTTGGCAGTTTTTTGCCTAAATTAAGAAAAATTACCGACCAAATTTTTCAAAAATCACATAGTCAGATGCAGAATCGTTTTTTACATATGCTCAGACATTTTCAAATTGATATCTCGATAAGTTTTCTTAAAATTCGCTAATTAGTAAAATAATTTCGAAATCGTTCATTTCCGCTTGCAAATCCAATGCACCTGTTCGTTTCTTTCGCCATTTTGACTTAAAAGATGTTATTTTAGAAGCGATGGTTAATAAGAATCTAATTAATATCTTGGGTAATTATCAAAATATTAAAATTCTGAGACTCAGGTTCACATGGCCAGACCTTGGACTATCCACACCTAAATTTCCAGACTTCTAGGTGGGCTAGATTTTGTTAGCCATTGCAGACAGACAAACACACACACACACAGAGTGAAACTTTCTTTTATTAATATAGATATTCATGATTTTAGGGAATGAAAGCTTTTCCGTAACTAGTTGTTCGCGAAAATCATTTTTATCATAATTAAAGTCAGTAATTAAAGTCATTACGCATAAAAATCAATATTTATACTGCATACTTTAAAATCTCCAGATTCGTGTGTTGTGCCTTCCTTAAGCTCAATATTAGAAGATATTTTGATTCTTAAGGCTATTTAAATGTGCATTTCCGGTTACTCAAATACGCAGCACTTCCGGTTTCAAAGCTGAAACAAAAACAACAATTTCGAATAATCATACGAAGAAGACAAGAAAAGGGTGAATGAAATTATTGGAATTTCATTCTTAAAAGTAAATATATTTTTTAGAATAGCTACGTCTTTCTCCATGTAACTTCCTCCGCGATTATTCTTTATATATATATATATATATATGTATATATATATATATATATATATATATATATATATATATATATATCGTATACACGCGTATATAATGCACATCCAGCTTGTGAAGTGGATGATTATTTATAAAAGAAGTCACATCTGATATATAAGATGATTAAGATTAATAAATGAAACTAATAAAATGGTAGAAAATACGGGAATTTGAAATTAAAACCCTATAGAAATCCTGACTAAAATTTAAAAAAAAAAAAAAAAAAAAAAAAAACAAGAATGAAAAATCATGCGTCAAGCATATATTATGTAGCACTTTCCAACACTTCCAAAATAATTTTACAAATTTTTACCGTTGAAAAAGGTGAAAGATTATATCTAAATAAACAATTTGGAAAAAGAATAACATATTTAAAAACCCAATTTTAAACGGGAGTTACGGAGTTATGGCCGATTCTTATTCCCGGGCTGGAAAAAGGTGGCATTTCCCACAGCGAGGGCAAAAACTTTTCCGACATAGCTCAAATTGCACGAGTCGTTAGTACTCCATTAGTACCGGTAAGTACCGAGAGATTTTCGTTTGTACCGCTTCCGTTACGAAGTTATGACCGATGGGAAATGCCACTTTTTTCCAGCCCGGAAGTAAGAATCGGCCATAACTCCGTAACGGAAGAGTCAGATCGGGAAACTTTCCTTTTTTTCGTATGAGAAATCCCATGTTTCTCCAGCCCAGAGACCGCACATAAGAATCGTCCGTTACTCCGTAACGGAAGCTGTACAAACGAAAATCTCTCGGTACTTACCGGTACTAACGAAGTACTAACGAATGACATTACTGAATTTCCTCAGCTCTATAGGTCCGAGTTGGTGAAATGTACTTGAATTTTTTTCTGCTGCTATGAATGAATATGTGATGTGTAAATAGCAGCGTTAAGAAAAGCACAAATAACCAGAATAAAAGATATATGCAACGTCATAAAGGAAGTCCAGTTTTTCAGTGTAAAATGAAAAAGGAAAAAAAAGAGAAAGAGCAAGAAGTTCTTTTTATGAAACCTTGAAATATAAAACTTCCCTTATGAAGCAACAAGCTAAACTTATTCTGGCAGTTTTCTTTATGTTAATTTTTTCTTCTCATTTATTCACAAATATGAAATAACGAATTTGTTCATTATTTGTACTTTGTATGAGTAATAATGACTTAACACCCTTCCAAATGATAAATACTGGCTGCAAAGTGGGAACGCCATTAATTTAGTAAATCACCCCTTTGCTTTAAAAATATATATTAGTAATTAATAAAGATGTCATCTTTTGAAACAATTTGATTTCCTTCTCATAAAGATACCCTTAGAACACTATTACGATCCTCAAAAAAAATACGTTATTGCTGTCGTTGTATCTGTCAGATATATAACGTAATACGCTTTATACACAACGCTTGACTGATGTTCATCCCAATGTGCGTTGGGAAGATAACTGGGGGCAGTGTTTCCGAACTCCAAAGATGCCTTTACAGTCAGAAAAAAAGTCTCTGTGCATCTTACAGATACAAGGAAGTAATCGAGTGTTAAAAAATAAAAGTTAATCAATCAATAGCATTCACAGTCAGTTCTTCCGCGCCTAGACAGTGTCCGATTTCCGATTTAGCCGAAATTGCAGAGAGATTAGCTATGGTGTCACTGTGCACTAATATGAGATTAACAAGCAAGGCAAATGCGATGCACGAAAAAATTTATATGTATAATTATGTATACATACAAATGTATCAACAAACGAAAGAAACGAAATCAGCCATTGTTTTTTCGTTTCACTGCAACCATTTTGGAGAGGGATGGAGCTGTAACCCCATAACGCCCTGCCATTTTGGGGTATTGTATGGTGTGGTGTCACTGTGTACTAATATGGGACTAACAAGAATGGCACATCTACGGAAAAATAATTACAATATCTCCAAAAGAAAAACAAATCAGCATTTTTTTTCATTTCACTGCGAACATTTCAGAAAGGGGAGGGGGGTGTAACCCCAACAGAAACCACACCCTCATTGGATATGCTGTGGAGTCACTGTGCACTAATTTGGGACTAACGAGAATGGCTAGTCCGTATTTCTATAGTCGTAAAAATACCAGAGGGTGTATGCATATAGTCAGAGGGTGTACGATAGAGAGTACACTCTGGAGCTTTACTGAAGAAATAGAGGATATACGTAGTTTCTTAGAAATCCAGAAGGTATAGTCCATATACCACCATATACCCTCAATTACATACCTGCTAGTATGTTGTGTGACAGGAAAAGAATTACAAATTTATACCAAAAAGAAAGAAAAAATCAGCACTTTTTTTTTCACTGCTACCATTTCGGAGACGGAAGGGGACTCTAACCCCATCAGCCTTTTTTCAATCTCTTTCAGTATGCTGCGATGTAATTGCATTCATATGGCAGTAACGAGAAGAGATTGGGTAGTCTGTTGTATGACAGAAAAATATATAAATTTATCTCAAACAGAAAAAAAAATCAGAACTTTTTTCATTTCATTTTCGTCTATTTCGGGAGGGGGGAAGGAGTTGTACCAGCGTAAGCCCCCTTCCCCCTCTTTGGGTGATATGTTGTGTTACTGTGCACTAATATGGTAGTAAAGAGAAGAAAGTGGACAGTTTATTGAATGACAGAAAAAAATTACAAAATTATTTCCAACAGAAAGAAAAAAATCAGTACTTCCCCGCATAGCATGCACAGTCACAGTGACGTCATTGTGACGTCACTGTGAGTCACGTACATCACGTCACACCTGTGACCAAAATTCCACCACTTTGTAACGTCACGCTGTGACCAAAATGTGAACGTCTTGGATATTTTAAGAAAACTTAAAATAAACTTTAGAACAACTTATGGCATCAAGAAAATTACTATTTGAGAGCTTAAATAATTTTTGTGACGTTGCAATGACGTCACTTCAAGTCACATAAGTCCCGTCACACCTATGACCAAAATTCCAACACTCTGTGACTTCACAGTGTGATCGGAGAGGGAATTTGAAACAGAAACTCATAAAATATAGATTTGAATTATGTCATTTGCCTAAATCGTTAATAAAAACATTGTCACACACTATTTAAATAAATTGAGTATTTCCAAAATAAAATAATAAATAAATATCTGTCTACATATATGAGGCTGATAACTTTTTTACAATTTTCATTACCATTTTCAAGAAATTTAACAAAATATACTATATAATACACAGGTAAAAAATCCTAAATAGAAATTTAGTAACGTATGAAAGTTTTAGCGGTAAGTAATTCAGAAATAGATCTTCCAGTCTAATAAAATTGTTAGCAATTTACAGGTTTGTTAACATTTTAAATGCAAACATTTTCATTTTTTTTTCTACTACCGCATGGAACTCATTTGCTAATTTTGTAATGCTAAAAATATTTATTTAAAAATCTCCAATCTTTAATTATTTTGAGAGGCCACTCAACCCAATCATCAGTTTTCTGGTCAAAAAATGAGGGCACAATTTTTGCGACGATCCAACACTTTCAGGATTTTCCTTGTACGGTATAATTAAGGTGGTTCTTAACTGACCTGCTCAACAACGCGAAGCTTTCTGACATAATTTCAGACTCACTTTTAAACGCAAAGGCATAAATTGGGCAGGACGGCCTATGGAAGCAATTTGGATTCGAAATGATTTTTCATTTTCTTAAATAAATAAACTACTAATCGAGTTATAAGCAATTCGTGTCACGTGACGACGGGTTTTTCCCCTTTCCTTTACTGTCACGTCGGCTATTCGGTTCAAAACGCCGACTTTGACATTTTTTTCTGAAATATCTTCTGCTTTTAACAAAAAATAGAAAACTTTTTTCAATTACATAGTTTCTGAATAAAAACACCAGCCAATTTCATGTATTTCCGAACAAAAACGAATTAAAAATATGTCATAAACTATATGTCATTCCTATAGCAATTTATTCCAAACTGGCCAGTGCTTAGTAAGATATCACCTCTAGCCATATAAATTATAAAGCATTTGAAATATCTTTATTTAAATTATTTGTTTTATCTATCATTTGCGGTAAGCTGTAAACATCTGCGAGGTGTTACTTTCTGGTTAAACAATGCTGCGCAGATCTTAATTGCGGATATTGGAAGCAGACGACTTTTGTCATTCGAAGTTCGAATTAGAATATTTTCAATTTTATTCCTCTTCCAAAATGGCGGATGTGAACGAATTATGTGCCGAAGGATACGTTTTTGCACGTTCAAGGAGAGATATTTTTATTCAGAAAATGGAAATCATTGTGAAAAATTATTCTTCAAATTTGGACGTAATTAACATCCTAATCATACGTAGTAATATTTAAGGAACTGCTGTAAAATATGAAGAAAAGCACCTGCGTCGTTTGGCCTTGTTTTTGTTGAGTGCTAATGCAGACTGCAGACCACTAAACAGTAAAACACGACATTTAATTGTTGGAACGGAACAGACAATAAATATTATCTAGAAAAAACTTTTTTTTATAAGGATTTATGTTCTGGATTTAAGAATTCCAATTAAAATATAAGTCCGAAAATAATTACAATAGCGTTGGCGTGTTATGATATGTATTCGTCAATGCATTTGTAATGTTTTTGTACCTAATTTACTTGAAAAACACTTGTATTACTCGGATTACTTCGTTGATGCCATAAAAAATTACATCTGCTAAAGAAAGGTATGTAAAAATTTTATTTTTTCAATCTACATGATTAAAATATTTAACATAAAAAGAACACCAACAGCAAAGCTTGAAATTTTTTTGTTGTTGTGTATACTAGTAAAAATTTAAATATTACCCTGCTAAAATATTTTAATTATCAAAATAATAATAATGATACATAATCTTTAAGTAATGAATAGCTGTAATATAATAATTTTATTTTTGATTTTCTGCTTTGAATTACACTACTCACTATTTTGATTCCTAAATGATTTTGATAAATTTCAAAGTATTCATTTAACATCTATACTTTAGTATATAAATTTAAAAGTATGTAGGATTATTGTGATCAGTATGATTAAAATAAGCTTGTTACTTACAATTACCGTATAATTCAGTAAATAAAATAATAATTATAAACCGATGTCTTATTACGCTTGGTGGTTAGACTGCATTTCTACACTTGATAAACATTAAAAGATGAATAACTATTTGATATTAATATTAGATTTATTATTTTTTAATTGTATCATATAAATATGATTATCTGTATTGTTAAAACAATGCAAAATATCAGTAACGTTCACTAAACTGCATTCTAAAACTTATATAATAGATCTCAAATCCGGTTGTATTCCGGATATACTATGTATTATGGTATCAGAATCACAGCAAATGTTACTGTGGTTCTTGCCCTGGAATCAGACATCAAGCCAGATAGATATCATGTCATCGGCGTCAACATGTATTACTATTGATGAATCGTAAATCAATAGAAAATTGTACATTTTCTTCACATCATATGCTAACTAGAGTGGCTGCGGTGCAGTGGGTTATCAACAAAAAATGATCGGTGTTTCTAAAAAATAATATATTGCAAAACTTATTATTTAAAAAACATTACAATTTCATAAATATATACATAATTTATAAATCAATTAATAATGGTAAAAAAAATAAGCAAAATATTGTTTTTATTTTTTTATAGTTATCATTTATATATAAAGTAATACCAGTCAAATACTGGAGTAAACGTAATTAAAACACATATAGTATTTAAAATAGAGGTCCCATGCATGATTTGTAGCATATCTTATTTTGAAGGTTAAATTTTTGCTTTTCTCTTATTAAATATATAATATACCGTTTAAAACCTATTGGAATATTTGATAAAAGGTATTTTTATAAATTTAAATGGTTAAAGGAGAGAAAGAATCCCCCCCCCCACCCAAAAAAACAGGGCAAAGTATCAGTTTTTTTAAAATTATGAACTCAAATTATATAATATATAATTTTTTAACGTGGTTAAAATGTAAAATCTACCACTTTAATATTACTATATGTTTAATATGTACAGAATCGTAGATCAAGCAAGCCTCCTACTCTGTCCATTTTTGAATACCGGCTTTTTTAAAAATAATCATAGTTTTAGATTTTTCTTATAAATTTTGCAGACACCAACGCGGTACGTAATTTTTTCTGCAAATGTTGTAAAAACCTAGCACAAATACTAATATCGAACAAAAAAAAAAGAAAAAAGAAAAAAAAAAACGAACCAGTGGGAGTCCTGTTCAAGGGGTACTTTTTCACAAAAGAAATCTGTAAATGGCTTTTTATCAATACTATTTTTTTTCCTTCTTTTTCATACTTTAAAAATGTTAAAGTATTTCTTTTTTTGTATTTAAGGTTCAGCTTTACAATTTTCTGCACATATTTTTTTTTATTATGTATTCGATAAAACTGTACATGACATTTACTTTGTCATTTTAATTTTTTTTTTTAACAAATAATATCATATGAAGAAGCGTTAGATTACTTTTCACTAGATATGACAGTTAAAAATTATTTTTAATCTAATATAATTTGTATCTAAAATTCATGCAATACCTTGTATAGCATATAAGAAATGTAAAAAAAAAAATTAATTAATAAAAAATGTCAGTATATAAAAAAGTAGTAGGAATAAAAAATATTTAAAAAAAAAAATATGATCTGTTAAAAGTTTTGTTTTAAATGTGCTTTTAAATCGAAAATTAAAATGCAGTGCAGTAACAATTTTTAGAATAATTCTTAAAATTATATATTTCTGTTGTTGTGGTCAGGGTCAAACTGATTCTATTATTAGGGTTTCGTTCATCTCACGAAACCCAATTTGTCTCGATTCTGTGTAAGTCCGTCACAGAGTGGGATCTCAGAAACTGTATAAGTTAGAGACTTGATATTTTGTGTACTTACAGCTGAAAACCTACTGTCACGCTGAAAATCATAAAATTTTGAATCATTAACGCAAGATATTAATTAAAACCTTTAAAACCCACTCATTAATGGATAAAAATATTCAACTAATGCGCAGAATCTATTTGAATTGTTGCCAATTTGTAAAATTTCGCGCATAATAACATTCCCTTTCAATTAAAAAAATGTATTTACATGTAACTATCAAAAATAGAAATAAAACTTTAAAAATATAATTAAATGAACACGTGTTAAAAGCAGTAATTGTAAAAAAAAAAAAAAAAAAAAAAAAAAAAAAAAACATAATAAAAATATACTTGCGCGTGAATATTAAAAAGAGCAATAATTAAATTATTACGTGTTCAAAGCATTAAATAGGGAAACATACGTCATATTTAAAATGCTCAAATAACAATATTTCCGAACAGATTCAATATAAAAATATATTTACAGGATATATTAATTTATTTCGACAAAATATTTGATCTATTATCGCAAATTTTAAAACAGCGTAAATATTAATATTTCCTTTCAATATATATTTTTAAGTTTAATAATAGAAAGAAAACTTTGAAAATTACGCCATATTGGAATCTATACGTTTCAAACTTCTTATGGAAAAAAAATTGGTACTTCTTTATACGGTTGACAACTTCCGAATGACCAAAAAAAAAAAAAAAAAAAACTATTGCCAAATTCTAATGTCCAAAAAACCAATGGAAGAATGCTGCCATTATAGAATCTAAAGCCCCATTCACTAAAGTGTCAATTATCAGTAACTTTAAATAATAAAATTTATAATACATTAAAGAAAAGAGAAAAAAAAGTAATCTTAAATCTTTATTTATTTACAATATTTTTCTTAACTATCCCCCTCGGCTGACGGATAAGTGTTTATGATGGCAGTTGACACGGGTATGTTGTGCATAACTATGCATAGCAACAGTTTTTCAACGCAAGGTCGTTATTATTTTTTTAATTAATGAAATAATTAATAAATGGGTAAAATATCATTAAAAATACAGATAAATGTCTAATAAAAATCTCTTGATGACATAGGAAACACGTGTAACCCATCTGATATCAATAGAATGTGACACCACGGTAACACACTTTTTTCCCCTATATTTTGGCGACTTTTTTTTATAGTGGTCGACGGGATAACGGATAAATACCCAATTTTTTATAACATCATTATCATATATTCCCCGATGCAACGACATTGTTTACTTAGCTATTTAACATAAGTTGATTTTCAAATGTTTAATTGATGTTATTTAATCTATCACGAAAACAGTTGTTAGCTCTTTCGACAGCAGTTGATTTGGCCTTAAAATATCTCAGTGAAAGGAAAATGAATGGAAACCCGATTAAAGCCGATCGTCACTGGTCGCTTAATTCTAATTTAATCTTCTGTAATCATTTTAGAGTTAATCAAATTAGCGTGCTTTTAAAGTTTGCGGTGTCATAACGGGGATTGGCGAGCGTAGCTCCTAGGGGGCAGAACTCCCTAGTAAAAAAAAGAAATAAAACGCTAATAGACAATGATGTACTTATTATGTGAATAGGGATTGTTAATAAAGAAGGGGAGAGGGGAGGGGGGGAACTACTTTTTTTTTAAATATCGCGTTTAGTTCACATGACAGATATTATTATGACAGAGTATAATAGCGGGCTTTGCCCGCTATAAGGACGGTTCAGATATTTGAAAAAACGAAAAAATAGACCGGCAATTTTTTATTTTATATAAAACATGAGTTTTTTTTTTTAATTTGGATTTATTAAAGACACTTAGTCACTTGTTTCGGATTCGTTTCGATTTTAGATTAAAATTTTATTCTTGCAGTTTGGGGTACGGGTTAATCTAATTTTTCAAAAGAATTACTATAATATTGTTTCAGATGAAAAACTATAGTTTAGTATGAATGAATTTTTATACATGCTTATTTTTCTGTATAAGCCATAAAATAGATATGATAAATATTTTTATAGACTTCTTTTCTATAATTGTATTAAATTGTAGATATATTTTTTTATTTAGGATTTTGGGTCTGGAGGAATGTCGATCAAAACATTTATCAGGCTCGGACGGGTTATGGGTCAACGGAATTTGTTTTATTGGGTTACGGTCGGATTTTGGGTGGACTTGAAATAAAATTTTAAAATTCAAGTCGGGTTTGAATAAATTGAAATCATCCAGCACAGGACAGGACCCAAATGGCTTCACAATATTGTCACTGTCGTCACAGATTCATCACAATGTTATGTCAAAATCGTCACAAATGACACATATTTCACAAATTGGTCATAATGTGACTTCAAAATGTTGTCGCTTTCGTCACAGATTCGACACAAAGTTAATGGCAAAATCGTCACAAATGACGCACTCTTCGCAAATTTGTCACACCGTGAATTCACAAAGTGGTCACAATGTGTCGTCACAAAAGAGCTCTAAAACGGCCATAACGACTTCACATTCAGGTCACCGTGACTTCATATCGACGTCACGTGACGTCACATCGACGGTCACAAAGTCACAGTGTGACTTCACACTGACGTCGCCGTGACGTCACCATGCCTTGCGGGTCTTTTCATTTCATTTTCAATTATTTCGGGGAGAGGGTCTGTAACCCCATCACCCCCTTTCGCCCTCTTTGGGTATGCTGTGATGTTACTGTGAACTATGGACTAAAGACAAGACAGTGGGTAGTTCGTTATATCACAGAAAAATATCTCAAATTGAAGGGGAAAATTAGCATTTTTTTTTCATTCCATTTTCGTTCATTTCGGGGGGGGTATAACCCCATCAATCTCTCTCCCCCTCTTTTGGTATGCTGTGGTGTCACTGTGCACTAATATGGGGATATAGAGAAAAGCATGGGTAGACCGTTGTATGACAGGGAAAAAAATACAAATTTATCGCAAACAAAAAGAAAAATATCAGCATTTCTTTTCATTTTATTTTCGACTATTTCGGGAGAGGGGGGAGCTGTAACCCCATCAGCCCCCTTCCCCTCTTTAGATATGCTGCGGTGTCAATGTGGACTAATATGGGACTAACGATAATGAGTAGTACACTGTATGGCAGACAAAAAATAGAAATTTATCTTAACGACAAAGAAAAACAACATCTTTTTTTTTTCATTTCACTTCCGACAATTTGGGGGGCGGGTGTAGCCCCATCCGACCCCCTCTTGGGTACGCTCAAGGTGATAGCCACAGTCATAATAATAAACGTGGTGTCTCTAGGTCTACAAAATGAACTAAAAAATCAACTAAAAAACAAAGACGTTATCCGCTATTTAGCGGAAAACAGTAGAGTTTGCGTTTCTATCTCAAAAACAATACGAGATACCGGGAAAAAGTCACAAAGTTGCAGAGTGTCCTCTATTTAGTATGAAATGTCTTACATGTAAAAATAACTGTATTAGAATCCCTGAAACGTGTTTTTTTATATCCAGTTACCAACTTAAATACGCATCTAATTGAATGCAGAAATGTGGCATTGTAAGGCAGAAGTACAACTAATCAAACTAACACATGTAAGCAAGGTTAAGTTTGTTTAATAAGAAAATCGTATTAATAGTCCAGTCAATCTAGGCTTCTGCCTGGAAAGTTTTGGAGAAGTTTTTTTTTCTTTCTTCTTTTATGTTTTTGGGGGTGCTGAACACTAATTTCAACTTTGCCACCACGTATCTGGTCTGCTTAAAAAATTATAAGCGAAAAACCATGAAAAAATCGGAGTTTTTTCGGTTTTTCCCCTGTATTCCGGAAAGGGTACATTTTCGTAACAAGTTTTAAACCTTTTATAGCACTAAGAAAATAAATTGAAATCAGATGATTAGGAAAGATATAAAAACACAATCACTCTGCATAGATGAGGGAACCAATTTTTATGTTTCTGGTAATCTGATTTAAGTACAATTATAAGTATTGTAAGTTTAATATAATAATATAATAACATATGTGGAAGATTATAAACAGGAAAAAAGAGGAATGTAGTGTTGTTTTCCAATTAATGTCGTTTTGGTCACTTTGAAGGACCTGGTTGATATTCTTCAACAAGAGGTTCATCGGTATCTTCTTCTTCATTATCATCACATGATGGCCTCAGGTTGTATCTCCACTTGACTTAAAATATCCTGTATTAGGTCGTCAACTTCTGTTTCCAAGTAATCTTCGGCGATAAATGAGTTGACATTGTCACAATGGCCATCGCAGTTCAGGCAGAGGAGCGAACAAAACAAACTTGCTTTCTTACAGCCACACATTCCACTACAGTTTGTTTTGCATTTGCAGGATATTTTTCACAGAATAGTTTGTGTGCAGGAGATTTGACAGTTTTTATGAGTATGCCGCCTCTCTTGGTATTATTCCACCCCCATTCCTCAGCATTTTTACAGTTACCTTGCCATAACTTTACTTGGTGGTAAATTCGCAGACAGTGACATCGAGCTGCATCTTCTGTTGCAGGGAGTGATGCTATATTTGCATATTTTAAAGTAGATTTTCTGAAGCACCTGTACCCCAGGCTGTTTAGGGAAGGTGTTGCTTTCCCTCTGAATCCGTATAGGTGTACCAGGAACAACAGCCCAGCTTTAATAACATCATAGGCTACACCACTAGGGTTTTTAAATATATCTATCCAATGTTGCAGGTCGGAAAATTTCTTCAAAATTTGAAGGTATTGTTTTGACTGTACAATGCAGAAGTGGTATCGCAACAATTCATGGCATGTAGAAATAGGATGTGTTTGGCAATTAATTTGTCTACTGCGCAAAAAGGTGAATAGATCTTCTGGAGACTTTTTCCTTTTCCTGGTTTCAAGAATTAAACTTTGGGAAAATTTCAAAGTCCAATTAAAATTACCAGAAGCTCTACATCTTCACCAATGATTATCACGTTCTCATGGTTAGGGGCCAACTTGAGAGCAGTGTTGATAATGAGGCTGTCGCGTCAATTCGTCGCGCACAATTCATCGTGGAGCAATTCATCGTGGCGACAACTCATCGCAGCGTCAATTCGTCGTGGTGTCAATTCGTCGTGGTCAAAATGTTTTTGAAGTCTATGATGATAAAATTAAAGATAATGTAGTAAAATTATTTAATGATAATTTGTTTTTTATATATAGAGAACTATAACTAACAATTTACATCATTAAATAATTTTACTAAATTAGTTTTACTTTTATCCTCATAGCATTCAAATATATTTTCGTTGCGACGAATTGACGCTGCGATGAGCTGTCGCCGTGATAAATTGTTCCGCGATGAATTGTGTGCTACAAATTGACGCAGAACCGATAATGAGTGTGTCGGCATCTTCTTTTGCCTGCTTACAAGCCATATTTTCAGAGCCAAATCTACACAGCAGCAGGGCTATTAAACGGCGAGAAATTTTCCCTGAGAAACCGTTGGTACCATAGTCTCATTAAAAACAACATCATTAGACACCGTTTTGCGAGATCGTCTATCACGCTCAACAAATTTAGTGCTCATTTCAGTAATTTTTTTCTGGGGTTTCAAGGACACCCTCCCACCCGTTTTGTATTCACAGAACCATTACATTCAGCGTTTTCGCCTACAACACTACATTCCTCTTTTTTCCTATTTATAATCTTCCACATATGTTATTATATTAAACTTACAATACTTATAATTGTACTTAAATCAGATTACCAGAAAAATAAAAATTGGTTCTCTCATCTAAGCAGAGTGATTGTGTTTTTATATCTTTCCTAATCATCTGATTTCAATTTATTTTCTTAGCGCTATAAAAGGTTTAAAACTTGTTACGAAAATGTAAACATATTCGAAATGCAACCAGAAATAACTAAACAGCTTCAAATTGGTGATTAAAATGGATGCATAGTGACTGAATTGCGTTTACGCCCTCCGATGATGGAATTTCAATTATATCGCTAAAATTCCTTTTACTCGTATGCCAAAACTATTCATCTTAGAAACAAACATTGTATATGAAAAATGTAGGAAATGTTCTCTAGTTTAATTTGGTGCGATAAGCTTTTCGAAAAAATTTAACCCTTTCTGGAATACAGGGGAAAAACCGAAAAAACTCCGATTTTTTCATGGTTTTTCGCCTATAATTTTTTAAGCAGACCAGATACGAGGTGGCAAAGTTGAAATTCGTGTTCAGCACCCCCAAAAACATAAAGGAAGAAAGAAAAAAAACTTCTCCAAAACTTTCCAGGCAGAAGCTTTTTTTGGTCTAAATTTACTGGAATATAAGTATGCTCAATGTGTGTCCAAAGCATCATGCGTTCTGCATGTATTCCAAAGTTTTGCCTGCATAGAAATCCCAAGTCTAGTTATAACATCTTAAGGCATGTTATAACTTTTTTTTTTTTTTTTGAAAAAAAATCGAACAAATATTTTTTGCATATTTTCATTCCTAAAACACTCAAAAACCTTGTGGTAAAGCATGTTTATTAGGTGCGTTCATAATTATATAAATACGTAGCACCTATTGTCATAGTCTGGACCGTCGGTCTATCTGTCTGTCCGCCCGTCCGCATGTAACAAAGCAAAAACTACCCAACCGAATGATTTGAAATTTAAGAATTTGCAGAATTTTGTCGAGACATTTCAAATTTTATGAAAATCGAATCAAAACTTTAGCAGATATTAATAAAAATATTTATTAAGAATTTTTTTTTTTTTTAATCGGTTCTTTCTTGTGATAGCAGCTTCCGAGGTTTAATCGTCAAGCGACCGAGATACTTATTTTATGACAGAAATGAATCTGCAGACGATATAATTCATTTCACAGAATTAAAAATCATCAAGATCTGAATATGTATATAACTAGCTATAGTACGAACGCACCTCATTTGTCACGTTTGACGTACAATTTCCAACTTGTTGAAATTCGTACTGGTTGAAATTCGTTTTAAAATTATCCGCCTTTTGCTGTTGCAGTGAACAGGCTCATTTTTAGCGTATTGTCTGCGGCGCGCAGTTAGAAAAGAAAGAAATGAGAAAGAGGAAGTCCGGGGCGGGAAGCTTCATTATATTCGCCTGGTATAGATAATTTTATGTAAGCTGAAAATTGTCACTTTTATCTAGGTTCGTTTAAAAACATTGTAAAACTTTAAACCTGTTTTTCTTGAAACTCTGTTTTACAAATCGGTACCAGGTGGAACTTGAAATTCGAGCGACCAATTTGGTTGAAACTTTATGCTTTTCAATACTAGTCCATCACGGACGCGTTTTTCAATATTCAAATTGCCCCTTTTTTTTTTTTTTTTTTTTTTTTTTTGTGCTTGATTTAAATTAAAAAAATTTTGTAAATGAAATTTGAACAGCCGCCATTTCTTTCAGGTTCGAAAAATTGATAAACCCATCCTAGAAGGACTACAAAATATCGTAAATTTTAAGGTTTTTATTTGGTTTTACTTACCCATCATACATAGTATAGTGTAAATCTTGTAATCGTTTTGAAAACCGAAAAAAAAATTGACGGATGTACACGCTTCAGATACTGGAGATTCCGGAAAACATTTTTCGAAAAAAAAAATTGACGTCCGTCTGTGTGTGTGTGTGTCTGTAAGCACTCTATCTCCCGAACAAACTGAGACAGAGACTTGAAATTTGGTATGTACTTAGTATGTAATAATGGGAAGAAGCTTATTGAATTTCAGTAACCTCGATTATCCGGAACTATTTTTTTCGGACTCTCGAAATATTCGTTCTGATAAAAGGTATATAAAAATTTTCGAAATTGTTTATTTTAAGGAGTGAAAATAAAATATAATAAAAAAACATAAATTTTGCATAAAGAATGAAGTCGATCGAATAGTTAGTTGCCGAGATATTTTTAATCTTATTTTCCACACTCTTCGATTTTTCATGACCATGTATGTCATTCAAATTTCAATTCAAAGATATATTTTAATTGGAAATGAGACACTTAATCCGACGCAGTAAACCGTTAGTTAATATGATTATCGATTTTAGAGTTATAAGGATGTTTCTCTTACGCAATTCAGTAATAGAGCATTTAAAGTTTAAGACGTCATCAAACCACGATTTTATTCGAATTGCAATGCATTTTATAAATAGTTTACACATGTTTTATTTTCATATTTTATATTATGCATGTCCATGATGGGTAAGTATTACGGTGGCCCCCAACGACTAGTTTTGTTACATATAAACAGATTCTGAGATTCATCTGGTACTGCGGAACACTTCACTATTTGTATCAAAGGCCGTCAAAGCACCATTTGTTCAACCAATTTCTAAATAAAAAATTGTTTTTAAAACCTCAAGATATGTTTTTTCATTTGCAAAAAAAAACATTATTATTACTATATAATTGCGGTAAAAAAAAAATAATAATAATTGTAGATTTTTTTTTTTTTTAAGTTATAATATGTCTTAATATTTGTTAAAGAATTTTTGTTTTCATCTGTTTCGCGTTGTATTTTCTACGGGTAAATGCTAATTTTAACAAAACAAACACATCTGTTAGTGTTATACAACTTTCGCTCCTTAATTAAAGATTATCCAGCTATAACTTTCTAAAATGAAATTAAAGCTTTTAAAAGTTTTCATGAAAATCATAAATATTTTTTTCTGGTCTATAATTAAAGCAAAAAACTAAAATTCTTCCAAAAGTCTAATGAATGCTTGAAGCTTTTACAGAGGATATTTTTAAATTAGTTAAAGTTATTCTAAACCCAAATCTAAAAGTTTTATCAAAAAGGCTGTATACTATGTACTTTAAATAATTTGATTGTAACTACAATAAAATAATGTTAAAATATCTATGGCTTTTTGGCTTATTGTTACTTTTGTAATTTTCTCCTTATTTTAATTTAATTTACAAACTTTTAGAAACTTTATAGTGCCTTGCACAAACCTTAAGTTTTTCAATCATACGCTTTTTTTTTTCAATTTAGTGATTATATCCAAAGTAGCGCTCATCGATTCGTTCTGTTATTTAAAATCTAATGAAAATATTTTAATTAAATTCGGAAACTGATTTTCAAAACATAATTACTTTAGAACGCGATAAATTCTGGATTATTTTTAATCGAAATTTCGTTTTAGATGGGGATATTTTAATTTCAACAAAAAAATTTTAATTATAGCTTTCAAGTGAAAAGTAATTGCTTGTAAATTTTGTTTCATATAAGCCTAAAAAATAAAATAATAAAAATATAATAATACTTTAACCTTGGTTTAATTTACATATGCTGAATTCCTGTAATTATTTGCGACCTTTACAAAAAAAAATACATGTTTCCGTAATCGTTTTGGGAAAGTTTATTTTAATTTTTTTAAACAATTGTTTGCTTACGCATTAGCTGCTTGTTAAATTGTTTAATCTTGTATTTGCGATGTTTTTGAAACATATAGAATAAATGTACGTAAAACTTAACTTTTAAACGTTTTGAATTCCTTACACGTAATTTAGGTAATGTTTTTAAACATTTTTCGATTCATTATAAAAAACTGTGAAATAAGTTTTATCGTCGAACATGAAAAGATATTTTCTAACAATTTCAAAATCATTTTTAAAGCTGTTCTCAAATCTAAAGGAGCTCCTTTCTGACAAATTTCTGAATTCCTTTTTGTTCGGAAACGTCTGAAATGGATTGGTGTCCTTATTCAGAAACTATGTAATCGAATATCGTTTCCCATTTTTTGGTATTGGCAAAAGATCTTTCAGAACATACTGTCAAAGTTGGCGTTTTGAACATAATTTCCGGACGTAACAGTGCGGGAAAGTAAAAGAAGAAAGTAAAATGAAACATCAAACATAGATTATGAAACACTTTCCAACACTTCCACAATACTTTAACAACCATTCCCCCTTTAATAAGGTAAATAACCTAAGTAAACATTTTTGAAAACGCAAATACATTTGAAAACCAGATTTCAGCAATTACAGACCATAGCCATATTAGCCATATTTATCTCTAAAAAATAAATCGGTGGTTTAACCGCATTTTCATGTAAATGTTTTTTGTATTGCGCATCTCTCTTACTTTGGCTAAGAAAATTGTAATATGTGTATAAACTAACATTTTGGAGACTAACACAAAACATTTCTTCTTTTTTTAATTTTTAACGCCCTCGGTTATATCGCACTTATTTAATTGTGTGTCGGCATACGCTATACGAGGCCACTGTATTAATTAACACGTGTGCACAATTACGAGTGTAGATTGAATCCTTTGACAAAATCTGAAGGTAGCGAAGTAGCGACTACTTTTGAAAAGTAGTTTATAGTTTCTATTTTTCAAAACAAGTGTATACGTTGTTGTAGCGAACTACATTTTCGATAAAGTAGTTGTAGTTGTAGCTCGTTATAAAATAAAAGTAGCTTTTACGATTAATGATCTTGAACGGATAAACGGATAAAGCTAGAATTGTGAAACAAGTGTATACCTATAGTAAAATGGTGCGCGCTATCATATGAGGGTGACTACAGTGCTGCTAGTGACGAAATTTAGATTTTGTTGATCCCATCTCGAAAACTATGAAATATATATTTAAAAAAAAAAAAAAGCCAATTCAAAGATGTAGAGCATCCTCGATTTAGTATGAAATTTCCTTTACATGTAAAAAATAACTTTATAAGAAACACTAAAATATTATTTTTTCGATAATTAATCATCGAATGAAGTATATGTCACTAATCACTTGCAGAAGTGTATCATTATAAGTTAGATGGCGTATTTACTAATAAAATTTACATATGTAAGCAAGGTACATTTTTAGTACAATTTCTCGTATGTAAGGTATTTAGTAATAAAGTGTAATATACCTGTAATGTATGTAATGTATTTACTAATAAAATGTAATGTAACCGTAATGTATGTAATGTATTTACTAATAAAACCAACACATGTAAGCAAGGTGTATTTTATTTGAATAAAAAAATCAAGTTATATTCAATATTTCCAGCATTTCAGCAACATACATACACTCGAATACGTACACTCGCATGCGTGCACTTGGTGGAGACATTGAGCTACTTTGTGCTGATTTCCTTATTAAAATAAATTGTGCCTTGTTTCCATCTAGATCGGTCTTAATCTTGGCTACCAAAGTATTTAACGTGTATGGCGTCATGTACCTTTCATTTTTTTCTATAAATTTCTGATGGTATCCGCACAAATTATAATTTATTTCAATAAAGGCTCAATATTTAATAGTTAATATTGATATTTTGGTCTGATTTCAAAAATATATCTAAATGTTATTTCTATTAAAAAAAATTAAAATCAAACAAATGCTAGTCATTGCATGTCAATAGAACTCCTTAACAGAAAAAAACTTTCAAAATGATGCAGAGAGTTTTTTATTATTTCTATTAATCTTTTTGAAAAGAAGCTAAGCAGAAAATTCGATTAAAAAAAAATACATCCAGTAACAAAACAAAAATCTCTTTTCAACTCAGTACTATATTTATACATAATTTGCACACTTTAACTTTATTTTGATATAAAAATAAATTTTAAATATAAAGGCACTGCCTAAAAGTTATTAAGAAAAACTTGCTGAGTTAATTGGGAACTACTTTGTATATTTATAAATAATGATAAAACTTTTTTAAAAATCTGCTTACATTTTTATTACAATTCATTTCTAAAAGTAAACAAATTTGCATGACGATTTTAGCTCTTTTAATAAATGTAAGCGGTAATATATTTTTTAATTTTAAATGGGTCTATGTGTATAATATACTTAGCTTTTTGAAAAGGAAAAATACTGTTGCGTATTTTAACAGCATATTCAGATTTCGTAGAAGTCTTACTAGTTTTACGAAAATTGAAGCATAGAGAAATATAAAAGCGGATAAACAAATAAATATGACGTCTTTGGACGTTTCGGGAACTGGACTTTTTTTTTTTTTAAATTTAGAACTAGAAACTATGTTGCTTCTACGAATTTTCTAGAAATGCCTTTAAAATCCTTACTCTTATTGATTTTATTGAGAGCTAACGAATTAGATTGCTTTTACGGATATTCTAGAAATGCCTTTCGATTATTAACTCTTATTGATTTTATTCAGAACTACGAACTAAATTGCTTCTACTAATATTTTAGAATACCTTTCGAATCTTTACTCTTATTGATTTTATTAAGAACTACAGACTAGTTTGCTTCTACGAATATTCTAGAAATGCCTTTCGAATCTTTAACCTTACTGATTTTATTGAGGACTGCGAATTAAGTTGTTTCTACGAATATTCTAGAAATGCCTTTCAAATCTTTACCCTTATAGATTTTATTGAGGACTACAAACTAGTTTGCTTCTACGAATATTCTAGAAATGCCTTTCGAATCTTCACCCTTAATGATTTTATTGAAAACTACGAACTAGGTTGCTTCAACGAATATTCTAGAAATGCCTTTCGAATCGTTACTCTTATTTATTTTATTGAGAATTGCCAACTGGGTTGCTTCTATGAATATTCTAGAAATGCTTTTCAAATCTTTACTCCTATAACAATATAGCAATTGTGAGAACTACGAATTAGTTTGCTTCTACGAATATTCTAGAAATGCCTTTCAAATCTTTATTCTTTTTGGGTTTTTTTTTGTTTGTTTGTTTTTTTAGAACTGCGAACTAGGTTGCTTCAACGTATATTCAAGAAATGCCTTTCGAATCTTTACTTTTGCTGATTTTATGGAGAACTCCGAACTAGCTTGCGTCTACGAATATTCTAGAACTGCTTTTTGAATCTTTCATATTTCTTCATACTTTTAAACTTTTCCCTATAAAATCAGATTTTTTTTATACATATATAAATTTTATACATTCTTAAAAAATTCTTTTGGAGCATTGAAACTTTTAAATATAACTTTTTTTCTTGCCTTATTCATGTTTGTATTTGACTACGTTCTATTACTTAAAATAAGACATAAATAATTCACTGATATTTTAGACTTTAATTAATTAAAAAAAATATTTTTAACATTAAGACATAAAAAACCAAAGGCAATGTTTCAAACTTTCTTTTTTCAGCTTATCAAATGAAATGAATCTGCATTCGAAAATAATTCTTTCAAAAATTAACTTGAAGAAATATTTATTCCGAGCCTCAAATACTGCCTTTGCATAATGTAAGACGTTATAAAAAAAAGAATTTGTTTTTAAAAAAATATGTATAAAAAACATTAAAAACTTTTTAAAAACAAAAGAGATCCATTAAGAGCTGACAACCGTTTGACTCCATTAGAGGTTAATTAGAAAATAATGGATGCGTTTGCCATGTGGGGGAGACGTTTAACCTCAAGCGATGTTTTAGCAACCGATTCAAAGTAGGAAAAAAAAAGCTGCAAGCGCAAAGTTGAATATTAAATTTCAAGCACACACTTATTATTTTTGAGGGATTACGTTCCTTATAAAATCTAACTAAATGTTTCAAAAACTAAATGTCAATCTTGAAAACCTTTTTTATTTTTTTTTTCTATTTAAAGCGTATTTTCTTTAAACTCAAACATTCAAGCAAAATATATATCTCTCTTATTTCTAGTATAAATATTATTTATAAGGAAACTGTAACTGCAATAATAGAAGTTAGATGCATTTTAAAATCATTTCTAGGGATTCATCCATATGTGTGCATATAATAAAAACTTTTGAAATCATACATTTTATTTTCCATAACAAATAAATATAATCTTTATTTTATTAATTAAAATTTCACTGTATTTTTTTAAATTAAATATATAAATTATACACATGGACATTCAAGTCCTAACGATGTTATCAAAAATGTAATGCGTTCATGACAAACCATTATTTAAAAAAAATAATTAATATTATCTGTTTTTATTTATTTACTGCACACTTTGATTATATCCAAACACGAAAACAAACACATTACTTCTTTAATTGATTTTAGCTCTAAGAAAACTGTAATTTCAATAATTTGAAAATACATGCGTTTTAAAGCTTTTTCCAGCACAATTATGTATTTTTATACACATATACGTATTCAAATATTAACGGTGTTATGAAATATGTACATTGCTGTGTGTGTATAAAAATGTTGTTATATAAATATTAATTGCTGTCTATGATTTTTAATACTCATTTTTCCAATATAAATTTTAAACCTTGCACTCTTGATGTACTTTTTGAACAAATACTTTTAAGATATCAAACTCATCCTAAAGAAAAAAGAAAACAAGAACGAAAAATCATGCGTTAAGCATAGTTTATATAACACTTTCCAACACTTCCAAAATTATTTTACAACTCTTTAGCGTTTAATAAGCTGAAAGGCATAACATATTTTAAAACACAATTTCAGTAATTACCAACAATATTCGGAAAAATATCCGAATTCTGTTGTGCAGCCTGTATATGATCTATAGATTTGTATATATACTGTATAGAATGCTTAATTTTAGTTCAGTTAGGAAACGCTCAGCACATTTTAATATTCCCCTTCTAGAATTTTCGTCAATAAAAGGAAATGCATTCGAGAACTTTTGTGCTGCCCTGTATATGATCTATAGAATTTATAAACACCAAGTAATAGACAAAAAATGAGTTAAACTTAGAAACGCGTTCAGAAACTGAAAACGTACGTCCAGAAATTATTGTTAACAGACCGTACCGAATTCTTTTATGTGTCCCTGTAAATGAACGATGAAAGCTATACACACAATATTCTATAGTAAGCCTCTTGTAATGCACCTCAGTGATATATATCCATTTCAATATGTTTCAAATAGTGAAACATTATTAAAATAAACCGCAAACGATTTTTCTCCATAGACCGTAATGTAACAAAATTGTTTTGAGCGACCCTGTAAAGAAACTGTAAGTGCTATGCACATCATATTCTACAGCAAGCTTCTTGTAGTCCACCTCAGTGATATATATCAATTTCAATATGTTTGAAATTGTGTAACATCGTTAAAATCCGCCACAAATAATTTTTCTCCATAGACCATAATTTAAAGGAATTCTTTTGAGTGTCCCTGTAAAAAAAAAAAAAAAAACTATAAGTGCCACACATCTCATTTTCAATACCCAACATGCCATAGTAAACATCAATAACATATACCAATTGCATGAAAATCCGTATATATTTCTGCGAGTTAGAGAATGGACAGACAGACAGACACACCTATTTCATAAACTCTTTTCGACTATGTTGGAAAGTGTTACAAAGACTTTCAGATTTATTCCATTAATCGCATCCAAAGAGGTGGAAGTTTTAAAAAGAAAGGCTCAAACTACATAAAATGTTTTTCATTTACAAAAGGACGCTTTTACACATTTCATCAAAGTATTTCGTTTTAAAATATTTCTTTTTTTAAGAAGCTTAATTTTTTTTGCCGTTGTTTTTAGCAAACTATAAACCCCTGAACTTCCCATGATAAGCAAACAGTTTGCTAATATGTTTTTCGTCACTTCTTTAAATAAAAACCCAGCTGAAAAGCTGATCAAACCTGTACGTTCATAATTACTTGATTTTCTTTTGTGATTTGTAACACCATTGTTTAAAACTTTCTTAAAAATCACATGAAAGAATTTTCTGAAAATAAACAATACCCATAGCATCTAGATTTCCAATTTCTTAAATTATTTTATCTCTGAAACGTTAATTTCTTATTGGTATGAAAACTTGTCGTTGGGGGCCACCGTAATACTTATCCATCATGGATGTACATAATATAAAATATGAAACTATAACATGTGTAAACTATTTATAAAATGCATTGCCATTCGAATATAATCGTGGCTCGATGACGTCTTAAACTTTAAATGCTCTATTACTGAATTGCGTAAAAGAAACATCCTTATAACTCCAAATAGATAATCCTATTAACTAACGGTTTTTTGCGTCGGATTAAGCGTCTCATTTCCAATTAAAACATATCTTTGAATTGAAATTTGAATGAAATACAGGGTCATGAAAAATCGAAGAGTGTGGAAAATAGGATTACAAATATCTCGGCAACTCATTATTCATTCTTTATGCTAAATTTATGTATTCTTATTGTCTTTTATATTCACTCCTTAAAAGAACAATATCGAAAATTTTTATATACCTTTTATCAGAACGAACGTTTCGAGAGTCCGAAAAAAATAGTTCCGGATAATCGAGGTTACTGAAATTCGACAAGCTTCTTCTCATTATTACATACTAAGTACATACCAAATTTCAAGTCTCTATCTCAATTTGCTCGGGAGATACAGCGTTTAAAGACACACACACAGATGGACGGCAAAACTTTTTTTTTTAAAACACGTTTTTCGGAGTCTCCAGTGTCTGAAACGTGTAAATCAGTCAAAAAAAATTTCGATTTTCAAAACGATTACAAGACACCCTATACTCTGTATGATAGGTAAGTAATATCGATGGGGAAAAAACCTTGAAAAACTTTGTTTCATAGCATTTTGTAATTAGCTTCTCTTGAAGGTAAATACAAGTGCTGTTTTAATATTTCAAAATCCTTTTACGCAAGTCTCTATATACTATATTAAGCCTCATTATTTGAGTTTTGAAATCTCTTTCTCGTATGATAACAAATAAGATACAAATTTGGAAAGTGCAGAAGGGATATTAATGGTTAATGCGTATTATTTCATGTAATATGCGTCATACTAAAATGCTATAATTGCCACAAAATTTCAAAATCCTTTTTATTTTTATATTAAGCTTCATTATTTGCGTTTTGAAATCACTTTCTCCGTCGATAACAAATAAGATACAAATTTGGTAATGTGCAGAAAGGATATTATTGGTTAATGTATACTATTTCATGTAAAATGGTTTATACTAAAGTATTATAATTGCCCTAAATTTCGAATACTTTTTTAGTTAATATACAAGATTGAATAATATTCAGTTTAATTTAATATAGTTAGGTTTAGTTAATATACAATATATTTCATAACTAATAGAACAAACTTTCTAAAGAAATCCCTAAAACATTTCGGTTTCTATATATTCAATTTATATAGTATATATGTAATAGAACTTTTCTAATTAATATAACTATTAAATCACATGATAATCGATAGAATATAAATTAACAAATAATTAGAATAATATATATATATATATATATATATATATATATATATAAGTTACCCTTCTCTCAAAGAAATCGTAAGGGGGGGGTCCACATCTCTATTGACAAACTGTTAAAAAAACACTGTTAAAAAAGCACTGTTAAAAAAATTGTTAAAAGAAAATAAAAGAAACATTCGGCTGAAAAGTACAAATACACTGTAAAAAAAAAAATCTCAAATTGACAGAAAAAAACTGTCAGTTTTAGCGCCAGTGAAAAACCGTTTAATTTACAGAAAGTATCTGTGTATTTTCATTAAAACAGTTTTTTTTCTTTAAAAAATATAGATTTTTTTCTGTAAAAATTATAAAATCAACATTTTTTTCACAGGAAAAAACTGTTTTTGTTTAAAACAGTTTTTATCTGTAAAAAATACCATATTCTTCTGTCAAAATTACAGATTTTTTTTACAGTATAGTACAAATAAAGTAAAGTTTAAAAATTTAAACTGAATCTTATACATATATTTATTTATATATCCTAAGAAATAATAAGCAATGTATGTAAAAAAGTTTTTGGAAATCATTATTCTGAATTCTAATTTATTTCCAATATTGGAAATTCATTTTTTAAAGGGGGGGGGTAAACATTTAGGGTTTGTGTCCCGGCTTTTGCTTCCTTGTAATTTTAAACGTAATTAATTTTTTTTTAAATAATTGTCAGATAGATTTTTATTATCAAACAATATACAAGGAGTAAGAGCCAAAAATTTTATAACAGACGAATTTTTGTGAAACCTGAAAAATCAGCAAAATAAAATAAATCTCTTTTTAATAAAGATAAATAAATTTTGATGTAAAAGAGAGGGAAGCACAATTTGCAGAATAGTTAAACTTCCTGAAAAAAATAATTAAGAAGTAGATTTTTATTGTGAGAAAAATTTGTATGAATAAGTTACCCTTCTTTCGAAGAAATCGTAAGGGGATAAGGGGGGGGGGGGGGAATTCCACATCTCCATTGACAAACTGTTAAAAAAAACACAGTTAAAAAACTGTTAAAAGAGGACAAATTGTTAAAAAATAAATAAAAGAAAAATTCGGCTGAAAAGTACAAATATTACAAATAAATTAAAGTTTAAAATTTGAACTGAAACTTATACATATCTTTATTTATATATCCTAAGAAATAATAAGCAGTGTATGTAAAAAAAAAAAAAATGTTTTTGGAGGTCATTATTCTGAATTTTAATTTTTTTTTTCACTCTTGGAAATTTATTTTTTTAAAAGGGGTGGGGGAGAGGTCAACATTTAGGATTTGTGTACCGGATTTTGCTTCCTTGTAATTTTAAACGTTAGTTAATTTTTTTTTAAATAATTGTCAGATAGATTTTTATTAAGCCAAAAATTTTATAACAGGACGAATTTTTGTGAAACCTGAAAAATCAGCAAAATAAAATAAATCTCTTCTTAATAAAGATAAATAAATTTTGATGTAAGAGAGAGGGAAGCACAATTTGCAGAGTAGTTTATTGTGAGAATAATTTGTGTGAATATGTTACCCTTCTTTCAAAGAAATCGTAAGGGGGTAAGGGAGGGGGGGGGGGGAATACCACATCTCTATTGACAAACTGTTAAAAAAATGTTAAAAGAAGGACAAATTGTTAAAAAATAAATAAAAGAAAAATTTGGCTGAAAAGTACAAATAGTAGAAATAAATTAAAGTTTAAAATTTAAACTGAATCTTATACATATCTTTATTTATATATCCTAAGAAATAATAAGCAGTGTATGTAAAAGAAAATGTTTTTGGAAATCATTATTCTGAATTCTAATGTATTTCTAATATTGGAAATTCATTTTTTTAAAGGGGGGGGGGGGGGGGTAAACATTTAGGGTTTGTATCCCGGCTTTTGCTTCCTTGTAATTTTAAACGTAATTAATTTTTTTTTAAATAATTGTCAGATAGATTTTTATTATCAAACAATATACAAGGAGTAAGAGCCAAAAATTTTATAACAGACGAATTTTTGTGAAACCTGAAAAATCAGCAAAATAAAATAAATCTCTTCTTAATATAAAGATAAATAATTTTTTATGTAAGAGAGAGGGAAGAACAATTTGCAGAATAGTTAAACTTCCTAAAAAAATAATTAAGAAGTAGATTTTTACTGTAAGACTGTGAATTTAAAAAATATATGAAAAGCAAATGTCTAATTTTTAACACTTTCCAACCAAGTTGAAAAGTGTTTATGACTTCGGTTTGTCTGTCAGACTGTCCGTCTGCCGCCTGTCCGTGCTCTAAATTGCGTAAATAAAATCGGATTGCCCTGAAATTTTTGTATGTTATTGTCGATCGTATTTTATTGATTCCTATAGCAAATGAAGTGTATAGCACTTATAGTTTTTTTTACAGGACAGTCAAAAGTATTCCGTTACATTACAGTCAAGTTATTCAAGTTAGGAAATTTCAAAGCAAGTCCGTTACATTACAGTGCTTTTTGTAAAATATGGGGTGCAAAGCATTTATTATTCATTTACAGGGTCAAACAAAACAATTCTGTTACACATTGTTCTACGGAGAAAAATCGTTTACAGTGTAATATAATGGTGTTTCACTATTTCAAACATAATGGAAATTATATGCATTACTGAGTTGCACTGAAAATAGCTCGCTTAAAAGTATGGTGTGCATTCCGTTTATCGTTCACTTACAGGGACACACAAAAGATATCACTTACAGTACACTTGCGATAATTACAGTTTATGTGTGATAAGTGCGTTTTCAACTTCGGTTTGCGTTTTTAATTTTAACTAAAATTTTCATTGTACGTGGTGTGTATAAATTCGGTTGATCATGTACAGGGCTACACAAGGGAATTCGTAAGTATTACAGACTATGGGAGTGAATTGCTTAGAGTAGTTTTTAATTGTGGTACGCATTTTCCTGCTGAACTATAGTTAGTAGACTTTTAGAAGTTTGTGAAAATTAAATAAATTCATATACAGGGCTACTCAAAGAACAAGTTGTTTATCGTTCATTTACAGGGACACACAAAAAATATCTGTTACAGTATACTTGCAAGGTATATTGTCATTTATAGTTAGTAATTGCTGGAAGTTTGTTTTAAGTTCCTTATGCATTTTGTTCCTGAATTAAATTTTAACTTAATATGGGGTGTGTACAAAAATCTTTGGATAATATACAGGGTTGTACAGAAATCTTTGGATAATATACAGGGTTGTACAGAAATCTTTGGATAATATACAGGGTTGTACAGAAATCTTTGGATAATATACAGGGTTGTTCAAAAGATTTCGAGTGCGTTTCCATCGATTGGCGAAAATTGCTAAAAGTGAATTTTCTAACTGAACTAATTTTTATCATGCTATGTAGTATATATCCAAATAAATAGATAATATGTAGAACTGCACAAAATATATCGACTACATTTTTTACTATAGATGGTAATTGCTAAAACTTGACTTTTAAATGTGTTATGTTTCCGATATTGTATACTTACTTATTTCACCTTATTTAATGGTGAAGTTTCTTTACAGTTTTCTGAATGTGTTGGAAAGTGTTTTATAATCTATACTTGAAGCGTGATTTTCTTGATAAATATAACGAGACCTATCTAAATTATATACTAATAAACAATATAAATAAATTTCTGTATTGCTTTCTTCGAAATAAATAATATACAGCCTTTTGTTATTCTGGTGAAATAATGGGTAAGTTAAATTTTTTGAGAAGAAAAAAGCGAATAATTTAAATTTGTAGTAATGATTACTAAATTAGATTTTTGTTTAAAATGATATGTAATAATAAATGCAGGCATAAATTTTGATACATAAGCGATCTAAATAACTGTTTAACTAACCTTAAAATTCACAAAACATATAATAATCATCTTTATGCCTTTCTTTTAAATAAAAAAAACTAACAATCTTTGGATAATCTGTTGAAATAATGAAAAGCTTAAATTTATTTTGTAAACCAAAAGCAATTTGTAGGAAATTTAAAATTACATAATACTCCGTCAAAAAATACAAGATTAATAAAAAAAAATAATATTTTTTAATTTCTCGAACCTTGAAATAAATTAAAATTGTCAGAACAAAATAATAAGCAAAAATAAAAATAAAAATAAAAATAAGCAAAATCGTCTGCAACAAGTGCATTAGTGTAATTTGTTTCAAACACAGCTCTTTGCATTGCTAATTATTCTATTAAAAAAACATTCTCCACAGTTTCAGTGCAAGTTGAAACAGCTAAAGAAATTCACTTATCTGCACATCAAGAGAAAAAGACCTGCTTTGGTTAAAAGAATGAATTCCAGCAAGGTATCTTTTCCTGCTTACTGTTTCTAAAATGTATAAAAACTTTCATAATCCCATTAATCCTTTAAACCTTCAAGAACAAATGTCAAGAGGTTTATAATTGGAGTAATGGGCACTTACTGGTGTGATTTTTTTTTTTTTTTCCTTTTTTGAAACATCGCAATAGAAATTATTTCTCAACAAGATTATTTATTCTTTTATTTCAGATTACTTTTAGAAATTTAGCGGAAAGTTTCTTTTTCTTCCTCCATCTAAAAATGAAGCTTCCGAATTAGAAGTATGCATAATTAAGAAATGAATTCATATAAACGAAATGTTATCCTCTCAAACAAAATTAGCATTCCTCGAGTTGAGAATTTAAATGCATTATTACGTCAACCGACAATCTTTTTTACGTATTAGAGTTTGTGGTGTCTGTGTTTGCACAAGCATAATATTATTAGTTCACAGGCTATCAAAGCCTGAGAGCTAATGTGCCTGCCGGTTCTGTATGTACGTATATATGTATGTACGTAACGCGATAACTCTTGATAGAAATATCCAATTTGTTTAAACTTTTGTAAATAGGTTCATTCTGATAAGGCGGTTCCCTGATTAGTTTTGGGGGTTTATTTGTTAAGTATAAAGGGGGAACAGAGGGAGGCTAACCCCCCTTAATTTAGATAAATGGGGTTTTCAAGCAGAATTATACGATTTTCTTCAAATTTTATGTATAGGTGCATTGTGATAAAGCGCTCACCTGATTAGTTTTGGGGTTAAGTATACAGGGGGGGGCGGGGGACTAACCACCCATAATTTAGATAAATGGGTTTTTCATGCAGAATTATCCGATTTTCTTAAAATTTTATATATAGCTTCATTGTGATAAAGCGCTTTCCTCATTAGTCTTGAGGGTTCATTGGTTAAGTATAAAGGGGTGGGGACGGGGACTAAGCCCCCTTAATTTAGATAAATGGGTTTTTTCTGCAGATTATCCGATTTTCTTCAAATTTTGTATATAGATTCATTGTGGTAAGACGCTTCACTGATTAGTTTTGGGAATTCATTGGTTAAGTTTAAAAGTAGAACGGGGGCTAGCTCCCCTTAATTTAGATAAATAGTTTTCCAAGCAGAATTATCCGATTTTCTTCAAATTTTGTATATAGATTCATTGTTGTAAGGCGCTTGCCTTATTAAGTTTGGGGGTTTATTGGTTAAGTATAAAGGGTGGGAACGGGGGCTAAACCCCCCCTTAATTTATTGTCGATTTCTTTATTTTTCGAGGGGCATTATTCTTTGAAATAAGAGTATAATATGCAATTAGTGTGAATAGCCTGTGAGCTCAATGCCATCAGTTTAACTGGACAGTTTTCTTTCTTTATTATTAATTTAAAGTTGTTTACTTCCATAAAAACAGTAGTTAGTTGTTCAGATTTCAAAACTTGAAATTTAATTCGATATGAAGGAGACCTCAGATATATATGTGTGCGTGCGTGTGTCAGCCCATCCGCAATATATGAAATTCGGCATAAAGTGTGGTCACAGTGCACTTTCAATTTTTAATTTAAATACCAGTATTTCCAAATGGTAACCGTCGCCTTACTTAAACTTTGAAATTTGGAATTTAATAAGATAAATATTGCTATTAAAAAGTGGCATCCGGTTTTCCAGCCATTGTACATACGCTGTGTATAGAATACCTGGGCAATACATTTACTATATATCATTATTTTAAATATCTCAACTGGGGTTTCGCGTTAGGTTGACCACTTGACCAGGACATATGCTATATATCAGGGTCGAGAAAACAGAGTTGAGCACTGTAGGCGAGGATATACTTAATGGATTGTAGAACCACAGAGTTTAGTTTCTTATTTATAATTATTAAACATTCCAAAACTTATGAAATAATTAATTTGCTATATTAATCTATTCTGCTTACTAATTAATCTGTGCCTCTGATGCAGAGCCGTCCTTAGGGTTGTACGACAAGTGTGGCCTCACAGGGCCTATACCTCTATTATAATTAACCTATACCTCTATTCTGCTTACTAATTAATCTATACATCTATTCTGCTTACTATTTAATCTCTACCTCTATTATGCTTACTACTTAATTTATGCATCTATTCTACTTACTATTTAATGTATACCAGTATTCTGCTTACTAATTAATCTATACATCTATTCTGCTTACTATTTAATCTATACATCTATTCTGCTTGCTAATTAATCTATACCTCTGATGCAGAGCCGTCCTTAGTGGTGAGCGATAAGTGTGACCTCACAAGACCTACTGCCCGAAAAATACATTTAATACAAAGTAGCTAAATATTTATTTTTCATTTTGTTTAGAAATATTTATTTCGTAAGAAAATGTAAATGTGTAAACATGCTTATATAAAAAATGTAAAATGTTTTATCAATAAAATGTTCTGTGGAAGTTGTGACGCTCGAGAAGATAATAGTTGTCTGTAGCTTTTATTAAATATATAGACGTTGTTTTACTCTACCAGGCTTACAACAAATCTGGACAGGAGCATGAACTGAATATGAATTGTTAAGAGGTTGGTGCTAATAATGATTCTGACAAACTACTCACTATTATCTTAATGATTATTTGTAATGTAACAACACAGATTTGCTTTCCTCGTTGTGTAATCTTTTTTTATTATACGAATATCGATGTTCTTGCCCACATGCATAAATATGTCTTGTCGCGTAAACACGGCGGTAAGGCAAAGGGAGCTGAAATCCCTGTTCCCCAGACACTGAGACAAAACTAGATTTAAAGTCTCCAAAAATTATGGAAGGTAATGTTTTTAAAGGTTCTTGGGAAAAATTGATAAATATATATATATTGATTTTGTCTCAGATGTTTTCCTATTTTTAAATTATCTTATTAAATTAAAAATATTTATATGTTTAATATTTGCTAATTAAATCAAAAACTTTAATCATGTTACAATTAAAGAAAGAATATAGTTTATAGGTCAAAAATTTCATCTTTATCAAATTTATTACTGCCATCATATGAAGTGGACTGATTGTATAATTTAATCGATTAACCCTTTGACTACGAATTTATTTGCTATTGAAAATTGTTGCAACTAGCGACTATTTTCTTTTAATTCCATTCGTAACACTTTTTAAAAAAAATAATCTTTGCCGTACAACTATGACAATTTCAAGAGAAATGTACCACAGGGAAATTTTTTTGTAAATAGTTGTGCGAATAGAATATAAATGTAGTTAATAGTCGCAACCTTGTTATCGGTCCATGGGACGTAAGTGTACCTCTGTAGTCAAATACATAAATATATTAATCATTACCTTTGCTTTATGTTTTTAATTTTCTCTACCAAACTGATTTAAAAATTGCTCGCTTTTGCCTAATTTTAATTGATTTTCGGCTGATCACTGATCGCCTGCTTACGAATAACACGTAAATATACTAGAGGTCTGCATGGGCCGAAATTTTCAGATCCAGATCAAGTGCGGGCTAGAGAAAGCTATTCTGTGAAAGTTAAAAACTCAGTCCAGGCCTGAGACGAAAACAAATTATTAAAATCAGGACCTAAAATCGCCAATTTCTGCAAAAATTTCCGATTTTTTTAACCAGTATTGTCTTACAATTGAAATTCTTTAAAAGAATATTGGATACATATTTAACTAAACATTTTAAAGTATAGTATTTTTCAAATTATAGTCAGTCCGGCATCCGATTCCGCAAGCCATGGTATGATAAATTACAATATTAATGATCACCATAAGACAATTATACATTCAAATAAAGACTCTTTAAAATTAAATAGCTTAGAAGGAAAGAAAATTATGATTAAAAAAGTCATCATTTTGAAGCTCTAAAGGGGAAAAAAAAGTAGATTTTTAAAATATTTATCTTTAATTTATTAAGACAAAATGAATTGCTAAAGATTTCATTAACAAATTTACAGTCAAAAAGGAAAACTAGTCGGATATGCCAATCCCAAAACTTTCTTCTATCTCATACATGTTAATACTTCAAAATTCGCTATCACACCACCAAAAAAAATCTATATTTTTCGTCATTCTGTTGTACGTCAGCTACTAGCGAATCGTCGGGTTACCTGGATGCGAGCAGCCGATGTACTATACTAAACTACGAAAAGTCCTTCTGGCCTGTACCGGCAGGAAAAGATAGCCTCCATATTGCTCGGTTTTGAGATTGTAGCTAATTCTACTGAAAATATACGAAGCTAAAATGCGCGGAACTCGATTACAGAAGAATCATTCCCAGTTCTGGTCAATATTGAATTTGAATGAGAATATCGCTAAATTAGACAGACCTAGTCAAGTTGGCTTCACACGTGACAACGTATTTTTTGTCGCCAAATTTGGCGATATTTCACCAATTGTCGCCAAGTTTGGCGAGAATATGACGTTGGCGAATATAAATATATAAGTGTTAAACATGTAAGTGTTGAAACGATGGTTACAACAATGAAAGAAAATTTGGAGAAACCATGTTCACTAAAACTCATAAATTAAAACCCATTTATGGAGGAATCCTACTGTATTGTTTCAAAATGTCAACCACCCTATAATTTCAAACTGCTATATCTCCGCCATTTTTTAAGATAGATGCAAAACGAAAAATGCTCTGGAATCCTTGGATCAAGACCGAACATTTAAACCACCCTATAATTTCAAACTGCTATATCTCCGCCATTTTTTAAGATAGATGCAAAACGAAAAATGCTCTGGAATCCTTGGATCAAGACCGAACATTTAACGCAAAACGTTTTTAGGATTTCTAATTTTTTTTACAACTTTTTGAAATTGAAATCTTTAAATGGCTATCACAGCGAACTCACCTAACTCTCCGAACATTTAAGAAAAAGTATACAATCGAGTTAGTAAAGTATACAATCAATCTTTTGCAGGGGATCAATTCAATGTTCAATCTCTTGATCAAAGGAACTAAAAAATGATGTCAATTGAAATGGTGGTTTACGATTGAAAAATTCAAAATAGATACAATTTTTAATAAGTAGATTACTCCTATTGCAAAATTTGTAATTCAAAAAGTTTCAATATTTTAAATTCGAAAAATTTCGATATTTCAAATTCAAAAAGTAGGCACAATTGTTGCGACTTGCGAGTCGAGCCTTTCGCATCTCTCAGCGGCAATTTGGCGATTATTAAAAAGTACATGAATGCTTGCTCTCTCTCTCTCTCTCTCTCTGTTTTTTTTTCCCTTTCTACTTTACCCCCCTTCAAAAAAAGCAGAAAGAAAGAAATGGAAAAAAAATGTCGCTTCGACATCATATGAGAAGAAAATGTATCAGGGATGACTCCCGGCCGGTGAAATGAACTCCCCCGGCCGCTTTTTCAGCACCAGCTTGGTGAAAGAGAGAAAGTGCAGCCAACTCTACCGCCAATCGTCGTCCATGCTTTTTGTTTTGATCTGAACTTGGATGTGAAATGGCGGCGGACGCCCACGGCAACGTGGTTGGGAGCGGATGCGTCAGCCACGGTGAGGGCTCAGGGTTCGAATCCCGGGTGAGGTATGGATGTCGTTGTGTTTGTATCTTCAGTGCTGTCAACTTCCCTGTGTCTATCCTGTCATCAAGAAGAAGATTTATGTAATTTGTCAAAGTCCTGTATCTATTTCTGTGAATAAAAAAATGGATCATTCGAGACAACAGCCTTGTAGCTTATAGGTCTCAAAGCAACCTCTGTCAAATGTCAAATGGCGGCGGACCAAATAGTCTCTGTGTTTACGTGTGTGTGGAAAAGGAGAAGGGGGGAGGGGGATTTAGAATGATTATCTATTGTTACTTGAAAGTAAAAAATAAGGTAACTAGA
Source organism: Maratus michaelseni (assembly GCA_963931845.1). Taxonomy (NCBI): domain Eukaryota; kingdom Metazoa; phylum Arthropoda; class Arachnida; order Araneae; family Salticidae; genus Maratus; species Maratus michaelseni. Next base: position 391,157,645 of record OZ007589.1, read on the forward strand.
ACAAATTTTAAACTTTGTATGCTGGTGAAACTGAAGAAGAAAAAAAACTTATTTAAGTCTGAATTGTATTTATTTGGAAATTAAAAGCATTTAAATCTCGAAAAGCTCTTTGTTTTAAAGAAATGTATTAAATGTAAACCACACATTTCTTCAAATTAGCTACTCCACTTAATAACAATTCTGGGAAAAAAAAAAAAACAGAATTTTTCTTTTAGCTGCAGCAAAGTAATGGGGTTGCTGTTTGCCATATGTTTGACGTCACAAGCAAGAAGGGGTGCATATTCTGAACGTAGCGTTGGATTCAGCTGGATTCAACACCACGCGAACCATAGCTCTCACGCCAAGATGCTGAAAACGTGAAAGCCTCTCGGCCCTGCCCAAAACAGAAAAGCCTGAGCCCAGTCCGAGCGTTTAGAAAGGAAACTGTCCAGAGTCTGCATAATAAACCTCTACTAAAACATACTACCTCCCCAGGGCCCTCGCTAAGGGGGCGAGCCTCCGCCACCAAACGTCCCCGAATGCTGTTACACTTGGCAAATTTAAAAACTTTTAGTTGGCAAATTTGTCTAAAACTTTAATAAAAACTATAATATACTTTCTATTTCTGATAGACTTGGCAAAAGTTACAAATCTAATTGGGAATATTTTTTAACTTTTTACAAATAAGAACTATATTACATTTTCTGATTGTGGTAACTTGGCAAAATTATAAAACTAGCTGGCAAACTTGTTGAATTGGCGAAAACTATTTATTTTTGCTTTTCATGAGTTGGCAAATATTGAAATTTGACTTGGCAATTTAAGGTTCTCTCCCCCCTCAATAAAAAATCTTAGCGATGGCCCTGTACCTCCCCACACCCAGTGGTGTAGTCGAAGGGGGACACGGGGGGACGGCGTCCACTCACTTTTTTATTTTATCTCAAGCGTCCCCCCCCCCACTTTTTATTTTGAAAGGGACGGTGGGAAGCGAGAGGACGCATACATTCCAAACATATTAATTTTTTAAAGGGATAAGCATGCTAATCAATTAAAAATTTTAAGAAATAAATCAATGATATTTAATATTTTTCAACAAAATGAAATGTGTTTATCCCTTTGGATCATCTGCCATGTATGTCTACTTGTCTGTTCTCCCTCTAACTTCTGTAACTTTGTTTGAATTGTGACAAAATTTACGTATGTTTTTGAGTTTCTTTGCGTTATTATCACTACTGAAAATGATATAACTTAATAGTGTAGCTTCAATCTAGAGATCTGCATGGACCGACATTTTCAGACACGAAATAAAGTTCTGAACTTTTCAATTAGGGACAAGCTATTTAAAACATTACAAGTAAAAAAACTTTAATTAAATGAAATTGTTTAATTTTTCAATTATTTTTCTCTGCATAATTCAAAATGGAAGGTAAGATTGAGTATCAAGTTTTCTATCGGTAACACAGACGCTACGTTCGGAACTATGAGCGTCACCCACTTTTTTCCCCAAGACTACACCACTTCCCACACCCAAAATAATGTAATCCTGAATGCGACACCGTGTATGTCATGCAAGTTTTTTCAAAAGGTGGCCGCGATGGTGGTTGCACTGTGGGAAGCTGTGGGAAGCTGTGCGGCCATTATATTATATAAATATTTAATTTGCTACATACTATATCAACGCATACCTCTGATATTCAGATGCTTCCCATTTACTTTATTAGACTACTCACTTTGGTTTTCTTCTAGCTTTTCTTTTTCTAAAATACAGAATCCAGATACACCAGTCTTCTACAGATCAGAGGTATATATATTTTAGGGTGACTTTATCTCTTTCAAAAATATCTATATCTGGAATAAATATATATTATACATTTTAAACATTCAAAAACGGATGAAATATTTAATTTGCTACATACTATATCAACGCATACCTCTGATGTTCAGATGCTTTCCATTTTCTTAATTAGACTACATCTCACTTTGGTTTTCTTCTACTTTTCTTTTTCTAAAATTCAGAATCGAGATACATCAGTCTTCTACAGATCAGAGGTATATATATTTTAGGGTGTCTTTATCTCTTTCAAAAATATCTATATCTGGAATAAAAATATATTATAAATTTTAAACATTCAAAAACGTATGAAATATTTAATTTGCTACATACTATATCAACGCATACCTCTGATGGTCAGATGCTTCCCATTTACTTTATTCGACTGCATCTCACTTTGGTTTTCTTCTACTTTTCTTTTTCTAAAATTCAGAATCGAGATACACCAGTCTTCTACAGATCAGAGGTATATATATTTTAGGGTGTCTTTATGTCTTTCAAAAATATCTATATCTGGAATAAAAATATATTATAAATTTTAAACATTCAAAAACGTATGAAATATTTAATTTGCTACATACTATATCAACGCATACCTCTGATGGTCAGATGCTTCCCATTTACTTTATTCGACTGCATCTCACTTTGGTTTTCTTCTACTTTTCTTTTTCTAAAATTCAGAATCGAAATACACCAGTCTTCTACAGATCAGAGGTATATATATTTTAAGGTGTCTTTATGTCTTTCAAAAATATCTATACCTGGAATAAAAATATATCATAAATTAGAAACATTCAAAAACTTATGAAATATTTAATTTGCTACATACTATATCAACGCATACCTCTGATGGTCAGATGCTTCCCATTTAATTTATTCGACTACATCTCACTTTGGTTTTCTTCTACTTTTCTTTTTCTAAAATTCAGAATCGAGATACACCAGTCTTCTACAAATCAGAGGTATATATATTTTAGGGTGTCTTTATGTCTTTCAAAAATATCTATACCTGGAATAAAAATATATTATAAATTTTAAACATTCAAAAACTTATGAAATATTTAATTTGCTACATACTATATCAACGCATACCTCTGATGGTCAGATGCTTCCCATTTAGTTTATTCGACTACATCCCACTTTGGTTTTCTTCTACTTTTCTTTTTCTAAAATTCACAATAGAGATATCCAGTCTTCTACGGATCAGAGGTATATATATTTTAGGGTGTCTTTGTGTCTTTCAAAAGTATCTATACCTGGAATAAAAATATATTATAAATTTTAAACATTCAAAAACGTATGAAATATTTAATTTGCTACATACTATATCAACGCATACCTCTGATGGTCAGATGCTTCCCATTTACTTTATTCGACTACATCTCACTTTGGTTTTCTTCTAACTTTTCTTTTTCTAAAATACAGAATCGAGATACACCAGTCTTCTACGGATCAGAGGTATATATATTTTAGGGTGTCTTTATGTCTGTCAAAAATATCTATACCTGGAATAAAAATATATTATAAATTTTAAACATTCAAAAACTTATGAAATATTTAATTTGCTACATACTATATCAACGCATACCTCTGATGGTCAAATGCTTCCCATTTACTTTATTCGACTACATCTCACTTTGGTTTTCTTCTAACTTTTCTTTTTCTAAAATACAGAATCGAGATACACCAGTCTTCTACGGATCAGAGGTATATATATTTTAGGGTGTCTTTATGTCTTTCAAAAATATCTATACCTGGAATAAAAATATATTATAAATTTAAAACATTCAAAAACGTATGAAATATTTAATTTGCTACATACTATATCAACGCATACCTCTGATGGTCAGATGCTTCCCATTTACTTTATTCGACTACATCTCACTTTGGTTTTCTTCTACTTTTCTTTTTCTAAAATACAGAATCGAGATACACCAGTCTTCTACAGATCAGAGGTATATATATTTTAGTGTGTCTTTATCTCTTTCAAAAATATCTATATCTGGAATAAAAATATATTATAAATTTTAAACATTCAAAACCGTATGAGATATTTAATTTGCTACATACTATATCAACGCATACCTCTGATGGTCAGATGCTTCCCATTTACTTTATTCGACTGCATCTCACTTTGGTTTTCTTCTACTTTTCTTTTTCTAAAATTCAGAATCGAGATACACCAGTCTTCTACAGATCAGAGGTATATATATTTTAGGGTGTCTTTATGTCTTTCAAAAATATCTATATCTGGAATAAAAATATATTATAAATTTTAAACATTCAAAAACGTATGAAATATTTAATTTGCTACATACTATATCAACGCATACCTCTGATGGTCAGATGCTTCCCATTTAATTTATTCGACTACATCTCACTTTGGTTTTCTTCTACTTTTCTTTTTCTAAAATTCAGAATCGAGATACACCAGTCTTCTACAGATCAGAGGTATATATATTTTAGGGTGTCTTTATGTCTTTCAAAAATATCTATACCTGGAATAAAAATATATTATAAATTTTAAACATTCAAAAACTTATGAAATATTTAATTTGCTACATACTATATCAACGCATACCTCTGATGGTCAGATGCTTCCCATTTAGTTTATTCGACTACATCTCACTTTGGTTTTCTTCTACTTTTCTTTTTCTAAAATACAGAATCGAGATACACCAGTCTTCTACAGATCAGAGGTATACATATTTTAGTGTGTCTTTATCTCTTTCAAAAATATCTATATCTGGCATAAAAATATATTATAAATTTTAAACATTCAAAAACGTATGAAATATTTAATTTGCTACATACTATATCAACGCATACCTCTGATGTTCAGATGCTTTCCATTTTCTTAATTAGACTACATCTCACTTTGGTTTTCTTCTACTTTTCTTTTTCTAAAATTCAGAATCGAGATACATCAGTCTTCTACAGATCAGAGGTATATATATTTTAGGGTGTCTTTATGTCTTTCAAAAATATCTATACCTGGAATAAAAATATATTATAAATTTTAAACATTCAAAAACTTATGAAATATTTAATTTGCTACATACTATATCAACGCATACCTCTGATGGTCAGATGCTTCCCATTTAGTTTATTCGACTACATCTCACTTTGGTTTTCTTCTACTTTTCTTTTTCTAAAATACAGAATCGAGATACACCAGTCTTCTACAGATCAGAGGTATACATATTTTAGTGTGTCTTTATCTCTTTCAAAAATATCTATATCTGGAATAAAAATATATTATAAATTTTAAACATTCAAAAACGTATGAAATATTTAATTTGCTACATACTATATCAACGCATACCTCTGATGGTCAGATGCTTCCCATTTACTTTATTCGACTGCATCTCACTTTGGTTTTCTTCTACTTTTCTTTTTCTAAAATACAGAATCGAGATACACCAGTCTTCTACAGATCAGAGGTATATATATTTTAGTGTGTCTTTATCTCTTTCAAAAATATCTATATCTGGCATAAAAATGTATTATAAATTTTAAACATTCAAAAACGTATGAAATATTTAATTTGCTACATACTATATCAACGCATACCTCTGATGGTCAGATGCTTCCCATTTACTTTATTCGACTGCATCTCACTTTGGTTTTCTTCTACTTTTCTTTTTCTAAAATTCAGAATCGAGATACACCAGTCTTCTACAGATCAGAGGTATATATATTTTAGGGTGTCTTTATGTCTTTCAAAAATATCTATACCTGGAATAAAAATATATTATAAATTTTAAACATTCAAAAACTTATGAAATATTTAATTTGCTACATACTATATCAACGCATACCTCTGATGGTCAGATGCTTCCCATTTAGTTTATTCGACTACATCTCACTTTGGTTTTCTTCTACTTTTCTTTTTCTAAAATTCACAATCGAGATATCCAGTCTTCTACGGATCAGAGGTATATATATTTTAGGGTGTCTTTATGTCTGTCAAAAATATCTATACCTGGAATAAAAATATATTATAAATTTTAAACATTCAAAAACTTATGAAATATTTAATTTGCTACATACTATATCAACGCATACCTCTGATGGTCAAATGCTTCCCATTTACTTTATTCGACTACATCTCACTTTGGTTTTCTTCTAACTTTTCTTTTTCTAAAATACAGAATCGAGATACACCAGTCTTCTACGGATCAGAGGTATATATATTTTAGGGTGTCTTTATGTCTTTCAAAAATATCTATACCTGGAATAAAAATATATTATAAATTTTAAACATTCAAAAACGTATGAAATATTTAATTTGCTACATACTATATCAACGCATACCTCTGATGGTCAGATGCTTCCCATTTACTTTATTCGACTGCATCTCACTTTGGTTTTCTTCTACTTTTCTTTTTCTAAAATTCAGAATCGAGATACACCAGTCTTCTACAGATCAGAGGTATATATATTTTAGGGTGTCTTTATCTCTTTCAAAAATATCTATATCTGGAATAAAAATATATTATAAATTTTAAACATTCAAAAACGTATGAAATATTTAATTCGCTACATACTATATCAACGCATACCTCTGATGGTCCGATGCTTCCCATTTACTTTATTCGACTACATCTCACTTTGGTTTTCTTCTACTTTTCTTTTTCTAAAATACAGAATCGAGATACACCACTCTTCTACAGATCAGAGGTATATATATTTTAGGGTGTCTTTATCTCTTTCAAAAATATCTATATCTGGAATAAAAATATATTATAAAATTTAAACATTCAAAAACGTATGAAATATTTAATTTGCTACATACTATATCAACGCATACCTCTGATGGTCAGATGCTTCCCATTTACTTTATTCGACTACATCTCACTTTGGTTTTCTTCTACTTTTCTTTTTCTAAAATACAGAATCGAGATACACCAGTCTTCTACAGATCAGAGGTATATATATTTTAGGGTGTCTGTATCTCTTTCAAAAATATCTATATCTGGAATAAAAATATATTATAAATTTTAAACATTCAAAAACGTATGAAATATTTAATTTGCTACATACTATATCAACGCATACCTCTGATGGTCAGATGCTTCCCATTTACTTTATTCGACTGCATCTCACTTTGGTTTTCTTCTACTTTTCTTTTTCTAAAATTCAGAATCGAAATACACCAGTCTTCTACAGATCAGAGGTATATATATTTTAAGGTGTCTTTATGTCTTTCAAAAATATCTATACCTGGAATAAAAATATATCATAAATTAGAAACATTCAAAAACTTATGAAATATTTAATTTGCTACATACTATATCAACGCATACCTCTGATGGTCAGATGCTTCCCATTTAATTTATTCGACTACATCTCACTTTGGTTTTCTTCTACTTTTCTTTTTCTAAAATTCAGAATCGAGATACACCAGTCTTCTACAAATCAGAGGTATATATATTTTAGGGTGTCTTTATGTCTTTCAAAAATATCTATACCTGGAATAAAAATATATTATAAATTTTAAACATTCAAAAACTTATGAAATATTTAATTTGCTACATACTATATCAACGCATACCTCTGATGGTCAGATGCTTCCCATTTAGTTTATTCGACTACATCCCACTTTGGTTTTCTTCTACTTTTCTTTTTCTAAAATTCACAATAGAGATATCCAGTCTTCTACGGATCAGAGGTATATATATTTTAGGGTGTCTTTGTGTCTTTCAAAAATATCTATACCTGGAATAAAAATATATTATAAATTTTAAACATTCAAAAACGTATGAAATATTTAATTTGCTACATACTATATCAACGCATACCTCTGATGGTCAGATGCTTCCCATTTACTTTATTCGACTACATCTCACTTTGGTTTTCTTCTAACTTTTCTTTTTCTAAAATACAGAATCGAGATACACCAGTCTTCTACGGATCAGAGGTATATATATTTTAGGGTGTCTTTATGTCTGTCAAAAATATCTATACCTGGAATAAAAATATATTATAAATTTTAAACATTCAAAAACTTATGAAATATTTAATTTGCTACATACTATATCAACGCATACCTCTGATGGTCAAATGCTTCCCATTTACTTTATTCGACTACATCTCACTTTGGTTTTCTTCTAACTTTTCTTTTTCTAAAATACAGAATCGAGATACACCAGTCTTCTACGGATCAGAGGTATATGTATTTTAGGGTGTCTTTATGTCTTTCAAAAATATCTATACCTGGAATAAAAATATATTATAAATTTAAAACATTCAAAAACGTATGAAATATTTAATTTGCTACATACTATATCAACGCATACCTCTGATGGTCAGATGCTTCCCATTTACTTTATTCGACTACATCTCACTTTGGTTTTCTTCTACTTTTCTTTTTCTAAAATACAGAATCGAGATACACCAGTCTTCTACAGATCAGAGGTATATATATTTTAGTGTGTCTTTATCTCTTTCAAAAATATCTATATCTGGCATAAAAATGTATTATAAATTTTAAACATTCAAAAACGTATGAAATATTTAATTTGCTACATACTATATCAACGCATACCTCTGATGGTCAGATGCTTCCCATTTACTTTATTCGACTGCATCTCACTTTGGTTTTCTTCTACTTTTCTTTTTCTAAAATTCAGAATCGAGATACACCAGTCTTCTACAGATCAGAGGTATATATATTTTAGGGTGTCTTTATGTCTTTCAAAAATATCTATACCTGGAATAAAAATATATTATAAATTTTAAACATTCAAAAACTTATGAAATATTTAATTTGCTACATACTATATCAACGCATACCTCTGATGGTCAGATGCTTCCCATTTAGTTTATTCGACTACATCTCACTTTGGTTTTCTTCTACTTTTCTTTTTCTAAAATTCACAATCGAGATATCCAGTCTTCTACGGATCAGAGGTATATATATTTTAGGGTGTCTTTATGTCTGTCAAAAATATCTATACCTGGAATAAAAATATATTATAAATTTTAAACATTCAAAAACTTATGAAATATTTAATTTGCTACATACTATATCAACGCATACCTCTGATGGTCAAATGCTTCCCATTTACTTTATTCGACTACATCTCACTTTGGTTTTCTTCTAACTTTTCTTTTTCTAAAATACAGAATCGAGATACACCAGTCTTCTACGGATCAGAGGTATATATATTTTAGGGTGTCTTTATGTCTTTCAAAAATATCTATACCTGGAATAAAAATATATTATAAATTTTAAACATTCAAAAACGTATGAAATATTTAATTTGCTACATACTATATCAACGCATACCTCTGATGGTCAGATGCTTCCCATTTACTTTATTCGACTGCATCTCACTTTGGTTTTCTTCTACTTTTCTTTTTCTAAAATTCAGAATCGAGATACACCAGTCTTCTACAGATCAGAGGTATATATATTTTAGGGTGTCTTTATCTCTTTCAAAAATATCTATATCTGGAATAAAAATATATTATAAATTTTAAACATTCAAAAACGTATGAAATATTTAATTCGCTACATACTATATCAACGCATACCTCTGATGGTCCGATGCTTCCCATTTACTTTATTCGACTACATCTCACTTTGGTTTTCTTCTACTTTTCTTTTTCTAAAATACAGAATCGAGATACACCACTCTTCTACAGATCAGAGGTATATATATTTTAGGGTGTCTTTATCTCTTTCAAAAATATCTATATCTGGAATAAAAATATATTATAAATTTTAAACATTCAAAAACGTATGAAATATTTAATTTGCTACATACTATATCAACGCATACCTCTGATGGTCAGATGCTTCCCATTTACTTTATTCGACTACATCTCACTTTGGTTTTCTTCTACTTTTCTTTTTCTAAAATACAGAATCGAGATACACCAGTCTTCTACAGATCAGAGGTATATATATTTTAGGGTGTCTTTATCTCTTTCAAAAATATCTATATCTGGAATAAAAATATATTATAAATTTTAAACATTCAAAAACGTATGAAATATTTAATTTGCTACATACTATATCAACGCATACCTCTGATGGTCAGATGCTTCCCATTTACTTTATTCGACTGCATCTCACTTTGGTTTTCTTCTACTTTTCTTTTTCTAAAATTCAGAATCGAAATACACCAGTCTTCTACAGATCAGAGGTATATATATTTTAAGGTGTCTTTATGTCTTTCAAAAATATCTATACCTGGAATAAAAATATATCATAAATTAGAAACATTCAAAAACTTATGAAATATTTAATTTGCTACATACTATATCAACGCATACCTCTGATGGTCAGATGCTTCCCATTTAATTTATTCGACTACATCTCACTTTGGTTTTCTTCTACTTTTCTTTTTCTAAAATTCAGAATCGAGATACACCAGTCTTCTACAAATCAGAGGTATATATTTTTTAGGGTGTCTTTATGTCTTTCAAAAATATCTATACCTGGAATAAAAATATATTATAAATTTTAAACATTCAAAAACTTATGAAATATTTAATTTGCTACATACTATATCAACGCATACCTCTGATGGTCAGATGCTTCCCATTTAGTTTATTCGACTACATCCCACTTTGGTTTTCTTCTACTTTTCTTTTTCTAAAATTCACAATAGAGATATCCAGTCTTCTACGGATCAGAGGTATATATATTTTAGGGTGTCTTTGTGTCTTTCAAAAATATCTATACCTGGAATAAAAATATATTATAAATTTTAAACATTCAAAAACGTATGAAATATTTAATTTGCTACATACTATATCAACGCATACCTCTGATGGTCAGATGCTTCCCATTTACTTTATTCGACTACATCTCACTTTGGTTTTCTTCTAACTTTTCTTTTTCTAAAATACAGAATCGAGATACACCAGTCTTCTACGGATCAGAGGTATATATATTTTAGGGTGTCTTTATGTCTGTCAAAAATATCTATACCTGGAATAAAAATATATTATAAATTTTAAACATTCAAAAACTTATGAAATATTTAATTTGTTACATACTATATCAACGCATACCTCTGATGGTCAAATGCTTCCCATTTACTTTATTCGACTACATCTCACTTTGGTTTTCTTCTAACTTTTCTTTTTCTAAAATACAGAATCGAGATACACCAGTCTTCTACGGATCAGAGGTATATATATTTTAGGGTGTCTTTATGTCTTTCAAAAATATCTATACCTGGAATAAAAATATATTATAAATTTAAAACATTCAAAAACGTATGAAATATTTAATTTGCTACATACTATATCAACGCATACCTCTGATGGTCAGATGCTTCCCATTTACTTTATTCGACTACATCTCACTTTGGTTTTCTTCTACTTTTCTTTTTCTAAAATACAGAATCGAGATACACCAGTCTTCTACAGATCAGAGGTATATATATTTTAGTGTGTCTTTATCTCTTTCAAAAATATCTATATCTGGAATAAAAATATATTATAAATTTTAAACATTCAAAACCGTATGAGATATTTAATTTGCTACATACTATATCAACGCATACCTCTGATGGTCAGATGCTTCCCATTTACTTTATTCGACTGCATCTCACTTTGGTTTTCTTCTACTTTTCTTTTTCTAAAATTCAGAATCGAGATACACCAGTCTTCTACAGATCAGAGGTATATATATTTTAGGGTGTCTTTATGTCTTTCAAAAATATCTATATCTGGAATAAAAATATATTATAAATTTTAAACATTCAAAAACGTATGAAATATTTAATTTGCTACATACTATATCAACGCATACCTCTGATGGTCAGATGCTTCCCATTTAATTTATTCGACTACATCTCACTTTGGTTTTCTTCTACTTTTCTTTTTCTAAAATTCAGAATCGAGATACACCAGTCTTCTACAGATCAGAGGTATATATATTTTAGGGTGTCTTTATGTCTTTCAAAAATATCTATACCTGGAATAAAAATATATTATAAATTTTAAACATTCAAAAACTTATGAAATATTTAATTTGCTACATACTATATCAACGCATACCTCTGATGGTCAGATGCTTCCCATTTGGTTTATTCGACTACATCTCACTTTGGTTTTCTTCTACTTTTCTTTTTCTAAAATACAGAATCGAGATACACCAGTCTTCTACAGATCAGAGGTATATATATTTTAGTGTGTCTTTATCTCTTTCAAAAATATCTATATCTGGCATAAAAATATATTATAAATTTTAAACATTCAAAAACGTATGAAATATTTAATTTGCTACATACTATATCAACGCATACCTCTGATGTTCAGATGCTATCCATTTTCTTAATTAGACTACATCTCACTTTGGTTTTCTTCTACTTTTCTTTTTCTAAAATTCAGAATCGAGATACATCAGTCTTCTACAGATCAGAGGTATATATATTTTAGGGTGTCTTTATCTCTTTCAAAAATATCTATATCTGGAATAAAAATATATTATAAATTTTAAACATTCAAAAACGTATGAAATATTTAATTTGCTACATACTATATCAACGCATACCTCTGATGGTCAGATGCTTCCCATTTACTTTATTCGACTGCATCTCACTTTGGTTTTCTTCTACTTTTCTTTTTCTAAAATACAGAATCGAGATACACCAGTCTTCTACAGATCAGAGGTATATATATTTTAGTGTGTCTTTATCTCTTTCAAAAATATCTATATCTGGCATAAAAATGTATTATAAATTTTAAACATTCAAAAACGTATGAAATATTTAATTTGCTACATACTATATCAACACATACCTCTGATGGTCAGATGCTTCCCATTTACTTTATTCGACTGCATCTCACTTTGGTTTTCTTCTACTTTTCTTTTTCTAAAATTCAGAATCGAGATACACCAGTCTTCTACAGATCAGAGGTATATATATTTTAGGGTGTCTTTATGTCTTTCAAAAATATCTATACCTGGAATAAAAATATATTATAAATTTTAAACATTCAAAAACTTATGAAATATTTAATTTGCTACATACTATATCAACGCATACCTCTGATGGTCAGATGCTTCCCATTTAGTTTATTCGACTACATCTCACTTTGGTTTTCTTCTACTTTTCTTTTTCTAAAATTCACAATCGAGATATCCAGTCTTCTACGGATCAGAGGTATATATATTTTAGGGTGTATTTATGTCTGTCAAAAATATCTATACCTGGAATAAAAATATATTATAAATTTTAAACATTCAAAAACTTATGAAATATTTAATTTGCTACATACTATATCAACGCATACCTCTGATGGTCAAATGCTTCCCATTTACTTTATTCGACTACATCTCACTTTGGTTTTCTTCTAACTTTTCTTTTTCTAAAATACAGAATCGAGATACACCAGTCTTCTACGGATCAGAGGTATATATATTTTAGGGTGTCTTTATGTCTTTCAAAAATATCTATACCTGGAATAAAAATATATTATAAATTTTAAACATTCAAAAACGTATGAAATATTTAATTTGCTACATACTATATCAACGCATACCTCTGATGGTCAGATGCTTCCCATTTACTTTATTCGACTGCATCTCACTTTGGTTTTCTTCTACTTTTCTTTTTCTAAAATTCAGAATCGAGATACACCAGTCTTCTACAGATCAGAGGTATATATATTTTAGGGTGTCTTTATCTCTTTCAAAAATATCTATATCTGGAATAAAAATATATTATAAATTTTAAACATTCAAAAACGTATGAAATATTTAATTCGCTACATACTATATCAACGCATACCTCTGATGGTCCGATGCTTCCCATTTACTTTATTCGACTACATCTCACTTTGGTTTTCTTCTACTTTTCTTTTTCTAAAATACAGAATCGAGATACACCACTCTTCTACAGATCAGAGGTATATATATTTTAGGGTGTCTTTATCTCTTTCAAAAATATCTATATCTGGAATAAAAATATATTATAAATTTTAAACATTCAAAAACGTATGAAATATTTAATTTGCTACATACTATATCAACGCATACCTCTGATGGTCAGATGCTTCCCATTTACTTTATTCGACTACATCTCACTTTGGTTTTCTTCTACTTTTCTTTTTCTAAAATACAGAATCGAGATACACCAGTCTTCTACAGATCAGAGGTATATATATTTTAGGGTGTCTTTATCTCTTTCAAAAATATCTATATCTGGAATAAAAATATATTATAAATTTTAAACATTCAAAAACGTATGAAATATTTAATTTGCTACATACTATATCAACGCATACCTCTGATGGTCAGATGCTTCCCATTTACTTTATTCGACTGCATCTCACTTTGGTTTTCTTCTACTTTTCTTTTTCTAAAATTCAGAATCGAAATACACCAGTCTTCTACAGATCAGAGGTATATATATTTTAAGGTGTCTTTATGTCTTTCAAAAATATCTATACCTGGAATAAAAATATATCATAAATTAGAAACATTCAAAAACTTATGAAATATTTAATTTGCTACATACTATATCAAGGCATACCTCTGATGGTCAGATGCTTCCCATTTAATTTATTCGACTACATCTCACTTTGGTTTTCTTCTACTTTTCTTTTTCTAAAATACAGAATCGAGATACACCACTCTTCTACAGATCAGAGGTATATATATTTTAGGGTGTCTTTATCTCTTTCAAAAATATCTATATCTGGAATAAAAATATATTATAAATTTTAAACATTCAAAAACGTATGAAATATTTAATTTGCTACATACTATATCAACGCATACCTCTGATGGTCAGATGCTTCCCATTTACTTTATTCGACTACATCTCACTTTGGTTTTCTTCTACTTTTCTTTTTCTAAAATACAGAATCGAGATACACCAGTCTTCTACAGATCAGAGGTATATATATTTTAGGGTGTCTTTATCTCTTTCAAAAATATCTATATCTGGAATAAAAATATATTATAAATTTTAAACATTCAAAAACGTATGAAATATTTAATTTGCTACATACTATATCAACGCATACCTCTGATGGTCAGATGCTTCCCATTTACTTTATTCGACTGCATCTCACTTTGGTTTTCTTCTACTTTTCTTTTTCTAAAATTCAGAATCGAAATACACCAGTCTTCTACAGATCAGAGGTATATATATTTTAAGGTGTCTTTATGTCTTTCAAAAATATCTATACCTGGAATAAAAATATATCATAAATTAGAAACATTCAAAAACTTATGAAATATTTAATTTGCTACATACTATATCAACGCATACCTCTGATGGTCAGATGCTTCCCATTTAATTTATTCGACTACATCTCACTTTGGTTTTCTTCTACTTTTCTTTTTCTAAAATTCAGAATCGAGATACACCAGTCTTCTACAAATCAGAGGTATATATATTTTAGGGTGTCTTTATGTCTTTCAAAAATATCTATACCTGGAATAAAAATATATTATAAATTTTAAACATTCAAAAACTTATGAAATATTTAATTTGCTACATACTATATCAACGCATACCTCTGATGGTCAGATGCTTCCCATTTAGTTTATTCGACTACATCCCACTTTGGTTTTCTTCTACTTTTCTTTTTCTAAAATTCACAATAGAGATATCCAGTCTTCTACGGATCAGAGGTATATATATTTTAGGGTGTCTTTGTGTCTTTCAAAAATATCTATACCTGGAATAAAAATATATTATAAATTTTAAACATTCAAAAACGTATGAAATATTTAATTTGCTACATACTATATCAACGCATACCTCTGATGGTCAGATGCTTCCCATTTACTTTATTCGACTACATCTCACTTTGGTTTTCTTCTAACTTTTCTTTTTCTAAAATACAGAATCGAGATACACCAGTCTTCTACGGATCAGAGGTATATATATTTTAGGGTGTCTTTATGTCTGTCAAAAATATCTATACCTGGAATAAAAATATATTATAAATTTTAAACATTCAAAAACTTATGAAATATTTAATTTGCTACATACTATATCAACGCATACCTCTGATGGTCAAATGCTTCCCATTTACTTTATTCGACTACATCTCACTTTGGTTTTCTTCTAACTTTTCTTTTTCTAAAATACAGAATCGAGATACACCAGTCTTCTACGGATCAGAGGTATATATATTTTAGGGTGTCTTTATGTCTTTCAAAAATATCTATACCTGGAATAAAAATATATTATAAATTTAAAACATTCAAAAACGTATGAAATATTTAATTTGCTACATACTATATCAACGCATACCTCTGATGGTCAGATGCTTCCCATTTACTTTATTCGACTGCATCTCACTTTGGTTTTCTTCTACTTTTCTTTTTCTAAAATACAGAATCGAGATACACCAGTCTTCTACAGATCAGAGGTATATATATTTTAGTGTGTCTTTATCTCTTTCAAAAATATCTATATCTGGCATAAAAATGTATTATAAATTTTAAACATTCAAAAACGTATGAAATATTTAATTTGCTACATACTATATCAACGCATACCTCTGATGGTCAGATGCTTCCCATTTACTTTATTCGACTGCATCTCACTTTGGTTTTCTTCTACTTTTCTTTTTCTAAAATTCAGAATCGAGATACACCAGTCTTCTACAGATCAGAGGTATATATATTTTAGGGTGTCTTTATGTCTTTCAAAAATATCTATACCTGGAATAAAAATATATTATAAATTTTAAACATTCAAAAACTTATGAAATATTTAATTTGCTACATACTATATCAACGCATACCTCTGATGGTCAGATGCTTCCCATTTAGTTTATTCGACTACATCTCACTTTGGTTTTCTTCTACTTTTCTTTTTCTAAAATTCACAATCGAGATATCCAGTCTTCTACGGATCAGAGGTATATATATTTTAGGGTGTCTTTATGTCTGTCAAAAATATCTATACCTGGAATAAAAATATATTATAAATTTTAAACATTCAAAAACTTATGAAATATTTAATTTGCTACATACTATATCAACGCATACCTCTGATGGTCAAATGCTTCCCATTTACTTTATTCGACTACATCTCACTTTGGTTTTCTTCTAACTTTTCTTTTTCTAAAATACAGAATCGAGATACACCAGTCTTCTACGGATCAGAGGTATATATATTTTAGGGTGTCTTTATGTCTTTCAAAAATATCTATACCTGGAATAAAAATATATTATAAATTTTAAACATTCAAAAACGTATGAAATATTTAATTTGCTACATACTATATCAACGCATACCTCTGATGGTCAGATGCTTCCCATTTACTTTATTCGACTGCATCTCACTTTGGTTTTCTTCTACTTTTCTTTTTCTAAAATTCAGAATCGAGATACACCAGTCTTCTACAGATCAGAGGTATATATATTTTAGGGTGTCTTTATGTCTTTCAAAAATATCTATACCTGGAATAAAAATATATTATAAATTTTAAACATTCAAAAACTTATGAAATATTTAATTTGCTACATACTATATCAACGCATACCTCTGATGGTCAGATGCTTCCCATTTAGTTTATTCGACTACATCTCACTTTGGTTTTCTTCTACTTTTCTTTTTCTAAAATTCACAATCGAGATATCCAGTCTTCTACGGATCAGAGGTATATATATTTTAGGGTGTCTTTATGTCTGTCAAAAATATCTATACCTGGAATAAAAATATATTATAAATTTTAAACATTCAAAAACTTATGAAATATTTAATTTGCTACATACTATATCAACGCATACCTCTGATGGTCAAATGCTTCCCATTTACTTTATTCGACTACATCTCACTTTGGTTTTCTTCTAACTTTTCTTTTTCTAAAATACAGAATCGAGATACACCAGTCTTCTACGGATCAGAGGTATATATATTTTAGGGTGTCTTTATGTCTTTCAAAAATATCTATACCTGGAATAAAAATATATTATAAATTTTAAACATTCAAAAACGTATGAAATATTTAATTTGCTACATACTATATCAACGCATACCTCTGATGGTCAGATGCTTCCCATTTACTTTATTCGACTGCATCTCACTTTGGTTTTCTTCTACTTTTCTTTTTCTAAAATTCAGAATCGAGATACACCAGTCTTCTACAGATCAGAGGTATATATATTTTAGGGTGTCTTTATCTCTTTCAAAAATATCTATATCTGGAATAAAAATATATTATAAATTTTAAACATTCAAAAACGTATGAAATATTTAATTCGCTACATACTATATCAACGCATACCTCTGATGGTCCGATGCTTCCCATTTACTTTATTCGACTACATCTCACTTTGGTTTTCTTCTACTTTTCTTTTTCTAAAATACAGAATCGAGATACACCACTCTTCTACAGATCAGAGGTATATATATTTTAGGGTGTCTTTATCTCTTTCAAAAATATCTATATCTGGAATAAAAATATATTATAAATTTTAAACATTCAAAAACGTATGAAATATTTAATTTGCTACATACTATATCAACGCATACCTCTGATGGTCAGATGCTTCCCATTTACTTTATTCGACTACATCTCACTTTGGTTTTCTTCTACTTTTCTTTTTCTAAAATACAGAATCGAGATACACCAGTCTTCTACAGATCAGAGGTATATATATTTTAGGGTGTCTTTATCTCTTTCAAAAATATCTATATCTGGAATAAAAATATATTATAAATTTTAAACATTCAAAAACGTATGAAATATTTAATTTGCTACATACTATATCAACGCATACCTCTGATGGTCAGATGCTTCCCATTTACTTTATTCGACTGCATCTCACTTTGGTTTTCTTCTACTTTTCTTTTTCTAAAATTCAGAATCGAAATACACCAGTCTTCTACAGATCAGAGGTATATATATTTTAAGGTGTCTTTATGTCTTTCAAAAATATCTATACCTGGAATAAAAATATATCATAAATTAGAAACATTCAAAAACTTATGAAATATTTAATTTGCTACATACTATATCAACGCATACCTCTGATGGTCAGATGCTTCCCATTTAATTTATTCGACTACATCTCACTTTGGTTTTCTTCTACTTTTCTTTTTCTAAAATTCAGAATCGAGATACACCAGTCTTCTACAAATCAGAGGTATATATATTTTAGGGTGTCTTTATGTCTTTCAAAAATATCTATACCTGGAATAAAAATATATTATAAATTTTAAACATTCAAAAACTTATGAAATATTTAATTTGCTACATACTATATCAACGCATACCTCTGATGGTCAGATGCTTCCCATTTAGTTTATTCGACTACATCCCACTTTGGTTTTCTTCTACTTTTCTTTTTCTAAAATTCACAATAGAGATATCCAGTCTTCTACGGATCAGAGGTATATATATTTTAGGGTGTCTTTGTGTCTTTCAAAAATATCTATACCTGGAATAAAAATATATTATAAATTTTAAACATTCAAAAACTTATGAAATATTTAATTTGCTACATACTATATCAACGCATACCTCTGATGGTCAGATGCTTCCCATTTACTTTATTCGACTACATCTCACTTTGGTTTTCTTCTAACTTTTCTTTTTCTAAAATACAGAATCGAGATACACCAGTCTTCTACGGATCAGAGGTATATATATTTTAGGGTGTCTTTATGTCTGTCAAAAATATCTATACCTGGAATAAAAATATATTATAAATTTTAAACATTCAAAAACTTATGAAATATTTAATTTGCTACATACTATATCAACGCATACCTCTGATGGTCAAATGCTTCCCATTTACTTTATTCGACTACATCTCACTTTGGTTTTCTTCTAACTTTTCTTTTTCTAAAATACAGAATCGAGATACACCAGTCTTCTACGGATCAGAGGTATATATATTTTAGGGTGTCTTTATGTCTTTCAAAAATATCTATACCTGGAATAAAAATATATTATAAATTTAAAACATTCAAAAACGTATGAAATATTTAATTTGCTACATACTATATCAACGCATACCTCTGATGGTCAGATGCTTCCCATTTACTTTATTCGACTACATCTCACTTTGGTTTTCTTCTACTTTTCTTTTTCTAAAATACAGAATCGAGATACACCAGTCTTCTACAGATCAGAGGTATATATATTTTAGTGTGTCTTTATCTCTTTCAAAAATATCTATATCTGGAATAAAAATATATTATAAATTTTAAACATTCAAAACCGTATGAGATATTTAATTTGCTACATACTATATCAACGCATACCTCTGATGGTCAGATGCTTCCCATTTACTTTATTCGACTGCATCTCACTTTGGTTTTCTTCTACTTTTCTTTTTCTAAAATTCAGAATCGAGATACACCAGTCTTCTACAGATCAGAGGTATATATATTTTAGGGTGTCTTTATGTCTTTCAAAAATATCTATATCTGGAATAAAAATATATTATAAATTTTAAACATTCAAAAACGTATGAAATATTTAATTTGCTACATACTATATCAACGCATACCTCTGATGGTCAGATGCTTCCCATTTAATTTATTCGACTACATCTCACTTTGGTTTTCTTCTACTTTTCTTTTTCTAAAATTCAGAATCGAGATACACCAGTCTTCTACAGTTCAGAGGTATATATATTTTAGGGTGTCTTTATGTCTTTCAAAAATATCTATACCTGGAATAAAAATATATTATAAATTTTAAACATTCAAAAACTTATGAAATATTTAATTTGCTACATACTATATCAACGCATACCTCTGATGGTCAGATGCTTCCCATTTAGTTTATTCGACTACATCTCACTTTGGTTTTCTTCTACTTTTCTTTTTCTAAAATACAGAATCGAGATACACCAGTCTTCTACAGATCAGAGGTATATATATTTTAGTGTGTCTTTATCTCTTTCAAAAATATCTATATCTGGCATAAAAATATATTATAAATTTTAAACATTCAAAAACGTATGAAATATTTAATTTGCTACATACTATATCAACGCATACCTCTGATGTTCAGATGCTTTCCATTTTCTTAATTAGACTACATCTCACTTTGGTTTTCTTCTACTTTTCTTTTTCTAAAATTCAGAATCGAGATACATCAGTCTTCTACAGATCAGAGGTATATATATTTTAGGGTGTCTTTATCTCTTTCAAAAATATCTATATCTGGAATAAAAATATATTATAAATTTTAAACATTCAAAAACGTATGAAATATTTAATTTGCTACATACTATATCAACGCATACCTCTGATGGTCAGATGCTTCCCATTTACTTTATTCGACTGCATCTCACTTTGGTTTTCTTCTACTTTTCTTTTTCTAAAATTCAGAATCGAGATACACCAGTCTTCTACAGATCAGAGGTATATATATTTTAGGGTGTCTTTATGTCTTTCAAAAATATCTATACCTGGAATAAAAATATATTATAAATTTTAAACATTCAAAAACTTATGAAATATTTAATTTGCTACATACTATATCAACGCATACCTCTGATGGTCAGATGCTTCCCATTTAGTTTATTCGACTACATCTCACTTTGGTTTTCTTCTACTTTTCTTTTTCTAAAATTCACAATCGAGATATCCAGTCTTCTACGGATCAGAGGTATATATATTTTAGGGTGTCTTTATGTCTGTCAAAAATATCTATACCTGGAATAAAAATATATTATAAATTTTAAACATTCAAAAACTTATGAAATATTTAATTTGCTACATACTATATCAACGCATACCTCTGATGGTCAAATGCTTCCCATTTACTTTATTCGACTACATCTCACTTTGGTTTTCTTCTAACTTTTCTTTTTCTAAAATACAGAATCGAGATACACCAGTCTTCTACGGATCAGAGGTATATATATTTTAGGGTGTCTTTATGTCTTTCAAAAATATCTATACCTGGAATAAAAATATATTATAAATTTTAAACATTCAAAAACGTATGAAATATTTAATTTGCTACATACTATATCAACGCATACCTCTGATGGTCAGATGCTTCCCATTTACTTTATTCGACTGCATCTCACTTTGGTTTTCTTCTACTTTTCTTTTTCTAAAATTCAGAATCGAGATACACCAGTCTTCTACAGATCAGAGGTATATATATTTTAGGGTGTCTTTATCTCTTTCAAAAATATCTATACCTGGAATAAAAATATATTATAAATTTTAAACATTCAAAAACGTATGAAATATTTAATTCGCTACATACTATATCAACGCATACCTCTGATGGTCCGATGCTTCCCATTTACTTTATTCGACTACATCTCACTTTGGTTTTCTTCTACTTTTCTTTTTCTAAAATACAGAATCGAGATACACCACTCTTCTACAGATCAGAGGTATATATATTTTAGGGTGTCTTTATCTCTTTCAAAAATATCTATATCTGGAATAAAAATATATTATAAATTTTAAACATTCAAAAACGTATGAAATATTTAATTTGCTACATACTATATCAACGCATACCTCTGATGGTCAGATGCTTCCCATTTACTTTATTCGACTACATCTCACTTTGGTTTTCTTCTACTTTTCTTTTTCTAAAATACAGAATCGAGATACACCAGTCTTCTACAGATCAGAGGTATATATATTTTAGGGTGTCTTTATCTCTTTCAAAAATATCTATATCTGGAATAAAAATATATTATAAATTTTAAACATTCAAAAACGTATGAAATATTTAATTTGCTACATACTATATCAACGCATACCTCTGATGGTCAGATGCTTCCCATTTACTTTATTCGACTGCATCTCACTTTGGTTTTCTTCTACTTTTCTTTTTCTAAAATTCAGAATCGAAATACACCAGTCTTCTACAGATCAGAGGTATATATATTTTAAGGTGTCTTTATGTCTTTCAAAAATATCTATACCTGGAATAAAAATATATCATAAATTAGAAACATTCAAAAACTTATGAAATATTTAATTTGCTACATACTATATCAACGCATACCTCTGATGGTCAGATGCTTCCCATTTAATTTATTCGACTACATCTCACTTTGGTTTTCTTCTACTTTTCTTTTTCTAAAATTCAGAATCGAGATACACCAGTCTTCTACAAATCAGAGGTATATATATTTTAGGGTGTCTTTATGTCTTTCAAAAATATCTATACCTGGAATAAAAATATATTATAAATTTTAAACATTCAAAAACTTATGAAATATTTAATTTGCTACATACTATATCAACGCATACCTCTGATGGTCAGATGCTTCCCATTTAGTTTATTCGACTACATCCCACTTTGGTTTTCTTCTACTTTTCTTTTTCTAAAATTCACAATAGAGATATCCAGTCTTCTACGGATCAGAGGTATATATATTTTAGGGTGTCTTTGTGTCTTTCAAAAATATCTATACCTGGAATAAAAATATATTATAAATTTTAAACATTCAAAAACGTATGAAATATTTAATTTGCTACATACTATATCAACGCATACCTCTGATGGTCAGATGCTTCCCATTTAATTTATTCGACTACATCTCACTTTGGTTTTCTTCTACTTTTCTTTTTCTAAAATTCAGAATCGAGATACACCAGTCTTCTACAGATCAGAGGTATATATATTTTAGGGTGTCTTTATGTCTTTCAAAAATATCTATACCTGGAATAAAAATATATTATAAATTTTAAACATTCAAAAACTTATGAAATATTTAATTTGCTACATACTATATCAACGCATACCTCTGATGGTCAGATGCTTCCCATTTAGTTTATTCGACTACATCTCACTTTGGTTTTCTTCTACTTTTCTTTTTCTAAAATACAGAATCGAGATACACCAGTCTTCTACAGATCAGAGGTATATATATTTTAGTGTGTCTTTATCTCTTTCAAAAATATCTATATCTGGCATAAAAATATATTATAAATTTTAAACATTCAAAAACGTATGAAATATTTAATTTGCTACATACTATATCAACGCATACCTCTGATGTTCAGATGCTTTCCATTTTCTTAATTAGACTACATCTCACTTTGGTTTTCTTCTACTTTTCTTTTTCTAAAATTCAGAATCGAGATACATCAGTCTTCTACAGATCAGAGGTATATATATTTTAGGGTGTCTTTATCTCTTTCAAAAATATCTATATCTGGAATAAAAATATATTATAAATTTTAAACATTCAAAAACGTATGAAATATTTAATTTGCTACATACTATATCAACGCATACCTCTGATGGTCAGATGCTTCCCATTTACTTTATTCGACTGCATCTCACTTTGGTTTTCTTCTACTTTTCTTTTTCTAAAATACAGAATCGAGATACACCAGTCTTCTACAGATCAGAGGTATATATATTTTAGTGTGTCTTTATCTCTTTCAAAAATATCTATATCTGGCATAAAAATGTATTATAAATTTTAAACATTCAAAAACGTATGAAATATTTAATTTGCTACATACTATATCAACGCATACCTCTGATGGTCAGATGCTTCCCATTTACTTTATTCGACTGCATCTCACTTTGGTTTTCTTCTACTTTTCTTTTTCTAAAATTCAGAATCGAGATACACCAGTCTTCTACAGATCAGAGGTATATATATTTTAGGGTGTCTTTATGTCTTTCAAAAATATCTATACCTGGAATAAAAATATATTATAAATTTTAAACATTCAAAAACTTATGAAATATTTAATTTGCTACATACTATATCAACGCATACCTCTGATGGTCAGATGCTTCCCATTTAGTTTATTCGACTACATCTCACTTTGGTTTTCTTCTACTTTTCTTTTTCTAAAATTCACAATCGAGATATCCAGTCTTCTACGGATCAGAGGTATATATATTTTAGGGTGTCTTTATGTCTGTCAAAAATATCTATACCTGGAATAAAAATATATTATAAATTTTAAACATTCAAAAACTTATGAAATATTTAATTTGCTACATACTATATCAACGCATACCTCTGATGGTCAAATGCTTCCCATTTACTTTATTCGACTACATCTCACTTTGGTTTTCTTCTAACTTTTCTTTTTCTAAAATACAGAATCGAGATACACCAGTCTTCTACGGATCAGAGGTATATATATTTTAGGGTGTCTTTATGTCTTTCAAAAATATCTATACCTGGAATAAAAATATATTATAAATTTTAAACATTCAAAAACGTATGAAATATTTAATTTGCTACATACTATATCAACGCATACCTCTGATGGTCAGATGCTTCCCATTTACTTTATTCGACTGCATCTCACTTTGGTTTTCTTCTACTTTTCTTTTTCTAAAATTCAGAATCGAGATACACCAGTCTTCTACAGATCAGAGGTATATATATTTTAGGGTGTCTTTATCTCTTTCAAAAATATCTATATCTGGAATAAAAATATATTATAAATTTTAAACATTCAAAAACGTATGAAATATTTAATTCGCTACATACTATATCAACGCATACCTCTGATGGTCCGATGCTTCCCATTTACTTTATTCGACTACATCTCACTTTGGTTTTCTTCTACTTTTCTTTTTCTAAAATACAGAATCGAGATACACCACTCTTCTACAGATCAGAGGTATATATATTTTAGGGTGTCTTTATCTCTTTCAAAAATATCTATATCTGGAATAAAAATATATTATAAATTTTAAACATTCAAAAACGTATGAAATATTTAATTTGCTACATACTATATCAACGCATACCTCTGATGGTCAGATGCTTCCCATTTACTTTATTCGACTACATCTCACTTTGGTTTTCTTCTACTTTTCTTTTTCTAAAATACAGAATCGAGATACACCAGTCTTCTACAGATCAGAGGTATATATATTTTAGGGTGTCTTTATCTCTTTCAAAAATATCTATATCTGGAATAAAAATATATTATAAATTTTAAACATTCAAAAACGTATGAAATATTTAATTTGCTACATACTATATCAACGCATACCTCTGATGGTCAGATGCTTCCCATTTACTTTATTCGACTGCATCTCACTTTGGTTTTCTTCTACTTTTCTTTTTCTAAAATTCAGAATCGAAATACACCAGTCTTCTACAGATCAGAGGTATATATATTTTAAGGTGTCTTTATGTCTTTCAAAAATATCTATACCTGGAATAAAAATATATCATAAATTAGAAACATTCAAAAACTTATGAAATATTTAATTTGCTACATACTATATCAACGCATACCTCTGATGGTCAGATGCTTCCCATTTAATTTATTCGACTACATCTCACTTTGGTTTTCTTCTACTTTTCTTTTTCTAAAATTCAGAATCGAGATACACCAGTCTTCTACAAATCAGAGGTATATATATTTTAGGGTGTCTTTATGTCTTTCAAAAATATCTATACCTGGAATAAAAATATATTATAAATTTTAAACATTCAAAAACTTATGAAATATTTAATTTGCTACATACTATATCAACGCATACCTCTGATGGTCAGATGCTTCCCATTTAGTTTATTCGACTACATCCCACTTTGGTTTTCTTCTACTTTTCTTTTTCTAAAATTCACAATAGAGATATCCAGTCTTCTACGGATCAGAGGTATATATATTTTAGGGTGTCTTTGTGTCTTTCAAAAATATCTATACCTGGAATAAAAATATATTATAAATTTTAAACATTCAAAAACGTATGAAATATTTAATTTGCTACATACTATATCAACGCATACCTCTGATGGTCAGATGCTTCCCATTTACTTTATTCGACTACATCTCACTTTGGTTTTCTTCTAACTTTTCTTTTTCTAAAATACAGAATCGAGATACACCAGTCTTCTACGGATCAGAGGTATATATATTTTAGGGTGTCTTTATGTCTGTCAAAAATATCTATACCTGGAATAAAAATATATTATAAATTTTAAACATTCAAAAACTTATGAAATATTTAATTTGCTACATACTATATCAACGCATACCTCTGATGGTCAAATGCTTCCCATTTACTTTATTCGACTACATCTCACTTTGGTTTTCTTCTAACTTTTCTTTTTCTAAAATACAGAATCGAGATACACCAGTCTTCTACGGATCAGAGGTATATATATTTTAGGGTGTCTTTATGTCTTTCAAAAATATCTATACCTGGAATAAAAATATATTATAAATTTAAAACATTCAAAAACGTATGAAATATTTAATTTGCTACATACTATATCAACGCATACCTCTGATGGTCAGATGCTTCCCATTTACTTTATTCGACTACATCTCACTTTGGTTTTCTTCTACTTTTCTTTTTCTAAAATACAGAATCGAGATACACCAGTCTTCTACAGATCAGAGGTATATATATTTTAGTGTGTCTTTATCTCTTTCAAAAATATCTATATCTGGAATAAAAATATATTATAAATTTTAAACATTCAAAACCGTATGAGATATTTAATTTGCTACATACTATATCAACGCATACCTCTGATGGTCAGATGCTTCCCATTTACTTTATTCGACTGCATCTCACTTTGGTTTTCTTCTACTTTTCTTTTTCTAAAATTCAGAATCGAGATACACCAGTCTTCTACAGATCAGAGGTATATATATTTTAGGGTGTCTTTATGTCTTTCAAAAATATCTATATCTGGAATAAAAATATATTATAAATTTTAAACATTCAAAAACGTATGAAATATTTAATTTGCTACATACTATATCAACGCATACCTCTGATGGTCAGATGCTTCCCATTTAATTTATTCGACTACATCTCACTTTGGTTTTCTTCTACTTTTCTTTTTCTAAAATTCAGAATCGAGATACACCAGTCTTCTACAGATCAGAGGTATATATATTTTAGGGTGTCTTTATGTCTTTCAAAAATATCTATACCTGGAATAAAAATATATTATAAATTTTAAACATTCAAAAACTTATGAAATATTTAATTTGCTACATACTATATCAACGCATACCTCTGATGGTCAGATGCTTCCCATTTAGTTTATTCGACTACATCTCACTTTGGTTTTCTTCTACTTTTCTTTTTCTAAAATACAGAATCGAGATACACCAGTCTTCTACAGATCAGAGGTGTATATATTTTAGTGTGTCTTTATCTCTTTCAAAAATATCTATATCTGGCATAAAAATATA
This sequence comes from Maratus michaelseni, assembly GCA_963931845.1. Classification (NCBI taxonomy): domain Eukaryota; kingdom Metazoa; phylum Arthropoda; class Arachnida; order Araneae; family Salticidae; genus Maratus; species Maratus michaelseni. Next base: position 391,185,533 of record OZ007589.1, read on the forward strand.
TTATAAATTTTAAACATTCAAAAACGTATGAAATATTTAATTTGCTACATACTATATCAACGCATACCTCTGATGTTCAGATGCTTTCCATTTTCTTAATTAGACTACATCTCACTTTGGTTTTCTTCTACTTTTCTTTTTCTAAAATTCAGAATCGAGATACATCAGTCTTCTACAGATCAGAGGTATATATATTTTAGGGTGTCTTTATCTCTTTCAAAAATATCTATATCTGGAATAAAAATATATTATAAATTTTAAACATTCAAAAACGTATGAAATATTTAATTTGCTACATACTATATCAACGCATACCTCTGATGGTCAGATGCTTCCCATTTACTTTATTCGACTGCATCTCACTTTGGTTTTCTTCTACTTTTCTTTTTCTAAAATACAGAATCGAGATACACCAGTCTTCTACAGATCAGAGGTATATATATTTTAGTGTGTCTTTATCTCTTTCAAAAATATCTATATCTGGCATAAAAATGTATTATAAATTTTAAACATTCAAAAACGTATGAAATATTTAATTTGCTACATACTATATCAACGCATACCTCTGATGGTCAGATGCTTCCCATTTACTTTATTCGACTGCATCTCACTTTGGTTTTCTTCTACTTTTCTTTTTCTAAAATTCAGAATCGAGATACACCAGTCTTCTACAGATCAGAGGTATATATATTTTAGGGTGTCTTTATGTCTTTCAAAAATATCTATACCTGGAATAAAAATATATTATAAATTTTAAACATTCAAAAACTTATGAAATATTTAATTTGCTACATACTATATCAACGCATACCTCTGATGGTCAGATGCTTCCCATTTAGTTTATTCGACTACATCTCACTTTGGTTTTCTTCTACTTTTCTTTTTCTAAAATTCACAATCGAGATATCCAGTCTTCTACGGATCAGAGGTATATATATTTTAGGGTGTCTTTATGTCTGTCAAAAATATCTATACCTGGAATAAAAATATATTATAAATTTTAAACATTCAAAAACTTATGAAATATTTAATTTGCTACATACTATATCAACGCATACCTCTGATGGTCAAATGCTTCCCATTTACTTTATTCGACTACATCTCACTTTGGTTTTCTTCTAACTTTTCTTTTTCTAAAATACAGAATCGAGATACACCAGTCTTCTACGGATCAGAGGTATATATATTTTAGGGTGTCTTTATGTCTTTCAAAAATATCTATACCTGGAATAAAAATATATTATAAATTTTAAACATTCAAAAACGTATGAAATATTTAATTTGCTACATACTATATCAACGCATACCTCTGATGGTCAGATGCTTCCCATTTACTTTATTCGACTGCATCTCACTTTGGTTTTCTTCTACTTTTCTTTTTCTAAAATTCAGAATCGAGATACACCAGTCTTCTACAGATCAGAGGTATATATATTTTAGGGTGTCTTTATCTCTTTCAAAAATATCTATATCTGGAATAAAAATATATTATAAATTTTAAACATTCAAAAACGTATGAAATATTTAATTCGCTACATACTATATCAACGCATACCTCTGATGGTCCGATGCTTCCCATTTACTTTATTCGACTACATCTCACTTTGGTTTTCTTCTACTTTTCTTTTTCTAAAATACAGAATCGAGATACACCACTCTTCTACAGATCAGAGGTATATATATTTTAGGGTGTCTTTATCTCTTTCAAAAATATCTATATCTGGAATAAAAATATATTATAAATTTTAAACATTCAAAAACGTATGAAATATTTAATTTGCTACATACTATATCAACGCATACCTCTGATGGTCAGATGCTTCCCATTTACTTTATTCGACTACATCTCACTTTGGTTTTCTTCTACTTTTCTTTTTCTAAAATACAGAATCGAGATACACCAGTCTTCTACAGATCAGAGGTATATATATTTTAGGGTGTCTTTATCTCTTTCAAAAATATCTATATCTGGAATAAAAATATATTATAAATTTTAAACATTCAAAAACGTATGAAATATTTAATTTGCTACATACTATATCAACGCATACCTCTTATGGTCAGATGCTTCCCATTTACTTCATTCGACTACATCTCACTTTGGTTTTCTTCTAACTTTTCTTTTTCTAAAATACAGAATCGAGATACACCAGTCTTCTACAGATCAGAGGTATATATATTTTAGGGTGTCTTTATGTCTGTCAAAAATATCTATACCTGGAATAAAAATATATTATAAATTTTAAACATTCAAAAACGTATGAAATATTTAATTTGCTACATACTATATCAACGCATACCTCTGATGGTCAAATGCTTCCCATTTACTTCATTCGACTACATCTCACTTTGGTTTTCTTCTAACTTTTCTTTTTCTAAAATTCAGAATCGAAATACACCAGTCTTCTACAGATCAGAGGTATATATATTTTAGGGTGTCTTTATGTCTTTCAAAAATATCTATACCTGGAATAAAAATATATTATAAATTTTAAACATTCAAAAACGTATGAAATATTTAATTTGCTACATACTATATCAACGCATACCTCTTATGGTCAGATGCTTCCCATTTACTTCATTCGACTACATCTCACTTTGGTTTTCTTCTAACTTTTCTTTTTCTTAAAAACAGAATCGAGATACACCAGTCTTCTACGGATCAGAGGTATATATATTTTAGGGTGTCTTTATGTCTGTCAAAAATATCTATACCTGGAATAAAAATATATTATAAATTTTAAACATTCAAAAACTTATGAAATATTTAATTTGCTACATACTATATCAACGCATACCTCTGATGGTCAAATGCTTCCCATTTACTTTATTCGACTACAGATCACTTTGGTTTTCTTCTAACTTTTCTTTTTCTAAAATACAGAATCGAGATACACCAGTCTTCTACGGATCAGAGGTATATATATTTTAGGGTGTCTTTATGTCTTTCAAAAATATCTATATCTGGAATAAAAATATATTATAAATTTTAAACATTCAAAAACGTATGAAATATTTAATTTGCTACATACTATATCAACGCATACCTCTGATGGTCAGATGCTTCCCATTTACTTTATTCGACTGCATCTCACTTTGGTTTTCTTCTACTTTTCTTTTTCTAAAATTCAGAATCGAGATACACCAGTCTTCTACAGATCAGAGGTATATATATTTTAGGGTGTCTTTATGTCTTTCAAAAATACCTATACCTGGAATAAAAATATATTATAAATTTTAAACATTCAAAAACTTATGAAATATTTAATTTACTACATACTATATCAACGCATACCTCTGATGTTCAGATGCTTTCCATTTTCTTAATTAGACTACATCTCACTTTGGTTTTCTTCCACTTTTCTTTTTCTAAAATTCAGAATCGAGATACACCAGTCTTCTACATATCAGAGGTATGTATATTTTAGGGTGTCTTTATCTCTTTCAAAAATATCTATATCTGGAATAAAAATATATTATAAATTTTAAACATTCAAAAACGTATGAAATATTTAATTCGCTACATACTATATCAACGCATACCTCTGATGGTCAGATGCTTCCCATTTACTTTATTCGACTACATCTCACTTTGGTTTTCTTCTAACATTTCTTTTTCTAAAATACAGAATCGAGATATACCAGTCTTCTACGGATCAGAGGTATATATATTTTAGGGTGTCTTTATGTCTTTCAAAAATACCTATACCTGGAATAAAAATATATTATAAATTTTAAACATTCAAAAAAGTATGAAATATTTAATTTGCTACATACTATATCAACGCATACCTCTGATGGTCAGATGCTTCACATTTACTTTATTCGACTACATCTCACTTTGGTTTTCTTCTACTTTTCTTTTTCTAAAATACAGAATCGAGATACACCACTCTTCTACAGATCAGAGGTATATATATTTTAGGGTGTCTTTATCTCTTTCAAAAATATCTATATCTGGAATAAAAATATATTATAAATTTTAAACATTCAAAAACGTATGAAATATTTAATTTGCTACATACTATATCAACGCATACCTCTGATGGTCAGATGCTTCCCATTTACTTTATTCGACTGCATCTCACTTTGGTTTTCTTCTACTTTTCTTTTTCTAAAATTCAGAATCGAGATACACCAGTCTTCTACAGATCAGAGGTATATATATTTTAGGGTGTCTTTATGTCTTTCAAAAATACCTATACCTGGAATAAAAATATATTATAAATTTTAAACATTCAAAAACTTATGAAATATTTAATTTACTACATACTATATCAACGCATACCTCTGATGTTCAGATGCTTTCCATTTTCTTAATTAGACTACATCTCACTTTGGTTTTCTTCCACTTTTCTTTTTCTAAAATTCAGAATCGAGATACACCAGTCTTCTACATATCAGAGGTATGTATATTTTAGGGTGTCTTTATCTCTTTCAAAAATATCTATATCTGGAATAAAAATATATTATAAATTTTAAACATTCAAAAACGTATGAAATATTTAATTCGCTACATACTATATCAACGCATACCTCTGATGGTCAGATGCTTCCCATTTACTTTATTCGACTACATCTCACTTTGGTTTTCTTCTAACATTTCTTTTTCTAAAATACAGAATCGAGATATACCAGTCTTCTACGGATCAGAGGTATATATATTTTAGGGTGTCTTTATGTCTTTCAAAAATACCTATACCTGGAATAAAAATATATTATAAATTTTAAACATTCAAAAACGTATGAAATATTTAATTTGCTACATACTATATCAACGCATACCTCTGATGGTCAGATGCTTCACATTTACTTTATTCGACTACATCTCACTTTGGTTTTCTTCTACTTTTCTTTTTCTAAAATACAGAATCGAGATACACCACTCTTCTACAGATCAGAGGTATATATATTTTAGGGTGTCTTTATCTCTTTCAAAAATATCTATATCTGGAATAAAAATATATTATAAATTTTAAACATTCAAAAACGTATGAAATATTTAATTTGCTACATACTATATCAACGCATACCTCTGATGGTCAGATGCTTCCCATTTACTTTATTCGACTGCATCTCACTTTGGTTTTCTTCTACTTTTCTTTTTCTAAAATTCAGAATCGAGATACACCAGTCTTCTACAGATCAGAGGTATATATATTTTAGGGTGTCTTTATGTCTTTCAAAAATATCTATATCTGGAATAAAAATATATTATAAATTTTAAACATTCAAAAACGTATGAAATATTTAATTTGCTACATACTATATCAACGCATACCTCTGATGGTCAGATGCTTCCCATTTACTTTATTCGACTACATCTCACTTTGGTTTTCTTCTACTTTTCTTTTTCTAAAATACAGAATCGAGATACACCAGTCTTCTACAGATCAGAGGTATATATATTTTAGGGTGTCTTTATCTCTTTCAAAAATATCTATATCTGGAATAAAAATATATTATAAATTTTAAACATTCAAAAACGTATGAAATATTTAATTTGCTACATACTATATCAACGCATACCTCTGATGGTCAGATGCTTCCCATTTACTTTATTCGACTGCATCTCACTTTGGTTTTCTTCTACTTTTCTTTTTCTAAAATTCAGAATCGAGATACACCAGTCTTCTACAGATCAGAGGTATATATATTTTAGGGTGTCTTTATGTCTTCCAAAAATATCTATATCTGGAATAAAAATATATTATAAATTTTAAACATTCAAAAACGTATGAAATATTTAATTTGCTACATACTATATCAACGCATACTTCTGATGGTCAGATGCTTCCCATTTACTTCATTCGACTACATCTCACTTTGGTTTTCTTCTAACTTTTCTTTTTCTAAAATACAGAATCGAGATACACCAGTCTTCTACGGATCAGAGGTATATATATTTTAGGGTGTCTTTATGTCTTTCAAAAATATCTATATCTGGAATAAAAATATATTATAAATTTTAAACATTCAAAAACGTATGAAATATTTAATTTGCTACATACTATATCAACGCATACCTCTGATGGTCAGATGCTTCCCATTTACTTTATTCGACTGCATCTCACTTTGGTTTTCTTCTACTTTTCTTTTTCTAAAATTCAGAATCGAGATACACCAGTCTTCTACAGATCAGAGGTATATATATTTTAGGGTGTCTTTATGTCTTTCAAAAATACCTATACCTGGAATAAAAATATATTATAAATTTTAAACATTCAAAAACTTATGAAATATTTAATTTGCTACATACTATATCAACGCATACCTCTGATGTTCAGATGCTTTCCATTTTTTTAATTAGACTACATCTCATTTTGGTTTTCTTCCACTTTTCTTTTTCTAAAATTCAGAATCGAGATACACCAGTCTTCTACATATCAGAGGTATGTATATTTTAGGGTGTCTTTATCTCTTTCAAAAATATCTATATCTGGAATAAAAATATATTATAAATTTTAAACATTCAAAAACGTATGAAATATTTAATTCGCTACATACTATATCAACGCATACCTCTGATGGTCAGATGCTTCCCATTTACTTTATTCGACTACATCTCACTTTGGTTTTCTTCTAACTTTTCTTTTTCTAAAATACAGAATCGAGATATACCAGTCTTCTACGGATCAGAGGTATATATATTTTAGGGTGTCTTTATGTCTTTCAAAAATACCTATACCTGGAATAAAAATATATTATAAATTTTAAACATTCAAAAACGTATGAAATATTTAATTTGCTACATACTATATCAACGCATACCTCTGATGGTCAGATGCTTCCCATTTACTTTATTCGACTGCATCTCACTTTGGTTTTCTTCTACTTTTCTTTTTCTAAAATTCAGAATCGAGATACACCAGTCTTCTACAGATCAGAGGTATATATATTTTAGGGTGTCTTTATGTCTTTCAAAAATATCTATATCTGGAATAAAAATATATTATAAATTTTAAACATTCAAAAACGTATGAAATATTTAATTTGCTACATACTATATCAACGCATACCTCTGATGGTCAGATGCTTCCCATTTACTTTATTCGACTACATCTCACTTTGGTTTTCTTCTACTTTTCTTTTTCTAAAATACAGAATCGAGATGCACCACTCTTCTACAGATCAGAGGTGTATATATTTTAGGGTGTCTTTATCTCTTTCAAAAATATCTATATCTGGAATAAAAATATATTATAAATTTTAAACATTCAAAAACGTATGAAATATTTAATTTGCTACATACTATATCAACGCATACCTCTGATGGTCAGATGCTTCCCATTTACTTTATTCGACTGCATCTCACTTTGGTTTTCTTCTACTTTTCTTTTTCTAAAATTCAGAATCGAGATACACCAGTCTTCTACAGATCAGAGGTATATATATTTTAGGGTGTCTTTATGTCTTTCAAAAATATCTATATCTGGAATAAAAATATATTATAAATTTTAAACATTCAAAAACGTATGAAATATTTAATTTGCTACATACTATATCAACGCATACCTCTGATGGTCAGATGGTTCCCATTTACTTTATTCGACTACATCTCACTTTGGTTTTCTTCTACTTTTCTTTTTCTAAAATACAGAATCGAGATACACCAGTCTTCTACAGATCAGAGGTATATATATTTTAGGGTGTCTTTATCTCTTTCAAAAATATCTATATCTGGAATAAAAATATATTATAAATTTTAAACATTCAAAAACGTATGAAATATTTAATTTGCTACATACTATATCAACGCATACCTCTGATGGTGAGATGCTTCCCATTTACTTTATTCGACTACATCTCACTTTGGTTTTCTTCTACTTTTCTTTTTCTAAAATTCAGAATCGAGATACACCAGTCTTCTACAGATCAGAGGTATATATATTTTAGGGTGTCTTTATGTCTTCCAAAAATATCTATATCTGGAATAAAAATATATTATAAATTTTAAACATTCAAAAACGTATGAAATATTTAATTTGCTACATACTATATCAACGCATACTTCTGATGGTCAGATGCTTCCCATTTACTTCATTCGACTACATCTCACTTTGGTTTTCTTCTAACTTTTCTTTTTCTAAAATACAGAATCGAGATACACCAGTCTTCTACGGATCAGAGGTATATATATTTTAGGGTGTCTTTATGTCTTTCAAAAATATCTATATCTGGAATAAAAATATATTATAAATTTTAAACATTCAAAAACGTATGAAATATTTAATTTGCTACATACTATATCAACGCATACCTCTGATGGTCAGATGCTTCCCATTTACTTTATTCGACTGCATCTCACTTTGGTTTTCTTCTACTTTTCTTTTTCTAAAATTCAGAATCGAGATACACCAGTCTTCTACAGATCAGAGGTATATATATTTTAGGGTGTCTTTATGTCTTTCAAAAATACCTATACCTGGAATAAAAATATATTATAAATTTTAAACATTCAAAAACTTATGAAATATTTAATTTGCTACATACTATATCAACGCATACCTCTGATGTTCAGATGCTTTCCATTTTTTTAATTAGACTACATCTCATTTTGGTTTTCTTCCACTTTTCTTTTTCTAAAATTCAGAATCGAGATACACCAGTCTTCTACATATCAGAGGTATGTATATTTTAGGGTGTCTTTATCTCTTTCAAAAATATCTATATCTGGAATAAAAATATATTATAAATTTTAAACATTCAAAAACGTATGAAATATTTAATTCGCTACATACTATATCAACGCATACCTCTGATGGTCAGATGCTTCCCATTTACTTTATTCGACTACATCTGACTTTGGTTTTCTTCTAACTTTTCTTTTTCTAAAATACAGAATCGAGATATACCAGTCTTCTACGGATCAGAGGTATATATATTTTAGGGTGTCTTTATGTCTTTCAAAAATACCTATACCTGGAATAAAAATATATTATAAATTTTAAACATTCAAAAACGTATGAAATATTTAATTTGCTACATACTATATCAACGCATACCTCTGATGGTCAGATGCTTCCCATTTACTTTATTCGACTACATCTCACTTTGGTTTTCTTCTACTTTTCTTTTTCTAAAATACAGAATCGAGATACACCACTCTTCTACAGATCAGAAGTATATATATTTTAGGGTGTCTTTATCTCTTTCAAAAATATCTATATCTGGAATAAAAATATATTATAAATTTTAAACATTCAAAAATGTATGAAATATTTAATTTGCTACATACTATATCAACGCATACCTCTGATGGTCAGATGCTTCCCATTTACTTTATTCGACTGCATCTCACTTTGGTTTTCTTCTACTTTTCTTTTTCTAAAATTCAGAATCGAGATACACCAGTCTTCTACAGATCAGAGGTATATATATTTTAGGGTGTCTTTATGTCTTTCAAAAATATCTATATCTGGAATAAAAATATATTATAAATTTTAAACATTCAAAAACGTATGAAATATTTAATTTGCTACATACTATATCAACGCATACCTCTGATGGTCAGATGCTTCCCATTTACTTTATTCGACTACATCTCACTTTGGTTTTCTTCTACTTTTCTTTTTCTAAAATACAGAATCGAGATACACCAGTCTTCTACAGATCAGAGGTATATATTTTTTAGGGTGTCTTTATCTCTTTCAAAAATATCTATATCTGGAATAAAAATATATTATAAATTTTAAACATTCAAAAACGTATGAAATATTTAATTTGCTACATACTATATCAACGCATACCTCTGATGGTCAGATGCTTCCCATTTACTTTAGTCGACTGCATCTCACTTTGGTTTTCTTCTACTTTTCTTTTTCTAAAATTCAGAATCGAGATACACCAGTCTTCTACAGATCAGAGGTATATATATTTTAGGGTGTCTTTATGTCTTCCAAAAATATCTATATCTGGAATAAAAATATATTATAAATTTTAAACATTCAAAAACGTATGAAATATTTAATTTGCTACATACTATATCAACGCAAACCTCTGATGGTCAGATGCTTCCCATTTACTTCATTCGACTACATCTCACTTTGGTTTTCTTCTAACTTTTCTTTTTCTAAAATACAGAATCGAGATACACCAGTCTTCTACGGATCAGAGGTATATATATTTTAGGGTGTCTTTATGTCTTTCAAAAATATCTATATCTGGAATAAAAATATATTATAAATTTTAAACATTCAAAAACTTATGAAATATTTAATTTGCTACATACTATATCAACGCATACCTCTGATGGTCAGATGCTTCCCATTTAGTTTATTCGACTACATCTCACTTTGGTTTTCTTCTACTTTTCTTTTTCTAAAATTCACAATCGAGATATCCAGTCTTCTACGGATCAGAGGTATATATATTTTAGGGTGTCTTTATGTCTTTCAAAAATATCTATACCTGGAATAAAAATATATTATAAATTTTAAACATTCAAAAACGTATGAAATATTTAATTTGCTACATACTATATCAACGCATACCTCTGATGGTCAGATGCTTCCCATTTACTTTATTCGACTACATCTCACTTTGGTTTTCTTCTAACTTTTCTTTTTCTAAAATACAGAATCGAGATACACCAGTCTTCTACGGATCAGAGGTATATATATTTTAGGGTGTCTTTATGTCTGTCAAAAATATCTATACCTGGAATAAAAATATATTATAAATTTTAAACATTCAAAAACTTATGAAATATTTAATTTGCTACATACTATATCAACGCATACCTCTGATGTTCAGATGCTTTCCATTTTTTTAATTAGACTACATCTCATTTTGGTTTTCTTCCACTTTTCTTTTTCTAAAATTCAGAATCGAGATACACCAGTCTTCTACATATCAGAGGTATGTATATTTTAGGGTGTCTTTATCTCTTTCAAAAATATCTATATCTGGAATAAAAATATATTATAAATTTTAAACATTCAAAAACGTATGAAATATTTAATTTGCTACATACTATATCAACGCATACCTCTGATGGTCAGATGCTTCCCATTTACTTTATTCGACTGCATCTCACTTTGGTTTTCTTCTACTTTTCTTTTTCTAAAATTCAGAATCGAGATACACCAGTCTTCTACAGATCAGAGGTATATATATTTTAGGGTGTCTTTATGTCTTTCAAAAATATCTATATCTGGAATAAAAATATATTATAAATTTTAAACATTCAAAAACGTATGAAATATTTAATTTGCTACATACTATATCAACGCATACCTCTGATGGTCAGATGGTTCCCATTTACTTTATTCGACTACATCTCACTTTGGTTTTCTTCTACTTTTCTTTTTCTAAAATACAGAATCGAGATACACCAGTCTTCTACAGATCAGAGGTATATATATTTTAGGGTGTCTTTATCTCTTTCAAAAATATCTATATCTGGAATAAAAATATATTATAAATTTTAAACATTCAAAAACGTATGAAATATTTAATTTGCTACATACTATATCAACGCATACCTCTGATGGTCAGATGCTTCCCATTTACTTTATTCGACTACATCTCACTTTGGTTTTCTTCTACTTTTCTTTTTCTAAAATTCAGAATCGAGATACACCAGTCTTCTACAGATCAGAGGTATATATATTTTAGGGTGTCTTTATGTCTTCCAAAAATATCTATATCTGGAATAAAAATATATTATAAATTTTAAACATTCAAAAACGTATGAAATATTTAATTTGCTACATACTATATCAACGCATACTTCTGATGGTCAGATGCTTCCCATTTACTTCATTCGACTACATCTCACTTTGGTTTTCTTCTAACTTTTCTTTTTCTAAAATACAGAATCGAGATACACCAGTCTTCTACGGATCAGAGGTATATATATTTTAGGGTGTCTTTATGTCTTTCAAAAATATCTATATCTGGAATAAAAATATATTATAAATTTTAAACATTCAAAAACGTATGAAATATTTAATTTGCTACATACTATATCAACGCATACCTCTGATGGTCAGATGCTTCCCATTTACTTTATTCGACTGCATCTCACTTTGGTTTTCTTCTACTTTTCTTTTTCTAAAATTCAGAATCGAGATACACCAGTCTTCTACAGATCAGAGGTATATATATTTTAGGGTGTCTTTATGTCTTTCAAAAATACCTATACCTGGAATAAAAATATATTATAAATTTTAAACATTCAAAAACTTATGAAATATTTAATTTGCTACATACTATATCAACGCATACCTCTGATGTTCAGATGCTTTCCATTTTTTTAATTAGACTACATCTCATTTTGGTTTTCTTCCACTTTTCTTTTTCTAAAATTCAGAATCGAGATACACCAGTCTTCTACATATCAGAGGTATGTATATTTTAGGGTGTCTTTATCTCTTTCAAAAATATCTATATCTGGAATAAAAATATATTATAAATTTTAAACATTCAAAAACGTATGAAATATTTAATTCGCTACATACTATATCAACGCATACCTCTGATGGTCAGATGCTTCCCATTTACTTTATTCGACTACATCTCACTTTGGTTTTCTTCTAACTTTTCTTTTTCTAAAATACAGAATCGAGATATACCAGTCTTCTACGGATCAGAGGTATATATATTTTAGGGTGTCTTTATGTCTTTCAAAAATACCTATACCTGGAATAAAAATATATTATAAATTTTAAACATTCAAAAACGTATGAAATATTTAATTTGCTACATACTATATCAACGCATACCTCTGATGGTCAGATGCTTCCCATTTACTTTATTCGACTACATCTCACTTTGGTTTTCTTCTACTTTTCTTTTTCTAAAATACAGAATCGAGATACACCACTCTTCTACAGATCAGAAGTATATATATTTTAGGGTGTCTTTATCTCTTTCAAAAATATCTATATCTGGAATAAAAATATATTATAAATTTTAAACATTCAAAAATGTATGAAATATTTAATTTGCTACATACTATATCAACGCATACCTCTGATGGTCAGATGCTTCCCATTTACTTTATTCGACTGCATCTCACTTTGGTTTTCTTCTACTTTTCTTTTTCTAAAATTCAGAATCGAGATACACCAGTCTTCTACAGATCAGAGGTATATATATTTTAGGGTGTCTTTATGTCTTTCAAAAATATCTATATCTGGAATAAAAATATATTATAAATTTTAAACATTCAAAAACGTATGAAATATTTAATTTGCTACATACTATATCAACGCATACCTCTGATGGTCAGATGCTTCCCATTTACTTTATTCGACTACATCTCACTTTGGTTTTCTTCTACTTTTCTTTTTCTAAAATACAGAATCGAGATACACCAGTCTTCTACAGATCAGAGGTATATATTTTTTAGGGTGTCTTTATCTCTTTCAAAAATATCTATATCTGGAATAAAAATATATTATAAATTTTAAACATTCAAAAACGTATGAAATATTTAATTTGCTACATACTATATCAACGCATACCTCTGATGGTCAGATGCTTCCCATTTACTTTAGTCGACTGCATCTCACTTTGGTTTTCTTCTACTTTTCTTTTTCTAAAATTCAGAATCGAGATACACCAGTCTTCTACAGATCAGAGGTATATATATTTTAGGGTGTCTTTATGTCTTCCAAAAATATCTATATCTGGAATAAAAATATATTATAAATTTTAAACATTCAAAAACGTATGAAATATTTAATTTGCTACATACTATATCAACGCAAACCTCTGATGGTCAGATGCTTCCCATTTACTTCATTCGACTACATCTCACTTTGGTTTTCTTCTAACTTTTCTTTTTCTAAAATACAGAATCGAGATACACCAGTCTTCTACGGATCAGAGGTATATATATTTTAGGGTGTCTTTATGTCTTTCAAAAATATCTATATCTGGAATAAAAATATATTATAAATTTTAAACATTCAAAAACGTATGAAATATTTAATTTGCTACATACTATATCAACGCATACCTCTGATGGTCAGATGCTTCCCATTTACTTTAGTCGACTGCATCTCACTTTGGTTTTCTTCTACTTTTCTTTTTCTAAAATTCAGAATCGAGATACACCAGTCTTCTACAGATCAGAGGTATATATATTTTAGGGTGTCTTTATGTCTTTCAAAAATATCTATATCTGGAATAAAAATATATTATAAATTTTAAACATTCAAAAACGTATGAAATATTTAATTTGCTACATACTATATCAACGCATACCTCTGATGGTCAGATGCTTCCCATTTACTTTATTCGACTGCATCTCACTTTGGTTTTCTTCTACTTTTCTTTTTCTAAAATACAGAATCGAGATACACCAGTCTTCTACAGATCAGAGGTATATATATTTTAGTGTGTCTTTATCTCTTTCAAAAATATCTATATCTGGCATAAAAATGTATTATAAATTTTAAACATTCAAAAACGTATGAAATATTTAATTTGCTACATACTATATCAACGCATACCTCTGATGGTCAGATGCTTCCCATTTACTTTATTCGACTGCATCTCACTTTGGTTTTCTTCTACTTTTCTTTTTCTAAAATTCAGAATCGAGATACACCAGTCTTCTACAGATCAGAGGTATATATATTTTAGGGTGTCTTTATGTCTTTCAAAAATATCTATACCTGGAATAAAAATATATTATAAATTTTAAACATTCAAAAACTTATGAAATATTTAATTTGCTACATACTATATCAACGCATACCTCTGATGGTCAGATGCTTCCCATTTAGTTTATTCGACTACATCTCACTTTGGTTTTCTTCTACTTTTCTTTTTCTAAAATTCACAATCGAGATATCCAGTCTTCTACGGATCAGAGGTATATATATTTTAGGGTGTCTTTATGTCTTTCAAAAATATCTATACCTGGAATAAAAATATATTATAAATTTTAAACATTCAAAAACGTATGAAATATTTAATTTGCTACATACTATATCAACGCATACCTCTGATGGTCAGATGCTTCCCATTTACTTTATTCGACTACATCTCACTTTGGTTTTCTTCTAACTTTTCTTTTTCTAAAATACAGAATCGAGATACACCAGTCTTCTACGGATCAGAGGTATATATATTTTAGGGTGTCTTTATGTCTGTCAAAAATATCTATACCTGGAATAAAAATATATTATAAATTTTAAACATTCAAAAACTTATGAAATATTTAATTTGCTACATACTATATCAACGCATACCTCTGATGTTCAGATGCTTTCCATTTTTTTAATTAGACTACATCTCATTTTGGTTTTCTTCCACTTTTCTTTTTCTAAAATTCAGAATCGAGATACACCAGTCTTCTACATATCAGAGGTATGTATATTTTAGGGTGTCTTTATCTCTTTCAAAAATATCTATATCTGGAATAAAAATATATTATAAATTTTAAACATTCAAAAACGTATGAAATATTTAATTCGCTACATACTATATCAACGCATACCTCTGATGGTCAGATGCTTCCCATTTACTTTATTCGACTACATCTCACTTTGGTTTTCTTCTAACTTTTCTTTTTCTAAAATACAGAATCGAGATATACCAGTCTTCTACGGATCAGAGGTATATATATTTTAGGGTGTCTTTATGTCTTTCAAAAATACCTATACCTGGAATAAAAATATATTATAAATTTTTAACATTCAAAAACGTATGAAATATTTAATTTGCTACATACTATATCAACGCATACCTCTGATGGTCAGATGCTTCCCATTTACTTTATTCGACTACATCTCACTTTGGTTTTCTTCTACTTTTCTTTTTCTAAAATACAGAATCGAGATACACCACTCTTCTACAGATCAGAAGTATATATATTTTAGGGTGTCTTTATCTCTTTCAAAAATATCTATATCTGGAATAAAAATATATTATAAATTTTAAACATTCAAAAATGTATGAAATATTTAATTTGCTACATACTATATCAACGCATACCTCTGATGGTCAGATGCTTCCCATTTACTTTATTCGACTGCATCTCACTTTGGTTTTCTTCTACTTTTCTTTTTCTAAAATTCAGAATCGAGATACACCAGTCTTCTACAGATCAGAGGTATATATATTTTAGGGTGTCTTTATGTCTTTCAAAAATATCTATATCTGGAATAAAAATATATTATAAATTTTAAACATTCAAAAACGTATGAAATATTTAATTTGCTACATACTATATCAACGCATACCTCTGATGGTCAGATGCTTCCCATTTACTTTATTCGACTACATCTCACTTTGGTTTTCTTCTACTTTTCTTTTTCTAAAATACAGAATCGAGATACACCAGTCTTCTACAGATCAGAGGTATATATTTTTTAGGGTGTCTTTATCTCTTTCAAAAATATCTATATCTGGAATAAAAATATATTATAAATTTTAAACATTCAAAAACGTATGAAATATTTAATTTGCTACATACTATATCAACGCATACCTCTGATGGTCAGATGCTTCCCATTTACTTTAGTCGACTGCATCTCACTTTGGTTTTCTTCTACTTTTCTTTTTCTAAAATTCAGAATCGAGATACACCAGTCTTCTACAGATCAGAGGTATATATATTTTAGGGTGTCTTTATGTCTTCCAAAAATATCTATATCTGGAATAAAAATATATTATAAATTTTAAACATTCAAAAACGTATGAAATATTTAATTTGCTACATACTATATCAACGCAAACCTCTGATGGTCAGATGCTTCCCATTTACTTCATTCGACTACATCTCACTTTGGTTTTCTTCTAACTTTTCTTTTTCTAAAATACAGAATCGAGATACACCAGTCTTCTACGGATCAGAGGTATATATATTTTAGGGTGTCTTTATGTCTTTCAAAAATATCTATATCTGGAATAAAAATATATTATAAATTTTAAACATTCAAAAACGTATGAAATATTTAATTTGCTACATACTATATCAACGCATACCTCTGATGGTCAGATGCTTCCCATTTACTTTATTCGACTGCATCTCACTTTGGTTTTCTTCTACTTTTCTTTTTCTAAAATTCAGAATCGAGATACACCAGTCTTCTACAGATCAGAGGTATATATATTTTAGGGTGTCTTTATGTCTTTCAAAAATATCTATATCTGGAATAAAAATATATTATAAATTTTAAACATTCAAAAACGTATGAAATATTTAATTTGCTACATACTATATCAACGCATACCTCTGATGGTCAGATGCTTCCCATTTACTTTATTCGACTGCATCTCACTTTGGTTTTCTTCTACTTTTCTTTTTCTAAAATACAGAATCGAGATACACCAGTCTTCTACAGATCAGAGGTATATATATTTTAGTGTGTCTTTATCTCTTTCAAAAATATCTATATCTGGCATAAAAATGTATTATAAATTTTAAACATTCAAAAACGTATGAAATATTTAATTTGCTACATACTATATCAACGCATACCTCTGATGGTCAGATGCTTCCCATTTACTTTATTCGACTGCATCTCACTTTGGTTTTCTTCTACTTTTCTTTTTCTAAAATTCAGAATCGAGATACACCAGTCTTCTACAGATCAGAGGTATATATATTTTAGGGTGTCTTTATGTCTTTCAAAAATATCTATACCTGGAATAAAAATATATTATAAATTTTAAACATTCAAAAACTTATGAAATATTTAATTTGCTACATACTATATCAACGCATACCTCTGATGGTCAGATGCTTCCCATTTAGTTTATTCGACTACATCTCACTTTGGTTTTCTTCTACTTTTCTTTTTCTAAAATTCACAATCGAGATATCCAGTCTTCTACGGATCAGAGGTATATATATTTTAGGGTGTCTTTATGTCTTTCAAAAATATCTATACCTGGAATAAAAATATATTATAAATTTTAAACATTCAAAAACGTATGAAATATTTAATTTGCTACATACTATATCAACGCATACCTCTGATGGTCAGATGCTTCCCATTTACTTTATTCGACTACATCTCACTTTGGTTTTCTTCTAACTTTTCTTTTTCTAAAATACAGAATCGAGATACACCAGTCTTCTACGGATCAGAGGTATATATATTTTAGGGTGTCTTTATGTCTGTCAAAAATATCTATACCTGGAATAAAAATATATTATAAATTTTAAACATTCAAAAACTTATGAAATATTTAATTTGCTACATACTATATCAACGCATACCTCTGATGGTCAAATGCTTCCCATTTACTTTATTCGACTACATCTCACTTTGGTTTTCTTCTAACTTTTCTTTTTCTAAAATACAGAATCGAGATACACCAGTCTTCTACGGATCAGAGGTATATATATTTTAGGGTGTCTTTATGTCTTTCAAAAATATCTATACCTGGAATAAAAATATATTATAAATTTTAAACATTCAAAAACGTATGAAATATTTAATTTGCTACATACTATATCAACGCATACCTCTGATGGTCAGATGCTTCCCATTTACTTTATTCGACTGCATCTCACTTTGGTTTTCTTCTACTTTTCTTTTTCTAAAATTCAGAATCGAGATACACCAGTCTTCTACAGATCAGAGGTATATATATTTTAGGGTGTCTTTATCTCTTTCAAAAATATCTATATCTGGAATAAAAATATATTATAAATTTTAAACATTCAAAAACGTATGAAATATTTAATTCGCTACATACTATATCAACGCATACCTCTGATGGTCCGATGCTTCCCATTTACTTTATTCGACTACATCTCACTTTGGTTTTCTTCTACTTTTCTTTTTCTAAAATACAGAATCGAGATACACCACTCTTCTACAGATCAGAGGTATATATATTTTAGGGTGTCTTTATCTCTTTCAAAAATATCTATATCTGGAATAAAAATATATTATAAATTTTAAACATTCAAAAACGTATGAAATATTTAATTTGCTACATACTATATCAACGCATACCTCTGATGGTCAGATGCTTCCCATTTACTTTATTCGACTACATCTCACTTTGGTTTTCTTCTACTTTTCTTTTTCTAAAATACAGAATCGAGATACACCAGTCTTCTACAGATCAGAGGTATATATATTTTAGGGTGTCTTTATCTCTTTCAAAAATATCTATATCTGGAATAAAAATATATTATAAATTTTAAACATTCAAAAACGTATGAAATATTTAATTTGCTACATACTATATCAACGCATACCTCTTATGGTCAGATGCTTCCCATTTACTTCATTCGACTACATCTCACTTTGGTTTTCTTCTAACTTTTCTTTTTCTAAAATACAGAATCGAGATACACCAGTCTTCTACAGATCAGAGGTATATATATTTTAGGGTGTCTTTATGTCTGTCAAAAATATCTATACCTGGAATAAAAATATATTATAAATTTTAAACATTCAAAAACGTATGAAATATTTAATTTGCTACATACTATATCAACGCATACCTCTGATGGTCAAATGCTTCCCATTTACTTCATTCGACTACATCTCACTTTGGTTTTCTTCTAACTTTTCTTTTTCTAAAATTCAGAATCGAAATACACCAGTCTTCTACAGATCAGAGGTATATATATTTTAGGGTGTCTTTATGTCTTTCAAAAATATCTATACCTGGAATAAAAATATATTATAAATTTTAAACATTCAAAAACGTATGAAATATTTAATTTGCTACATACTATATCAACGCATACCTCTTATGGTCAGATGCTTCCCATTTACTTCATTCGACTACATCTCACTTTGGTTTTCTTCTAACTTTTCTTTTTCTTAAATACAGAATCGAGATACACCAGTCTTCTACGGATCAGAGGTATATATATTTTAGGGTGTCTTTATGTCTGTCAAAAATATCTATACCTGGAATAAAAATATATTATAAATTTTAAACATTCAAAAACTTATGAAATATTTAATTTGCTACATACTATATCAACGCATACCTCTGATGGTCAAATGCTTCCCATTTACTTTATTCGACTACAGATCACTTTGGTTTTCTTCTAACTTTTCTTTTTCTAAAATACAGAATCGAGATACACCAGTCTTCTACGGATCAGAGGTATATATATTTTAGGGTGTCTTTATGTCTTTCAAAAATATCTATATCTGGAATAAAAATATATTATAAATTTTAAACATTCAAAAACGTATGAAATATTTAATTTGCTACATACTATATCAACGCATACCTCTGATGGTCAGATGCTTCCCATTTACTTTATTCGACTGCATCTCACTTTGGTTTTCTTCTACTTTTCTTTTTCTAAAATTCAGAATCGAGATACACCAGTCTTCTACAGATCAGAGGTATATATATTTTAGGGTGTCTTTATGTCTTTCAAAAATACCTATACCTGGAATAAAAATATATTATAAATTTTAAACATTCAAAAACTTATGAAATATTTAATTTACTACATACTATATCAACGCATACCTCTGATGTTCAGATGCTTTCCATTTTCTTAATTAGACTACATCTCACTTTGGTTTTCTTCCACTTTTCTTTTTCTAAAATTCAGAATCGAGATACACCAGTCTTCTACATATCAGAGGTATGTATATTTTAGGGTGTCTTTATCTCTTTCAAAAATATCTATATCTGGAATAAAAATATATTATAAATTTTAAACATTCAAAAACGTATGAAATATTTAATTCGCTACATACTATATCAACGCATACCTCTGATGGTCAGATGCTTCCCATTTACTTTATTCGACTACATCTCACTTTGGTTTTCTTCTAACATTTCTTTTTCTAAAATACAGAATCGAGATATACCAGTCTTCTACGGATCAGAGGTATATATATTTTAGGGTGTCTTTATGTCTTTCAAAAATACCTATACCTGGAATAAAAATATATTATAAATTTTAAACATTCAAAAACGTATGAAATATTTAATTTGCTACATACTATATCAACGCATACCTCTGATGGTCAGATGCTTCACATTTACTTTATTCGACTACATCTCACTTTGGTTTTCTTCTACTTTTCTTTTTCTAAAATACAGAATCGAGATACACCACTCTTCTACAGATCAGAGGTATATATATTTTAGGGTGTCTTTATCTCTTTCAAAAATATCTATATCTGGAATAAAAATATACAGTGGAACCCCGATTTTACGTTTTTCACGGGGCCATCAGAAAAAAACGTACGAAACGGGAAAACGTAAAATCGGGGTTGAAAAGAGAAAAACACTTCAAGAAAACAAATTATACAAAAATAAACTTACTAATACCATATTAGTATTTAAAAAAGTTTGTTATTCTTTATTGCGTTTTCTTTTTAAGTGTAATTTCACATATACTCTATTTTCAATACATGCAAGTTTTTGCAATTTGTTTTTTTTTGTCCGGTTAAAATTTCTTTAAAATTTTTAAACTCGCAACGCCTCTGCCAATGAGGGCACTATGTCTTCTGGATCTTCATCAATATCATCCTGACTTCAATATTGCGAAATCAAATAGGAAATAGTCTGAGTGTCTGTGGTAGCGATAGCATCCTTATCGCAATAAATGTACTCACCAACATTGATGTCTGCAAGTATAATTTCATCCTTTTTTACGTAGTCTTCCATAGAAAGCTCTTCCGGCAGCGCTTCACTGTTAATTTCGGATTTTGAAAATTCTCCCTTCAGAAAAGCATTTGACATGCATTATTCATCTACACCATTCCATGCCAATGATATGAAATGAAATGCCTCTAGCACATTTAGCTTTGTTTTCTAAGCATCTTGAAGATCAACTGAATCAAGTGAAAAAAGGCCTTTTCTTACCAGTTTCTTTCTATAATGCATTTTGGAGGATCTGTTTATTCGCAAGTCACATGGTTGAAGTAAACTGGTACAGTTGAGTGGGGAAAATTTTATACGCGCATTCTTTAACCCTTTTTATCCTGACGGTACTTATAAGTACCACTTTAACCCCTTCGCGACGAGCGTCTTTTACAGAATTTTTAATCTGTTACCACCGGTTTTTCAAATGAGAAATTTTCATCTAAGTGAATCGCAAAAATGTTATGATTAGATAAGGAAAACTTTACAAAAAAAAAATAACTGGTGAGAATAATCGAGGATTCTGAGCATCTAAAAAAGTAGCTAGAAAATTAATTCAGGATATAAAGGGTTAAATTCAGATTAACATGAGTGCACAGGTCTACGAATAAAATTATTTTTCGCTTTTGTAAGCTCATTTTTATATTCAATTTTCTTACAAAATCTTCAAAAAGATTTAGGTTTATCCAAGCATTGTGGTTGGCATGGTTTTCTTATCTGTCGGCTAACTTTTAATGTTTGTGAAGCATCGAGGCTTCTTGGATTTACCAATCACAAAGGGTGTTAGTTTCTCAGTTTCGTAATAACAAAACTGTTAATCGCACTTTTTATAGCTTCCGACTGTGCCACGTTTCTCCTTTTACGGTGTATGTTCTATTAGGGAAGAGTTTAAAAAAACTGGTCTCATCTGCGTTAAAGATGTCTTTTTTGAGTAATTACACACAAGAGAAGGCAATTTTTTCCCATCCAATCCTCAACGACCGCAGTATTTACTCCATCTGCCTCACCACAAATAAACTTGTAAGACAAATTGTACTTCTTGAATCGGTCGATCCAACCGTTGGATCCCATGAAATTCTGCATTTCAAGTCGAGAAGAAATTTCAAGAGCCTTTTCCTACAAAATTGAGCCATTGATTGGAATCTTGGCAGAACGGGCTTTTTAAACCACTCGTACAAAATCTTTTCCAGTTACTCAATATGAGAGGTTTTCAATGTTTTTCTTTTCTTTGACAAATTTCCCAGTTTTTCAGATTTTAATTCCACAGAGACCTCTTTTGTTTTAGGATGGTTTGTAACATGGAATAAGCGATACCGAACGATTTTACGAGTTTTACCTTTAGTTCCTTTGGAAACTTTAGATTTTTCGATAATTTCTGTATTTTCGGCTACAGAGAAACATTTTCTTTTAGACATCCTACTTTTGACTGGCAATCACTAAGAGATAGCAAAAGAAAGTTACTCCACTGCGGGTTGAAATGAATGAACGACGGTAAAAGAAACCTCCCCCCCCCCATATCACGTGACGCAGGTTTGGTCAAGTGCTGATAGATGAAAAATAGTTCTTCATTACTTTGAACTGTTTTTGGTAACAATCAAACAGTTGACCAAATGGAAAGCATTTTTGTTCTTTTGAAAATTTTTCCATGAGCGAAAAAAGACAAAATTTCCTGAGGTACTTCGACTAAAATGACGTACCAAGCGGGAAACGCTAAGAGTAAATAACGTAAAATCGAGGTACTTTTGACATTATCGGAATAGGAATTTTCTGGGACCGACGAAAAATAACGTAGGAAGCGGGATATCGTACAAAACGGGTTACGTAAAATCGGGGTTCCACTGTATTATAAATTTTAAACATTCAAAAACGTATGAAATATTTAATTTGCTACATACTATATCAACGCATACCTCTGATGGTCAGATGCTTCCCATTTACTTTATTCGACTGCATCTCACTTTGGTTTTCTTCTACTTTTCTTTTTCTAAAATTCAGAATCGAGATACACCAGTCTTCTACAGATCAGAGGTATATATATTTTAGGGTGTCTTTATGTCTTTCAAAAATATCTATATCTGGAATAAAAATATATTATAAATTTTAAACATTCAAAAACGTATGAAATATTTAATTTGCTACATACTATATCAACGCATACCTCTGATGGTCAGATGCTTCCCATTTACTTTATTCGACTACATCTCACTTTGGTTTTCTTCTACTTTTCTTTTTCTAAAATACAGAATCGAGATACACCAGTCTTCTACAGATCAGAGGTATATATATTTTAGGGTGTCTTTATCTCTTTCAAAAATATCTATATCTGGAATAAAAATATATTATAAATTTTAAACATTCAAAAACGTATGAAATATTTAATTTGCTACATACTATATCAACGCATACCTCTGATGGTCAGATGCTTCCCATTTACTTTATTCGACTGCATCTCACTTTGGTTTTCTTCTACTTTTCTTTTTCTAAAATTCAGAATCGAGATACACCAGTCTTCTACAGATCAGAGGTATATATATTTTAGGGTGTCTTTATGTCTTCCAAAAATATCTATATCTGGAATAAAAATATATTATAAATTTTAAACATTCAAAAACGTATGAAATATTTAATTTGCTACATACTATATCAACGCATACTTCTGATGGTCAGATGCTTCCCATTTACTTCATTCGACTACATCTCACTTTGGTTTTCTTCTAACTTTTCTTTTTCTAAAATACAGAATCGAGATACACCAGTCTTCTACGGATCAGAGGTATATATATTTTAGGGTGTCTTTATGTCTTTCAAAAATATCTATATCTGGAATAAAAATATATTATAAATTTTAAACATTCAAAAACGTATGAAATATTTAATTTGCTACATACTATATCAACGCATACCTCTGATGGTCAGATGCTTCCCATTTACTTTATTCGACTGCATCTCACTTTGGTTTTCTTCTACTTTTCTTTTTCTAAAATTCAGAATCGAGATACACCAGTCTTCTACAGATCAGAGGTATATATATTTTAGGGTGTCTTTATGTCTTTCAAAAATACCTATACCTGGAATAAAAATATATTATAAATTTTAAACATTCAAAAACTTATGAAATATTTAATTTACTACATACTATATCAACGCATACCTCTGATGTTCAGATGCTTTCCATTTTCTTAATTAGACTACATCTCACTTTGGTTTTCTTCCACTTTTCTTTTTCTAAAATTCAGAATCGAGATACACCAGTCTTCTACATATCAGAGGTATGTATATTTTAGGGTGTCTTTATCTCTTTCAAAAATATCTATATCTGGAATAAAAATATATTATAAATTTTAAACATTCAAAAACGTATGAAATATTTAATTCGCTACATACTATATCAACGCATACCTCTGATGGTCAGATGCTTCCCATTTACTTTATTCGACTACATCTCACTTTGGTTTTCTTCTAACATTTCTTTTTCTAAAATACAGAATCGAGATATACCAGTCTTCTACGGATCAGAGGTATATATATTTTAGGGTGTCTTTATGTCTTTCAAAAATACCTATACCTGGAATAAAAATATATTATAAATTTTAAACATTCAAAAACGTATGAAATATTTAATTTGCTACATACTATATCAACGCATACCTCTGATGGTCAGATGCTTCCCATTTACTTTATTCGACTACATCTCACTTTGGTTTTCTTCTACTTTTCTTTTTCTAAAATACAGAATCGAGATACACCAGTCTTCTACAGATCAGAGGTATATATATTTTAGGGTGTCTTTATCTCTTTCAAAAATATCTATATCTGGAATAAAAATATATTATAAATTTTAAACATTCAAAAACGTATGAAATATTTAATTTGCTACATACTATATCAACGCATACCTCTGATGGTCAGATGCTTCCCATTTACTTTATTCGACTGCATCTCACTTTGGTTTTCTTCTACTTTTCTTTTTCTAAAATTCAGAATCGAGATACACCAGTCTTCTACAGATCAGAGGTATATATATTTTAGGGTGTCTTTATGTCTTCCAAAAATATCTATATCTGGAATAAAAATATATTATAAATTTTAAACATTCAAAAACGTATGAAATATTTAATTTGCTACATACTATATCAACGCATACTTCTGATGGTCAGATGCTTCCCATTTACTTCATTCGACTACATCTCACTTTGGTTTTCTTCTAACTTTTCTTTTTCTAAAATACAGAATCGAGATACACCAGTCTTCTACGGATCAGAGGTATATATATTTTAGGGTGTCTTTATGTCTTTCAAAAATATCTATATCTGGAATAAAAATATATTATAAATTTTAAACATTCAAAAACGTATGAAATATTTAATTTGCTACATACTATATCAACGCATACCTCTGATGGTCAGATGCTTCCCATTTACTTTATTCGACTGCATCTCACTTTGGTTTTCTTCTACTTTTCTTTTTCTAAAATTCAGAATCGAGATACACCAGTCTTCTACAGATCAGAGGTATATATATTTTAGGGTGTCTTTATGTCTTTCAAAAATACCTATACCTGGAATAAAAATATATTATAAATTTTAAACATTCAAAAACTTATGAAATATTTAATTTGCTACATACTATATCAACGCATACCTCTGATGTTCAGATGCTTTCCATTTTTTTAATTAGACTACATCTCATTTTGGTTTTCTTCCACTTTTCTTTTTCTAAAATTCAGAATCGAGATACACCAGTCTTCTACATATCAGAGGTATGTATATTTTAGGGTGTCTTTATCTCTTTCAAAAATATCTATATCTGGAATAAAAATATATTATAAATTTTAAACATTCAAAAACGTATGAAATATTTAATTCGCTACATACTATATCAACGCATACCTCTGATGGTCAGATGCTTCCCATTTACTTTATTCGACTACATCTCACTTTGGTTTTCTTCTAACTTTTCTTTTTCTAAAATACAGAATCGAGATATACTAGTCTTCTACGGATCAGAGGTATATATATTTTAGGGTGTCTTTATGTCTTTCAAAAATACCTATACCTGGAATAAAAATATATTATAAATTTTAAACATTCAAAAACGTATGAAATATTTAATTTGCTACATACTATATCAACGCATACCTCTGATGGTCAGATGCTTCCCATTTACTTTATTCGACTGCATCTCACTTTGGTTTTCTTCTACTTTTCTTTTTCTAAAATTCAGAATCGAGATACACCAGTCTTCTACAGATCAGAGGTATATATATTTTAGGGTGTCTTTATGTCTTTCAAAAATATCTATATCTGGAATAAAAATATATTATAAATTTTAAACATTCAAAAACGTATGAAATATTTAATTTGCTACATACTATATCAACGCATACCTCTGATGGTCAGATGCTTCCCATTTACTTTATTCGACTACATCTCACTTTGGTTTTCTTCTACTTTTCTTTTTCTAAAATACAGAATCGAGATACACCACTCTTCTACAGATCAGAGGTGTATATATTTTAGGGTGTCTTTATCTCTTTCAAAAATATCTATATCTGGAATAAAAATATATTATAAATTTTAAACATTCAAAAACGTATGAAATATTTAATTTGCTACATACTATATCAACGCATACCTCTGATGGTCAGATGCTTCCCATTTACTTTATTCGACTGCATCTCACTTTGGTTTTCTTCTACTTTTCTTTTTCTAAAATTCAGAATCGAGATACACCAGTCTTCTACAGATCAGAGGTATATATATTTTAGGGTGTCTTTATGTCTTTCAAAAATATCTATATCTGGAATAAAAATATATTATAAATTTTAAACATTCAAAAACGTATGAAATATTTAATTTGCTACATACTATATCAACGCATACCTCTGATGGTCAGATGGTTCCCATTTACTTTATTCGACTACATCTCACTTTGGTTTTCTTCTACTTTTCTTTTTCTAAAATACAGAATCGAGATACACCAGTCTTCTACAGATCAGAGGTATATATATTTTAGGGTGTCTTTATCTCTTTCAAAAATATCTATATCTGGAATAAAAATATATTATAAATTTTAAACATTCAAAAACGTATGAAATATTTAATTTGCTACATACTATATCAACGCATACCTCTGATGGTCAGATGCTTCCCATTTACTTTATTCGACTACATCTCACTTTGGTTTTCTTCTACTTTTCTTTTTCTAAAATTCAGAATCGAGATACACCAGTCTTCTACAGATCAGAGGTATATATATTTTAGGGTGTCTTTATGTCTTCCAAAAATATCTATATCTGGAATAAAAATATATTATAAATTTTAAACATTCAAAAACGTATGAAATATTTAATTTGCTACATACTATATCAACGCATACCTCTGATGGTCAGATGCTTCCCATTTACTTTATTCGACTGCATCTCACTTTGGTTTTCTTCTACTTTTCTTTTTCTAAAATTCAGAATCGAGATACACCAGTCTTCTACAGATCAGAGGTATATATATTTTAGGGTGTCTTTATGTCTTTCAAAAATACCTATACCTGGAATAAAAATATATTATAAATTTTAAACATTCAAAAACTTATGAAATATTTAATTTGCTACATACTATATCAACGCATACCTCTGATGTTCAGATGCTTTCCATTTTTTTAATTAGACTACATCTCATTTTGGTTTTCTTCCACTTTTCTTTTTCTAAAATTCAGAATCGAGATACACCAGTCTTCTACATATCAGAGGTATGTATATTTTAGGGTGTCTTTATCTCTTTCAAAAATATCTATATCTGGAATAAAAATATATTATAAATTTTAAACATTCAAAAACGTATGAAATATTTAATTCGCTACATACTATATCAACGCATACCTCTGATGGTCAGATGCTTCCCATTTACTTTATTCGACTACATCTCACTTTGGTTTTCTTCTAACTTTTCTTTTTCTAAAATACAGAATCGAGATATACCAGTCTTCTACGGATCAGAGGTATATATATTTAAGGGTGTCTTTATGTCTTTCAAAAATACCTATACCTGGAATAAAAATATATTATAAATTTTAAACATTCAAAAACGTATGAAATATTTAATTTGCTACATACTATATCAACGCATACCTCTGATGGTCAGATGCTTCCCATTTACTTTATTCGACTACATCTCACTTTGGTTTTCTTCTACTTTTCTTTTTCTAAAATACAGAATCGAGATACACCACTCTTCTACAGATCAGAAGTATATATATTTTAGGGTGTCTTTATCTCTTTCAAAAATATCTATATCTGGAATAAAAATATATTATAAATTTTAAACATTCAAAAATGTATGAAATATTTAATTTGCTACATACTATATCAACGCATACCTCTGATGGTCAGATGCTTCCCATTTACTTTATTCGACTGCATCTCACTTTGGTTTTCTTCTACTTTTCTTTTTCTAAAATTCAGAATCGAGATACACCAGTCTTCTACAGATCAGAGGTATATATATTTTAGGGTGTCTTTATGTCTTTCAAAAATATCTATATCTGGAATAAAAATATATTATAAATTTTAAACATTCAAAAACGTATGAAATATTTAATTTGCTACATACTATATCAACGCATACCTCTGATGGTCAGATGCTTCCCATTTACTTTATTCGACTACATCTCACTTTGGTTTTCTTCTACTTTTCTTTTTCTAAAATACAGAATCGAGATACACCAGTCTTCTACAGATCAGAGGTATATATATTTTAGGGTGTCTTTATCTCTTTCAAAAATATCTATATCTGGAATAAAAATATATTATAAATTTTAAACATTCAAAAACGTATGAAATATTTAATTTGCTACATACTATATCAACGCATACCTCTGATGGTCAGATGCTTCCCATTTACTTTATTCGACTGCATCTCACTTTGGTTTTCTTCTACTTTTCTTTTTCTAAAATTCAGAATCGAGATACACCAGTCTTCTACAGATCAGAGGTATATATATTTTAGGGTGTCTTTATGTCTTCCAAAAATATCTATATCTGGAATAAAAATATATTATAAATTTTAAACATTCAAAAACGTATGAAATATTTAATTTGCTACATACTATATCAACGCATACCTCTGATGGTCAGATGCTTCCCATTTACTTTATTCGACTACATCTCACTTTGGTTTTCTTCTACTTTTCTTTTTCTAAAATACAGAATCGAGATACACCAGTCTTCTACAGATCAGAGGTATATATATTTTAGGGTGTCTTTATCTCTTTCAAAAATATCTATATCTGGAATAAAAATATATTATAAATTTTAAACATTCAAAAACGTATGAAATATTTAATTTGCTACATACTATATCAACGCATACCTCTGATGGTCAGATGCTTCCCATTTACTTTATTCGACTGCATCTCACTTTGGTTTTCTTCTACTTTTCTTTTTCTAAAATTCAGAATCGAGATACACCAGTCTTCTACAGATCAGAGGTATATATATTTTAGGGTGTCTTTATGTCTTCCAAAAATATCTATATCTGGAATAAAAATATATTATAAATTTTAAACATTCAAAAACGTATGAAATATTTAATTTGCTACATACTATATCAACGCATACCTCTGATGGTCAGATGCTTCCCATTTACTTCATTCGACTACATCTCACTTTGGTTTTCTTCTAACTTTTCTTTTTCTAAAATACAGAATCGAGATACACCAGTCTTCTACGGATCAGAGGTATATATATTTTAGGGTGTCTTTATGTCTTTCAAAAATATCTATATCTGGAATAAAAATATATTATAAATTTTAAACATTCAAAAACGTATGAAATATTTAATTTGCTACATACTATATCAACGCATACCTCTGATGGTCAGATGCTTCCCATTTACTTTATTCGACTGCATCTCACTTTGGTTTTCTTCTACTTTTCTTTTTCTAAAATTCAGAATCGAGATACACCAGTCTTCTACAGATCAGAGGTATATATATTTTAGGGTGTCTTTATGTCTTTCAAAAATATCTATATCTGGAATAAAAATATATTATAAATTTTAAACATTCAAAAACGTATGAAATATTTAATTTGCTACATACTATATCAACGCATACCTCTGATGGTCAGATGCTTCCCATTTACTTTATTCGACTGCATCTCACTTTGGTTTTCTTCTACTTTTCTTTTTCTAAAATACAGAATCGAGATACACCAGTCTTCTACAGATCAGAGGTATATATATTTTAGTGTGTCTTTATCTCTTTCAAAAATATCTATATCTGGCATAAAAATGTATTATAAATTTTAAACATTCAAAAACGTATGAAATATTTAATTTGCTACATACTATATCAACGCATACCTCTGATGGTCAGATGCTTCCCATTTACTTTATTCGACTGCATCTCACTTTGGTTTTCTTCTACTTTTCTTTTTCTAAAATTCAGAATCGAGATACACCAGTCTTCTACAGATCAGAGGTATATATATTTTAGGGTGTCTTTATGTCTTTCAAAAATATCTATACCTGGAATAAAAATATATTATAAATTTTAAACATTCAAAAACTTATGAAATATTTAATTTGCTACATACTATATCAACGCATACCTCTGATGGTCAGATGCTTCCCATTTAGTTTATTCGACTACATCTCACTTTGGTTTTCTTCTACTTTTCTTTTTCTAAAATTCACAATCGAGATATCCAGTCTTCTACGGATCAGAGGTATATATATTTTAGGGTGTCTTTATGTCTTTCAAAAATATCTATACCTGGAATAAAAATATATTATAAATTTTAAACATTCAAAAACGTATGAAATATTTAATTTGCTACATACTATATCAACGCATACCTCTGATGGTCAGATGCTTCCCATTTACTTTATTCGACTACATCTCACTTTGGTTTTCTTCTAACTTTTCTTTTTCTAAAATACAGAATCGAGATACACCAGTCTTCTACGGATCAGAGGTATATATATTTTAGGGTGTCTTTATGTCTGTCAAAAATATCTATACCTGGAATAAAAATATATTATAAATTTTAAACATTCAAAAACTTATGAAATATTTAATTTGCTACATACTATATCAACGCATACCTCTGATGGTCAAATGCTTCCCATTTACTTTATTCGACTACATCTCACTTTGGTTTTCTTCTAACTTTTCTTTTTCTAAAATACAGAATCGAGATACACCAGTCTTCTACGGATCAGAGGTATATATATTTTAGGGTGTCTTTATGTCTTTCAAAAATATCTATACCTGGAATAAAAATATATTATAAATTTTAAACATTCAAAAACGTATGAAATATTTAATTTGCTACATACTATATCAACGCATACCTCTGATGGTCAGATGCTTCCCATTTACTTTATTCGACTGCATCTCACTTTGGTTTTCTTCTACTTTTCTTTTTCTAAAATTCAGAATCGAGATACACCAGTCTTCTACAGATCAGAGGTATATATATTTTAGGGTGTCTTTATCTCTTTCAAAAATATCTATATCTGGAATAAAAATATATTATAAATTTTAAACATTCAAAAACGTATGAAATATTTAATTCGCTACATACTATATCAACGCATACCTCTGATGGTCCGATGCTTCCCATTTACTTTATTCGACTACATCTCACTTTGGTTTTCTTCTACTTTTCTTTTTCTAAAATACAGAATCGAGATACACCACTCTTCTACAGATCAGAGGTATATATATTTTAGGGTGTCTTTATCTCTTTCAAAAATATCTATATCTGGAATAAAAATATATTATAAATTTTAAACATTCAAAAACGTATGAAATATTTAATTTGCTACATACTATATAAACGCATACCTCTGATGGTCAGATGCTTCCCATTTACTTTATTCGACTACATCTCACTTTGGTTTTCTTCTACTTTTCTTTTTCTAAAATACAGAATCGAGATACACCAGTCTTCTACAGATCAGAGGTATATATATTTTAGGGTGTCTTTATCTCTTTCAAAAATATCTATATCTGGAATAAAAATATATTATAAATTTTAAACATTCAAAAACGTATGAAATATTTAATTTGCTACATACTATATCAACGCATACCTCTTATGGTCAGATGCTTCCCATTTACTTCATTCGACTACATCTCACTTTGGTTTTCTTCTAACTTTTCTTTTTCTAAAATACAGAATCGAGATACACCAGTCTTCTACAGATCAGAGGTATATATATTTTAGGGTGTCTTTATGTCTGTCAAAAATATCTATACCTGGAATAAAAATATATTATAAATTTTAAACATTCAAAAACGTATGAAATATTTAATTTGCTACATACTATATCAACGCATACCTCTGATGGTCAAATGCTTCCCATTTACTTCATTCGACTACATCTCACTTTGGTTTTCTTCTAACTTTTCTTTTTCTAAAATTCAGAATCGAAATACACCAGTCTTCTACAGATCAGAGGTATATATATTTTAGGGTGTCTTTATGTCTTTCAAAAATATCTATACCTGGAATAAAAATATATTATAAATTTTAAACATTCAAAAACGTATGAAATATTTAATTTGCTACATACTATATCAACGCATACCTCTTATGGTCAGATGCTTCCCATTTACTTCATTCGACTACATCTCACTTTGGTTTTCTTCTAACTTTTCTTTTTCTTAAATACAGAATCGAGATACACCAGTCTTCTACGGATCAGAGGTATATATATTTTAGGGTGTCTTTATGTCTGTCAAAAATATCTATACCTGGAATAAAAATATATTATAAATTTTAAACATTCAAAAACTTATGAAATATTTAATTTGCTACATACTATATCAACGCATACCTCTGATGGTCAAATGCTTCCCATTTACTTTATTCGACTACAGATCACTTTGGTTTTCTTCTAACTTTTCTTTTTCTAAAATACAGAATCGAGATACACCAGTCTTCTACGGATCAGAGGTATATATATTTTAGGGTGTCTTTATGTCTTTCAAAAATATCTATATCTGGAATAAAAATATATTATAAATTTTAAACATTCAAAAACGTATGAAATATTTAATTTGCTACATACTATATCAACGCATACCTCTGATGGTCAGATGCTTCCCATTTACTTTATTCGACTGCATCTCACTTTGGTTTTCTTCTACTTTTCTTTTTCTAAAATTCAGAATCGAGATACACCAGTCTTCTACAGATCAGAGGTATATATATTTTAGGGTGTCTTTATGTCTTTCAAAAATACCTATACCTGGAATAAAAATATATTATAAATTTTAAACATTCAAAAACTTATGAAATATTTAATTTACTACATACTATATCAACGCATACCTCTGATGTTCAGATGCTTTCCATTTTCTTAATTAGACTACATCTCACTTTGGTTTTCTTCCACTTTTCTTTTTCTAAAATTCAGAATCGAGATACACCAGTCTTCTACATATCAGAGGTATGTATATTTTAGGGTGTCTTTATCTCTTTCAAAAATATCTATATCTGGAATAAAAATATATTATAAATTTTAAACATTCAAAAACGTATGAAATATTTAATTCGCTACATACTATATCAACGCATACCTCTGATGGTCAGATGCTTCCCATTTACTTTATTCGACTACATCTCACTTTGGTTTTCTTCTAACATTTCTTTTTCTAAAATACAGAATCGAGATATACCAGTCTTCTACGGATCAGAGGTATATATATTTTAGGGTGTCTTTATGTCTTTCAAAAATACCTATACCTGGAATAAAAATATATTATAAATTTTAAACATTCAAAAACGTATGAAATATTTAATTTGCTACATACTATATCAACGCATACCTCTGATGGTCAGATGCTTCACATTTACTTTATTCGACTACATCTCACTTTGGTTTTCTTCTACTTTTCTTTTTCTAAAATACAGAATCGAGATACACCACTCTTCTACAGATCAGAGGTATATATATTTTAGGGTGTCTTTATCTCTTTCAAAAATATCTATATCTGGAATAAAAATATACAGTGGAACCCCGATTTTACGTTTTTCACGGGGCCATCAGAAAAAAACGTACGAAACGGGAAAACGTAAAATCGGGGTTGAAAAGAGAAAAACACTTCAAGAAAACAAATTATACAAAAATAAACTTACTAATACCATATTAGTATTTAAAAAAGTTTGTTATTCTTTATTGCGTTTTCTTTTTAAGTGTAATTTCACATATACTCTATTTTCAATACATGCAAGTTTTTGCAATTTGTTTTTTTTTGTCCGGTTAAAATTTCTTTAAAATTTTTAAACTCGCAACGCCTCTGCCAATGAGGGCACTATGTCTTCTGGATCTTCATCAATATCATCCTGACTTCAATATTGCGAAATCAAATAGGAAATAGTCTGAGTGTCTGTGGTAGCGATAGCATCCTTATCGCAATAAATGTACTCACCAACATTGATGTCTGCAAGTATAATTTCATCCTTTTTTACGTAGTCTTCCATAGAAAGCTCTTCCGGCAGCGCTTCACTGTTAATTTCGGATTTTGAAAATTCTCCCTTCAGAAAAGCATTTGACATGCATTATTCATCTACACCATTCCATGCCAATGATATGAAATGAAATGCCTCTAGCACATTTAGCTTTGTTTTCTAAGCATCTTGAAGATCAACTGAATCAAGTGAAAAAAGGCCTTTTCTTACCAGTTTCTTTCTATAATGCATTTTGGAGGATCTGTTTATTCGCAAGTCACATGGTTGAAGTAAACTGGTACAGTTGAGTGGGGAAAATTTTATACGCACATTCTTTAACCCTTTTTATCCTGACGGTACTTATAAGTACCACTTTAACCCCTTCGCGACGAGCGTCTTTTACAGAATTTTTAATCTGTTACCACCGGTTTTTCAAATGAGAAATTTTCATCTAAGTGAATCGCAAAAATGTTATGATTAGATAAGGAAAACTTTACAAAAAAAAAATAACTGGTGAGAATAATCGAGGATTCTGAGCATCTAAAAAAGTAGCTAGAAAATTAATTCAGGATATAAAGGGTTAAATTCAGATTAACATGAGTGCACAGGTCTACGAATAAAATTATTTTTCGCTTTTGTAAGCTCATTTTTATATTCAATTTTCTTACAAAATCTTCAAAAAGATTTAGGTTTATCCAAGCATTGTGGTTGGCATGGTTTTCTTATCTGTCGGCTAACTTTTAATGTTTGTGAAGCATCGAGGCTTCTTGGATTTACCAATCACAAAGGGTGTTAGTTTCTCAGTTTCGT
Source organism: Maratus michaelseni (assembly GCA_963931845.1). Classification (NCBI taxonomy): domain Eukaryota; kingdom Metazoa; phylum Arthropoda; class Arachnida; order Araneae; family Salticidae; genus Maratus; species Maratus michaelseni. The sequence goes on from OZ007589.1 coordinate 391,221,351, forward strand.
AATAACAAAACTGTTAATCGCACTTTTTATAGCTTCCGACTGTGCCACGTTTCTCCTTTTACGGTGTATGTTCTATTAGGGAAGAGTTTAAAAAAACTGGTCTCATCTGCGTTAAAGATGTCTTTTTTGAGTAATTACACACAAGAGAAGGCAATTTTTTCCCATCCAATCCTCAACGACCGCAGTATTTACTCCATCTGCCTCACCACAAATAAACTTGTAAGACAAATTGTACTTCTTGAATCGGTCGATCCAACCGTTGGATCCCATGAAATTCTGCATTTCAAGTCGAGAAGAAATTTCAAGAGCCTTTTCCTACAAAATTGAGCCATTGATTGGAATCTTGGCAGAACGGGCTTTTTAAACCACTCGTACAAAATCTTTTCCAGTTACTCAATATGAGAGGTTTTCAATGTTTTTCTTTTCTTTGACAAATTTCCCAGTTTTTCAGATTTTAATTCCACAGAGACCTCTTTTGTTTTAGGATGGTTTGTAACATGGAATAAGCGATACCGAACGATTTTACGAGTTTTACCTTTAGTTCCTTTGGAAACTTTAGATTTTTCGATAATTTCTGTATTTTCGGCTACAGAGAAACATTTTCTTTTAGACATCCTACTTTTGACTGGCAATCACTAAGAGATAGCAAAAGAAAGTTACTCCACTGCGGGTTGAAATGAATGAACGACGGTAAAAGAAACCTCCCCCCCCCCCATATCACGTGACGCAGGTTTGGTCAAGTGCTGATAGATGAAAAATAGTTCTTCATTACTTTGAACTGTTTTTGGTAACAATCAAACAGTTGACCAAATGGAAAGCATTTTTGTTCTTTTGAAAATTTTTCCATGAGCGAAAAAAGACAAAATTTCCTGAGGTACTTCGACTAAAATGACGTACCAAGCGGGAAACGCTAAGAGTAAATAACGTAAAATCGAGGTACTTTTGACATTATCGGAATAGGAATTTTCTGGGACCGACGAAAAATAACGTAGGAAGCGGGATATCGTACAAAACGGGTTACGTAAAATCGGGGTTCCACTGTATTATAAATTTTAAACATTCAAAAACGTATGAAATATTTAATTTGCTACATACTATATCAACGCATACCTCTGATGGTCAGATGCTTCCCATTTACTTTATTCGACTGCATCTCACTTTGGTTTTCTTCTACTTTTCTTTTTCTAAAATTCAGAATCGAGATACACCAGTCTTCTACAGATCAGAGGTATATATATTTTAGGGTGTCTTTATGTCTTTCAAAAATATCTATATCTGGAATAAAAATATATTAAAAATTTTAAACATTCAAAAACGTATGAAATATTTAATTTGCTACATACTATATCAACGCATACCTCTGATGGTCAGATGCTTCCCATTTACTTTATTCGACTACATCTCACTTTGGTTTTCTTCTACTTTTCTTTTTCTAAAATACAGAATCGAGATACACCAGTCTTCTACAGATCAGAGGTATATATATTTTAGGGTGTCTTTATCTCTTTCAAAAATATCTATATCTGGAATAAAAATATATTATAAATTTTAAACATTCAAAAACGTATGAAATATTTAATTTGCTACATACTATATCAACGCATACCTCTGATGGTCAGATGCTTCCCATTTACTTTATTCGACTGCATCTCACTTTGGTTTTCTTCTACTTTTCTTTTTCTAAAATTCAGAATCGAGATACACCAGTCTTCTACAGATCAGAGGTATATATATTTTAGGGTGTCTTTATGTCTTCCAAAAATATCTATATCTGGAATAAAAATATATTATAAATTTTAAACATTCAAAAACGTATGAAATATTTAATTTGCTACATACTATATCAACGCATACTTCTGATGGTCAGATGCTTCCCATTTACTTCATTCGACTACATCTCACTTTGGTTTTCTTCTAACTTTTCTTTTTCTAAAATACAGAATCGAGATACACCAGTCTTCTACGGATCAGAGGTATATATATTTTAGGGTGTCTTTATGTCTTTCAAAAATATCTATATCTGGAATAAAAATATATTATAAATTTTAAACATTCAAAAACGTATGAAATATTTAATTTGCTACATACTATATCAACGCATACCTCTGATGGTCAGATGCTTCCCATTTACTTTATTCGACTGCATCTCACTTTGGTTTTCTTCTACTTTTCTTTTTCTAAAATTCAGAATCGAGATACACCAGTCTTCTACAGATCAGAGGTATATATATTTTAGGGTGTCTTTATGTCTTTCAAAAATACCTATACCTGGAATAAAAATATGTTATAAATTTTAAACATTCAAAAACTTATGAAATATTTAATTTGCTACATACTATATCAACGCATACCTCTGATGTTCAGATGCTTTCCATTTTTTTAATTAGACTACATCTCATTTTGGTTTTCTTCCACTTTTCTTTTTCTAAAATTCAGAATCGAGATACACCAGTCTTCTACATATCAGAGGTATGTATATTTTAGGGTGTCTTTATCTCTTTCAAAAATATCTATATCTGGAATAAAAATATATTATAAATTTTAAACATTCAAAAACGTATGAAATATTTAATTCGCTACATACTATATCAACGCATACCTCTGATGGTCAGATGCTTCCCATTTACTTTATTCGACTACATCTCACTTTGGTTTTCTTCTAACTTTTCTTTTTCTAAAATACAGAATCGAGATATACCAGTCTTCTACGGATCAGAGGTATATATATTTTAGGGTGTCTTTATGTCTTTCAAAAATACCTATACCTGGAATAAAAATATATTATAAATTTTAAACATTCAAAAACGTATGAAATATTTAATTTGCTACATACTATATCAACGCATACCTCTGATGGTCAGATGCTTCCCATTTACTTTATTCGACTACATCTCACTTTGGTTTTCTTCTACTTTTCTTTTTCTAAAATACAGAATCGAGATACACCACTCTTCTACAGATCAGAGGTATATATATTTTAGGGTGTCTTTATCTCTTTCAAAAATATCTATATCTGGAATAAAAATATATTATAAATTTTAAACATTCAAAAATGTATGAAATATTTAATTTGCTACATACTATATCAACGCATACCTCTGATGGTCAGATGCTTCCCATTTACTTTATTCGACTGCATCTCACTTTGGTTTTCTTCTACTTTTCTTTTTCTAAAATTCAGAATCGAGATACACCAGTCTTCTACAGATCAGAGGTATATATATTTTAGGGTGTCTTTATGTCTTTCAAAAATATCTATATCTGGAATAAAAATATATTATAAATTTTAAACATTCAAAAACGTATGAAATATTTAATTTGCTACATACTATATCAACGCATACCTCTGATGGTCAGATGCTTCCCATTTACTTTATTCGACTACATCTCACTTTGGTTTTCTTCTACTTTTCTTTTTCTAAAATACAGAATCGAGATACACCACTCTTCTACAGATCAGAGGTGTATATATTTTAGGGTGTCTTTATCTCTTTCAAAAATATCTATATCTGGAATAAAAATATATTATAAATTTTAAACATTCAAAAACGTATGAAATATTTAATTTGCTACATACTATATCAACGCATACCTCTGATGGTCAGATGCTTCCCATTTACTTTATTCGACTGCATCTCACTTTGGTTTTCTTCTACTTTTCTTTTTCTAAAATTCAGAATCGAGATACACCAGTCTTCTACAGATCAGAGGTATATATATTTTAGGGTGTCTTTATGTCTTTCAAAAATATCTATATCTGGAATAAAAATATATTATAAATTTTAAACATTCAAAAACGTATGAAATATTTAATTTGCTACATACTATATCAACGCATACCTCTGATGGTCAGATGGTTCCCATTTACTTTATTCGACTACATCTCACTTTGGTTTTCTTCTACTTTTCTTTTTCTAAAATACAGAATCGAGATACACCAGTCTTCTACAGATCAGAGGTATATATATTTTAGGGTGTCTTTATCTCTTTCAAAAATATCTATATCTGGAATAAAAATATATTATAAATTTTAAACATTCAAACACGTATGAAATATTTAATTTGCTACATACTATATCAACGCATACCTCTGATGGTCAGATGCTTCCCATTTACTTTATTCGACTACATCTCACTTTGGTTTTCTTCTACTTTTCTTTTTCTAAAATTCAGAATCGAGATACACCAGTCTTCTACAGATCAGAGGTATATATATTTTAGGGTGTCTTTATGTCTTCCAAAAATATCTATATCTGGAATAAAAATATATTATAAATTTTAAACATTCAAAAACGTATGAAATATTTAATTTGCTACATACTATATCAACGCATACTTCTGATGGTCAGATGCTTCCCATTTACTTCATTCGACTACATCTCACTTTGGTTTTCTTCTAACTTTTCTTTTTCTAAAATACAGAATCGAGATACACCAGTCTTCTACGGATCAGAGGTATATATATTTTAGGGTGTCTTTATGTCTTTCAAAAATATCTATATCTGGAATAAAAATATATTATAAATTTTAAACATTCAAAAACGTATGAAATATTTAATTTGCTACATACTATATCAACGCATACCTCTGATGGTCAGATGCTTCCCATTTACTTTATTCGACTGCATCTCACTTTGGTTTTCTTCTACTTTTCTTTTTCTAAAATTCAGAATCGAGATACACCAGTCTTCTACAGATCAGAGGTATATATATTTTAGGGTGTCTTTATGTCTTTCAAAAATACCTATACCTGGAATAAAAATATATTATAAATTTTAAACATTCAAAAACTTATGAAATATTTAATTTGCTACATACTATATCAACGCATACCTCTGATGTTCAGATGCTTTCCATTTTTTTAATTAGACTACATCTCATTTTGGTTTTCTTCCACTTTTCTTTTTCTAAAATTCAGAATCGAGATACACCAGTCTTCTACATATCAGAGGTATGTATATTTTAGGGTGTCTTTATCTCTTTCAAAAATATCTATATCTGGAATAAAAATATATTATAAATTTTAAACATTCAAAAACGTATGAAATATTTAATTCGCTACATACTATATCAACGCATACCTCTGATGGTCAGATGCTTCCCATTTACTTTATTCGACTACATCTCACTTTGGTTTTCTTCTACTTTTCTTTTTCTAAAATACAGAATCGAGATACACCACTCTTCTACAGATCGGAAGTATATATATTTTAGGGTGTCTTTATCTCTTTCAAAAATATCTATATCTGGAATAAAAATATATTATAAATTTTAAACATTCAAAAATGTATGAAATATTTAATTTGCTACATACTATATCAACGCATACCTCTGATGGTCAGATGCTTCCCATTTACTTTATTCGACTACATCTCACTTTGGTTTTCTTCTAACTTTTCTTTTTCTAAAATACAGAATCGAGATATACCAGTCTTCTACGGATCAGAGGTATATATATTTTAGGGTGTCTTTATGTCTTTCAAAAATACCTATACCTGGAATAAAAATATATTATAAATTTTAAACATTCAAAAACGTATGAAATATTTAATTTGCTACATACTATATCAACGCATACCTCTGATGGTCAGATGCTTCCCATTTACTTTATTCGACTACATCTCACTTTGGTTTTCTTCTACTTTTCTTTTTCTAAAATACAGAATCGAGATACACCACTCTTCTACAGATCAGAGGTATATATATTTTAGGGTGTCTTTATCTCTTTCAAAAATATCTATATCTGGAATAAAAATATATTATAAATTTTAAACATTCAAAAATGTATGAAATATTTAATTTGCTACATACTATATCAACGCATACCTCTGATGGTCAGATGCTTCCCATTTACTTTATTCGACTGCATCTCACTTTGGTTTTCTTCTACTTTTCTTTTTCTAAAATTCAGAATCGAGATACACCAGTCTTCTACAGATCAGAGGTATATATATTTTAGGGTGTCTTTATGTCTTTCAAAAATATCTATATCTGGAATAAAAATATATTATAAATTTTAAACATTCAAAAACGTATGAAATATTTAATTTGCTACATACTATATCAACGCATACCTCTGATGGTCAGATGCTTCCCATTTACTTTATTCGACTACATCTCACTTTGGTTTTCTTCTACTTTTCTTTTTCTAAAATACAGAATCGAGATACACCACTCTTCTACAGATCAGAGGTGTATATATTTTAGGGTGTCTTTATCTCTTTCAAAAATATCTATATCTGGAATAAAAATATATTATAAATTTTAAACATTCAAAAACGTATGAAATATTTAATTTGCTACATACTATATCAACGCATACCTCTGATGGTCAGATGCTTCCCATTTACTTTATTCGACTGCATCTCACTTTGGTTTTCTTCTACTTTTCTTTTTCTAAAATACAGAATCGAGATACACCAGTCTTCTACAGATCAGAGGTATATATATTTTAGGATGTCTTTATCTCTTTCAAAAATATCTATATCTGGAATAAAAATATATTATAAATTTTAAACATTCAAACACGTATGAAATATTTAATTTGCTACATACTATATCAACGCATACCTCTGATGGTCAGATGCTTCCCATTTACTTTATTCGACTACATCTCACTTTGGTTTTCTTCTACTTTTCTTTTTCTAAAATTCAGAATCGAGATACACCAGTCTTCTACAGATCAGAGGTATATATATTTTAGGGTGTCTTTATGTCTTCCAAAAATATCTATATCTGGAATAAAAATATATTATAAATTTTAAACATTCAAAAACGTATGAAATATTTAATTTGCTACATACTATATCAACGCATACTTCTGATGGTCAGATGCTTCCCATTTACTTCATTCGACTACATCTCACTTTGGTTTTCTTCTAACTTTTCTTTTTCTAAAATACAGAATCGAGATACACCAGTCTTCTACGGATCAGAGGTATATATATTTTAGGGTGTCTTTATGTCTTTCAAAAATATCTATATCTGGAATAAAAATATATTATAAATTTTAAACATTCAAAAACGTATGAAATATTTAATTTGCTACATACTATATCAACGCATACCTCTGATGGTCAGATGCTTCCCATTTACTTTATTCGACTGCATCTCACTTTGGTTTTCTTCTACTTTTCTTTTTCTAAAATTCAGAATCGAGATACACCAGTCTTCTACAGATCAGAGGTATATATATTTTAGGGTGTCTTTATGTCTTTCAAAAATACCTATACCTGGAATAAAAATATATTATAAATTTTAAACATTCAAAAACTTATGAAATATTTAATTTGCTACATACTATATCAACGCATACCTCTGATGTTCAGATGCTTTCCATTTTTTTAATTAGACTACATCTCATTTTGGTTTTCTTCCACTTTTCTTTTTCTAAAATTCAGAATCGAGATACACCAGTCTTCTACATATCAGAGGTATGTATATTTTAGGGTGTCTTTATCTCTTTCAAAAATATCTATATCTGGAATAAAAATATATTATAAATTTTAAACATTCAAAAACGTATGAAATATTTAATTCGCTACATACTATATCAACGCATACCTCTGATGGTCAGATGCTTCCCATTTACTTTATTCGACTACATCTCACTTTGGTTTTCTTCTACTTTTCTTTTTCTAAAATACAGAATCGAGATACACCACTCTTCTACAGATCAGAAGTATATATATTTTAGGGTGTCTTTATCTCTTTCAAAAATATCTATATCTGGAATAAAAATATATTATAAATTTTAAACATTCAAAAATGTATGAAATATTTAATTTGCTACATACTATATCAACGCATACCTCTGATGGTCAGATGCTTCCCATTTACTTTATTCGACTGCATCTCACTTTGGTTTTCTTCTACTTTTCTTTTTCTAAAATTCAGAATCGAGATACACCAGTCTTCTACAGATCAGAGGTATATATATTTTAGGGTGTCTTTATGTCTTTCAAAAATATCTATATCTGGAATAAAAATATATTATAAATTTTAAACATTCAAAAACGTATGAAATATTTAATTTGCTACATACTATATCAACGCATACCTCTGATGGTCAGATGCTTCCCATTTACTTTATTCGACTACATCTCACTTTGGTTTTCTTCAACTTTTCTTTTTCTAAAATACAGAATCGAGATACACCAGTCTTCTACAGATCAGAGGTATATATATTTTAGGGTGTCTTTATCTCTTTCAAAAATATCTATATCTGGAATAAAAATATATTATAAATTTTAAACATTCAAAAACGTATGAAATATTTAATTTGCTACATACTATATCAACGCATACCTCTGATGGTCAGATGCTTCCCATTTACTTTATTCGACTGCATCTCACTTTGGTTTTCTTCTACTTTTCTTTTTCTAAAATTCAGAATCGAGATACACCAGTCTTCTACAGATCAGAGGTATATATATTTTAGGGTGTCTTTATGTCTTTCAAAAATATCTATATCTGGAATAAAAATATATTATAAATTTTAAACATTCAAAAACGTATGAAATATTTAATTTGCTACATACTATATCAACGCATACCTCTGATGGTCAGATGGTTCCCATTTACTTTATTCGACTACATCTCACTTTGGTTTTCTTCTACTTTTCTTTTTCTAAAATACAGAATCGAGATACACCAGTCTTCTACAGATCAGAGGTATATATATTTTAGGGTGTCTTTATCTCTTTCAAAAATATCTATATCTGGAATAAAAATATATTATAAATTTTAAACATTCAAACACGTATGAAATATTTAATTTGCTACATACTATATCAACGCATACCTCTGATGGTCAGATGCTTCCCATTTACTTTATTCGACTACATCTCACTTTGGTTTTCTTCTACTTTTCTTTTTCTAAAATTCAGAATCGAGATACACCAGTCTTCTACAGATCAGAGGTATATATATTTTAGGGTGTCTTTATGTCTTTCAAAAATACCTATACCTGGAATAAAAATATATTATAAATTTTAAACATTCAAAAACTTATGAAATATTTAATTTGCTACATACTATATCAACGCATACCTCTGATGTTCAGATGCTTTCCATTTTTTTAATTAGACTACATCTCATTTTGGTTTTCTTCCACTTTTCTTTTTCTAAAATTCAGAATCGAGATACACCAGTCTTCTACATATCAGAGGTATGTATATTTTAGGGTGTCTTTATCTCTTTCAAAAATATCTATATCTGGAATAAAAATATATTATAAATTTTAAACATTCAAAAACGTATGAAATATTTAATTCGCTACATACTATATCAACGCATACCTCTGATGGTCAGATGCTTCCCATTTACTTTATTCGACTACATCTCACTTTGGTTTTCTTCTACTTTTCTTTTTCTAAAATACAGAATCGAGATACACCACTCTTCTACAGATCAGAAGTATATATATTTTAGGGTGTCTTTATCTCTTTCAAAAATATCTATATCTGGAATAAAAATATATTATAAATTTTAAACATTCAAAAATGTATGAAATATTTAATTTGCTACATACTATATCAACGCATACCTCTGATGGTCAGATGCTTCCCATTTACTTTATTCGACTGCATCTCACTTTGGTTTTCTTCTACTTTTCTTTTTCTAAAATTCAGAATCGAGATACACCAGTCTTCTACAGATCAGAGGTATATATATTTTAGGGTGTCTTTATGTCTTTCAAAAATATCTATATCTGGAATAAAAATATATTATAAATTTTAAACATTCAAAAACGTATGAAATATTTAATTTGCTACATACTATATCAACGCATACCTCTGATGGTCAGATGCTTCCCATTTACTTTATTCGACTACATCTCACTTTGGTTTTCTTCAACTTTTCTTTTTCTAAAATACAGAATCGAGATACACCAGTCTTCTACAGATCAGAGGTATATATATTTTAGGGTGTCTTTATCTCTTTCAAAAATATCTATATCTGGAATAAAAATATATTATAAATTTTAAACATTCAAAAACGTATGAAATATTTAATTTGCTACATACTATATCAACGCATACCTCTGATGGTCAGATGCTTCCCATTTACTTTATTCGACTGCATCTCACTTTGGTTTTCTTCTACTTTTCTTTTTCTAAAATTCAGAATCGAGATACACCAGTCTTCTACAGATCAGAGGTATATATATTTTAGGGTGTCTTTATGTCTTTCAAAAATATCTATATCTGGAATAAAAATATATTATAAATTTTAAACATTCAAAAACGTATGAAATATTTAATTTGCTACATACTATATCAACGCATACCTCTGATGGTCAGATGGTTCCCATTTACTTTATTCGACTACATCTCACTTTGGTTTTCTTCTACTTTTCTTTTTCTAAAATACAGAATCGAGATACACCAGTCTTCTACAGATCAGAGGTATATATATTTTAGGGTGTCTTTATCTCTTTCAAAAATATCTATATCTGGAATAAAAATATATTATAAATTTTAAACATTCAAACACGTATGAAATATTTAATTTGCTACATACTATATCAACGCATACCTCTGATGGTCAGATGCTTCCCATTTACTTTATTCGACTACATCTCACTTTGGTTTTCTTCTACTTTTCTTTTTCTAAAATTCAGAATCGAGATACACCAGTCTTCTACAGATCAGAGGTATATATATTTTAGGGTGTCTTTATGTCTTCCAAAAATATCTATATCTGGAATAAAAATATATTATAAATTTTAAACATTCAAAAACGTATGAAATATTTAATTTGCTACATACTATATCAACGCATACTTCTGATGGTCAGATGCTTCCCATTTACTTCATTCGACTACATCTCACTTTGGTTTTCTTCTAACTTTTCTTTTTCTAAAATACAGAATCGAGATACACCAGTCTTCTACGGATCAGAGGTATATATATTTTAGGGTGTCTTTATGTCTTTCAAAAATATCTATATCTGGAATAAAAATATATTATAAATTTTAAACATTCAAAAACGTATGAAATATTTAATTTGCTACATACTATATCAACGCATACCTCTGATGGTCAGATGCTTCCCATTTACTTTATTCGACTGCATCTCACTTTGGTTTTCTTCTACTTTTCTTTTTCTAAAATTCAGAATCGAGATACACCAGTCTTCTACAGATCAGAGGTATATATATTTTAGGGTGTCTTTATGTCTTTCAAAAATACCTATACCTGGAATAAAAATATATTATAAATTTTAAACATTCAAAAACTTATGAAATATTTAATTTGCTACATACTATATCAACGCATACCTCTGATGTTCAGATGCTTTCCATTTTTTTAATTAGACTACATCTCATTTTGGTTTTCTTCCACTTTTCTTTTTCTAAAATTCAGAATCGAGATACACCAGTCTTCTACATATCAGAGGTATGTATATTTTAGGGTGTCTTTATCTCTTTCAAAAATATCTATATCTGGAATAAAAATATATTATAAATTTTAAACATTCAAAAACGTATGAAATATTTAATTCGCTACATACTATATCAACGCATACCTCTGATGGTCAGATGCTTCCCATTTACTTTATTCGACTACATCTCACTTTGGTTTTCTTCTACTTTTCTTTTTCTAAAATACAGAATCGAGATACACCACTCTTCTACAGATCAGAAGTATATATATTTTAGGGTGTCTTTATCTCTTTCAAAAATATCTATATCTGGAATAAAAATATATTATAAATTTTAAACATTCAAAAATGTATGAAATATTTAATTTGCTACATACTATATCAACGCATACCTCTGATGGTCAGATGCTTCCCATTTACTTTATTCGACTGCATCTCACTTTGGTTTTCTTCTACTTTTCTTTTTCTAAAATTCAGAATCGAGATACACCAGTCTTCTACAGATCAGAGGTATATATATTTTAGGGTGTCTTTATGTCTTTCAAAAATATCTATATCTGGAATAAAAATATATTATAAATTTTAAACATTCAAAAACGTATGAAATATTTAATTTGCTACATACTATATCAACGCATACCTCTGATGGTCAGATGCTTCCCATTTACTTTATTCGACTACATCTCACTTTGGTTTTCTTCTACTTTTCTTTTTCTAAAATACAGAATCGAGATACACCAGTCTTCTACAGATCAGAGGTATATATATTTTAGGGTGTCTTTATCTCTTTCAAAAATATCTATATCTGGAATAAAAATATATTATAAATTTTAAACATTCAAAAACGTATGAAATATTTAATTTGCTACATACTATATCAACGCATACCTCTGATGGTCAGATGCTTCCCATTTACTTTATTCGACTGCATCTCACTTTGGTTTTCTTCTACTTTTCTTTTTCTAAAATTCAGAATCGAGATACACCAGTCTTCTACAGATCAGAGGTATATATATTTTAGGGTGTCTTTATGTCTTCCAAAAATATCTATATCTGGAATAAAAATATATTATAAATTTTAAACATTCAAAAACGTATGAAATATTTAATTTGCTACATACTATATCAACGCAAACCTCTGATGGTCAGATGCTTCCCATTTACTTCATTCGACTACATCTCACTTTGGTTTTCTTCTAACTTTTCTTTTTCTAAAATACAGAATCGAGATACACCAGTCTTCTACGGATCAGAGGTATACATATTTTAGGGTGTCTTTATGTCTTTCAAAAATATCTATATCTGGAATAAAAATATATTATAAATTTTAAACATTCAAAAACGTATGAAATATTTAATTTGCTACATACTATATCAACGCATACCTCTGATGGTCAGATGCTTCCCATTTACTTTATTCGACTGCATCTCACTTTGGTTTTCTTCTACTTTTCTTTTTCTAAAATTCAGAATCGAGATACACCAGTCTTCTACAGATCAGAGGTATATATATTTTAGGGTGTCTTTATGTCTTTCAAAAATATCTATATCTGGAATAAAAATATATTATAAATTTTAAACATTCAAAAACGTATGAAATATTTAATTTGCTACATAGTATATCAACGCATACCTCTGATGGTCAGATGCTTCCCATTTACTTTATTCGACTGCATCTCACTTTGGTTTTCTTCTACTTTTCTTTTTCTAAAATACAGAATCGAGATACACCAGTCTTCTACAGATCAGAGGTATATATATTTTAGTGTGTCTTTATCTCTTTCAAAAATATCTATACCTGGAATAAAAATATATTATAAATTTTAAACATTCAAAAACGTATGAAATATTTAATTTGCTACATACTATATCAACGCATACCTCTGATGGTCAGATGCTTCCCATTTACTTTATTCGACTGCATCTCACTTTGGTTTTCTTCTACTTTTCTTTTTCTAAAATTCAGAATCGAGATACACCAGTCTTCTACAGATCAGAGGTATATATATTTTAGGGTGTCTTTATGTCTTTCAAAAATACCTATACCTGGAATAAAAATATATTATAAATTTTAAACATTCAAAAACGTATGAAATATTTAATTTGCTACATACTATATCAACGCATACCTCTGATGGTCAGATGCTTCCCATTTAGTTTATTCGACTACATCTCACTTTGGTTTTCTTCTACTTTTCTTTTTCTAAAATTCACAATCGAGATATCCAGTCTTCTACGGATCAGAGGTATATATATTTTAGGGTGTCTTTATGTCTTTCAAAAATATCTATACCTGGTTTAAAATATATTATAAATTTTAAACATTCAAAAACGTATGAAATATTTAATTTGCTACATACTATATCAACGCATACCTCTGATGGTCAGATGCTTCCCATTTACTTTATTCGACTACATCTCACTTTGGTTTTCTTCTACTTTTCTTTTTCTAAAATTCAGAATCGAGATACACCAGTCTTCTACAGATCAGAGGTATATATATTTTAGGGTGTCTTTATGTCTTCCAAAAATATCTATATCTGGAATAAAAATATATTATAAATTTTAAACATTCAAAAACGTATGAAATATTTAATTTGCTACATACTATATCAACGCATACTTCTGATGGTCAGATGCTTCCCATTTACTTCATTCGACTACATCTCACTTTGGTTTTCTTCTAACTTTTCTTTTTCTAAAATACAGAATCGAGATACACCAGTCTTCTACGGATCAGAGGTATATATATTTTAGGGTGTCTTTATGTCTTTCAAAAATATCTATATCCGGAATAAAAATATATTATAAATTTTAAACATTCAAAAACGTATGAAATATTTAATTTGCTACATACTATATCAACGCATACCTCTGATGGTCAGATGCTTCCCATTTACTTTATTCGACTGCATCTCACTTTGGTTTTCTTCTACTTTTCTTTTTCTAAAATTCAGAATCGAGATACACCAGTCTTCTACAGATCAGAGGTATATATATTTTAGGGTGTCTTTATGTCTTTCAAAAATACCTATACCTGGAATAAAAATATATTATAAATTTTAAACATTCAAAAACTTATGAAATATTTAATTTGCTACATACTATATCAACGCATACCTCTGATGTTCAGATGCTTTCCATTTTTTTAATTAGACTACATCTCATTTTGGTTTTCTTCCACTTTTCTTTTTCTAAAATTCAGAATCGAGATACACCAGTCTTCTACATATCAGAGGTATGTATATTTTAGGGTGTCTTTATCTCTTTCAAAAATATCTATATCTGGAATAAAAATATATTATAAATTTTAAACATTCAAAAACGTATGAAATATTTAATTCGCTACATACTATATCAACGCATACCTCTGATGGTCAGATGCTTCCCATTTACTTTATTCGACTACATCTCACTTTGGTTTTCTTCTAACTTTTCTTTTTCTAAAATACAGATTCGAGATATACCAGTCTTCTACGGATCAGAGGTATATATATTTTAGGGTGTCTTTATGTCTTTCAAAAATACCTATACCTGGAATAAAAATATATTATAAATTTTAAACATTCAAAAACGTATGAAATATTTAATTTGCTACATACTATATCAACGCATACCTCTGATGGTCAGATGCTTCCCATTTACTTTATTCGACTACATCTCACTTTGGTTTTCTTCTACTTTTCTTTTTCTAAAATACAGAATCGAGATACACCACTCTTCTACAGATCAGAAGTATATATATTTTAGGGTGTCTTTATCTCTTTCAAAAATATCTATATCTGGAATAAAAATATATTATAAATTTTAAACATTCAAAAATGTATGAAATATTTAATTTGCTACATACTATATCAACGCATACCTCTGATGGTCAGATGCTTCCCATTTACTTTATTCGACTGCATCTCACTTTGGTTTTCTTCTAATTTTCTTTTTCTAAAATTCAGAATCGAGATACACCAGTCTTCTACAGATCAGAGGTATATATATTTTAGGGTGTCTTTATGTCTTTCAAAAATATCTATATCTGGAATAAAAATATATTATAAATTTTAAACATTCAAAAACGTATGAAATATTTAATTTGCTACATACTATATCAACGCATACCTCTGATGGTCAGATGCTTCCCATTTACTTTATTCGACTGCATCTCACTTTGGTTTTCTTCTACTTTTCTTTTTCTAAAATTCAGAATCGAGATACACCAGTCTTCTACAGATCAGAGGTATATATATTTTAGGGTGTCTTTATATCTTTCAAAAATATCTATATCTGGAATAAAAATATATTATAAATTTTAAACATTCAAAAACATATGAAATATTTAATTTGCTACATACTATATCAACGCATACCTCTGATGGTCAGATGGTTCCCATTTACTTTATTCGACTACATCTCACTTTGGTTTTCTTCTACTTTTCTTTTTCTAAAATACAGAATCGAGATACACCAGTCTTCTACAGATCAGAGGTATATATATTTTAGGGTGTCTTTATCTCTTTCAAAAATATCTATATCTGGAATAAAAATATATTATAAATTTTAAACATTCAAAAATGTATGAAATATTTAATTTGCTACATACTATATCAACGCATACCTCTGATGGTCAGATGCTTCCCATTTACTTTATTCGACTACATCTCACTTTGGTTTTCTTCTACTTTTCTTTTTCTAAAATTCAGAATCGAGATACACCAGTCTTCTACAGATCAGAGGTATATATATTTTAGGGTGTCTTTATGTCTTCCAAAAATATCTATATCTGGAATAAAAATATATTATAAATTTTAAACATTCAAAAACGTATGAAATATTTAATTTGCTACATACTATATCAACGCATACCTCTGATGTTCAGATGCTTTCCATTTTTTTAATTAGACTACATCTCATTTTGGTTTTCTTCCACTTTTCTTTTTCTAAAATTCAGAATCGAGATACACCAGTCTTCTACATATCAGAGGTATGTATATTTTAGGGTGTCTTTATGTCTTTCAAAAATACCTATACCTGGAATAAAAATATATTATAAATTTTAAACATTCAAAAACGTATGAAATATTTAATTTGCTACATACTATATCAACGCATACATCTGACGGTCAGATGCTTCCCATTTACTTTATTCGACTACATCTCACTTTGGTTTTCTTCTACTTTTCTTTTTCTAAAATACAGTATCGAGATACACCACTCTTCTACAGATCAGAAGTATATATATTTTAGGGTGTCTTTATCTCTTTCAAAAATATCTATATCTGGAATAAAAATATATTATAAATTTTAAACATTCAAAAATGTATGAAATATTTAATTTGCTACATACTATATCAACGCATACCTCTGATGGTCAGATGCTTCCCATTTACTTTATTCGACTACATCTCACTTTGGTTTTCTTCTACTTTTCTTTTTCTAAAATACAGAATCGAGATACACCACTCTTCTACAGATCAGAAGTATATATATTTTAGGGTGTCTTTATCTCTTTCAAAAATATCTATATCTGGAATAAAAATATATTATAAATTTTAAACATTCAAAAATGTATGAAATATTTAATTTGCTACATACTATATCAACGCATACCTCTGATGGTCAGATGCTTCCCATTTACTTTATTCGACTGCATCTCACTTTGGTTTTCTTCTAATTTTCTTTTTCTAAAATTCAGAATCGAGATACACCAGTCTTCTACAGATCAGAGGTATATATATTTTAGGGTGTCTTTATGTCTTTCAAAAATATCTATATCTGGAATAAAAATATATTATAAATTTTAAACATTCAAAAACGTATGAAATATTTAATTTGCTACATACTATATCAACGCATACCTCTGATGGTCAGATGCTTCCCATTTACTTTATTCGACTGCATCTCACTTTGGTTTTCTTCTACTTTTCTTTTTCTAAAATTCAGAATCGAGATACACCAGTCTTCTACAGATCAGAGGTATATATATTTTAGGGTGTCTTTATGTCTTTCAAAAATACCTATACCTGGAATAAAAATATATTATAAATTTTAAACATTCAAAAACGTATGAAATATTTAATTTGCTACATACTATATCAACGCATACCTCTGATGGTCAGATGCTTCCCATTTACTTTATTCGACTACATCTCACTTTGGTTTTCTTCTACTTTTCTTTTTCTAAAATACAGTATCGAGATACACCACTCTTCTACAGATCAGAAGTATATATATTTTAGGGTGTCTTTATCTCTTTCAAAAATATCTATATCTGGAATAAAAATATATTATAAATTTTAAACATTCAAAAATGTATGAAATATTTAATTTGCTACATACTATATCAACGCATACCTCTGATGGTCAGATGCTTCCCATTTACTTTATTCGACTGCATCTCACTTTGGTTTTCTTCTACTTTTCTTTTTCTAAAATTCAGAATCGAGATACACCAGTCTTCTACAGATCAGAGGTATATATATTTTAGGGTGTCTTTATGTCTTTCAAAAATATCTATATCTGGAATAAAAATATATTATAAATTTTAAACATTCAAAAACGTATGAAATATTTAATTTGCTACATACTATATCAACGCATACCTCTGATGGTCAGATGCTTCCCATTTACTTTATTCGACTACATCTCACTTTGGTTTTCTTCTACTTTTCTTTTTCTAAAATACAGAATCGAGATACACCAGTCTTCTACAGATCAGAGGTATATATATTTTAGGGTGTCTTTATCTCTTTCAAAAATATCTATATCTGGAATAAAAATATATTATAAATTTTAAACATTCAAAAACGTATGAAATATTTAATTTGCTACATACTATATCAACGCATACCTCTGATGGTCAGATGCTTCCCATTTACTTTATTCGACTGCATCTCACTTTGGTTTTCTTCTACTTTTCTTTTTCTAAAATTCAGAATCGAGATACACCAGTCTTCTACAGATCAGAGGTATATATATTTTAGGGTGTCTTTATGTCTTCCAAAAATATCTATATCTGGAATAAAAATATATTATAAATTTTAAACATTCAAAAACGTATGAAATATTTAATTTGCTACATACTATATCAACGCATACCTCTGATGGTCAGATGCTTCCCATTTACTTCATTCGACTACATCTCACTTTGGTTTTCTTCTAACTTTTCTTTTTCTAAAATACAGAATCGAGATACACCAGTCTTCTACGGATCAGAGGTATATATATTTTAGGGTGTCTTTATGTCTTTCAAAAATATCTATATCTGGAATAAAAATATATTATAAATTTTAAACATTCAAAAACGTATGAAATATTTAATTTGCTACATACTATATCAACGCATACCTCTGATGGTCAGATGCTTCCCATTTACTTTATTCGACTGCATCTCACTTTGGTTTTCTTCTACTTTTCTTTTTCTAAAATTCAGAATCGAGATACACCAGTCTTCTACAGATCAGAGGTATATATATTTTAGGGTGTCTTTATGTCTTTCAAAAATATCTATATCTGGAATAAAAATATATTATAAATTTTAAACATTCAAAAACGTATGAAATATTTAATTTGCTACATACTATATCAACGCATACCTCTGATGGTCAGATGCTTCCCATTTACTTTAATCGACTGCATCTCACTTTGGTTTTCTTCTACTTTTCTTTTTCTAAAATACAGAATCGAGATACACCAGTCTTCTACAGATCAGAGGTATATATATTTTAGTGTGTCTTTATCTCTTTCAAAAATATCTATACCTGGAATAAAAATATATTATAAATTTTAAACATTCAAAAACGTATGAAATATTTAATTTGCTACATACTATATCAACGCATACCTCTGATGGTCAGATGCTTCCCATTTACTTTATTCGATTACATCTCACTGTGGTTTTCTTCTAACTTTTCTTTTTCTAAAATACAGAATCGAGATACACCAGTCTTCTACGGATCAGAGGTATATATATTTTAGGGTGTCTTTATGTCTGTCAAAAATATCTATACCTGGAATAAAAATATATTATAAATTTTAAACATTCAAAAACGTATGAAATATTTAATTTGCTACATACTATATCAACGCATACCTCTGATGGTCAAATGCTTCCCATTTACTTTTTTCGACTACATCTCACTTTGGTTTTCTTCTAACTTTTCTTTTTCTAAAATACAGAATCGAAATACACCAGTCTTCTACGGATCAGAGGTATATATATTTTAGGGTGTCTTTATGTCTTTCAAAAATATCTATACCTGGAATAAAAATATATTATAAATTTTAAACATTCAAAAACTTATGAAATATTTAATTTGCTACATACTATATCAACGCATACCTCTGATGTTCAGATGCTTTCCATTTTCTTAATTAGACTACATCTCACTTTGGTTTTCTTCCACTTTTCTTTTTCTAAAATTCAGAATCGAGATACACCAGTCTTCTACATATCAGAGGTATGTATATTTTAGGGTGTCTTTATCTCTTTCAAAAATATCTATATCTGGAATAAAAATATATTATAAATTTTAAACATTCAAAAACGTATGAAATATTTAATTCGCTACATACTATATCAACGCATACCTCTGATGGTCAGATGCTTCCCATTTACTTTATTCGACTACATCTCACTTTGGTTTTCTTCTAACTTTTCTTTTTCTAAAATACAGAATCGAGATATACCAGTCTTCTACGGATCAGAGGTATATATATTTTAGGGTGTCTTTATGTCTTTCAAAAATACCTATACCTGGAATAAAAATATATTATAAATTTTAAACATTCAAAAACGTATGAAATATTTAATTTGCTACATACTATATCAACGCATACCTCTGATGGTCAGATGCTTCCCATTTACTTTATTCGACTACATCTCACTTTGGTTTTCTTCTACTTTTCTTTTTCTAAAATACAGAATCGAGATACACCAGTCTTCTACATATCAGAGGTATGTATATTTTAGGGTGTCTTTATCTCTTTCAAAAATATCTATATCTGGAATAAAAATATATTATAAATTTTAAACATTCAAAAACGTATGAAATATTTAATTCGCTACATACTATATCAACGCATACCTCTGATGGTCAGATGCTTCCCATTTAGTTTATTCGACTACATCTCACTTTGGTTTTCTTCTACTTTTCTTTTTCTAAAATTCACAATCGAGATATCCAGTCTTCTACGGATCAGAGGTATATATATTTTAGGGTGTCTTTATGTCTTTCAAAAATATCTATACCTGGAATAAAAATATATTATAAATTTTAAACATTCAAAAACGTATGAAATATTTAATTTGCTACATACTATATCAACGCATACCTCTGATGGTCAGATGCTTCCCATTTACTTTATTCGACTACATCTCACTTTGGTTTTCTTCTAACTTTTCTTTTTCTAAAATACAGAATCGAGATACACCAGTCTTCTACGGATCAGAGGTATATATATTTTAGGGTGTCTTTATGTCTGTCAAAAATATCTATACCTGGAATAAAAATATATTATAAATTTTAAACATTCAAAAACTTATGAAATATTTAATTTGCTACATACTATATCAACGCATACCTCTGATGGTCAAATGCTTCCCATTTACTTTATTCGACTACATCTCACTTTGGTTTTCTTCTAACTTTTCTTTTTCTAAAATACAGAATCGAAATACACCAGTCTTCTACGGATCAGAGGTATATATATTTTAGGGTGTCTTTATGTCTTTCAAAAATATCTATACCTGGAATAAAAATATATTATAAATTTTAAACATTCAAAAACGTATGAAATATTTAATTTGCTACATACTATATCAACGCATACCTCTGATGGTCAGATGCTTTCCATTTTTTTAATTAGACTACATCTCATTTTGGTTTTCTTCCACTTTTCTTTTTCTAAAATTCAGAATCGAGATACACCAGTCTTCTACATATCAGAGGTATGTATATTTTAGGGTGTCTTTATCTCTTTCAAAAATATCTATATCTGGAATAAAAATATATTATAAATTTTAAACATTCAAAAACGTATGAAATATTTAATTCGCTACATACTATATCAACGCATACCTCTGATGGTCAGATGCTTCCCATTTACTTTATTCGACTACATCTCACTTTGGTTTTCTTCTAACTTTTCTTTTTCTAAAATACAGATTCGAGATATACCAGTCTTCTACGGATCAGAGGTATATATATTTTAGGGTGTCTTTATGTCTTTCAAAAATACCTATACCTGGAATAAAAATATATTATAAATTTTAAACATTCAAAAACGTATGAAATATTTAATTTGCTACATACTATATCAACGCATACCTCTGATGGTCAGATGCTTCCCATTTACTTTATTCGACTACATCTCACTTTGGTTTTCTTCTACTTTTCTTTTTCTAAAATACAGAATCGAGATACACCACTCTTCTACAGATCAGAAGTATATATATTTTAGGGTGTCTTTATCTCTTTCAAAAATATCTATATCTGGAATAAAAATATATTATAAATTTTAAACATTCAAAAATGTATGAAATATTTAATTTGCTACATACTATATCAACGCATACCTCTGATGGTCAGATGCTTCCCATTTACTTTATTCGACTGCATCTCACTTTGGTTTTCTTCTAATTTTCTTTTTCTAAAATTCAGAATCGAGATACACCAGTCTTCTACAGATCAGAGGTATATATATTTTAGGGTGTCTTTATGTCTTTCAAAAATATCTATATCTGGAATAAAAATATATTATAAATTTTAAACATTCAAAAACGTATGAAATATTTAATTTGCTACATACTATATCAACGCATACCTCTGATGGTCAGATGCTTCCCATTTACTTTATTCGACTGCATCTCACTTTGGTTTTCTTCTACTTTTCTTTTTCTAAAATTCAGAATCGAGATACACCAGTCTTCTACAGATCAGAGGTATATATATTTTAGGGTGTCTTTATATCTTTCAAAAATATCTATATCTGGAATAAAAATATATTATAAATTTTAAACATTCAAAAACATATGAAATATTTAATTTGCTACATACTATATCAACGCATACCTCTGATGGTCAGATGGTTCCCATTTACTTTATTCGACTACATCTCACTTTGGTTTTCTTCTACTTTTCTTTTTCTAAAATACAGAATCGAGATACACCAGTCTTCTACAGATCAGAGGTATATATATTTTAGGGTGTCTTTATCTCTTTCAAAAATATCTATATCTGGAATAAAAATATATTATAAATTTTAAACATTCAAAAATGTATGAAATATTTAATTTGCTACATACTATATCAACGCATACCTCTGATGGTCAGATGCTTCCCATTTACTTTATTCGACTACATCTCACTTTGGTTTTCTTCTACTTTTCTTTTTCTAAAATTCAGAATCGAGATACACCAGTCTTCTACAGATCAGAGGTATATATATTTTAGGGTGTCTTTATGTCTTCCAAAAATATCTATATCTGGAATAAAAATATATTATAAATTTTAAACATTCAAAAACGTATGAAATATTTAATTTGCTACATACTATATCAACGCATACCTCTGATGTTCAGATGCTTTCCATTTTTTTAATTAGACTACATCTCATTTTGGTTTTCTTCCACTTTTCTTTTTCTAAAATTCAGAATCGAGATACACCAGTCTTCTACATATCAGAGGTATGTATATTTTAGGGTGTCTTTATCTCTTTCAAAAATATCTATATCTGGAATAAAAATATATTATAAATTTTAAACATTCAAAAACGTATGAAATATTTAATTCGCTACATACTATATCAACGCATACCTCTGATGGTCAGATGCTTCCCATTTACTTTATTCGACTACATCTCACTTTGGTTTTCTTCTAACTTTTCTTTTTCTAAAATACAGAATCGAGATATACCAGTCTTCTACGGATCAGAGGTATATATATTTTAGTTTGTCTTTATGTCTTTCAAAAATACCTATACCTGGAATAAAAATATATTATAAATTTTAAACATTCAAAAACGTATGAAATATTTAATTTGCTACATACTATATCAACGCATACATCTGACGGTCAGATGCTTCCCATTTACTTTATTCGACTACATCTCACTTTGGTTTTCTTCTACTTTTCTTTTTCTAAAATACAGTATCGAGATACACCACTCTTCTACAGATCAGAAGTATATATATTTTAGGGTGTCTTTATCTCTTTCAAAAATATCTATATCTGGAATAAAAATATATTATAAATTTTAAACATTCAAAAATGTATGAAATATTTAATTTGCTACATACTATATCAACGCATACCTCTGATGGTCAGATGCTTCCCATTTACTTTATTCGACTACATCTCACTTTGGTTTTCTTCTACTTTTCTTTTTCTAAAATACAGAATCGAGATACACCACTCTTCTACAGATCAGAAGTATATATATTTTAGGGTGTCTTTATCTCTTTCAAAAATATCTATATCTGGAATAAAAATATATTATAAATTTTAAACATTCAAAAATGTATGAAATATTTAATTTGCTACATACTATATCAACGCATACCTCTGATGGTCAGATGCTTCCCATTTACTTTATTCGACTGCATCTCACTTTGGTTTTCTTCTAATTTTCTTTTTCTAAAATTCAGAATCGAGATACACCAGTCTTCTACAGATCAGAGGTATATATATTTTAGGGTGTCTTTATGTCTTTCAAAAATATCTATATCTGGAATAAAAATATATTATAAATTTTAAACATTCAAAAACGTATGAAATATTTAATTTGCTACATACTATATCAACGCATACCTCTGATGGTCAGATGCTTCCCATTTACTTTATTCGACTGCATCTCACTTTGGTTTTCTTCTACTTTTCTTTTTCTAAAATTCAGAATCGAGATACACCAGTCTTCTACAGATCAGAGGTATATATATTTTAGGGTGTCTTTATGTCTTTCAAAAATACCTATACCTGGAATAAAAATATATTATAAATTTTAAACATTCAAAAACGTATGAAATATTTAATTTGCTACATACTATATCAACGCATACCTCTGATGGTCAGATGCTTCCCATTTACTTTATTCGACTACATCTCACTTTGGTTTTCTTCTACTTTTCTTTTTCTAAAATACAGTATCGAGATACACCACTCTTCTACAGATCAGAAGTATATATATTTTAGGGTGTCTTTATCTCTTTCAAAAATATCTATATCTGGAATAAAAATATATTATAAATTTTAAACATTCAAAAATGTATGAAATATTTAATTTGCTACATACTATATCAACGCATACCTCTGATGGTCAGATGCTTCCCATTTACTTTATTCGACTGCATCTCACTTTGGTTTTCTTCTACTTTTCTTTTTCTAAAATTCAGAATCGAGATACACCAGTCTTCTACAGATCAGAGGTATATATATTTTAGGGTGTCTTTATGTCTTTCAAAAATATCTATATCTGGAATAAAAATATATTATAAATTTTAAACATTCAAAAACGTATGAAATATTTAATTTGCTACATACTATATCAACGCATACCTCTGATGGTCAGATGCTTCCCATTTACTTTATTCGACTACATCTCACTTTGGTTTTCTTCTACTTTTCTTTTTCTAAAATACAGAATCGAGATACACCAGTCTTCTACAGATCAGAGGTATATATATTTTAGGGTGTCTTTATCTCTTTCAAAAATATCTATATCTGGAATAAAAATATATTATAAATTTTAAACATTCAAAAACGTATGAAATATTTAATTTGCTACATACTATATCAACGCATACCTCTGATGGTCAGATGCTTCCCATTTACTTTATTCGACTGCATCTCACTTTGGTTTTCTTCTACTTTTCTTTTTCTAAAATTCAGAATCGAGATACACCAGTCTTCTACAGATCAGAGGTATATATATTTTAGGGTGTCTTTATGTCTTCCAAAAATATCTATATCTGGAATAAAAATATATTATAAATTTTAAACATTCAAAAACGTATGAAATATTTAATTTGCTACATACTATATCAACGCATACCTCTGATGGTCAGATGCTTCCCATTTACTTCATTCGACTACATCTCACTTTGGTTTTCTTCTAACTTTTCTTTTTCTAAAATACAGAATCGAGATACACCAGTCTTCTACGGATCAGAGGTATATATATTTTAGGGTGTCTTTATGTCTTTCAAAAATATCTATATCTGGAATAAAAATATATTATAAATTTTAAACATTCAAAAACGTATGAAATATTTAATTTGCTACATACTATATCAACGCATACCTCTGATGGTCAGATGCTTCCCATTTACTTTATTCGACTGCATCTCACTTTGGTTTTCTTCTACTTTTCTTTTTCTAAAATTCAGAATCGAGATACACCAGTCTTCTACAGATCAGAGGTATATATATTTTAGGGTGTCTTTATGTCTTTCAAAAATATCTATATCTGGAATAAAAATATATTATAAATTTTAAACATTCAAAAACGTATGAAATATTTAATTTGCTACATACTATATCAACGCATACCTCTGATGGTCAGATGCTTCCCATTTACTTTAATCGACTGCATCTCACTTTGGTTTTCTTCTACTTTTCTTTTTCTAAAATACAGAATCGAGATACACCAGTCTTCTACAGATCAGAGGTATATATATTTTAGTGTGTCTTTATCTCTTTCAAAAATATCTATACCTGGAATAAAAATATATTATAAATTTTAAACATTCAAAAACTTATGAAATATTTAATTTGCTACATACTATATCAACGCATACCTCTGATGTTCAGATGCTTTCCATTTTCTTAATTAGACTACATCTCACTTTGGTTTTCTTCCACTTTTCTTTTTCTAAAATTCAGAATCGAGATACACCAGTCTTCTACATATCAGAGGTATGTATATTTTAGGGTGTCTTTATCTCTTTCAAAAATATCTATATCTGGAATAAAAATATATTATAAATTTTAAACATTCAAAAACGTATGAAATATTTAATTCGCTACATACTATATCAACGCATACCTCTGATGGTCAGATGCTTCCCATTTACTTTATTCGACTACATCTCACTTTGGTTTTCTTCTAACTTTTCTTTTTCTAAAATACAGAATCGAGATATACCAGTCTTCTACGGATCAGAGGTATATATATTTTAGGGTGTCTTTATCTCTTTCAAAAATATCTATATCTGGAATAAAAATATATTATAAATTTTAAACATTCAAAAACGTATGAAATATTTAATTCGCTACATACTATATCAACGCATACCTCTGATGGTCAGATGCTTCCCATTTAGTTTATTCGACTACATCTCACTTTGGTTTTCTTCTACTTTTCTTTTTCTAAAATTCACAATCGAGATATCCAGTCTTCTACGGATCAGAGGTATATATATTTTAGGGTGTCTTTATGTCTTTCAAAAATATCTATACCTGGAATAAAAATATATTATAAATTTTAAACATTCAAAAACGTATGAAATATTTAATTTGCTACATACTATATCAACGCATACCTCTGATGGTCAGATGCTTCCCATTTACTTTATTCGACTACATCTCACTTTGGTTTTCTTCTAACTTTTCTTTTTCTAAAATACAGAATCGAGATACACCAGTCTTCTACGGATCAGAGGTATATATATTTTAGGGTGTCTTTATGTCTGTCAAAAATATCTATACCTGGAATAAAAATATATTATAAATTTTAAACATTCAAAAACTTATGAAATATTTAATTTGCTACATACTATATCAACGCATACCTCTGATGGTCAAATGCTTCCCATTTACTTTATTCGACTACATCTCACTTTGGTTTTCTTCTAACTTTTCTTTTTCTAAAATACAGAATCGAAATACACCAGTCTTCTACGGATCAGAGGTATATATATTTTAGGGTGTCTTTATGTCTTTCAAAAATATCTATACCTGGAATAAAAATATATTATAAATTTTAAACATTCAAAAACGTATGAAATATTTAATTTGCTACATACTATATCAACGCATACCTCTGATGGTCAGATGCTTCCCATTTACTTTATTCGACTGCATCTCACTTTGGTTTTCTTCTACTTTTCTTTTTCTAAAATTCAGAATCGAGATACACCAGTCTTCTACAGATCAGAGGTATATATATTTTAGGGTGTCTTTATGTCTTTCAAAAATACCTATACCTGGAATAAAAATATATTATAAATTTTAAACATTCAAAAACTTATGAAATATTTAATTTGCTACATACTATATCAACGCATACCTCTGATGTTCAGATGCTTTCCATTTTCTTAATTAGACTACATCTCACTTTGGTTTTCTTCCACTTTTCTTTTTCTAAAATTCAGAATCGAGATACACCAGTCTTCTACATATCAGAGGTATGTATATTTTAGGGTGTCTTTATCTCTTTCAAAAATATCTATATCTGGAATAAAAATATATTATAAATTTTAAACATTCAAAAACGTATGAAATATTTAATTCGCTACATACTATATCAACGCATACCTCTGATGGTCAGATGCTTCCCATTTACTTTATTCGACTACATCTCACTTTGGTTTTCTTCTAACTTTTCTTTTTCTAAAATACAGAATCGAGATATACCAGTCTTCTACGGATCAGAGATATATATATTTTAGGGTGTCTTTATGTCTTTCAAAAATACCTATACCTGGAATAAAAATATATTATAAATTTTAAACATTCAAAAACGTATGAAATATTTAATTTGCTACATACTATATCAACGCATACCTCTGATGGTCAGATGCTTCCCATTTACTTTATTCGACTGCATCTCACTTTGGTTTTCTTCTACTTTTCTTTTTCTAAAATTCAGAATCGAGATACACCAGTCTTCTACGGATCAGAGGTATATATATTTTAGGGTGTCTTTATGTCTGTCAAAAATATCTATACCTGGAATAAAAATATATTATAAATTTTAAACATTCAAAAACTTATGAAATATTTAATTTGCTACATACTATATCAACGCATACCTCTGATGGTCAGATGCTTCCCATTTACTTCATTCGACTACATCTCACTTTGGTTTTCTTCTAACTTTTCTTTTTCTAAAATACAGAATCGAGATACACCAGTCTTCTACGGATCAGAGGTATATATATTTTAGGGTGTCTTTATGTCTTTCAAAAATATCTATATCTGGAATAAAAATATATTATAAATTTTAAACATTCAAAAACGTATGAAATATTTAATTTGCTACATACTATATCAACGCATACCTCTGATGGTCAGATGCTTCCCATTTACTTTATTCGACTGCATCTCACTTTGGTTTTCTTCTACTTTTCTTTTTCTAAAATTCAGAATCGAGATACACCAGTCTTCTACAGATCAGAGGTATATATATTTTAGGGTGTCTTTATGTCTTTCAAAAATATCTATATCTGGAATAAAAATATATTATAAATTTTAAACATTCAAAAACGTATGAAATATTTAATTTGCTACATACTATATCAACGCATACCTCTGATGGTCAGATGCTTCCCATTTACTTTATTCGACTGCATCTCACTTTGGTTTTCTTCTACTTTTCTTTTTCTAAAATACAGAATCGAGATACACCAGTCTTCTACAGATCAGAGGTATATATATTTTAGTGTGTCTTTATCTCTTTCAAAAATATCTATACCTGGAATAAAAATATATTATAAATTTTAAACATTCAAAAACGTATGAAATATTTAATTTGCTACATACTATATCAACGCATACCTCTGATGGTCAGATGCTTCCCATTTACTTTATTCGATTACATCTCACTTTGGTTTTCTTCTAACTTTTCTTTTTCTAAAATACAGAATCGAGATACACCAGTCTTCTACAGATCAGAGGTATATATATTTTAGGGTGTCTTTATGTCTGTCAAAAATATCTATACCTGGAATAAAAATATATTATAAATTTTAAACATTCAAAAACGTATGAAATATTTAATTTGCTACATACTATATCAACGCATACCTCTGATGGTCAGATGCTTCCCATTTACTTTATTCGACTGCATCTCACTTTGGTTTTCTTCTACTTTTCTTTTTCTAAAATTCAGAATCGAGATACACCAGTCTTCTACAGATCAGAGGTATATATATTTTAGGGTGCCTTTATGTCTTTCAAAAATACCTATACCTGGAATAAAAATATATTATAAATTTTAAACATTCAAAAACGTATGAAATATTTAATTTGCTACATACTATATCAACGCATACCTCTGATGGTCAGATGCTTCCCATTTAGTTTATTCGACTACATCTCACTTTGGTTTTCTTCTACTTTTCTTTTTCTAAAATTCACAATCGAGATATCCAGTCTTCTACGGATCAGAGGTATATATATTTTAGGGTGTCTTTATGTCTTTCAAAAATATCTATACCTGGAATAAAAATATATTATAAATTTTAAACATTCAAAAACGTATGAAATATTTAATTTGCTACATACTATATCAACGCATACCTCTGATGGTCAGATGCTTCCCATTTACTTTATTCGACTACATCTCACTTTGGTTTTCTTCTAACTTTTCTTTTTCTAAAATACAGAATCGAGATACACCAGTCTTCTACGGATCAGAGGTATATATATTTTAGGGTGTCTTTATGTCTGTCAAAAATATCTATACCTGGAATAAAAATATATTATAAATTTTAAACATTCAAAAACTTATGAAATATTTAATTTGCTACATACTATATCAACGCATACCTCTGATGGTCAAATGCTTCCCATTTACTTTATTCGACTACATCTCACTTTGGTTTTCTTCTAACTTTTCTTTTTCTAAAATACAGAATCGAAATACACCAGTCTTCTACGGATCAGAGGTATATATATTTTAGGGTGTCTTTATGTCTTTCAAAAATATCTATACCTGGAATAAAAATATATTATAAATTTTAAACATTCAAAAACGTATGAAATATTTAATTTGCTACATACTATATCAACGCATACCTCTGATGGTCAGATGCTTCCCATTTACTTTATTCGACTGCATCTCACTTTGGTTTTCTTCTACTTTTCTTTTTCTAAAATTCAGAATCGAGATACACCAGTCTTCTACAGATCAGAGGTATATATATTTTAGGGTGTCTTTATGTCTTTCAAAAATACCTATACCTGGAATAAAAATATATTATAAATTTTAAACATTCAAAAACTTATGAAATATTTAATAAGCTACATACTATATCAACGCATACCTCTGATGTTCAGATGCTTTCCATTTTCTTAATTAGACTACATCGCACTTTGGTTTTCTTCCACTTTTCTTTTTCTAAAATTCAGAATCGAGATACACCAGTCTTCTACATATCAGAGGTATGTATATTTTAGGGTGTCTTTATCTCTTTCAAAAATATCTATATCTGGAATAAAAATATATTATAAATTTTAAACATTCAAAAACGTATGAAATATTTAATTCGCTACATACTATATCAACGCATACCTCTGATGGTCAGATGCTTCCCATTTACTTTATTCGACTACATCTCACTTTGGTTTTCTTCTAACTTTTCTTTTTCTAAAATACAGAATCGAGATATACCAGTCTTCTACGGATCAGAGGTATATATATTTTAGGGTGTCTTTATGTCTTTCAAAAATACCTATACCTGGAATAAAAATATATTATAAATTTTAAACATTCAAAAACGTATGAAATATTTAATTTGCTACATACTATATCAACGCATACGTCTGATGGTCAGATGCTTCCCATTTACTTTATTCGACTACATCTCACTTTGGTTTTCTTCTACTTTTCTTTTTCTAAAATACAGAATCGAGATACACCACTCTTCTACAGATCAGAGGTATATTTATTTTAGGGTGTCTTTATCTCTTTCAAAAATATCTATATCTGGAATAAAAATATATTATAAATTTTAAACATTCAAAAACGTATGAAATATTTAATTTGCTACATACTATATCAACGCATACCTCTGATGGTCAGATGCTTCCCATTTACTTTATTCGACTGCATCTCACTTTGGTTTTCTTCTACTTTTCTTTTTCTAAAATTCAGAATCGAGATACACCAGTCTTCTACAGATCAGAGGTATATATATTTTAGGGTGTCTTTATGTCTTTCAAAAATATCTATATCTGGAATAAAAATATATTATAAATTTTAAACATTCAAAAACGTATGAAATATTTAATTTGCTACATACTATATCAACGCATACCTCTGATGGTCAGATGCTTCCCATTTACTTTATTCGACTACATCTCACTTTGGTTTTCTTCTACTTTTCTTTTTCTAAAATACAGAATCGAGATACACCAGTCTTCTACAGATCAGAGGTATATATATTTTAGGGTGTCTTTATCTCTTTCAAAAATATCTATATCTGGAATAAAAATATATTATAAATTTTAAACATTCAAAAACGTATGAAATATTTAATTTGCTACATACTATATCAACGCATACCTCTGATGGTCAGATGCTTCCCATTTACTTTATTCGACTGCATCTCACTTTGGTTTTCTTCTACTTTTCTTTTTCTAAAATTCAGAATCGAGATACACCAGTCTTCTACAGATCAGAGGTATATATATTTTAGGGTGTCTTTATGTCTTCCAAAAATATCTATATCTGGAATAAAAATATATTATAAATTTTAAACATTCAAAAACGTATGAAATATTTAATTTGCTACATACTATATCAACGCATACCTCTGATGGTCAAATGCTTCCCATTTACTTTATTCGACTACATCTCACTTTGGTTTTCTTCTAACTTTTCTTTTTCTAAAATACAGAATCGAAATACACCAGTCTTCTACGGATCAGAGGTATATATATTTTAGGGTGTCTTTATGTCTTTCAAAAATATCTATACCTGGAATAAAAATATGTTATAAATTTTAAACATTCAAAAACGTATGAAATATTTAATTTGCTACATACTATATCAACGCATACCTCTGATGGTCAGATGCTTCCCATTTACTTTATTCGACTACATCTCACTTTGGTTTTCTTCTAACTTTTCTTTTTCTAAAATACAGAATCGAAATACACCAGTCTTCTACGGATCAGAGGTATATATATTTTAGGGTGTCTTTATGTCTTTCAAAAATATCTATACCTGGAATAAAAATATATTATAAATTTTAAACATTCAAAAACGTATGAAATATTTAATTTGCTACATACTATATCAACGCATACCTCTGATGGTCAGATGCTTCCCATTTACTTTATTCGACTGCATCTCACTTTGGTTTTCTTCTACTTTTCTTTTTCTAAAATTCAGAATCGAGATACACCAGTCTTCTACAGATCAGAGGTATATATATTTTAGGGTGTCTTTATGTCTTTCAAAAATACCTATACCTGGAATAAAAATATATTATAAATTTTAAACATTCAAAAACTTATGAAATATTTAATTTGCTACATACTATATCAACGCATACCTCTGATGTTCAGATGCTTTCCATTTTCTTAATTAGACTACATCTCACTTTGGTTTTCTTCCACTTTTCTTTTTCTAAAATTCAGAATCGAGATACACCAGTCTTCTACATATCAGAGGTATGTATATTTTAGGGTGTCTTTATCTCTTTCAAAAATATCTATATCTGGAATAAAAATATATTATAAATTTTAAACATTCAAAAACGTATGAAATATTTAATTCGCTACATACTATATCAACGCATACCTCTGATGGTCAGATGCTTCCCATTTACTTTATTCGACTACATCTCACTTTGGTTTTCTTCTAACTTTTCTTTTTCTAAAATACAGAATCGAGATATATCAGTCTTCTACGGATCAGAGGTATATATATTTTAGGGTGTCTTTATGTCTTTCAAAAATACCTATACCTGGAATAAAAATATATTATAAATTTTAAACATTCAAAAACGTATGAAATATTTAATTTGCTACATACTATATCAACGCATACCTCTGATGGTCAGATGCTTCCCATTTACTTTATTCGACTACATCTCACTTTGGTTTTCTTCTACTTTTCTTTTTCTAAAATACAGAATCGAGATACACCACTCTTCTACAGATCAGAGGTATATATATTTTAGGGTGTCTTTATCTCTTTCAAAAATATCTATATCTGGAATAAAAATATATTATAAATTTTAAACATTCAAAAATGTATGAAATATTTAATTTGCTACATACTATATCAACGCATACCTCTGATGGTCAGATGCTTCCCATTTACTTTATTCGACTGCATCTCACTTTGGTTTTCTTCTAATTTTCTTTTTCTAAAATTCAGAATCGAGATACACCAGTCTTCTACAGATCAGAGGTATATATATTTTAGGGTGTCTTTATGTCTTTCAAAAATATCTATATCTGGAATAAAAATATATTATAAATTTTAAACATTCAAAAACGTATGAAATATTTAATTTGCTACATACTATATCAACGCATACCTCTGATGGTCAGATGCTTCCCATTTACTTTATTCGACTACATCTCACTTTGGTTTTCTTCTAACTTTTCTTTTTCTAAAATACAGAATCGAAATACACCAGTCTTCTACGGATCAGAGGTATATATATTTTAGGGTGTCTTTATGTCTTTCAAAAATATCTATACCTGGAATAAAAATATATTATAAATTTTAAACATTCAAAAACGTATGAAATATTTAATTTGCTACATACTATATCAACGCATACCTCTGATGGTCAGATGCTTCCCATTTACTTTATTCGACTGCATCTCACTTTGGTTTTCTTCTACTTTTCTTTTTCTAAAATTCAGAATCGAGATACACCAGTCTTCTACAGATCAGAGGTATATATATTTTAGGGTGTCTTTATGTCTTTCAAAAATACCTATACCTGGAATAAAAATATATTATAAATTTTAAACATTCAAAAACTTATGAAATATTTAATTTGCTACATACTATATCAACGCATACCTCTGATGTTCAGATGCTTTCCATTTTCTTAATTAGACTACATCTCACTTTGGTTTTCTTCCACTTTTCTTTTTCTAAAATTCAGAATCGAGATACACCAGTCTTCTACATATCAGAGGTATGTATATTTTAGGGTGTCTTTATCTCTTTCAAAAATATCTATATCTGGAATAAAAATATATTATAAATTTTAAACATTCAAAAACGTATGAAATATTTAATTCGCTACATACTATATCAACGCATACCTCTGATGGTCAGATGCTTCCCATTTACTTTATTCGACTACATCTCACTTTGGTTTTCTTCTAACTTTTCTTTTTCTAAAATACAGAATCGAGATATATCAGTCTTCTACGGATCAGAGGTATATATATTTTAGGGTGTCTTTATGTCTTTCAAAAATACCTATACCTGGAATAAAAATATATTATAAATTTTAAACATTCAAAAACGTATGAAATATTTAATTTGCTACATACTATATCAACGCATACCTCTGATGGTCAGATGCTTCCCATTTACTTTATTCGACTACATCTCACTTTGGTTTTCTTCTACTTTTCTTTTTCTAAAATACAGAATCGAGATACACCACTCTTCTACAGATCAGAGGTATATATATTTTAGGGTGTCTTTATCTCTTTCAAAAATATCTATATCTGGAATAAAAATATATTATAAATTTTAAACATTCAAAAATGTATGAAATATTTAATTTGCTACATACTATATCAACGCATACCTCTGATGGTCAGATGCTTCCCATTTACTTTATTCGACTGCATCTCACTTTGGTTTTCTTCTAATTTTCTTTTTCTAAAATTCAGAATCGAGATACACCAGTCTTCTACAGATCAGAGGTATATATATTTTAGGGTGTCTTTATGTCTTTCAAAAATATCTATATCTGGAATAAAAATATATTATAAATTTTAAACATTCAAAAACGTATGAAATATTTAATTTGCTACATACTATATCAACGCATACCTCTGATGGTCAGATGCTTCCCATTTACTTTATTCGACTGCATCTCACTTTGGTTTTCTTCTACTTTTCTTTTTCTAAAATTCAGAATCGAGATACACCAGTCTTCTACAGATCAGAGGTATATATATTTTAGGGTGTCTTTATGTCTTTCAAAAATATCTATATCTGGAATAAAAATATATTATAAATTTTAAACATTCAAAAACGTATGAAATATTTAATTTGCTACATACTATATCAACGCATACCTCTGATGGTCAGATGGTTCCCATTTACTTTATTCGACTACATCTCACTTTGGTTTTCTTCTACTTTTCTTTTTCTAAAATACAGAATCGAGATACACCAGTCTTCTACAGATCAGAGGTATATATATTTTAGGGTGTCTTTATCTCTTTCAAAAATATCTATATCTGGAATAAAAATATATTATAAATTTTAAACATTCAAAAACGTATGAAATATTTAATTTGCTACATACTATATCAACGCATACCTCTGATGGTCAGATGCTTCCCATTTACTTTATTCGACTACATCTCACTTTGGTTTTCTTCTACTTTTCTTTTTCTAAAATTCAGAATCGAGATACACCAGTCTTCTACAGATCAGAGGTATATATATTTTAGGGTGTCTTTATGTCTTCCAAAAATATCTATATCTGGAATAAAAATATATTATAAATTTTAAACATTCAAAAACGTATGAAATATTTAATTTGCTACATACTATATCAACGCATACCTCTGATGTTCAGATGCTTTCCATTTTTTTAATTAGACTACATCTCATTTTGGTTTTCTTCCACTTTTCTTTTTCTAAAATTCAGAATCGAGATACACCAGTCTTCTACATATCAGAGGTATGTATATTTTAGGGTGTCTTTATCTCTTTCAAAAATATCTATATCTGGAATAAAAATATATTATAAATTTTAAACATTCAAAAACGTATGAAATATTTAATTCGCTACATACTATATCAACGCATACCTCTGATGGTCAGATGCTTCCCATTTACTTTATTCGACTACATCTCACTTTGGTTTTCTTCTAACTTTTCTTTTTCTAAAATACAGAATCGAGATATACCAGTCTTCTACGGATCAGAGGTATATATATTTTAGGGTGTCTTTATGTCTTTCAAAAATACCTATACCTGGAATAAAAATATATTATAAATTTTAAACATTCAAAAACGTATGAAATATTTAATTTGCTACATACTATATCAACGCATACCTCTGATGGTCAGATGCTTCCCATTTACTTTATTCGACTACATCTCACTTTGGTTTTCTTCTACTTTTCTTTTTCTAAAATACAGTATCGAGATACACCACTCTTCTACAGATCAGAAGTATATATATTTTAGGGTGTCTTTATCTCTTTCAAAAATATCTATATCTGGAATAAAAATATATTATAAATTTTAAACATTCAAAAATGTATGAAATATTTAATTTGCTACATACTATATCAACGCATACCTCTGATGGTCAGATGCTTCCCATTTACTTTATTCGACTGCATCTCACTTTGGTTTTCTTCTACTTTTCTTTTTCTAAAATTCAGAATCGAGATACACCAGTCTTCTACAGATCAGAGGTATATATATTTTAGGGTGTCTTTATGTCTTTCAAAAATATCTATATCTGGAATAAAAATATATTATAAATTTTAAACATTCAAAAACGTATGAAATATTTAATTTGCTACATACTATATCAACGCATACCTCTAATGGTCAGATGGTTCCCATTTACTTTATTCGACTACATCTCACTTTGGTTTTCTTCTACTTTTCTTTTTCTAAAATACAGAATCGAGATACACCAGTCTTCTACAGATCAGAGGTATATATATTTTAGGGTGTCTTTATCTCTTTCAAAAATATCTATATCTGGAATAAAAATATATTATAAATTTTAAACATTCAAAAACGTATGAAATATTTAATTTGCTACATACTATATCAACGCATACCTCTGATGGTCAGATGCTTCCCATTTACTTTATTCGACTACATCTCACTTTGGTTTTCTTCTACTTTTCTTTTTCTAAAATTCAGAATCGAGATACACCAGTCTTCTACAGATCAGAGGTATATATATTTTAGGGTGTCTTTATGTCTTCCAAAAATATCTATATCTGGAATAAAAATATATTATAAATTTTAAACATTCAAAAACGTATGAAATATTTAATTTGCTACATACTATATCAACGCATACCTCTGATGTTCAGATGCTTTCCATTTTTTTAATTAGACTACATCTCATTTTGGTTTTCTTCCACTTTTCTTTTTCTAAAATTCAGAATCGAGATACACCAGTCTTCTACATATCAGAGGTATGTATATTTTAGGGTGTCTTTATCTCTTTCAAAAATATCTATATCTGGAATAAAAATATATTATAAATTTTAAACATTCAAAAACGTATGAAATATTTAATTCGCTACATACTATATCAACGCATACCTCTGATGGTCAGATGCTTCCCATTTACTTTATTCGACTACATCTCACTTTGGTTTTCTTCTAACTTTTCTTTTTCTAAAATACAGAATCGAGATATACCAGTCTTCTACGGATCAGAGGTATATATATTTTAGGGTGTCTTTATGTCTTTCAAAAATACCTATACCTGGAATAAAAATATATTATAAATTTTAAACATTCAAAAACGTATGAAATATTTAATTTGCTACATACTATATCAACGCATACCTCTGATGGTCAGATGCTTCCCATTTACTTTATTCGACTACATCTCACTTTGGTTTTCTTCTACTTTTCTTTTTCTAAAATACAGTATCGAGATACACCACTCTTCTACAGATCAGAAGTATATATATTTTAGGGTGTCTTTATCTCTTTCAAAAATATCTATATCTGGAATAAAAATATATTATAAATTTTAAACATTCAAAAATGTATGAAATATTTAATTTGCTACATACTATATCAACGCATACCTCTGATGGTCAGATGCTTCCCATTTACTTTATTCGACTGCATCTCACTTTGGTTTTCTTCTACTTTTCTTTTTCTAAAATTCAGAATCGAGATACACCAGTCTTCTACAGATCAGAGGTATATATATTTTAGGGTGTCTTTATGTCTTTCAAAAATATCTATATCTGGAATAAAAATATATTATAAATTTTAAACATTCAAAAACGTATGAAATATTTAATTTGCTACATACTATATCAACGCATACCTCTGATGGTCAGATGCTTCCCATTTACTTTATTCGACTACATCTCACTTTGGTTTTCTTCTACTTTTCTTTTTCTAAAATACAGAATCGAGATACACCAGTCTTCTACAGATCAGAGGTATATATATTTTAGGGTGTCTTTATCTCTTTCAAAAATATCTATATCTGGAATAAAAATATATTATAAATTTTAAACATTCAAAAACGTATGAAATATTTAATTTGCTACATACTATATCAACGCATACCTCTGATGGTCAGATGCTTCCCATTTACTTTATTCGACTGCATCTCACTTTGGTTTTCTTCTACTTTTCTTTTTCTAAAATTCAGAATCGAGATACACCAGTCTTCTACAGATCAGAGGTATATATATTTTAGGGTGTCTTTATGTCTTCCAAAAATATCTATATCTGGAATAAAAATATATTATAAATTTTAAACATTCAAAAACGTATGAAATATTTAATTTGCTACATACTATATCAACGCATACCTCTGATGGTCAGATGCTTCCCATTTACTTCATTCGACTACATCTCACTTTGGTTTTCTTCTAACTTTTCTTTTTCTAAAATACAGAATCGAGATACACCAGTCTTCTACGGATCAGAGGTATATATATTTTAGGGTGTCTTTATGTCTTTCAAAAATATCTATATCTGGAATAAAAATATATTATAAATTTTAAACATTCAAAAACGTATGAAATATTTAATTTGCTACATACTATATCAACGCATACCTCTGATGGTCAGATGCTTCCCATTTACTTTATTCGACTGCATCTCACTTTGGTTTTCTTCTACTTTTCTTTTTCTAAAATTCAGAATCGAGATACACCAGTCTTCTACAGATCAGAGGTATATATATTTTAGGGTGTCTTTATGTCTTTCAAAAATATCTATATCTGGAATAAAAATATATTATAAATTTTAAACATTCAAAAACGTATGAAATATTTAATTTGCTACATACTATATCAACGCATACCTCTGATGGTCAGATGCTTCCCATTTACTTTATTCGATTACATCTTACTGTGGTTTTCTTCTAAATTTTCTTTTTCTAAAATACAGAATCGAGATACACCAGTCTTCTACGGATCAGAGGTATATATATTTTAGGGTGTCTTTATGTCTGTCAAAAATATCTATACCTGGAATAAAAATATATTATAAATTTTAAACATTCAAAAACGTATGAAATATTTAATTTGCTACATACTATATCAACGCATACCTCTGATGGTCAAATGCTTCCCATTTACTTTTTTCGACTACATCTCACTTTGGTTTTCTTCTAACTTTTCTTTTTCTAAAATACAGAATCGAAATACACCAGTCTTCTACGGATCAGAGGTATATATATTTTAGGGTGTCTTTATGTCTTTCAAAAATATCTATACCTGGAATAAAAATATATTATAAATTTTAAACATTCAAAAACGTATGAAATATTTAATTCGCTACATACTATATCAACGCATACCTCTGATGGTCAGATGCTTCCCATTTACTTTATTCGACTACATCTCACTTTGGTTTTCTTCTAACTTTTCTTTTTCTAAAATACAGAATCGAGATATACCAGTCTTCTACGGATCAGAGGTATATATATTTTAGGGTGTCTTTATGTCTTTCAAAAATACCTATACCTGGAATAAAAATATATTATAAATTTTAAACATTCAAAAACGTATGAAATATTTAATTTGCTACATACTATATCAACGCATACCTCTGATGGTCAGATGCTTCCCATTTACTTTATTCGACTACATCTCACTTTGGTTTTCTTCTACTTTTCTTTTTCTAAAATACAGAATCGAGATACACCAGTCTTCTACATATCAGAGGTATGTATATTTTAGGGTGTCTTTATCTCTTTCAAAAATATCTATATCTGGAATAAAAATATATTATAAATTTTAAACATTCAAAAACGTATGAAATATTTAATTCGCTACATACTATATCAACGCATACCTCTGATGGTCAGATGCTTCCCATTTAGTTTATTCGACTACATCTCACTTTGGTTTTCTTCTACTTTTCTTTTTCTAAAATTCACAATCGAGATATCCAGTCTTCTACGGATCAGAGGTATACATATTTTAGGGTGTCTTTATGTCTTTCAAAAATATCTATACCTGGAATAAAAATATATTATAAATTTTAAACATTCAAAAACGTATGAAATATTTAATTTGCTACATACTATATCAACGCATACCTCTGATGGTCAGATGCTTCCCATTTACTTTATTCGACTACATCTCACTTTGGTTTTCTTCTAACTTTTCTTTTTCTAAAATACAGAATCGAGATACACCAGTCTTCTACGGATCAGAGGTATATATATTTTAGGGTGTCTTTATGTCTGTCAAAAATATCTATACCTGGAATAAAAATATATTATAAATTTTAAACATTCAAAAACTTATGAAATATTTAATTTGCTACATACTATATCAACGCATACCTCTGATGGTCAAATGCTTCCCATTTACTTTATTCGACTACATCTCACTTTGGTTTTCTTCTAACTTTTCTTTTTCTAAAATACAGAATCGAAATACACCAGTCTTCTACGGATCAGAGGTATATATATTTTAGGGTGTCTTTATGTCTTTCAAAAATATCTATACCTGGAATAAAAATATATTATAAATTTTAAACATTCAAAAACGTATGAAATATTTAATTTGCTACATACTATATCAACGCATACCTCTGATGGTCAGATGCTTCCCATTTACTTTATTCGACTGCATCTCACTTTGGTTTTCTTCTACTTTTCTTTTTCTAAAATTCAGAATCGAGATACACCAGTCTTCTACAGATCAGAGGTATATATATTTTAGGGTGTCTTTATGTCTTTCAAAAATACCTATACCTGGAATAAAAATATATTATAAATTTTAAACATTCAAAAACTTATGAAATATTTAATTTGCTACATACTATATCAACGCATACCTCTGATGTTCAGATGCTTTCCATTTTCTTAATTAGACTACATCTCACTTTGGTTTTCTTCCACTTTTCTTTTTCTAAAATTCAGAATCGAGATACACCAGTCTTCTACATATCAGAGGTATGTATATTTTAGGGTGTCTTTATCTCTTTCAAAAATATCTATATCTGGAATAAAAATATATTATAAATTTTAAACATTCAAAAACGTATGAAATATTTAATTTGCTACATACTATATCAACGCATACCTCTGATGGTCAGATGCTTCCCATTTACTTTATTCGATTACATCTCACTGTGGTTTTCTTCTAACTTTTCTTTTTCTAAAATACAGAATCGAGATACACCAGTCTTCTACGGATCAGAGGTATATATATTTTAGGGTGTCTTTATGTCTGTAAAAAATATCTATACCTGGAATAAAAATATATTATAAATTTTAAACATTCAAAAACGTATGAAATATTTAATTTGCTACATACTATATCAACGCATACCTCTGATGGTCAAATGCTTCCCATTTACTTTTTTCGACTACATCTCACTTTGGTTTTCTTCTAACTTTTCTTTTTCTAAAATACAGAATCGAAATACACCAGTCTTCTACGGATCAGAGGTATATATATTTTAGGGTGTCTTTATGTCTTTCAAAAATATCTATACCTGGAATAAAAATATATTATAAATTTTAAACATTCAAAAACTTATGAAATATTTAATTTGCTACATACTATATCAACGCATACCTCTGATGTTCAGATGCTTTCCATTTTCTTAATTAGACTACATCTCACTTTGGTTTTCTTCCACTTTTCTTTTTCTAAAATTCAGAATCGAGATACACCAGTCTTCTACATATCAGAGGTATGTATATTTTAGGGTGTCTTTATCTCTTTCAAAAATATCTATATCTGGAATAAAAATATATTATAAATTTTAAACATTCAAAAACGTATGAAATATTTAATTCGCTACATACTATATCAACGCATACCTCTGATGGTCAGATGCTTCCCATTTACTTTATTCGACTACATCTCACTTTGGTTTTCTTCTAACTTTTCTTTTTCTAAAATACAGAATCGAGATATACCAGTCTTCTACGGATCAGAGGTATATATATTTTAGGGTGTCTTTATGTCTTTCAAAAATACCTATACCTGGAATAAAAATATATTATAAATTTTAAACATTCAAAAACGTATGAAATATTTAATTTGCTACATACTATATCAACGCATACCTCTGATGGTCAGATGCTTCCCATTTACTTTATTCGACTACATCTCACTTTGGTTTTCTTCTACTTTTCTTTTTCTAAAATACAGAATCGAGATACACCAGTCTTCTACATATCAGAGGTATGTATATTTTAGGGTGTCTTTATCTCTTTCAAAAATATCTATATCTGGAATAAAAATATATTATAAATTTTAAACATTCAAAAACGTATGAAATATTTAATTCGCTACATACTATATCAACGCATACCTCTGATGGTCAGATGCTTCCCATTTAGTTTATTCGACTACATCTCACTTTGGTTTTCTTCTACTTTTCTTTTTCTAAAATTCACAATCGAGATATCCAGTCTTCTACGGATCAGAGGTATATATATTTTAGGGTGTCTTTATGTCTTTCAAAAATATCTATACCTGGAATAAAAATATATTATAAATTTTAAACATTCAAAAACGTATGAAATATTTAATTTGCTACATACTATATCAACGCATACCTCTGATGGTCAGATGCTTCCCATTTACTTTATTCGACTACATCTCACTTTGGTTTTCTTCTAACTTTTCTTTTTCTAAAATACAGAATCGAGATACACCAGTCTTCTACGGATCAGAGGTATATATATTTTAGGGTGTCTTTATGTCTGTCAAAAATATCTATACCTGGAATAAAAATATATTATAAATTTTAAACATTCAAAAACTTATGAAATATTTAATTTGCTACATACTATATCAACGCATACCTCTGATGGTCAAATGCTTCCCATTTACTTTATTCGACTACATCTCACTTTGGTTTTCTTCTAACTTTTCTTTTTCTAAAATACAGAATCGAAATACACCAGTCTTCTACGGATCAGAGGTATATATATTTTAGGGTGTCTTTATGTCTTTCAAAAATATCTATACCTGGAATAAAAATATATTATAAATTTTAAACATTCAAAAACGTATGAAATATTTAATTTGCTACATACTATATCAACGCATACCTCTGATGGTCAGATGCTTCCCATTTACTTTATTCGACTGCATCTCACTTTGGTTTTCTTCTACTTTTCTTTTTCTAAAATTCAGAATCGAGATACACCAGTCTTCTACAGATCAGAGGTATATATATTTTAGGGTGTCTTTATGTCTTTCAAAAATACCTATACCTGGAATAAAAATATATTATAAATTTTAAACATTCAAAAACTTATGAAATATTTAATTTGCTACATACTATATCAACGCATACCTCTGATGTTCAGATGCTTTCCATTTTCTTAATTAGACTACATCTCACTTTGGTTTTCTTCCACTTTTCTTTTTCTAAAATTCAGAATCGAGATACACCAGTCTTCTACATATCAGAGGTATGTATATTTTAGGGTGTCTTTATCTCTTTCAAAAATATCTATATCTGGAATAAAAATATATTATAAATTTTAAACATTCAAAAACGTATGAAATATTTAATTCGCTACATACTATATCAACGCATACCTCTGATGGTCAGATGCTTCCCATTTACTTTATTCGACTACATCTCACTTTGGTTTTCTTCTAACTTTTCTTTTTC
Organism: Maratus michaelseni; assembly: GCA_963931845.1. Lineage (NCBI taxonomy): Eukaryota > Metazoa > Arthropoda > Arachnida > Araneae > Salticidae > Maratus > Maratus michaelseni. The sequence continues at coordinate 391,265,727 of OZ007589.1, forward strand.
TAAAATACAGAATCGAGATATACCAGTCTTCTACGGATCAGAGATATATATATTTTAGGGTGTCTTTATGTCTTTCAAAAATACCTATACCTGGAATAAAAATATATTATAAATTTTAAACATTCAAAAACGTATGAAATATTTAATTTGCTACATACTATATCAACGCATACCTCTGATGGTCAGATGCTTCCCATTTACTTTATTCGACTACATCTCACTTTGGTTTTCTTCTACTTTTCTTTTTCTAAAATACAGAATCGAGATACACCACTCTTCTACAGATCAGAGGTATATATATTTTAGGGTGTCTTTATCTCTTTCAAAAATATCTATATCTGGAATAAAAATATATTATAAATTTTAAACATTCAAAAATGTATGAAATATTTAATTTGCTACATACTATATCAACGCATACCTCTGATGGTCAGATGCTTCCCATTTACTTTATTCGACTGCATCTCACTTTGGTTTTCTTCTACTTTTCTTTTTCTAAAATTCAGAATCGAGATACACCAGTCTTCTACAGATCAGAGGTATATATATTTTAGGGTGTCTTTATGTCTTTCAAAAATATCTATATCTGGAATAAAAATATATTATAAATTTTAAACATTCAAAAACGTATGAAATATTTAATTTGCTACATACTATATCAACGCATACCTCTGATGGTCAGATGCTTCCCATTTACTTTATTCGACTACATCTCACTTTTTTTCTTCTACTTTTCTTTTTCTAAAATACAGAATCGAGATACACCAGTCTTCTACAGATCAGAGGTATATATATTTTAGGGTGTCTTTATCTCTTTCAAAAATATCTATATCTGGAATAAAAATATATTATAAATTTTAAACATTCAAAAACGTATGAAATATTTAATTTGCTACATACTATATCAACGCATACCTCTGATGGTCAGATGCTTCCCATTTACTTTATTCGACTGCATCTCACTTTGGTTTTCTTCTACTTTTCTTTTTCTAAAATTCAGAATCGAGATACACCAGTCTTCTACGGATCAGAGGTATATATATTTTAGGGTGTCTTTATGTCTGTCAAAAATATCTATACCTGGAATAAAAATATATTATAAATTTTAAACATTCAAAAACTTATGAAATATTTAATTTGCTACATACTATATCAACGCATACCTCTGATGGTCAGATGCTTCCCATTTACTTCATTCGACTACATCTCACTTTGGTTTTCTTCTAACTTTTCTTTTTCTAAAATACAGAATCGAGATACACCAGTCTTCTACGGATCAGAGGTATATATATTTTAGGGTGTCTTTATGTCTTTCAAAAATATCTATATCTGGAATAAAAATATATTATAAATTTTAAACATTCAAAAACGTATGAAATATTTAATTTGCTACATACTATATCAACGCATACCTCTGATGGTCAGATGCTTCCCATTTACTTTATTCGACTGCATCTCACTTTGGTTTTCTTCTACTTTTCTTTTTCTAAAATTCAGAATCGAGATACACCAGTCTTCTACAGATCAGAGGTATATATATTTTAGGGTGTCTTTATGTCTTTCAAAAATATCTATATCTGGAATAAAAATATATTATAAATTTTAAACATTCAAAAACGTATGAAATATTTAATTTGCTACATACTATATCAACGCATACCTCTGATGGTCAGATGCTTCCCATTTACTTTATTCGACTGCATCTCACTTTGGTTTTCTTCTACTTTTCTTTTTCTAAAATACAGAATCGAGATACACCAGTCTTCTACAGATCAGAGGTATATATATTTTAGTGTGTCTTTATCTCTTTCAAAAATATCTATACCTGGAATAAAAATATATTATAAATTTTAAACATTCAAAAACGTATGAAATATTTAATTTGCTACATACTATATCAACGCATACCTCTGATGGTCAGATGCTTCCCATTTACTTTATTCGATTACATCTCACTTTGGTTTTCTTCTAACTTTTCTTTTTCTAAAATACAGAATCGAGATACACCAGTCTTCTACAGATCAGAGGTATATATATTTTAGGGTGTCTTTATGTCTGTCAAAAATATCTATACCTGGAATAAAAATATATTATAAATTTTAAACATTCAAAAACGTATGAAATATTTAATTTGCTACATACTATATCAACGCATACCTCTGATGGTCAGATGCTTCCCATTTACTTTATTCGACTGCATCTCACTTTGGTTTTCTTCTACTTTTCTTTTTCTAAAATTCAGAATCGAGATACACCAGTCTTCTACAGATCAGAGGTATATATATTTTAGGGTGCCTTTATGTCTTTCAAAAATACCTATACCTGGAATAAAAATATATTATAAATTTTAAACATTCAAAAACTTATGAAATATTTAATTTGCTACATACTATATCAACGCATACCTCTGATGGTCAAATGCTTCCCATTTACTTTATTCGACTACATCTCACTTTGGTTTTCTTCTAACTTTTCTTTTTCTAAAATACAGAATCGAAATACACCAGTCTTCTACGGATCAGAGGTATATATATTTTAGGGTGTCTTTATGTCTTTCAAAAATATCTATACCTGGAATAAAAATATATTATAAATTTTAAACATTCAAAAACGTATGAAATATTTAATTTGCTACATACTATATCAACGCATACCTCTGATGGTCAGATGCTTCCCATTTACTTTATTCGACTGCATCTCACTTTGGTTTTCTTCTACTTTTCTTTTTCTAAAATTCAGAATCGAGATACACCAGTCTTCTACAGATCAGAGGTATATATATTTTAGGGTGTCTTTATGTCTTTCAAAAATACCTATACCTGGAATAAAAATATATTATAAATTTTAAACATTCAAAAACTTATGAAATATTTAATAAGCTACATACTATATCAACGCATACCTCTGATGTTCAGATGCTTTCCATTTTCTTAATTAGACTACATCGCACTTTGGTTTTCTTCCACTTTTCTTTTTCTAAAATTCAGAATCGAGATACACCAGTCTTCTACATATCAGAGGTATGTATATTTTAGGGTGTCTTTATCTCTTTCAAAAATATCTATATCTGGAATAAAAATATATTATAAATTTTAAACATTCAAAAACGTATGAAATATTTAATTCGCTACATACTATATCAACGCATACCTCTGATGGTCAGATGCTTCCCATTTACTTTATTCGACTACATCTCACTTTGGTTTTCTTCTAACTTTTCTTTTTCTAAAATACAGAATCGAGATATACCAGTCTTCTACGGATCAGAGGTATATATATTTTAGGGTGTCTTTATGTCTTTCAAAAATACCTATACCTGGAATAAAAATATATTATAAATTTTAAACATTCAAAAACGTATGAAATATTTAATTTGCTACATACTATATCAACGCATACGTCTGATGGTCAGATGCTTCCCATTTACTTTATTCGACTACATCTCACTTTGGTTTTCTTCTACTTTTCTTTTTCTAAAATACAGAATCGAGATACACCACTCTTCTACAGATCAGAGGTATATTTATTTTAGGGTGTCTTTATCTCTTTCAAAAATATCTATATCTGGAATAAAAATATATTATAAATTTTAAACATTCAAAAACGTATGAAATATTTAATTTGCTACATACTATATCAACGCATACCTCTGATGGTCAGATGCTTCCCATTTACTTTATTCGACTGCATCTCACTTTGGTTTTCTTCTACTTTTCTTTTTCTAAAATTCAGAATCGAGATACACCAGTCTTCTACAGATCAGAGGTATATATATTTTAGGGTGTCTTTATGTCTTTCAAAAATATCTATATCTGGAATAAAAATATATTATAAATTTTAAACATTCAAAAACGTATGAAATATTTAATTTGCTACATACTATATCAACGCATACCTCTGATGGTCAGATGCTTCCCATTTACTTTATTCGACTACATCTCACTTTGGTTTTCTTCTACTTTTCTTTTTCTAAAATACAGAATCGAGATACACCAGTCTTCTACAGATCAGAGGTATATATATTTTAGGGTGTCTTTATCTCTTTCAAAAATATCTATATCTGGAATAAAAATATATTATAAATTTTAAACATTCAAAAACGTATGAAATATTTAATTTGCTACATACTATATCAACGCATACCTCTGATGGTCAGATGCTTCCCATTTACTTTATTCGACTGCATCTCACTTTGGTTTTCTTCTACTTTTCTTTTTCTAAAATTCAGAATCGAGATACACCAGTCTTCTACAGATCAGAGGTATATATATTTTAGGGTGTCTTTATGTCTTCCAAAAATATCTATATCTGGAATAAAAATATATTATAAATTTTAAACATTCAAAAACGTATGAAATATTTAATTTGCTACATACTATATCAACGCATACCTCTGATGGTCAAATGCTTCCCATTTACTTTATTCGACTACATCTCACTTTGGTTTTCTTCTAACTTTTCTTTTTCTAAAATACAGAATCGAGATACACCAGTCTTCTACGGATCAGAGGTATATATATTTTAGGGTGTCTTTATGTCTGTCAAAAATATCTATACCTGGAATAAAAATATATTATAAATTTTAAACATTCAAAAACTTATGAAATATTTAATTTGCTACATACTATATCAACGCATACCTCTGATGGTCAAATGCTTCCCATTTACTTTATTCGACTACATCTCACTTTGGTTTTCTTCTAACTTTTCTTTTTCTAAAATACAGAATCGAGATACACCAGTCTTCTACGGATCAGAGGTATATATATTTTAGGGTGTCTTTATGTCTTTCAAAAATATCTATACCTGGAATAAAAATATGTTATAAATTTTAAACATTCAAAAACGTATGAAATATTTAATTTGCTACATACTATATCAACGCATACCTCTGATGGTCAGATGCTTCCCATTTACTTTATTCGACTACATCTCACTTTGGTTTTCTTCTAACTTTTCTTTTTCTAAAATACAGAATCGAAATACACCAGTCTTCTACGGATCAGAGGTATATATATTTTAGGGTGTCTTTATGTCTTTCAAAAATATCTATACCTGGAATAAAAATATATTATAAATTTTAAACATTCAAAAACGTATGAAATATTTAATTTGCTACATACTATATCAACGCATACCTCTGATGGTCAGATGCTTCCCATTTACTTTATTCGACTGCATCTCACTTTGGTTTTCTTCTACTTTTCTTTTTCTAAAATTCAGAATCGAGATACACCAGTCTTCTACAGATCAGAGGTATATATATTTTAGGGTGTCTTTATGTCTTTCAAAAATACCTATACCTGGAATAAAAATATATTATAAATTTTAAACATTCAAAAACTTATGAAATATTTAATTTGCTACATACTATATCAACGCATACCTCTGATGTTCAGATGCTTTCCATTTTCTTAATTAGACTACATCTCACTTTGGTTTTCTTCCACTTTTCTTTTTCTAAAATTCAGAATCGAGATACACCAGTCTTCTACATATCAGAGGTATGTATATTTTAGGGTGTCTTTATCTCTTTCAAAAATATCTATATCTGGAATAAAAATATATTATAAATTTTAAACATTCAAAAACGTATGAAATATTTAATTCGCTACATACTATATCAACGCATACCTCTGATGGTCAGATGCTTCCCATTTACTTTATTCGACTACATCTCACTTTGGTTTTCTTCTAACTTTTCTTTTTCTAAAATACAGAATCGAGATATATCAGTCTTCTACGGATCAGAGGTATATATATTTTAGGGTGTCTTTATGTCTTTCAAAAATACCTATACCTGGAATAAAAATATATTATAAATTTTAAACATTCAAAAACGTATGAAATATTTAATTTGCTACATACTATATCAACGCATACCTCTGATGGTCAGATGCTTCCCATTTACTTTATTCGACTACATCTCACTTTGGTTTTCTTCTACTTTTCTTTTTCTAAAATACAGAATCGAGATACACCACTCTTCTACAGATCAGAGGTATATATATTTTAGGGTGTCTTTATCTCTTTCAAAAATATCTATATCTGGAATAAAAATATATTATAAATTTTAAACATTCAAAAACGTATGAAATATTTAATTTGCTACATACTATATCAACGCATACCTCTGATGGTCAGATGCTTCCCATTTACTTTATTCGACTGCATCTCACTTTGGTTTTCTTCTACTTTTCTTTTTCTAAAATTCAGAATCGAGATACACCAGTCTTCTACAGATCAGAGGTATATATATTTTAGGGGGTCTTTATGTCTTTCAAAAATATCTATATCTGGAATAAAAATATATTATAAATTTTAAACATTCAAAAACGTATGAAATATTTAATTTGCTACATACTATATCAACGCATACCTCTGATGGTCAGATGCTTCCCATTTACTTTATTCGACTACATCTCACTTTGGTTTTCTTCTACTTTTCTTTTTCTAAAATACAGAATCGAGATACACCAGTCTTCTACAGATCAGAGGTATATATATTTTAGGGTGTCTTTATCTCTTTCAAAAATATCTATATCTGGAATAAAAATATATTATAAATTTTAAACATTCAAAAACGTATGAAATATTTAATTTGCTACATACTATATCAACGCATACCTCTGATGGTCAGATGCTTCCCATTTACTTTATTCGACTGCATCTCACTTTGGTTTTCTTCTACTTTTCTTTTTCTAAAATTCAGAATCGAGATACACCAGTCTTCTACAGATCAGAGGTATATATATTTTAGGGTGTCTTTATGTCTTCCAAAAATATCTATATCTGGAATAAAAATATATTATAAATTTTAAACATTCAAAAACGTATGAAATATTTAATTTGCTACATACTATATCAACGCATACCTCTGATGGTCAAATGCTTCCCATTTACTTTATTCGACTACATCTCACTTTGGTTTTCTTCTAACTTTTCTTTTTCTAAAATACAGAATCGAGATACACCAGTCTTCTACGGATCAGAGGTATATATATTTTAGGGTGTCTTTATGTCTGTCAAAAATATCTATACCTGGAATAAAAATATATTATAAATTTTAAACATTCAAAAACTTATGAAATATTTAATTTGCTACATACTATATCAACGCATACCTCTGATGGTCAAATGCTTCCCATTTACTTTATTCGACTACATCTCACTTTGGTTTTCTTCTAACTTTTCTTTTTCTAAAATACAGAATCGAGATACACCAGTCTTCTACGGATCAGAGGTATATATATTTTAGGGTGTCTTTATGTCTTTCAAAAATATCTATACCTGGAATAAAAATATATTATAAATTTTAAACATTCAAAAACGTATGAAATATTTAATTTGCTACATACTATATCAACGCATACCTCTGATGGTCAGATGCTTCCCATTTACTTTATTCGACTACATCTCACTTTGGTTTTCTTCTACTTTTCTTTTTCTAAAATACAGAATCGAGATACACCAGTCTTCTACAGATCAGAGGTATATATATTTTAGTGTGTCTTTATCTCTTTCAAAAATATCTATATCTGGAATAAAAATATATTATAAATTTTAAACATTCAAAAACGTATGAAATATTTAATTTGCTACATACTATATCAACGCATACCTCTGATGGTCAGATGCTTCCCATTTACTTTATTCGACTACATCTCACTTTGGTTTTCTTCTAACTTTTCTTCTTCTAAAATACAGAATCGAGATACACCAGTCTTCTACGGATCAGAGGTATATATATTTTAGGGTGTCTTTATGTCTTTCAAAAATATCTATACCTGGAATAAAAATATATTATAAATTTTAAACATCCAAAAACGTATGAAATATTTAATTTGCTACATACTATATCAACGCATACCTCTGATGGTCAGATGCTTCCCATTTACTTTATTCGACTACATCTCACTTTGGTTTTCTTCTACTTTTCTTTTTCTAAAATACAGAATCGAGATACACCAGTCTTCTACAGATCAGAGGTATATATATTTTAGTGTGTCTTTATCTCTTTCAAAAATATCTATATCTGGAATAAATATATATTATAAATTTTAAACATTCAAAAACGTATGAAATATTTAATTTGCTACATACTATATCAACGCATACCTCTGATGGTCAGATGCTTCCCATTTACTTTATTCGACTGCATCTCACTTTGGTTTTCTTCTACTTTTCTTTTTCTAAAATTCAGAATCGAGATACACCAGTCTTCTACAGATCAGAGGTATATATATTTTAGGGTGTCTTTATGTCTTTCAAAAATATCTATACCTGGAATAAAAATATATTATAAATTTGAAACATTCAAAAACTTATGAAATATTTAATTTGCTACATACTATATCAACGCATACCTCTGATGGTCAGATGCTTCCCATTTAGTTTATTCGACTACATCTCACTTTGGTTTTCTTCTACTTTTCTTTTTCTAAAATTCAGAATCGAGATACACCAGTCTTCTACAGATCAGGGGTATATATATTTTAGGGTGTCTTTATGTATTTCAAAAATATCTATACCTGGAATAAAAATATATTATAAATTTTAAACATTCAAAAACTTATGAAATATTTAATTTGCTACATACTATATCAACGCATACGTCTGATGTTCAGATGCTTCCCATTTACTTTATTAGACTACATCTCACTTTGATTTTCTTCCACTTTTCTTTTTCTAAAATTCAGAATCGAGATACACCAGTCTTCTACAGGTCAGAGGTATATATATTTTAGGGTGTCTTTATGTCTTTCAAAAATATCTATACCTGGAATAAAAATATATTATAAATTTTAAACATTCAAAAACTTATGAAATATTTAATTTGCTACATACTCTATCAACGCATACCTCTGATGTTCAGATGCTTCCCATTTACTTTATTAGACTACATCTCACTTTGGTTTTCTTCTAACTTTTCTTTTTCTAAAATACAGAATCGAGATACACCAGTCTTCTACGGATCAGAGGTATATATATTTTAGGGTGTATTTATGCCGTTCAAAAATATCTATACCTGGAATAAAAATATATTATAAATTTTAAACATTCAAAAACGTATGAAATATTTAATTTGCTACATACTATATCAACACATACCTCTGATGTTCAGATGCTTCCCATTTACTTTATTAGACTACATATCACTTTGGTTTTCTTCTACTTTTCTTTTTCTAAAATTCAGAATCGAGATACACCAGTCTTCTACAGATCAGAGGTATATATATTTTGAGGTGTCTTTATCTCTTTCAAAGATATATCTGGTATAAAAATATATTATAAATTTTAAACATTCAATACTTATGAAATATTTAATTTGCTACATACTATATCAACGCATACCTCTGATGGTCAGATTCTCCCCATTTACTTTATTAGACTACTCACTTTGGTTTTCTTCTACCTTTTCTTTTTCTAAAATACAGAATCGAGATACACCAGTCTTCTACAGATCAGAGGTATATGTATTTTAGGGTGTCTTTATGTCTTTCAAAAATATCTATACCTGGAATAAAAATATATTATAAATTTTAAACATTCAAAAACTTATGAAATATTTAATTTGCTACATACTCTATCAACGCATACCTCTGATGTTCAGATGCTTCCCATTTACTTTATTAGACTACATCTCACTTTGGTTTTCTTCTACTTTTCTTTTTCTAAAATTCAGAATCGAGATACACCAGTCTTCTACAGATCAGAGGTATATATATTTTGAGGTGTCTTTATCTCTTTCAAAGATATATCTGGTATAAAAATATATTATAAATTTTAAACGTTCAATACTTATGAAATATTTAATTTGCTACATACTATATCAACGCATACCTCTGATGGTCAGATTCTCCCCATTTACTTTATTAGACTACTCACTTTGGTTTTCTTCTACCTTTTCTTTTTCTAAAATACAGAATCGAGATACACCAGTCTTCTACAGATCAGAGGTATATATATTTTAGGGTTTCGGGTGTCTTTATCTCTTTCAAAAATATCTATATCTGGAATAAAAATATATTCTAAATTTTAAACATTCAAAAACTTATGAAATATTTAATTTTTCACATACTATATCCATACCTCTTAAGTTCATTTGCTTCTGATTTACTTTATTCGACAACATCTCTCTTCGATTGTCTTCCACATTTTCCATTTTAAAATCCTGAGTCAAGATACACCAGTCTTCATAGATCAGAGAAATAGATATTTTATGTTCTCTTTATAGCTTTCAAAAATATCTATACCTGAAATAAAAGTACATTTTAAATTTTTAAACATTCAAACACTTGTTAAATATTTGATTTGCTACGTATTACATTTATCCATACCTCTGATAATCAGATGTTTTACATTTACTTGAATTGAAAACATCTCTCTTCGGTTTTCTTCAACCTTTTCCTTTTTAAAATCCCGAATCAAGATACATCAATCTTCTGTAGACCATTAGAATACATATTGTAATGTATCTATGTCTATTTTCAAAATATCTGTTCCTGGAATAAAGAGATGCATTATTTTTTTTTCCAAAACATATCAAATATTTAATTTCTTAATACTATAATAATTTTTTTATCTAATTTATATCTTTATATTGGAGCCCTTTTCGTTTAATCTATTCATCATCATTTTTCTTCTTTTATAAGTTCTCCATTATTTTCTAAGGTCTGTAAATCGGAAGATTGCATATATTTAAGGTGTTTTATTTGTGACTTAAAATGTATTTAATTTGGATAAAAAAGTATATTTGGATAAAAAAGTACGAAGTTGTGAATTTTTTTCTTCTGAAACCCCTATTTCCACCCCCCACCCCCCTTTGGGAGCATTTTTAATGAAATAAAGACTCAAGAACTAATGCACGGAATTTAATAAAACTTTAGATTCAGTTAGTCCCTGATATAAATTGGTGCTGATTAGTTTTTGTTGTAAATCGCTCAAAGGTTGCGAAGCTATGCTGCATTTTTCGTGATTTCCGTAATAGCTCAATCTCAAGAACTAATGCACTGATTTTCATCAAACTTCAGATTCAGTTAGACCTTGACATAAATAGACGCTGATTACGTTTTGGTGTAGATATACCAACAGGTAACGCTGCTATGCTACTTTTGTCATGATTTTCACGATAGCTCTGTATCAAGAACTAATGCATAGAATTTCATCAAACTTCAGATTCTGTTAGACCTTGACATAAATAGCTGCTGCTTACGTTTTCGTGTACATAGTCTAACAGGTGACGCTGCTATGCTACTTTTTTTCATTATTATCACGATAACTATATCTCAAGAATTAATGCACGAATTTGCATCAAACTTCAGATTCAGTTAGACGATGACATAAGTTGTTGTTGATTAGGTTTTGGTCTAAATTTCTTAACAGGTGGCGCTGCTATGATACATTTTGCAGTCAGTATCTCAAGAACTAATACACGGAGTTTAATGAAACTTTAGATTCAGTTAGACCTTGATAGAAATTGGTGCTGATTCTTTTTAGTGTATTGAAAACCTGTGTGAGATAGAAGAAAGTTTTAGGATTGGCACATCCGACTAGTTTTTATCTTTGCTGTAGAATGCAACCTTTTAAGAAATTCTGTACACAGATTTGTCTTCTCCAGAAAAAGCATCTACAGAAATCACGTTCAATTATGCCATTTTCTTTTTAAAATTACTTTTCATGAACTTGAATATGTGTACAATAGATGCCTTTTCATTAATGTACACTGTTGTTATATTGTTTTACATTACTACTTGTTTACCTTTTATTCATTACTTACCATAATTAACTCTCTCTTTTTGCAATATTTCAGTAATTTTGCTTTAATTCTCTGTTCTGTTCACTACTTGCATCTCATATAATACTTGTACATACATTTGCTGAGTCTTCCACTGTCTTTAATCTTTAAGTTACGATTTTTGTAACTATTATTTGTCTAAATTTTGTGTATGTACGTAAAGGTGAAATTTCGTAATCGATTTTTCACTGACTTCCTGATGCGCTGATCTGACATTATGTACAATTTTGTGTTCCTAATGAAAATACAATATTTTTATAAATTCAAAACCGAAATATTATCGAATTGATTAATTTTAATTAAATTTTATAGATTACATTGATTACATTCAATTCAACAATGGAAAAGAATAAATCAAAGAAAAAAGTAAGGACATTACCATGAATGTATTTATTTCAACAATGTAATGTATGCATCAATTTTATTTCAACAATGGAAAAAATTAAAAAAAGAAATGTCGGTGATGCAACAATGAATGTGTTTATTTCAACAATGTACAGGTACTATATCGGGTACAGTTGTGTGTTCCCATTACAATGCAACATTTAATGTTTTCAAAACTTAATTATCAATTAAGAGATTAATCTTGTTTAACTCTATTATTTTGAAGCATTCCGGGCAAAATTTCTTAGTGTCGAAGATAAAAATTCGCCAAAAATTCAAAATTCGCTGTACGATTTCCTCATAAACTTTATTGAAAAGAGGACAAAATTTACTATATTGGGCTAAAATATTGGAACCGGATTCCTGTTACTAATGTGGAAAAATTGAATCGTAACGTGAAAGAACACTAAAAATCGCATGAAAAATTTAATTAAAACAAACTATACAAAAATTTTAAAATCGGGCTTCGAGGTGCAAAACTACATACATATAACTCCCACCTTCCTAGAACACCTAATACATAGAACCTTCCCACCAAAAGTTTTAGCTCTGCGTGCAGCGTTTTCTTCAGAACACAGCCGACAAACACACAGATACACAGATACACAAACTTCCTTCTTTATTATAATTAGATATTTATAAATTTATAATACAATTTTTTTATTTGTAAAAATAGTGTTGTGTGTTAAACTTTACTTAATTAAAAAGCATAAAATATGAGAGTAATTTAAATGAATTATAAGCCAAAAGTATTTCAGAAATCCTTCTGTCAGAAACGGGATTCGAACTCGCGCTCTATGCAGAGGACCATAGCTTAAACTAATGCCTTAGACCGCTGGTGTAGCTTAAAACTGAACAGGTTTTAGATTTAATCTCACGCATGCACAAAAACGTCGAATTTTCGCTGAAAATTTAGATTTTAGCTTGGCGTTTTAATATATAGGATATGAAAAATATTTTAATGCCAGATATTTATATGTTTCAGTTATAATAAATATCACATTTAAAAACACATTCTAATTACAATAAATAAAATTTACATTGTTTAATAGACAAAAAGTAGATAGATATAGTCATTCTGTAAATAGAATAAATAATCTGCCTGCAAATGAATTACTTATAGAGTATTCGGAAGTAACAAAATTACAGTTTTGAGAAAACGCATGCAAATTTAAAAATAAAAAAGAATTTAAAAGCTATTACAGTACACACTTTAAATGTAAATTTCACCTGTTTTGATTTAGAATATTTCCATGCGTTTTTGTCTTGTTTGATTCAGAATTGTATATATACACAGAGGGTATTTACACATATTGGGAACAATTTTGATGTTAAATTAAAAAACAACGAGAAACAACAGGGGCAAAAGTCTAGCAACATGTAATAACGTGATAACTGAAATATTGGCTGCCATGAAAAAATATTGGCTGCTACTGCAATGGCTCGCGAAAGAAGCGAGTGGGTTGAAGGTTATATAGTTGCTCTTTCCGAAGATAATTATTCATATTCCGTTATATGAAAATCATTTAGCAGGTGATAAGTGGAAAACAATTGTCACAATATTGATGAAGAGTTTTATCTAAATGACTGTAATAAAAAAAGATCGATTTATTACCGGAAAAGAGGCCAAAATGACTTTTAAAAAACCGTGGTAAAAAACTGCAAAAAAAGTTTCTCTAAAGGATTTATGGTGATTGCTGGAATCTTTTACAACGGAAAATTAAAGATCAGAAAAGTTGAGAAAAATGTCAAAATTAACTCTATTTATTATCTAAACAGTGTTCTAATTCCTATTTTTAAAGAAGAAATTCCAAAATTTTATCCTACGGATGACGTTAATATGTTGAGTTCCATTAGGATAAAGCGAGCAGCGATACATCCAAAAGTACAGTCGCATTTCTCGAAAAATTGACAAGACAAACTGGAATCAAGTGTATAACGTTTAATCATATTCCAACCAAGTCCCCAGATGTTTCACCAATGGATTACTGTGTCTTTGGACTATTAAAACAAGCTCTTGCGAAACGCCCACCAACTACGTACAGTGGACTCTCAAAATATGTAGTTGGGGAATGGAACAAAATTCTACTTCCCGTTTTACAAAAAGACCTACTATCTTGGAAATCCCGCTGCAATATGATAGTCCACAACAAGGACTACCATATAGAATATATTAAAAAATAATTGTTTTAATTTATGTGTTTTATTTTTGTTGTCAAAATCATTCCCAATAAGGTAAAGCTAGGATAGTCTGCGCACAATTCAAAAGAATAGCAATAAAAAATCTAAATATTAATTTTTTACTAAACTATCCACGAATAATTTTTACTTCATTTGTTTTTTATGAATTTCCATTGCTATTTTGTTGTTATGTTGCAATTTAATAGAACTGTTGTAATAAAACCAAGAAAGTTATTTTGCGCAATCTGTCCTTACAGGGTTGGTGTGATTGCGCACAGGGGTAGGAGAGATTGTTGCTAATAATAACTACAATTAAATTGTTAACAATAATAATTACACTTAAATGACATTGCTGTAAGGTTTTTGTGAACAAATTTTATTGTATTGGGAGTGTATATTTCAACCTAATACTTAAAGAATAAGAAAAAGGAAATAATTTTAAAAACGATTAAACATTTTTATTAAAGGAAAAAAAATTAAAGAATCAGAAAAAGAAATCAGATAAGATTACAAAATAGGTAACTTAATAACACGTTTAACTTAAAATTAGTCCATTTTCATTTTTCATTTTTTATGCAAATTTACCAATAAGCTGCGTAATCTCTCCTAGCATTTAAACTAATGGGAACAATGCGCCATCTCTCCTAAGTAGCAGATGCGCAAACTCTCCAATTTCGGTAGGAGAGATTGCGCGGCCTTTTATTTAAACAGGGCCGCTACTAAAACGAACCGTTGATGTTCACATTGTTAGTCTAGATTAGTATCTTATGAGAAATCGCTTAAGTTTAAAATATTTTGTACTATTGACATTGTATAGAAATTCTGATGAATAGCTATGAAAATTCAAGCTCTGACTTTGGGAAAACAAAGCAAAATAGTAATACTTTATCTTAGACGCTCAAAGCAACCAACGTACACTTTCAAGTAGACACTCCACTACTGTTGTTGTACAACTACCTGGAGTCGCTGCGCTCTCACTCTACTCCTCCCCCCCGAACCTCTATGTGCGCAATCTCTCCAACCGCGCCATCTCTCCTGGCTTTACCTTATGTGTAAACACCCTCTGTATATAATTTTTTTTCGTATGAAAAATTAAAAATCCATTTTTTGAAGATTTAAAACAGATGATTACCCCATCATTTACCATTACATATTTCAATAGCATTATGTAACCATATACTATGTTTATCTAAACATTAAAATGTATATTTTAAATATATTGTTAAACATTATGTACATAAAAGTTCAGTGTAATTGTGAAATTTCTATCCTCTGTATATGCACTGTTAATTTGCAACTGCATATTATAAAGTACATTCCAAGCACGATTACATGAAATACTATAACATTACTATCAAACACATAAAAAAGCCACCTACTTTTTTGTTTTATTAATTTCCACAACACGATGAAATTTCCTATTTAATAATGATTTAAAACATTTTTAAATTATTCAAAACGATTAATACTTGAATATCGTACATTCAAAGCATAAAGAAATGAAATAAAATATTTTTTTGAAAACTATTAGTAAGATTATTAGCTGTTTTATTGTTGAAAGAAAAATATTTCACTTATGAAAAGACTATTGTTGTGAATCGTGAGGTGAGAATAAAATGTAGTATATTGTTGCAAAAGACCTCAAAAAACAGTATAAAAAAATCCAACAATGATAATTTTAACAATAAACAGGAATCCAGCACTGATTATGTTCAACAACAAATAGCTTTGCTATTGAATTGCGACTTTGCATACGAATTTGTCGTTTATCTCAGCGACTTGGCGATCATTTTAATCTTCAAATACGTATCTAGAAATTATAAGAAACGAAAGTCCTACGATGGAATTTTTTAGAATTTTTTGGTATAAGAAAGCAGACCAGTACTTCAACTACGCCGTTTTCTTAATTTATATATATCATATATAAATTAAGACATCATATATATGTATATATATATGATGAGATATTATAAAAAGCAATTGAAAGGATACACTGCAGGAATTAAACTTAATAAAACGACAAAGCAAAAATGGGAAAACTATGAATATCTTATGGAATCTTCAGAGGAGCCTCACAAGAATATTCATAGTAAATATATGTTATTTCATCAAATATTGTCAGAATTATGCCCAAAATTGACAATGTTAAGCTCCTAATAACATATATATGGAACAAGAGAATAAAAAAACCTACAAGAGTTCAAATAACAAAATAGATAAATAAAAAAACTATTATTCAACATAAATAGAAATAAGATCATAAAGCAATGTGCAAAACTCACAAAAAAAAAACTAGTATTAATGAAGATTGAGCAAGATGCAAAGGGCTTTACAAAGATCATGTCATCATTAAGCACAAAATGGCTTCTAAAAACACAGTCATTTTACTGAAAGAAATGATGAGAAGAAATATATATATAAGAGTTATAATCTGTACGTCGTGTGTTGGGGAAATTCGTGTAATAAATCGCATTTAACGACTGAGAACGTGCATTTTTAATTACAAATATACTTTCATTACAGAGAAAGTGATATTTTGCAACAACTTTGTTATTAAACATTATTACAAAAAACATAGAAAGGAGAAGATGGAACAAATGAGAGAATACGCCTCCAAAATATCGGTCAGACGATTGCTGAACTAATATTCCATAATCGGTTCTACAGCCGAGACTGGCATCAGAGATGAGCTAGGGCATTATTACTTGTTAGATACCAATAAATGTGCGCAACACAAAAACAAACAAACCTATTTACAACAATGTAGCATTTAGTTTTTCGCCAAATGATGGTCGTTAAAATATACTAATCGAATGTTGACTCAACGACAAAATATGAAATATTACTTTTCAGCACTCACTTTGTTGTTAATGGAAAAACAGTATGTTTTATGGACTTCCCTTGTAGCGGCCATCTTAAAATGTCCGCTGTGTGGTAGAGCACGAGGAAAGAAGTACAACTGTTTTAAAACCAAAAACTGGTTTATTAACACAATCAGTAGGGAGTTTGAGCGAGCTCCACGAAATTTTCCTAAAAAATTAAATTAACTAAAGAGTTCTTGCTAACACTTGTAGCTTAAACAAAAACGAAACAATATAATTAAACCTTAACCTTTTTAAATATATAATCACGATTCAATACTCTTATCCTTCAAATTACATAAGCACTGATGCAGGTTCAAGTCAGCTTTATCAATGTATAAAATTCCAGTATAAGAATACTAAGGCTGATTTTTAATCACGAGACTCGATGCGAGGTCTCAAGGCTAAACCTAAATCTCAGTCGCAATATTCAACTTCCCAGGCCAAGTCTCTGCTGAGCGCTCACCAGCTCCTCTGAGCTCTGCACTCAAGTCAAAATTCGCTGCTTATATACTTCAGTGTCGACCGACCAGCTCCAGAAAATTTGCATATTCGAAATTACACGGCGACTCACAATTTCAGGGATTCAGCTGTCCTTCGAAAGTTAAAGAAAGATAGAGAGCCTTTATAACTTGTACGCACATAGTCGGTTAATGGACAAAAACGATCTCATTCACACATTGCCTACTCACGTGATGCGAGTAGTCAATACCTTACAACCCCTCCCGGAAATTGTGAAAGAAAAAGCGGTGGTTGAATGCAGACCATCGTCTTTTTCTTTTAAAAATTTAGAGTCCAAAAAAATGAACACAACATGTGACGGGTAAATTTAAATTTTGAATCCAAATGTAAATTTTGTACTTTTAACCCATCACGCAAAAACTGGTCAGATCGACGACACTTTCAACATAACCTCCTGTAAATGTGCAGTATCATGCAAAAGAATCTCACAAAATTTTCCTCATAAAATTTTCCTCACAAAATTCACAGCTTGCCAAAATAAATACGCAACTTTACCTGCAAAATTCCATGAAGTGCCGAAACAAATTGCAAAGTAGAACGTCACTACAAAACTATCTGTCAAAGAATAAAGTAGCTTTCCTAAAAATTCCCAAATTGCCAAAAACTCACATCCCCCGAAATTCAATGTAGATGACTCGCTCAATTACAATGGTCACAAACTAACAGCTAACAGAGCTGTGAAAGTGAAACAATTTTCTTTTATAAAATATAAAGGCATAAATATACATTACAAATTTCTTCAAGACAATTCTTCTTCTTGAGAACTAAAATATAAAAAAAACTTATAAATAGACTATCTGCTTCAAGATGATTTACTTCCTGGAACAAATTTCATTATCTACGTACAATGTTACGTCAGAACTATGAAATACACTAACAATATTCATAATTAACAACAGTAGAACTAATAAGTAAGTTCCTAACTAGGGTATAACGAACAACACTTAAAACTTCATAACTAGTGCATAACCAACAACACTTTTAAAACGACATAACTTGCGAAAACCCAACATACAACACTAAACCGATAACGACCACGAACACGACCGAAGGGAGAAAGTTAGATTTGGTAACAATGTTAGTAAAGTGAAATAGAACGCGCGTGTCAAGGGCAACTCTTGACCGCAAAACACGTGCACGCCTATCCGCGGCGCGTGTAAAAAACCCATAATACTAAATTCATATTTCAAAATTCAACATATAGAACAATCATACACATAATATATACATAATTTATACATAGAATATCCACAGAACACTTATAGAACAATTATACAAGCAATTTAACAATCTCTCGAACATGAAAGCAATGAATCTCGAAAGATGTTCTCTGACATCATAACTTAAATTTTGGCAAAAAAAAAAATTTTGAACAGAAATTAAATGCACAACTTGTGAAGCCGAGATACAAAATCAAACAATGGTCGAAAGGTAACTATAACAGTTCAGCTGCTTTGTCCAGTCCATAGAACTTGTTGACATTTATATAGGCACTTTAAATGAAATTAATAAAAATGGAACGTCGTCACCTGATTTTATAGTGAAGATGAACTGGAAGCTTGTAGGCTCATAGAAGAACTCTGGCGGCGTCCCCAAAATCCTTGGACGAAACTCCGTTCTGATGCAGACTGGTAAGGAGAGGCCACTGTCGCTTGTCGTGCCTGCAGCCGGGTGTTGTAACCATGGCGACGTCCTTTGGGAGGAGCTCGTGTAGTGTCCACTCGACGACTGCTCGTAGATTCCACTCGACGACTTCTAGGCGGGCTTACTGATTTGTCCATTTGATGATTGCTAGGCGGGCTTGTTGAAGTGTCGACTCGACGATTTCTAGGCGGGTCTCGGCGATGGTGCCGCTGGGCAAGATTGTCTCTAGGGTTGAAGAATGTAGTAGCGAAAGGCGTTCGTTTCCGTGAGGCTCCCGACATCGATGTGGAGGGCAAGGTCCGCTTTCTGCCGATTCTCCTGCGCCGTTTGGTTGTAGAGGGGAGATAGTCCATGCCACGTTTTCGTGCGTCACTTTGGCACTGTCGATGTGATGACTTCTGAGATGGTTGACTATCGGAAGATTCGTTGAGATCTGTTGGTGGATTGCCGTTCCGGCCTCTCTTGGCAGGAATGTCTGTCGATGACTTTGATAACAGTCTCTTGTGTTGTGGTCGATGTGACGTAGAAGGGTTCTGCATGAACTTCTTGTCTGGAGGCTTAGAACTACTTGTCGAGATCGAATGCGGGTGCTGTCTTTTGCCATATTTTCGAACCACTTTAGGTAATGTCTGTTCAGCTGGCTGGTTAACCCTGTCTCGGTTAACTTGAGGAAATTTACGTTTCATCTCCGTTCGTATGTTATCACTATCATTATTAGAAGAATTATTTGCATAAGAAGATTGACTGACGTAAGGAGAATGAGAGGTCTTTGACTGAGGCATAGAGGATTCACCGTCTGACGTTTGAGAACCATTTGAGCTAGTGTCCCTAAACTTATAAACTCTGACCTGATCCAAGTTTTCCGTGGTATGACAACCGTCAACATCAATAATTAAATTGTTACCTTTAACTTCCAACACTTTATACGGTCCCTCAAACTTAGGTCCAAACTTAGCGACTCGTTTTTGCCGACTAGAACTCAACCAATGTTTTTCTAACAACACAAAATCACCAACTTTAATTTCCAACTCTCTCCGACGCATATTATAATACAACGCTTGTTTTTTCTGAGCCTTTCCCATTTTTATTTGTGCTTCCTTAACCAACTTATCGATGTCCTGAATCATATATTCATTTTCATTTCCCGAAATTTTAATCAATTGTTGAAAAGGAGTAATGATTTTCCGACCCAAAAACAACTCTGCAGGGGTTTTACCAGTGGATTCGTGAACTGCCGTACGCAAAGCATAGGCAAAATGCTGCAAGAATTGGTCCCAGTTTGAATGATGAGTGCCAATAAAGGAAGAAATCATTTGAATGAGGGTTCTATTGACCCTCTCAGCCATATTGGACTGTGGCCGGTATGGAACTGTAAAAGAATGAGATATCTCCAGCTGTGTGCACAATTCTTTAAAAATTTCGGATATAAAACAGGGACCGTGATCACTAATTACCTGGGATGGTGCACCATATTTCGAAATAAAACAGTTAAACAAAGTGTTAGCTACAATTTTTCCTGAAGCTTTTCTGAGGGGGACAAACTCAACCCATTTACTAAAATAATCTACAATTACTAATACAAATCTATATCTATTTCCAGTTAAAGGATAAGGACCAATTAAATCAACTCCGATACATTCTAGGGGAAAGGACTTTTTAATTGAAATTAGTTTGCCAGCTGGTCTTATGTTTTTATAGTTATATTTTTGGCATGTGTCGCAGCTGGAGACATAAGCGCGCACTGCTTCCCGCATTTTAGGGAAGTAGCAGGAGTCACATAATCTAGCGTATGTTTTCCTGACACCTAGGTGACCTGCTAAAGGGTTGTCATGGAATTCGTGCAAGATGGCCTTACGAAGAGAAGCTGGAATATACACTTTTAATTCACCACGCGAATTTACAGTTTTTGAATAAAACAGAAGACCATCGATAATTTTGAAATTCCGGGACCAATTTTGGAACATATGCGCGTCCGCGCTTTGTACCATGTCAGCATCCTGTAAATAATTATATAACTGACCAAATTCCTCATCCTTTTTCTGTTCCTCTATAAGTTGCTCTCTTGACTTCAAAACCAACGACGACAAAACACAAACCTTAACCTCTTCAGCTATTTCAACACCCTCCTGGGGATTCCTCGATAAAGCATCTGCTACTGCGTTTTCCTTTCCGGCCCTATGCTCAATTACAATATTAAACTCCGCCAATTTCAAACACCATCGAACCATTCGAGACGATAAACCTTTTCCGTGCGTTAACTTTGTTAAAGCAGAGTGATCCGTAACCACTTTGACCGGGATATCACAGAAGAAACATCTAAATTTGTTCAAAGCCCAAATTACAGCAAGACATTCGCGTTCCGTAATTGAATAGTTCCGTTCCGCTGCATTTAAAATTCTAGACGCAAAAGCTATGGGGCGATCTTTCTGAGCTAACATCGCACCAATTCCGACTGCGCTAGCGTCACAGTATAATTCAAATTGTGAAGAGTAATCGGGATGAGCTAAAACCGGTGAAGAAATTAAAGAATTCTTTAAATGTTCGAAAGCATTTTGAGCCGCTTTCGACCAAACAAATTTAACCCTCTTTCGTTTTAAAGCATATAGTGGTTCGCAGATTTCTGAAAAATGTGGTATAAATTTTTGAAACCAAGCCACCATACCCAAAAATGTTGCTACTTGTTTCGCATTCTTTGGAGGTGCCATTGCCGCAATTGCATCTGTTTTTTGTTTGTCTGTTTGTATGCCCTCTTGTGTGATTCGAACACCAAGATATTTTAACTCTTTACGAATAAATTTACATTTTTCTAATTTGACAGTGAGACCCGCGTTTCTGAGCAATGTGAAAACTTTACGTAATAAATTTATATGTTCCTCAAATGTTTCAGACATAACTATAATATCGTCGAGGTATACCAGAACTCCGAAACCAAGAAGGGGTTTCAGAATGGTATCCATTGCCTTCTGGAACGTGGCTGGAGCCCCCGATAATCCAAAACTCATGCGTTTAAATGCGAAACACCCATTATGCGTTATAAATGCTGTTTTAAGTATGTCTTCCGGTTTCATGCTGATTTGAAAATAACCGGAGGTTAAATCGAGTGTGGACATGAATTTAGTACTTTGAATATTGCCTAGTATGTCATCTATTACAGGAATTGGATACTGTGGATATTGGGTTATTGAATTGAGTTTTCGATAATCTATAGCGAATCTCCAAGCCTCAGGATCCTCAATGCTTTTTCCATTGTTTTTCCGACATAATACTACTGGTGACGCGTATGGAGATTCAATGGGCATAATGATGTCGTCGCGGAGCATTTTGTGAATGTGATAATTAATGATTTTCTGTTTGACTTTATCGTAACGGTATGGTTTGCTTGCTACTGGTGCATGTGAACCGGTATTAATTTCATGCCAGGAAACGTGCGTCAACCCCGGTTTGTCTGAAAACACTTCCCTGAAGTCATGTAAAAACTTACTAAATTTGCTTATCTCCCCCTTTGTTAAACCAGATTCACTTAAATCAATTGAGAGTGATGAGGACTCGTTTGTACAAGTATTCTCATCATTATTAACCTCCAGTGTACGTGAAAAGAAATCCAGGCTCATCCCTCTATCTTTCATGAAATCAACTCCAACAATACAATGTGCTTTTAATCCATCGAATACTAGAAATTGCCACCTCGCTTTAACCGACCGTATTTCTACATCCAAATCCACCAGACCTTTTATACTGCATTGTATCCCTTGAGCCGATTGAACCACTAAATTAACATGTCGCAACCTTTTATACGAAAAATATTTCTTATACACCTCAAACGATATAAAACTTTTATCCGCGCCTGTATCCAGAATACTTTTCACCACTATTCCACTCAAAACTATTAACAACTCAGGTAATTCCACTGGGTTAACTACTACCGTGTTTAAATCGATCACAGAAGGCTTTGAAGAGTTAACCTGTGACTGCTGACCTTCAGCACAACAGCCACCTACCAGTTTAACCCCTGCTGACAATTTCTAGCCTTACCAGATCTTTCCTCTTTACGCTGAACGACTTTTTCGCCAACCACCAACTGTCTAACCCTGGACGAAATATTCTGCCGAGGGTTAACCTCGTTCCTTCTATCCAAACCATTGCTATTGCGACTGCTCACCCCCTCATTTCTTCTGAAACCATTATTATAAGTTTGATCATAATTCCGTAAACCACCACTAACTCTTTGAAAATTTTGCCTATCCCCATAATTAACTGGACCACGAACATTACGACCATTATATTCAGTATCATAATTCCTGGACCTATTAATAAACCTATCCCCCTCGTTGAATTCTCGTGTGGTTCTCGGTCTATGGTGATCCGCCTCATGTCGCGCTTCATACTTTATTAATAATTGATAGAGTTCAGCTGTATTCGCTGGGGCACGCAGCTCGATAAAGTCCTGGATTGACACTGCGAAAAGAGGAAGCAGAATATCCATCAGCTCCTGATGAGTAACGTCAAGTGCCAACTTGTTTTTTAATTCGAGCTTTCTCAGAAAAAATCCGGACGCTTTTTCGTAAATAGTCTGGCGTTTACAATAGAATTCACGTCTTAATTCCGCTGCATTACGCTGATTAGGAAAGGCTTTAGTTAACTCCGAGCATGTTTGCTCAAATCTTTTCGCGTCATCGGTCACCAAGAAACGTCCAATGTTCTCAAGCCAAAGCAAGGCTTCATCCTTTAGAGAGCATTTCAATACTACATATTTGTTTTTATCCGGAATATCGTTAAAGGCAATATAATCGTTCAATTTATTTAAAAATTCTGTGACATCAGAATGTCCGGCAAAGTAAACTCTGGGGACTATCTCTCGTGGATGTGGGCCATCGTACAACCTGTGAAGTTGGGCGCCATTTGTAGCGGCCATCTTAAAATGTCCGCTGTGTGGTAGAGCACGAGGAAAGAAGTACAACTGTTTTAAAACCAAAAACTGGTTTATTAACACAATCAGTAGGGAGTTTGAGCGAGCTCCACGAAATTTTCCTAAAAAATTAAATTAACTAAAGAGTTCTTGCTAACACTTGTAGCTTAAACAAAAACGAAACAATATAATTAAACCTTAACCTTTTTAAATATATAATCACGATTCAATACTCTTATCCTTCAAATTACATAAGCACTGATGCAGGTTCAAGTCAGCTTTATCAATGTATAAAATTCCAGTATAAGAATACTAAGGCTGATTTTTAATCACGAGACTCGATGCGAGGTCTCAAGGCTAAACCTAAATCTCAGTCGCAATATTCAACTTCCCAGGCCAAGTCTCTGCTGAGCGCTCACCAGCTCCTCTGAGCTCTGCACTCAAGTCAAAATTCGCTGCTTATATACTTCAGTGTCGACCGACCAGCTCCAGAAAATTTGCATATTCGAAATTACACGGCGACTCACAATTTCAGGGATTCAGCTGTCCTTCGAAAGTTAAAGAAAGATAGAGAGCCTTTATAACTTGTACGCACATAGTCGGTTAATGGACAAAAACGATCTCATTCACACATTGCCTACTCACGTGATGCGAGTAGTCAATACCTTACACCCTCAGTAAAGTGTCAAAATAAACCTTGGTCGAAGCTTAAGAGTCATCACTAGTCACGGGCAGAAACGCTCAAAGCTAATGTTAAGTCTATAGGAAAGTTTTTTCAAATTTCTCGCTCACATTTTAATATTTTTAAATGATTTTTTTTTTTTTTTTTTTTTGCAAGGGATAGCTGAGGTCGATCTCTAACGTTGTTAGTTTTTACTTTATCGATTTTTGTTCCAGTTTTTTTTATACATTTTCAATTTTGAAACCGGTTGGAACCGGTTCTGAAAGTGAAAGTACCTTTATATTAAAAAATGGAATCAAAATCGAAAAAGTAAAAACTAACAACGTTAGAGATCGACCTCAGCTTTCTGTGCAAAAAAATCACTTAAAAACATTAAAACGCTAGCGAGAAATTTAAAAATAACCTTCCCATAGACTTAACATTAGTTTGCACGTCTTCGCATGACTAGTGTAGGCTCATAATTAGTCACTTTAGTATATTTCAAACAAATTAAATGTCAAAGTCTTAGCTAGAGTAGTTCCTTCTGTAACAATGGCAGTGTAAGGTGACTTGTTATAAATTCCCAACTCTTGATAATATGAACTGGGCCTGCAGTAAACATCAGAAATGGAGACTCGTTAATAGTTGGCTACTTTCGTGACTGCATTTTAATGGCGTTCTGACTCAGGTAGAAATTTAATTTATTATTCAGGCAGACCTGTTGAACTCTATCAAATAGATATATGGCATATTATGTAATACAGTTAGGAAAGTATATCAAATCATAATAGTAACGAGATTTTTCTTTTTATTGTTAATTGCTTTTAAACATATAATTAAAGTCTTTCACGTACAAATAATATTTACTGAAAAAGTTAAAGTTTATTCTTATCGCTTTGAAATAATACGAAATATGATAAATATAAAATTTGTCTTTAAATGTAATAAAATTTTAAAATTTCTTGTAACTTTCTAATTTTTTACTCATTCTACATTTCTAAAGATAAATCCTGTATTTTCAAAAGCATATTTATCACGTAAATTATGATTCAAGTGTGAATTTGATTCTAAAACTCTAAAATTTGTGTCAAACACGTAAGAAAACTCGAACACGTTTTCTTCTTAAACAAATCATATTAAAATGACAAATTCCTTGGAAATTTCAAATAATTTCTTCTTCAAATGAAAACTAAATGTCCTGAATTTGTGTCCAAAAGTACATTGTATGTTAAATATTCAAGTATCTGTTACTCAGTTTCATTATTTTACAAAGAGGTAATTTGTGAGTTCTCAGCTCACAAACAACTACTTAAAATATATTCATTTTCTGAGAAGACTGACATTTACAAGTGGCCTTCATCGAAAATAACTAAGTAAATCTATAGATCAGAAGCCTCAACGTCAGCTCTATAAATCATTGTTCATTAATCTCACTAATATTTAACATTATCTGCATAATATTTGATATCTAAAATTATTTTTTTTAATTTATTTATACATTTATAAAAATATAAAATTTATCGAAAGTTCCGGAAATTTTAGAAGTATCACATTAAACACAATGTTATGCAATGATAGGATAAACTACTTATTACTGTATTTTTTCAGAATAAAAATACATTACTTCGCGGGTTGGGGGGGGGGGCGAGGTCTCCGCCGTCGTCGCTTTAATTTTATATTCTCAATTTCCAGTAATTGTGCTATTTCATTTCTTAAGTAATGTCTGAATGTATTTAATATTTTAATTTCATTAGAATAACCATCTCTTTGTACAAGAGATTTTATCCTATCCTTAAAAGAATACTTATATTTCAACCACTAAACATCATATGTTGCTGATATTGAATAAAATTTCGTCTATAAAATGTACTTATTCAAATGTAAATTCCTCTTATGTGACCTATATTCAATTTACACATTCAACGCTTTTATTATTTTCATTTGAAAAACCGATTTGGTAATATTTCTTAGTTAAAATAAATTCTCGTCTATTTCATTTAAAAAAAAGCATATTAAAAACTTAAATCACCCGAAAATTAGCTATTTTGTTAATAAAATTACGCGTCAAAATAATGCGATTCACTTGAATTTTCCTTTGTTGATATTCTTTGAACTATAGTTGCTTAGCAACCATTTAATGAAAGAGCGATATGTATATGTTTTGATGAAAGATGGAAATAAATGCATTGGAAATTTTTGTAAAAAAATGAGAAATTAAAATGTTTTATATCTTTCAAATTAATGCATAAAATTTCCCAATAATTTAAACAATTAATTTCGAAATTCTAATAAATATATTGGTAAATTTTCAAAGCGATTGGATTAAATTAAGATATCCATTTTGTAATTTTAGCATTTAGAATTATCGGAATGCGACATTTTCTTTTCGGTGAATGTTAAAATTTTAAAAAAATGTCAGACTTCCCATTGAAAAACATTATGACCTAAAAAGAAATATTCTATACTTTTCGAACGAATGAACCAAATGTAACTAAAAACTATACAGCTAATTCCGGGTACTTCGCCAACATACCTACCAAAAATCATCCTAATCGAATCATTTTTGCGGCAGCTATCGCGGAACAGACAGACAAACAGGCGGAAACCAAAAACTTTTCGGGTCTCCACAGTGAGTTCAACTGACGTTTCGGCAATAAACTCGCAATCCTTCTCCATTAGACTTATACTGACTCCACAAAATGATTGCTTTATATCCCTAGCGTATCTTACAAGTCTTTTCTGTCATAAGAAATTATGTTTCATGCAGGCGCACTAATTTGGACACACAGAATTGTCATGACATTTCATCTTATCAGGGTAATACAGAAAATGCTTTGAACGCATTCTTTCAACAACAAATTTATATTATAACTGCCTTGCGACAATTCTTTGGCTACAGAGGCTGTTAGCACATTTTTTAGACGAGTTTGTTTTGACGTAAAAAACTCGTCAGCATAGATAAATTATTTTTCACAGCTAATATGTTTTTGAAAGTATAAATTCTCGTCTGGCAACTCAAATTTTTGTATACATGCAAAATGGAGCTTTTAAAGAGCCGATGGATGGAAGGCTATATTTCTGCACTTTCCTAAGAGAATTATTCGTATTCGGTTATTAAAACACCCTGGGAAATGCATAGTTTTTATATATCTAAAGCTACAGCAGGTAATATTGTACGTGTCACACCCCACACATTATGCTTCCTAATGGGACATGGCCAATTCAAGTTCAACTTGCACAAATTTACGCGTGCCAGAACAAACGAGTGCGAGTGTGGTGAGGTGGGCACTGGTAGCCACCACTACTATAGCTGTTCACTCATGAAAAATTGGCATATCAAACGTCCAACCACTCCCCGAAAAGAATGGCTACAGAACATTCAAAAAGCACCCCACACGTCTCAAGAAAATCAAACGAATACACAAATAAGCTTCTTCACTTATCCAATCTAACAAATTAGTTGACTGCCTTAGTGGAACCGGATCATCTGATCACAAGGATCTGGTGTAGACCTCATACTACCACACAGGGAAGTAACAAATTCAGCGTAGTCAGCGCACACACTACCACCTCATTTCTTGTTCCTACCCTGTCCATTGTCGCGTTCGGTCCCCGGCCCTGGCAGAGATCATCTGTCGAGTTCCTAGGGATTCTGGCCCAAGGCCATAGTGTGCTTTTCTACTTACATATTATTTGCTTATTATTTTCCCCCCCGTACCCTGTAGCTTTTACCAACAAGTTCAGCTCAGGCTTACAATTGTATTTTTTACACCTTAAGAGCCTACATCAGCCATGCGAAAAAACGCGCAAGCTAATGTTAAGTCTATGGGAAGGTTCTTGCGCGATTTCTCGCTCGCATTTTAATATTTTTAAATGATTTTTTTTTGCATAGGATAGCTGACGTCGATCTCTAACGTTGTTAGTTTTTACTTTTTCGATTTTAGTTCCAGTTTTTTCATATAAGGGTACTTTCAGAACTGGTTCCAACCGGTTCCAAAATTGAAAAAGTCCGCTTATAAAAAAAACTGTAACCAAAATCATAAAAGTTAAAAGTGACAACGTTAGCGATCAACCTCAGCTTTCCTATGCAAAAAAAAATCATTTAAAAATATTAAAATGTGAGTGAGAAATCGCGCAAAAACCTTCCCATAGACTTAACATTAGCTTGAACGTTTATTGGCGTGACTACCGTAGGCTCTTAATAAAAGGTATCAGGAGGGATGTCAATGCTCTACAGACCAGGTTTGCTCGTCTGAGAAGTCCCTCTTAGGCTGTCAATAAATTTATATGTGTATCAACTTTACTTTTTCAATAAAAGTTTTATCGAAATCACAAGTTAAAAACTACATTAAAATCTCTGTATTTTAAGGAGTTTTTTCTTCTTTGTTAGTCTTCATTCATTACAGCATATGACCACATGCGACACGCGGGCCATGGGTAACCCTTCCTTAAAACATGGATTGCTCATTCTATAGTGGATGCCAGAAGAAAGTATATAGAACGAACAAAGACTTTCTCTATTTTTATCACGTGGATTTAATTCAAACATGCCACAGTTGAACGAATCATATCAGTAATAAAATTTGTTAGACAGTAAGACCCGACTCTGCCTATCTCTTTAATAAGAATTTGCTTCTGACTACCTGGAACCCAGAAAATTTAATCAGTATGTATTTTATTCAGAAAAGTTTTGCTCCGTTTTTAGATTCATATCACTTTTTTATTATTATTATTTACTGGGGGGGGGGGGAGTATCACTGCATGCAGCCTCCCCCACCTTTACCTGTGCAATGTGCCACTGATATTAACATTTCTCAGATTTTATTGGTAAATATCAGGATTTTCTTGCGTAATCAAGATACTTTAAAGAAAAATATGTAAGTAATCTGACGAGGGGAGTTCCCAAACAACTTCAAATACAGTTGCATTCCATAGTATGGAGTATTATTTTTATCGTGGTGGAACATTATCATGTCTATCGAAAAAGTGTCAATAGAGATGTCTTGGTCGTCACGTTTTTTCTTTTTTCTCAATAACAGAACTTGGTATTTTCACATTAATGGGGGGTGGACCTTTAACCTGTGTGATATGTTTTTACAAAACATTTACTAGAAATCGATGCGCATTTGAACACAAAAGATGAAACAAGATTTATTCTTGCGGGAAGAAGGCATTGATCTACAACCTTTTATATAATGTAGTTTTTGTCAATTTTACTTATTTTAACGAAATAAATAACTATAGTATAAGTTATGTAGTACTGGGAAACATGTAGTTGCTTTCCTTTTTAGATTATTTTAAGAGGTCTCTTCTTTAAAAGTATTGAGTTTAGTGAAAGAAAAATGTACGTTTGATTATTACACAATAATTTAAAGAATAAGCAATATTTTTATTATAATGCTATTTTCTGAAAAAGGTCAATCATTTTAAATATTTTGTCTTATGATATATATATATATATATATATATATATACTCAAATTCAATTATAAATTCACACTAACAACACCACGTTGACGAAAAACAAATAACAATAATTCATCTGAACCCTAAATTATCACCAATTTAAACTATAATTCGAATATAACCAAACGCAAAATTACTAACATTAAAGCAATACCAGGAAACATAAACAATAAAAAAAGAAAACTGCCCAGTTAAACTGAGGGCATTGAGCTCACAGGCTATTCACACTAATTGTATATTATACTCGAATTTCAAAGAATTTGAAATAAGCCCCTTGAAAAATAAAGAAATCGACAATATATTAAGGGGGTGTTACCCCCCGTTACCCCCTCAGAGTTAACTAATGAACCCCTTAAACTAATCAGGGAAGCCTCTTATTACAATGAATATATATATATACAAAATTTGAAGAAAATCGGATAATGCTACTTGAAAAACCCATTTATATAAATTAGGGGGGGGATTGGCCCCCCGTCCCCCCCTTTATACTTAACCAATCAATCCCGAAAACTAATCAGGGAAGCGTCTTAACCCAATGAACTTATAAACAAATTTTGAAGCAAATGAGATAATTCTGCATGAAAAACCCATTTATATAAATTAAGGGGCGGATTACCCCCCCCCGTTCCCTCCCTTTATACTTAACCAATCATCCCGAAAACTAATCAGGGAAGCGCCCTAACACAGTGAACCTATAAACAAAATTTGAAGGAAAACGGAATAATTCTGCAGGAAAAACCCATTTATATAAATTAAGGGGGATTAGCCCCCCGTCCCCCCCCCCTTTATACTTAACCAATCAATCCCAACAAAAACTAATCAGGGAAGCCTCTTATTACAATGAATATATATATATATAAAATTTGAAGAAAATCGGATAATGCTGCCTGAAAAACCCATTTATCTAAATTAAGGGGGATTAGCCCCCCCCTTCCCCCTTTATACTTAACCAATGAACCCCCAAAACTATTCAGAGAAGCGCATTATCACAATGAACCTATATACAAAATTTGAAGAAAATTGGATAATTCTGCTTGAAAAACCCATTTATATAAATTAAGGGAGGTAGCACGCCCCGTCCCCCCCCCTTTATACTTAAACAATCAATCCCGACAAATAATCAGGGAAGCGTCTTAACCCAATGAACATATAAACAAATTTTGAAGCAAATGGGATAATTCTGCATGAAAAACCCATTTATATAAATTAAAGGGGGGATTAGCCCCCCCCCGTTCCCCCCTTTTATACTTAATCAGTCAATCCTAAAAACTAATCAGGGAAGCGTCTTAACCCAATGAACCTATAAACAAATTTTGTAGTAAATGGGATAATTCTGCATGAAAAACCCATTTATATAAATTAAGGGGGGATTAGCCCCTCCGTTCCCCCCTTTTATACTTAATCAGTCAATCCCGAAAGCTAATCAGGGAAGCGTCTTAACCCAATGAACTTATAAACAAATTTTGAAGCAAATGAGATAATTCTGCATGAAAAACCCATTTATATAAATTAAGGGGGGGGGATTAGCCCCCCGTTCCCCCCCTTTATACTCAACCAATCAATAACGAAAACTAATCAAGGAAGCGCCTTAACACAGTGAACCTATAAACAAAATTTGAAGGAAAAAGGAATAATTCTGCAGGGAAAACCCATTTATATAAATTAAGGGGGGACTAGCCCCCTCCGTCCCCCCCCCCTTTATACTTAACCAATCAATCCCAAAAACTAATCAGGGAAGCGCCTTAACGCAGTAAACCTATAAACAAAATTTGAAGGAAAACGGAATAATACTGCATGAAAAACCCATTTATATAAATTAAGGGGGGGATTAGCCCCCCATTCCCCCCTTTATACTTAACCAATCAATCCCGAAAACTAATCAGGGAAGTGCCTTAACACAGTGAACCTATAAACAAAATTTGAAGGAAAACGGAATAATTCTGTATTTAAAATCCTATTTATATAAATTAGGGGGGGATTAGCCCCCCCCCCTGTTCCCCCCTTTATATTTAACCAATCAATCCCGAAAACTAATCAGGGAAGCGCCTTAACACAGTCAACCTATAAACAAAATTTGAAGGAAAACGGAATAATTCTGTATTAAAACCCTATTTATATAAATTAGGGGGGGATTAGCCCCCTGGTCCCCCCTTTATATTTAACCAATCAATCCCGAAAACTAATCAGGGAAGCGCCTTAACACAGTCAACCTATAAACAAAATTTGAAGGAAATCGGGTATTTCTATGAAGAGTTATCGCGTTACGTACGTACATACGTACATACATACATACATACATACATACATACAGAACCGGCGGGCACATAAGCTCTCAGGCTTTGATAGCCTGTGAGCTAAAAAAGCAGGAGGGCATGGCAAACGACATGCACAACAGTTTTAAAACTCGTTTTTATGTATGCAACGTCCCTCTTCACCTGCCGAGACCAAAATAAGTTATACAATCAACTGAAACACAGAGCAACGTGCAACAGAATCATCGCTAGCTAAACTCAAACGAACAACTGATCCAGTATACATAGCTTATATATATATATATAGCCAGTATATATATATACTAGGGGGCTCAGCCCCCTACTCGCTAACGCTCGCCAACCCCCCGTGAATTGCTAAGCAAATCACATTGAGACCGCTATGCGGTCCCAGCTCGCTTCGCTCGCTCGTCCCTTTTTATTTTTGCAGTAATTCTAGCCGGAATAAGTAGTACCATAAATCATTTGAACATATGAAATTCACAATTTTTTATGTAAAAAAGTAATTGAACTCCGTTGAAAACACAACTAAAAATGCATTTAGTTGGAGCTACTAATGAGCATATAAATCATTTAAATACTATGAATAAAGGATCTTGGAAACATAATTTGTTTAAAACTTATTGCACCTGTAATATTGTAAGGCTTATTCCTTAAAAAAAAAAAAAAAAAAAAAAAAACTCAACGTAATAGGAAGATAGTTTATCATCAATGATTGTTTAAATTTCGTTCGACATTTTACTATTCTAACTTCTAACTGATTATAGATTTCTGCAGCAGATGGCAGCAGGTGCAACCTAGACAGTTGATATTTTTACTTCTCTCCGATTTTTCATGTGAGTGAAATTGATAAATAAATTATGAATAAAAGTTGAGAATTCATTTGAAATTAGCAATATTACTCATAATTAAAATGAGGAATAATCTCAGACGCTTTGGATTACGTATACATGTTATTTTATTTTTAATATTTGCTAACTTGATTTTCACTGCTCTGACACTGATCGCCATATTGGAGCCGGAGCTGATCTATCTAACACAATCTAGTCTTTTCATTGGTCTGAGCTCTGGAAACTACTTTTGTTGCCAACAATAAGCTAGAAATTCAGCCCTATTTCCGCGCCACGTAAGACAAATATATATATAGATTGTTGTGAGCTCGGGGTTCGAAAGGATTGATGCCAATGTATAAAACTAATAAACAGGCTTTATTTACTCCAAACAGTTCGATAAGAACACAGATATCTTCTCAAAGACACAAATATTCAGAAATCTTTAAATCTAATAAAAGCACAGCAAATTTTCACTCAGAACAAAACGTTCAATACGGCGTATCAGATACAAAGTCGCTCAGAGAAACACAGTCTCAAAGCAAAGCCTCTCGTGTGTATTCAATCGCAGTTGACAGAGAACTGAACTGAACTCGTGGAGGTCCCAGCTGGCCCTTAAATAGGTTTTAGAGATCTTTCCAGAATTTTCGAGAGCTTTCCGATGCCCAGAACTTACCAGAAAGTGCTTCAATTCTCGATAGAGCAGCCCAAGCGAGAAAGGACTCCAATGTACAGGTACAAGGGGGGGTTGCACAAAATGTCGCTAACTTGGCGACATTTGGCGACATATCGCCAAATTTGGCAACGAAAATAAGTCGCCAAAACCATCGCCAACTTGGCGATAAACCCATTCCTTGGCGATATTCCCATAGACCTCCATTGTAAAAAACGATGCTGTAAGGTTGCTTTTCTTGCAAAGCACCAGAGGCCTTTAGCATTGAGTTACATGATGCTCAATAGGAAATACATTAATAATACTGCAATTTTCACAATAATAAAATAAAATAAATTTAAACAAATGGAATATTTACAAATATATACAAAATTCATAACAATATATATATATATAGCTTTATACTTCAACTATATAAAATTATACTATTGTAAGTTTGTAAGAAAAAGTTTGTGAAACACGTTAATTGCTAAAGCATAAACTACATGCTTTAATTAAGGCTTGTTATTCACCATCTACCTTAACTGCCGTTTACTCGCGAAAATCTGTGTCGAACGCTCAAGTGATATTCACATTTAACCTGATTGGACTTGATCGTGGCCGAAGTCCAATCAGGTTAATGGTGAATACCATTTAAGCGTTCAACCGAGATTTTCCTGTTTCCAGAGTTGGCAGATTTGCTGCCCGAGTAGATGTCCATTTTTCCCACTAGGATGGTGGTTTTAGTGTAAAAGAAAAAAAAAAACAGGATATGGGAAGGTGGGGGGGGGAATGGGTTTTTGTCAAATAAAACAGTATTTTGAAATATTATTTGAGTACTTTTTGGAAACAGAAATGTGAGTGATACATTTGTCAGAAATCATACAAAAATATATTGATTATAATTGCATTATGAAAGGATTTATTTTTAATGCAAGACAGCACACATCCATTATGGAAATAAATACTGCTTTTCTTTTTTTTCTTTTTTTTTTTTTTTTTTGGGGGGGGGGGGGGGGGGGGGGGACCATACTACAAAAGAAAAAAAACGGGATCTCTATAGGATCATTGTTGTCTGTCTCTCTGTGGAGACCTTTTTTTTCATACAAACTCATTCTCAAAAATTTCATCTCAAAAATTCTTCTCGGGAAACAAGTCCTACTCGCAGTTGTGCTGTTTTTACTTTATTATTATTTTATTATTATCAAAGTAAAAATAATTTGGTAGCTAAATTTCGAGATAGCAAAATCTCACATAACATATTCCCTCATTAACCCTCTCATGCATTAAAACCTCATATGAAATTATCAGATTGAAAAAAAAATAAAAAAAATCTTATTTCTAATTAATTGGATTATCAATTGCATAGTAGCCTCATACGAGATCAAAATCAACTTGTAAAAATAATCAAACGATGGCATCACATGCCTTTCATGTTGCTTGTATAGTTTTTATCTTCCATTGTTGTCAAAAGTCAAGCATGCTAAAACAACAGATTTAGAAAGTACTTCCCACCACACAGATGAGCTCAACAAGTAAATAAAAATATTTTTCATATTTCTTACATCATTTTGATTACAAAAAGACAAAATAAGAGATTTAATTTTTTTTTTTTTTTTTTTTTTTTTTTTTTTGGTGAATGGAGGCTGTTTTAGTTTGAAACCTCAAATGTGGCTTCCATGCAGTTATATCATTTTCAGCTGTCTCTGCATGGAAACCTCATTTGAGGCTGTTAATTATATCATGCGAATTTTAGAAACATAAATCTATAAAAAGGGCAATCTATATATTTAAAACGCTAAGCGTTTTCTTTTGACAATTCGTGAGAACAAACTACTGCATAAAATTACATCATTATTTTTTTAAATGAAAGATATTTGGACACAGATTTGTTATCGTGCATTCGTTTGTTCGAAAATTTAATTAATTAGCCGTAATTTTCAATTTAAATTTTACATCTGCTAATGACGTCATAATCGGATAACGCCCACTGTTGCGAAGCACAGTTTATTCTCTAAACTCTATGGTTGAGAGGATAAAAGAGGAATAATAAATATTAAAAGCACGTGGCTTTTAGGCAGAATTTTTCAATTTGCAAGTTAAATTTCGGTAAAAATATTTATCCGCGTGTTTTATAAGTGAATAAAAATTCATATTTATTGTGACGTCACGGGAATATTGTTCATTGGGTTTATTTTATCATTATGCATTATAACTTTGTTGATGCCGTTTTTTCATTACAATTAAATACAAAATATATTTTTATTTGTATACATGGGGTTTAAGCATTAAAGTAACGTGTATAAAGTACGTGTGAAAAATTTGCTCCGGTGAAAATAACGTTATGCTTAGCTTGAAATGCATTTTAACATTGATAAAACTACAGCGCCTAGAATAAATAGTGTGGAAATCTACTACAAAATAGTACTAAAAAATTGAATCCAATAAATGTACAACGTTGCTGAAAAGATTACGATGGGATCGCAGCGCCATCTTCTCAACGTAAACATTGTATTAGAATGTTTCGGCTGGTGGTAAGTATTTTAAATACTTAAATTATATCCCTTTCTCCTCTGACTTAATTATTTTTATCATTTCTTTTTTAAATAATGGAAGCATGGCTAAAAAACGTGATACGCATTGTTTTGTCTCTGGTTGTAATACTCGATACAAGAAGAGTAGGAGCACCGTTGCACATTTATAGGCTACAACTTTTTAGCACTTTTTAAAGCATTACAAGGATAGCCGGTTTCCACACTATGTATTCTAGGCGCTGTAGATAAAACTAAAGTATTAGAAAAATGTAAAGGATTGTGTCAACATGACGTAATTTTAACTGATTTTTCCATTCTTAATTATGAAGATTAGAATTAGAGCCGTCATTGATTGCTTGATCTTGATTGCATACCTTGATTACATGTTACCAATTACTTTTTTTTTAATTATAGGCTAGAAAATTTCCTTTTTTAATTAAAAAAAAAGTATCACAAAAGTAAAGGATTTCAGGAAATTTAAAATTAATAAAAATAGTGTTATGGTACAAAAAAAAACTTGAAATAATGATTGTATTTTTAGGTAGAATAGACAATGTAAGACAGATATTTCATAGTTTCAGAGTAATTATTTTGGTAGGTTTATTATAAGTTCATTTAACAGTTCCTTATTAGCGAAAAGTCCTATTTCTTTCACTGTGAATTTCTCTTCCGATGTAAAAAAAAATGGTTTTCTACTTTTAGTCGCCATCCAAAATACAGTGGCTATTTTTAGAAGTGTACAACGGTTGTGACAACAAACGGCGCTATCGCTTTAGCTTTCATCGCACTTACATCACTTCTAAATACTACAAATTTCTATTTTTTACTACATTTTACTATATTTTACAATTTTAATTATTACATCATCAATTAGAAAAAAAATTAGCTTTCGAATGAAATTTATTTGAAAATTGACGCTTAATTTAGCGACTTATTAAATAATTTTCAAGCATGAAAAGTTTTTCAATTCTATCTTATCAATGACCTCCAGTTTGCTTCAATAATGTAAAATAGGCCCTTGGAAAGTTGTCACAATTGAAAATAGATTTTCCTAACCATCATAAAAAGTGAATAGTAATAATAATAATAATAACAGTGATAAATCATAAGATCAATTAGCCATAAGATAGAGCATTTTGGCGCTAAACAAAAATCTGTCAAAAAAAAAAACTATTTTCAGTTTATGTTGAACATAAAATTTATATGTTGAATTCGTTGATGGATATGTTCCAGCAGATATCAGAATATTCTAGGAATTGCATTTATATATTTTTTTAAAGATCCATTTGCCAACTGTATAAGAGGAAAAATATCCCCGACTGTGATGGAAAAGGGATAATCATCCTGATTGTGTAAAGGAACCGAAGAAACCATACAAATAAATTACACTTGAAAACATTAAAAATCTCCGTCATCTGCAGATTGATTTATTACTATAAAAAGTTCTTCCTATTTACATAATGATTAGCTTAATATAATGGATGCGTTTTAGAAGATATGGATTTGTAACGAACAATGATTAAAGAGGACATTTTAAAACTTTTAATTTAAACATTTTAAAACTTTTTTTACATCGAATTTCGACGGAGCTTTTGGGCAGATGCAATGCACATACGCATAGGAGCTCATTCGGTTGCATTATCACAGGTGGGGGGAGGAGGGAGATGTGTGCTTTATTTACAATGTTCTTTTATTTACTGAATATGAGATGAACGTGGAAATATACTCTTAGTATGATACTTCATAGGTCCATGAAATTTTTTTCTTGCCTTGGGGAATATGGCGATAATGTCAAACTGATTTGCATTACACAGTTGTTTACGGATTGTTTGTTTGGAGTTTGCATCGGAAATAGTACTGTATTT
The DNA here is from genome assembly GCA_963931845.1 of Maratus michaelseni. Lineage (NCBI taxonomy): Eukaryota > Metazoa > Arthropoda > Arachnida > Araneae > Salticidae > Maratus > Maratus michaelseni. The sequence goes on from OZ007589.1 coordinate 391,304,299, forward strand.
GACTGGGGAAATTTTTTTTAAAATATAATATTTGAAAGACCATTATTTAAGAAATATGCGTATGAAACAAAGAAGCTTATTTTATTGATATTGTTATATTATTTTCTTGCCGTCAAGTTTTGACGGGTTCCATCTAGTACTAATGAATTTTATAGTTTGATATAGTTTTTTTTATATATATACATGTGTGTTTGTGTATGTTATAATTAACAAGACAATTTACATGTGCGATATTGGATATATATATATATATATATATATATATATATATATATATATATATTGGAAAGTAAATATATGAAAATATTAAAAAAAATAAATAAAAAGTAATTGTCTTGGTTTAGAAACAATTTAAAATTAAATTACAGTAGGATTATGAGAATGGACTTCACATTTTTTTAAATTGTATGAAAGTATGCATGGGTGTAATAGTTTCTATTAACGTTTTTTATAAATTGCTATTATATTATTTAAACATTTCTTGTCTTTTGTTGGCTTTATAATGGACAACAAATGTGGCAGATCCAGAAAAACATATTTGTCTCAAAAAGAAATAAAATAATTTATGACACTTCCTTCTGATTACGAAGATAATATGTTTGATGATGATGATGATGATGACTACTTCGGTCTGGATTACATACTAGCTGAGAAAAATAAACATGATAATGAAGCAATGAGTGATGAAGAGGGAAAGAATATTAGCCCTTCTACGTCAACTATTAGTAAGAATGATATTGATAATCAAAGCCATGGGGCTTTAATATTTTAAACGTTCACAACGAATGAATCTTTTTTTTTTTTTGTTTATTTTCATGGATAGAGAATTTGAACTGCGAACCTAATTTAAACTGAAGTTATTGCAGATTGTATACATAATTGAACGTAAGTCATCTCTCAAATATTAATTTATTTTGAACGATCTTTCTAGAAATGTAACTTTTATGCTGTTTTATTCGAAAAAATAATTTTGAATAAAAATGGCCGCCTGGCATATGAAAAAGTGAAGCGGGCATCCCGGAACTGTTGATGACAGTCACATGATTTACAGTTTTATTTTAGAGAATAGTGATAAGCATATAATAGGACTAGCCGCCACTGGCGACCAGTTTGGTCGCCCTTAAATGTATGTTAAGCATTGTAACAAATTATTTTTATTCCTAACTTATTTTTTTCCTTAATCCTTCGCCAAACCGAAAAAACTTAATAGACAAATCAAGAACTTTTGCGATCTTTTTAGCATTTTGCATATTTTTTGTTGTTATGCATTTCATCTTTCTTGACAAAAACCGCTTAATCCACTTTATAATAAATTAATCATTGTGTGTGTTTTATAATATAAAATAAACTATCTCATAATAAAATAAAAGTACATACTGTTTTAGTAATCTCTAATAGGTACCTGAAAATGGGATTTTCTCACCAAAATGGCGCAAAACAAAAATCGCGCCAACCCCGTTGCGTCCGTGACAGCTGTTCCAATTTAAAATACATGACGTTCACATTTTTCTTTAAAATAGAAAATAGAAAAGTAAGAAATAATATCATAAATCAAAACATTTGATTTCAAAAATAAAGTATCGTTTCTAATTTGCACACGCGAAAAATAAAAGCTGACGATTCGTTTCGAAATTTGATACATGAGTTCAAGTTCCGTCAAGAAAAGATCCGGAAGAAAATTGAGTTGTATAGAACAGAATTATGGTAAAATTTGACTGTCTCACTGGTGCGGATTATTTTTTTTTTTTTTTTTTACACCAGGCAGCGGTCCAAAAATTCATGGTTTAATATTTTAAACGTTCACAACGAATGAATCTTTTTTTTTTTTTTTCATGGATAGAGAATTTGAACTGCGAACCTAATTTAAACTGAAGTTATTGCAGATTGTATACATAATTGAACGTAAGTCATCTCTCAAATATTAATTTATTTTGAACGATCTTTCTAAAAATGTAACTTTTATGCTGTTTTATTCGAAAAAATAATTTTGAATAAAAATGGCCGCCTGGAATATGAAAAAGTGAAGCGGGCATCCCGGAACTGTTGATGACAGTCACATGACTTACAGTTTTATTATAGAGATTAATAATAATAATAATAATTAATGGTTACAACAATGAAAGAAAATTTGCCGAAACCACGTTAACTAAAACTCATAAATTAAACCCGTTTATGGATGAAATCTGCTGTCTTGTTTGAAAATGTCAGCCACCCTAAAATTTCAAACCGCTATATCTCAGCCATTTTTTAAGATGGAGGCAAAACAAAAATTGTTCCGGATTCTCCGGATCAAGGCCGAACATTTAACGAAAAAAACTTTTAGGATTTCTAATTTTTTTGCACATCTTTTTGAATTTGAAATTTTTAAATGGCTATCACAGCGCCCCCTTTCGTCGAAATATCCCCAAATTCTAATAGAAACTGCTTGCCATAGCCAAAAACATAGAAAAAAAATGTGGTTCAGTTTGAAGCATAACTTCATACACTTTTCGATGATACAATAGTGAAAATGGAACAAAAATATCGATCACAGCGCCCCCTTTCGTCGAAATATCCCCAAATTCTAATAGAACCTGCTTGCCATAGCCAAAAACATAGAAAAAAATAAGGTTCAATTTGAAGCATAACTTCATACACTTTTCGATGATACAATGAAGACACACAGACGGACAGACGGACATTTTGTAAAAACATGTTTTTCGGAATCTCTGACCCCTGAAACGTGTAAATCCGTCGAAAACTGGAAGTCGAAAAAAATTTCGATTACAATACTTTCTTCTATTATAGATAGAAGAAAGTAAAAAATCGTAATTTAGAACGTTTTTCGCCCTTCAACCTTTCAATTTTAGATTTGCTTAATAAAACTGTTGATTGTGCACCTGCGTTTTAAAAAGTATCATCCATGTCAAATTTCAATATTCTGTTCTGAACAATTCAATAGAAATCGTAATTTAGAACGTTTTTCGACCTTCAACCTTTCAATTTTAGATTTGCTTAATAAAACTGTTGAGTGTGCACCTGCGTTTTAAAAAGTATCATCCATGTCAAATTTCAATATTCTGTTCTGAACAATTCAATAGAAATCGTAATTTAGAACGTTTGTAAAACACTTTTCCCTCATATCACCCTTTTAAATTTCAAATTATTTAGAAACTGTTCTGAGAGCATATATATTTTATAAGTAACTACTTTGCCTAATTTCAAGTTTCTAATCCCTTCAGTATCACAAAAATTGCAATTTTAGAATGTTTTTCATTGCTGCAAAACTTTAATGGTAGTGGCACTGACATAAAATATAGCCTATGTCAGAGCAGAGACTGTCACCATCAATTTTCCACCATCACTTTTGAAATCAGTTCTGTAGTTCCAGAGATTCCACAGAAATTGTAATTTAGAATGTTTTTAGAACGCTTTTCGCTGATTTCACCCTTTTAAATTAAATTTTTTTTTCATTTGTTCTTAGACAGCTTTTACATCTTATAAGTAACTACAACGCCAAATTTCACATTTCTAGCTCCTTCAGTATTAAAAAAAATCGCAATTTTAGAACGTTTTTTGCTTCTCCACCCCTAGGTTTAGTGGCACCGACATAAAATATAGTCTATGTTGGAGCAGGGATTGTCACCATCAATTTGTCACCATCACTTTTGAAATCGGTTTGGTAGTTCCAGAGATTACCCTCTAACAAACAAACAATCGTTACTACTTTATAATATTGATATAGATTAATTGTTCCTTTCTTAATTTTTCTATCGTCCAGTATTCCTCAGAGAATAGTTTGTTTGCTTGCTTTCTATGATTTGAGAGGGGTCGGGGCAAGAAAGTGTCAAGCCACATTTTTGGTGAAATAAATCTAACACTATAATCTGTTGCTTAATATTGTAAATTATAATATCCTACATATAATTTGTTTCTAATGTCACTTGGTGGACATTATACTGGACCATATGTCCCAGGTTTCGTTTTTGCCTCAGACATTTATGCCCCCAATGAACATAGATAATTTACAAATAAACCCTAAACAATAGGTAAGTGTGATCGAAGATCGCTCAAAAAGTTTTGTTTAATATTCCTTTCAAAACACGTTATCCTTTCTTTAATAAATTCAAATAAATTTCATTTAGCAAAAAAAAAAAAAAAAAAAGAATGAATGAAAAAAAAGAAAGAAAAACAAGGTCTTTTTTTATAAAGTAAAAATTTACCGGTCTATTCTTTCGTTTTTTCGAATTCTAAACCAGCCCGATATTATATTCTGTCACAATAATATCCGTCATGCGGACTAAATGCGATATTTTAAAAAATAATTCCAAAATTAAACATGTTGTATACATTCAAAATATTAAAATATGCGAATATTTCCATAATCGGGTTTTTATCATGATTCTATACGTTCCTCAAACTCATATATTTACTATTCTCTATTACTCATATTGATACTCGCTTTGTATTATTCTCAAACATCTGAAAAATTCGTTAAACTTCCAATATGACGTCAGATTAATTTTCTTTTTAATTCTCTAATGACGTGATATTAATCTTCTTTCTGTACACGCACATACTCATACTCCTTGTATTATTGAGAAATCTTTGAAAATTTCCGTCCAAATTGGATGACTGTGTAAAGTTTTTAGGGTTTATCCTTGAATACAAAATATTATGGAAATTTCTTTCAGACATTAGCCCTCCACATACACTATGTTATTATTATTATTATTATTATCATTATTATTTTTAGTTTAATGTACACTTAAATTATACGCTCCCATCCCCTCAAAGAACAAGTTGGAAATTGTACGTCAAACGTGAAAAATGAGGTGCGTTCGTACTATAACTAGTTACATAAATATTCAGATATTTTCTGATTTTTAAATCTGTGAAATGAATTATATCGTCTGCATATTAATTTCTGTAATAAAATAAGTATCTCGGTCGCTTGACGATTAAACTTCGGAAGCCCCTATAACAAAAAAGTACCGATTTAAAAAAAAAATTCAAATTTCTTAATAAATATTTTTATTAATATCTCCTAAAGTTTTGATTCAATTTTAATAAAATTTGAAATGTCTCGACAAAATTATGCAAAGATAATATATTTTAAATTGCAAGCCATTCGGTTGGGTAGTTTTTGCGTTGTTATATGCGGACGGACGGACAGACAGGCGGACGGACAGACGGACGGACCAAGCGACGACAATAGGTGTTGCGTATTTATATAATTACGAACGCACCTAAAAAGGTCACGCTAAGCCTATGTCTTCCAATATTTTCTTTTATCAACACGCCGTTCGTCGCGTTATGTGCATTTATCTCACGCTAGGCTAAAAAGAGTGTACTTAATTTAGAAATGGCTTTCAAATTCCCTCGTTTATCTTTAAATATAAATTATATTGTATTTCTAATATAAAGAAAGATTTTATAATTATTTTCACTACGGGTGTAGCTTATACAAAGCGAGAGGATAATGTGTGAAAAACGCTTACTTGCGACCAATGGCATCGTTCAAAAAGACGCAACCAACGACGGGTTAAAATGACCCGTCGCTGTAAGCTAAAACAAGTGGGTAAGTATGATCGAAGATCGCACAAAGGGTTTCGTTTAATAAATTCTTTTAAAAAAATGTATCCTTCCTTTAATAAATCCAAATAAATTTCATTTTCAAAAATAAGTAAATAAATAAATAAAAATAAATTATACTCTATTATACCCGCTATTATACTCTATCATAATAATATCTGTCATGTGGACTAAATGGGATATTTTTAAAAAATAGTTCATATAAAATAGATAATTAAACCTATTGCGTAATCCTCTGTAATCCAACTCCTACTGCCAAATTGCGCATTTTAGAAAGTGACACTTTTTTTTACAGTTCTTTAAAAGTATCTACATTGATTTTAAACTATATTGTTGCTAGCAAACGTCCATGTTTGGAGCTAACCTTGCCCATAGATTACGGAAGATTAGTTATTTTATATTTTACTAGCTGTTACCCGTGACGTCGTTCACGTAACATTAAAAGAAAATTAAATGCATTATTTAGGAAAACGTTTCACCCCCTATAATTAAAAACATATGTAACTCTCTTTATAACAAACTTCGTTTTTTCGAATATCTGAACATGCCCGAATGCAGGGAAGCCCGCTATTATACTCTGTCATAATAATATCTGTCATGTGGACTAAATGCGACATTTAAAAAAAAAATTATTTTAAAAATAAACATGTTGTACACCTTCAAAATGTTTAAATATGCGAATATTTCCATAATCGGGTTTTTATCATGATTCAATACGTTCCTCAAACTGATATATTTACTATTTTCTATTACTCATATTGATACTCGCTTTGTATTATTCTCAAACATTTGAATAAAACCTTTAAACTTCTAATATGACGTCAGATTAATTTTCTTTTTAATTCTCTAATGACGTGATATTAATCTTCTTTCTGTACACACACATACTCATACTCCTTGTATTATTGAGAAATCTCTGAAAATTTCCGTTTTATTACCAATATGACGTCATATTAATCTTTTTTTCAATTGGTGAAACATTTTTAAAAGTCCGTTAAACTTCCAATAGGATGTCAGATTAATTTTCTTTTGGTGAAACTTTTTATTTCATTTTCATTTTTCCCGTGGAAATATTTCAATAGAAAATTAATTATTGTAGAAAGGATTTTATTGTGGATTTTTAATAGTTGGCAACTGCTATAACAAAAATTTTTTTTAATTAATAGGAAAATGCTGTTAGAACTTTTGTTTTTTATCTCTATTTATTAAAATAATACGATTTTCTCAAATTTTAATATTTTGAGCGTCATAGAAGGTATTTAGCTATAAGTACACAATTTTTTATGCCTGTAAGTTATATAGTTTCTGAGAACGGCTCTGTGACGGACAGACAACAGAGCGGGAGTAATAGGGTTTCATGAGATGAACGGAACCGTAAAAAAAGATAAGGTAAAGGTAAATTACAGTAACAATCATATTATTTAGTTATACATATATAAATAGTTCTGCCATCGCCTTTAATATGTCAACAATATTATAATATTTGTGTAATTACTACATTCAAAACAGCCAAAAGTAAATAAATAATTTTAAAATGTTACTGTACATATTTTCGACACCCGTACATATTTTTGTCGGCATGTTGAATATGACCTGGCACGGATAATACGTATTCAACCGCCATATGTTATGTGGAGTACATATAAGCTAGTTCCATAATCAGGGCCGAAACTAAGGGGGGGCAGAGGGGGCATGTGCTCCGGGCGCCACCCGAAGGGGGCGCCAAAATGAAGATTTCGTTTGTCGTTCAATACAAAAATGTATATATATATATATTTGAAATTTGGATACAAATGTTTCGTAGCCGGAAAAAAAAAAAAAAAAGAAAGAAAACTGAATCAAATGCATTAAATTTGACAAATAGATAAAAAGATTTGTCTAAAGTACTAGATAGCAAATGAATAAGAAGAAAGAACTGTTCTCTTAGTTTATTTTTATCCCATTCCAAATACACCATGTCCTATGTCTTCTATCTATCGGGGAAATCACTTTCCGTGTAGTAAGAATCCCTAACATTTTTCAAGGTCAGTCTCATGTCTCTGTGTCACTGTCCAGTGTCCAACAAAGATAATTGCCCAGCGATTCCCTGTGGAAAAATTCTAAGAAGGGTGTTCTATTTTTTCTTTCTTTCTCGTTGAGCAGCGTGGAGCTTTCTTTTTCCCCGTTTTAATATGGGTGAGGTCGAGCGACTGCCCAGGACAATAAAAATAAAAGGGAACGCATAAAGTAAAATACTTAGTAAAATCATTATCTAAAAAGAGTATAGCATTTGTTAGAGGTTCAGTAAACAATCTCATACAGGGCGCCATGGCTTAAAGCCTTTATCCTCCAAAAAAAAAAAAAAATCTCCTCTTTTTACCATTTCTATGTGTTTTGCCGCCCTAGGCGACAAACGGAAAATTCCGCCCCCATTACTTTTGCTGGAAATATTTTTTTTGCATCCAGATCCAGCCTTGGAGCTTAGAAGGGGTGAGATCAGGCGACTTCTCGGGATACTAAAAACAAAGTTGTGGAAAATATACACAAAATAAAATACTTAGTAAATCCTTTTATTTATTTTATTTTTTTCGGTTACATCATTTGTAGGGGTGCAGAAAAAAAAATCTCACCCAGGGTGCTATGGCTAGTAAAGACACCCCTACCTTTAATCTGTCAAATTATTTTTTCTTTCTTTTGCCATTTCTAGGTAGGCGACAACTGAAAAATCCACTCATGCTTTTTACTACAATTATATTTTTAGAGACAGATCTGGCCTTAATGGGAGCCAATGATACTAAAAACTAAGGGGCAAGGGTAACTATTATATGCAAGATAAAATAGTAAAAGCCTTTTTTTTTCTTTTTTAAGAATTATTTCTAGGAGTTCAGAATAAAAATCTCTTTCGGGACGCTATGGCTAGTAAAGAAGCATATCTGCCTCTAAAATATGTCATTTTCAGCCCTAGATGTCTGCGTAGTTTTGCCTAATGGTAGAAACGGCCATCTATTTTGAATTGTAATAGATTGTTGATTGATTATTCACGATTTGTCGCGTTCTGCGTCTTTATTATTGTCTTATAACAACATTTTCTAAAATGAAAAACACTATTAAATTTTTTGGTATTTAAAATAGAATGTTACATTTTTGAATGAAAATTACATCTTCGATGTATCAGAAAGTAATCATGTATGATTTCGAGAATAGTTTTAAGTTAAAGGGTGTCGGAACTTAAAATATAAAAAATGTCATAATTTTAATTTATTGAATTTTTAAACTTATTAACTTTGGTTAATTGTCTTTCTAAAAATAGGCTATTTTCATCTCTACCATAATTTAGAAGCATCCAAATTTTATTTTAACACCATAACAAATCCTAATCCTGACAATTCAATCTTTCATGCTCGAGAGACACATTTATAAATTCTTAAACTTCCCCGAGTCATTATTCAATTAAATAGCTTAGGTAGGAAATGTATACACACCTAGATTTCAAAACCAGGGCCAGGTTGTATTATAGGCACTGCGGAACTACAGAATTCTTACTTTCTTCTCGATTCACAAAAAAAAAACATTTTATTTATTTATATTTGCACGGAATACTTAATTTTAACACGAGAAATTGTATACATAATTTCCAATTAAGTAACAATAGTAGTAAATAATCTATTGGTTAGCACTTAAGAAATTAATTGATCAATATTTGACAAAGCTGATTACGTAGTTCAGTATTACGCATTTTGTGATTACATATTTTAAATTTAGAATAAGTCAGTAGATAATAATTGGGGGTTCTGCATCAGCGGTGGGTGCGGTGGTGACCTTCTGTGACCTCTGTGCTCTGTGAAGGTCACCGGAAGTGGCAGGTGTGGACACCGGATGTAGCAGGTGGGGATAACAGGCATGTTGAGACAGGACGTGAACAGGAAGTGTAGATAGGAAAATTAACCGGAAACGCGGCAGGAAGTGAGTGCGATAAGGGAGAGAGGGGGAGGGCTTATTTTTGTGGGGGCCTTAATTTTTTTTTTGTTGTTGTTGAATTTAATCCTTCTAGTCGAGTGGAGTTGAGTTTTAGGAATCCTGCTATCAGAATGAATTTAGTTTGAAAGTAATATTAGCAAAATGTTCGAATTTTTTTTTTTTTTTCTCACCTGAAATAAAAATTTTATTTGCGAACTAACACCTAATATAAAAATGGAAATCTTTCTGACTTTGTTTTACTTTATAAAAGTTTAACGTGCAATTTATTTTAAGACTGGAAACGCGACAGGAAATAAGATCGGAAACGGGATTAGACATGCTTTTTCCAAAAATGGTTATCAAGAAGCAGGATGTTTGGGAGCGTGTTCGAACAGGAAAGGTGGTTTGTAAGACCGGACGTTATTAAGGTGTGAGTGATAAGGAAAGTATAGTTTTATACACATAGATTTTGTTCTTTGTAGAGGGTTAAATTATTTTTAGATGTTATTTATTTTTTAGTGTTTTGAATTTTATTTATTCTTAAACCGTTATAAATTATTTTTTTCTATCATTTTAATTTTTAGTGACACCAATTTTAGAAGTAATTGCTCATTAAAAGAATTATTTTTCAACGCTGGCACAGGCAGGAATTGAACCCACTATCTTCTATGTGGAAGACCAATGTGTTTATCCACTGTGCTAGCGGTAACTTGTAATGTTATCTCTTTAAATGCAAGAGATGGGGACTTCAGACATGTATTGAGATATCTTTACGGTCATTTATTGTACTTTTACTGAATGAGATAAAGTAATAGGGCGAAATTTTCTTTAGCTATTGAGTAATTCGAGAGTTTTGGTTTAATATGAATGCTATTACATCTATTTGTTTAATTTACAAATACATTTCTTTCACAACACTCTGTCAACAGATCACTTCAATATTCGAAATAATAATTTAGAGGGAAAATTTTTATTTTCTATACGAAATTTTATTTATAGAGATTGACGAAGATAGTATGCCTAATTCTTTCTTGTATTAACATTATATTCGAAATAGAGTTTTGTTACGAAAAATAACGTGTTTATACATTTTAAAAACGAAAGCAAAGTGATTTTTACAAATGTAACTATAAGCTATACACCCACGCATTTGTATTATTGAATTAAATGACAATGCTTAATATTGTATTCACCGTACTATTTTCCTGCAAAAGCCGTTTCACAAACTTGTGTACTGAAATTAATGTGGCATTTTTAGGGAAAAAATTAAGTCAAGTCTTTCAAAGGAAAAAATTATGTCATACTTTCTCTTACATTATATCTTCCGTTTTTAAGTTTACAAATTTGTGGAGTAACTTAAATAATCGTTTTTATGCTAATTAAACAATATATTTTTTAATTATATGTTTTTTTTTTTAATTAACTTGTAATAGCTTCTTTTTTTTTTCTTAAAAGGGTACTGTAGAACAACTTATGTCACAAATACTACATCCTTCTTTAGTTAAATATGTTTCACTTAAGACATGACAAAGTGTCTTAGAAACATTTCATTTTGGAGTTAAGTGATTAAACAAGAAAAATATTATTTATAAAAACACAACACATAAGACCAGTGACTGAGAGGTTCTGGTTTTAAAGCTACTAGACGTTTGGGTTTAAACTTCTCTCGCGCTCGTCGACCTAACCGTTCGGAGTTTTCTTCGAACCTTGTCAATACGAGTTAGGAGCCCTTAGAATGACCCCTAGAGTGACCTATATCCCAAGCGTAGATAATCGGTTTTAACAAATAACCAACCATCCACAACACATAAGACATTTTAGATCATTACATAAGACATTTTAGATCATTCCATTTAGTTAATAAGTGATTTAACGTGCAAAATATTATTCATAAAACATACAATAAGAGAATTTTAAAGAATTTTTTCTTTCAAATGAACAATTTTTAGTGACTGTTTAACTTATTAAAGAGAGCGGGTATTTTGTTTTGAGTTATACGATTAAAATAAATTTTCATTATATTTGATTTTACACAACCAACATTTTTAAAAAAGAGAATGGAATCTAGTTTTTATAAAGTAACGTATTTCAATTTTACAAATACTTCACACCCCGTCTTTTTTCCCCCTCTTTTAGTAGACTTTACATACATAAGACATAAAAAGCGTCTTAGAATACATCATTTAGAAATTAAGTGGTTTGATAAATAAAATATTATTTATAAAAGCAATAGATATGAGAGTAATAAGGATTTTTACTTACAAATGTACAAACTTCTGATAGGTAGGACTTTCTAAATCACTGTGCAAGAATTAAGTGGTTATTGAACTTATAACACTGTAGGATGAAATAATCACGTGACATTTTAAACCAATAAAATGTTAGTATTTTTAAACCAATAAAATGTCAGTATTTTTAAACCAATAAAAAGTTAGTATTTTTACACGAGCGCCCTCTATCAGTATATAAATTTTAATGAAACGAGTTCATAACATTCTACTGTGACTTGATATCGTTGTAATAGGTTGTATTTTTCGTTAAGTTAGTTTTCATTTAAGTTATTATGGAACGAGTTATGAATTCTTATGTTGGTGATGTAACCAACTTGGAGTGTCAACACTCATCACCAGAGTTAAATAGTCAAGAGATGGATTCTACACTTTAACCCAAAGAAGCACCCGTTTCGAATTATGAAGTGAAACCCACGTCATCAAGACTAAAGAAACAGAAGTTACCCTTTGTATGCACTACTTGCAACAAAGCTTTTTCCCGAAAGTTTGTCTTAATTAGACACATGAAATTTCACCTGGAGAAAAAACCTTTTGTGTGTGACATCTGCAGAAAACAATTTGTTCAAAAGAGTGATTTATTAAATCATAGGAAGACTCATTCAAAGAGTCCTGTGATTTATAATTGTGATCTATGTGCTGAAGTATTTTCAAAAAAGAGTGATTTACATCAACATAGGAAGATTCACAAATCTTCCAAACAACATAAGTGTGGTGATTGCAACGAACTGTTTTCAAGAAAGTACGACTTATTGAAACATAAAAAGATTCACAAATCACCCAAACAATATAAGTGTATTAAATGCAATGAACTGTTTTCGAGAAAGTACGACTTATTGAAACATAAGAAGATCCATAAGCTCCGAAAGCAGTATGAATGCATCCAGTGTAGGGAAATATTTAATCGGAAATATGATTTATCACATCATATAGACAATGCACACAAAGTACTACACAAAGTTGTCAAATCGTCATCTTTAAAAGATTCGTTATATGAAAAAGTGAAGCATTTTAAAAGACAAAATGCTTTAAATATATTTACTAAAACTGTAATAAATTCTAATGAGGAGAATGATCAAGACTTTCACACATTTTTTAACAGTATTCGGTCGGACGTTTTGAATGAATTAAATTATCAGATAAAAGTAAAAAGGTCAATGAAATGGTATGCAACTGCAAAAGTTGTTGTAAGTCGTCAAACACCGGACGCTTTTATAGATACTATCACCCCATATTTTCATTCAAGAACTGTACTGGAATTGACGAATCAAAACATACCTGTACATGTTGAGGATGCCTTTACGAAAATTATTAACACTTTTGAGAAATTCACTCAACAAGGATCTAATTAGACATTGCAACAAATATTAAATCTAGAACTGTCTACAGCTAAATATAGAATGGTTTAAAATGTGTGGACTGTTTTTGAAACATGTATATTCATGTTTTTGCTATTGTAGTTATTTAAAATGATAAATAAATAGCCTATGACTAAAAAATCTTAAGAGTTTTTTATTATTTTCATGGTAACTATTTTATATAAATTACTTATAACAGTTTCACAATGCTATATAAACTACTGTTTAACATTTTGAACGTCTTAGACAAAATGGGAATGAATTTGTTGAAATTATGTAAAACATGATGAAATAAATGCGATGTATCTATTATATGTTACTTAAACTACAAGAGAAATGATTGGAAATGTGTTATTTTAAATCTATAGTACTTTTAATAACTAACAAGGTAAGATGTGACGTTAGGAATCATCGATGGGTTTTCCTTTGAATATGTATTAATCTTACTTATTGATAAGAAAGTTGGAAAAATAGACTTAACACATTGTTAGAGGTTTTGGAAAAATATATAGTTGGTTAAAAATTTTAGACTATTTAACATAAAGTAACAAATTTTAGAAAATAAACATTTCGATAAATGAAAAAAATTAAATTTTGGTAAACTTTACACTTAGACAATATTTCAAAATAGGAAAAAATAATAACTTTACACTGAGACAATATTTTAAACTAAGGAAAAATTAGACTTAACGCATTGTTACAGTTTCTTTGAAAAATATCTAGTTGGTTATAAATTTTAGAAAATTCGACCTAACGAAATTATTACACTTAAAAATATCTAGGTTATACATTTTATAAAATAAGCAACAAATAAACATTTCGATACATTAACAAAAGAAAATAATTAAGTTTAAGTAAACTTTACACTTAGACAATATTTTAAACTAAGAAAAATAATAACTTTACACTTATACAATATTTTAAATTAAGGAAAATTAATAACTTTAAACATCAGACTTAACACATTGTTAAAGTTTTTTGAAAATAACACGACATTTTGAAAGCAGTGGAAATATTATACCTGCAAAAAATTCAACTTAGTGGAATTTAATATTGAATTTTTTTAACCTCACTCATTTAAAAAATGAAACTTTATAAAATTTTCACTTTTTTTAAATAAGCAACTGTTAAACATTTTGAATGTCTTAGACAAAGTGTGAATAAATTTGTTGAAATTATATAAAACATGAAAAATTTCATAACTTTTAAAGGAAATTTTATTTTTGGTGAAATAAACTCGAGATATTTATTATATGTAACTTAAACTACTAGAGAATTGATTGAAAATGTGTTACTTTTAAGCACTCACAAGATAAGACACGATGTTAGGAATTATAGATGTGTTTTTCCCCCACAATTGACGTCACTTGTAGCATATTTACTGACCAAGTCATAAAATCATAGTTCAGGGTATGTTTATGAGCACGGCGTTTAGTTGAGATTTAAGATATTTGAGAAATATAAACTACAACTTTGACTACTTTTTGAAATTTCCCCCTACATAAGAAAAAGGACATTGAATGGAATCGAACCATTATCCTTTCACTTAACAGCTGAATGCGTTGGCAATTACATCACAAAGGCACTGATAACAACTGGTTGAATATATTGGGTTTCTTTTTTAAGGTTAAATTCATTTAATATTCAAGTTATTTCTTAATGATACACTTAAGAACAATAAATTTAATTAGCATTCAAAAAACAAACGATCACATTATTGTGTAAAACAATCAAATGTTTTGAAAGTCACGAGTTAAAATTTTGGAGGGTGCGATAACTTGGAAGTGCACTGCAGAAGGGGAGTTAAATTTTTGAAGAAGTTTAATCTTAGAAGACGAGAGTAAAATTTGAAATGACTTAGAGTTTAATTAGAATTTAGATGTGAACCTTTTAAAATGAAATAAGTTTTTTGTATTGCCCTCTATCGGTGGGTAATGGAATTAAGAGATAATTAAAAGTTTTAACTTGGATTCGAACCCACAACAAAAATTATTTTACGGTTTGATAATTTAGGGGAGGTTTAACTGAGAAAACCATGATATTATAGTATTTAGAGATGTTTTAAGATATTCGATAAAGGAAATCATCAAAATTTTCAATTTAATTGAATGGTTTACTGCTTAAAGTACTACAAAATGAATAGAACACGATGCATAGTTTTTTTAATTAATTATATTTTTCGAAAGGTTAAATTGACTTATTGATAAACTTAGGATTTATGTTTAAAGTGAATAAATTTGATATGTTAGGTTTACTTAATAACAGAGGGTTGAATAAGTTTTTTTTTAAAATTAAAATTTCATAAAAATAAAGTTTACTAAAAGTTTTTAAAGTTAAAAAAATTAGTTACGTTAAAAATGTTAACAAAAATATAGTTTAAAAAAATTAAAAGTTTACAAAAAGTTTAAAAATCTTTAAATTAATTAAAATTAACTTTTTAATTTTAACTATTGAGAGTCTATAATTTAATTGTTAATCCTTGTAACCAACTGGTGCATATCAACTATCTGCATATGTGCAGAAAAAACATACACTTTTACACTAACTTGAGTTCGATTTTAAATTATTTGCTAATTTTTATACAACTCGATTACCTTTCAGAAACAAAATAGAATTAAATACTTACCGAAAAACACGTCCACTTCTTGTGCTTTCTTTCACTAGACTAACCTTTCTCCCTTATCTTTGTTAGGGGGCGCTGCAATCGACGTAGAGGCGCTACCAGTCTTCCGGTTTGTGACAACATTTCCGGTTTGAGATAAGAATGAACTTTAAATACAAACTACACTCGCTCGGTCATTCTTCCTCCACTCTTACTTGATAGCAGTTGTTAGTTTCTTATTTTGACGTGTTGAATGACGTCATCACGTGTTTGTCTAAACTTGTCCAGACTTGTTTCTGTGCTGCACGTCTGTTTTTCTAACTTATCTCTTACTCGTCTAGACTTGTTTCGTCTGCTTTGATGATTCATCTTTTGCTTTAACTGTTTGGCCTTGCTGGTGTCAACCACCTCATGTCTTTTGTCATAGCTTGAATATACTTTACACCAATCACTTAAATATAAAAGTCTTGTCACAACTTACTTAAACTTTGATAAAAATATTAATTATTCATAAATTTTATCAAATTCTTATACATTTACTCAGTCACTTTCATTCAAAAATATGGTAAAGTCCGATTTTAAATCGAAGTCTAAGATAAATTCCCCAAATTTGTATTATTTTAACACTAATAATAAGTATAGTACCCCCTGTACATACAAGTTTTGTAAAAATAATATTACTTATAGCTAACTCGTTCAGTCTCATGATAAATAATATAAGAAAAAGTTAGAATAGTTCACATATTTTTGTAATTAAAAAAAATGTATGCACAAACACACACACAATATCTTACAAGGTTACAATACTCAACACACAGTTCACCATACTTAAAAAAACGATTCACGATAAATTTATAAATTTAAATTTAAATATTTGAAAAATACTGAAGTATTTTTATTTATAATTGTTCATTTATAAATAAAATATTTAAATTTAAATTTATAAATTTATCGTGAATCGTTTTTTTAAGTATGGTGAACTGTGTGTTGAGTATTGTAACCTTGTAAGATATTGTGTGTGTGTTTGTGCATACATTTTTTTTAATTACAAAAATATGTGAACTATTCTAACTTTTTCTTATATTATTTATCATGAGACTGAACGAGTTAGCTATAAGTAATATTATTTTTACAAAACTTGTATGTACAGGGGGTACGATACTTATTATTAGTGTTAAAATGTTACAAATTTGGGGAATTTATCTTAGACTTCGATTTAAAATCGGACTTTACCATATTTTTGAATGAAAGTGACTTAGTAAATGTATAAGAATTTGATAAAATTTATGAATAATTAATATTTTTATCAAAGTTTAAGTAAGTTGTGACAAGACTTTTATATTTAAGTGATTGGTGTAAAGTATATTCAAGCTATGACAAAAGACATGAGGTGGTTGACACCAGCAAGGCCAAACAGTTAAAGCAAAAGATGAATCATCAAAGCAGACGAAACAAGTCTAGACGAGTAAGAGATGAGTTAGAAAAACAGACGTGCAGCACAGAAACAAGTCTGGACAAGTTTAGACAAACACGTGATGACGTCATTCAACACGTCAAAATAAGAAACTAACAACTGCTATCAAGTAAGAGTGGAGGAAGAATGACCGAGCGAGTGTAGTTTGTATTTAAAGTTCATTCTTATCTCAAACCGGAAATGTTGTCACAAACCGGAAGACTGGTAGCGCCTCTACGTCGATTGCAGCGCCCCCTAACAAAGATAAGGGAGAAAGGTTAGTCTAGTGAAAGAAAGCACAAGAAGTGGACGTGTTTTTCGGTAAGTATTTAATTCTATTTTGTTTCTGAAAGGTAATCGAGTTGTATAAAAATTAGCAAATAATTTAAAATCGAACTCAAGTTAGTGTAAAAGTGTATGTTTTTTCTGCACATATGCAGATAGTTGATATGCACCAGTTGGTTACAAGGATTAACAATTAAATTATAGACTCTCAATAGTTAAAATTAAAAAGTTAATTTTAATTAATTTAAAGATTTTTAAACTTTTTGTAAAGTTTTAATTTTTTAAACTATATTTTTGTTAACATTTTTAACGTAACTAATTTTTTTAACTTTAAAAACTTTTAGTAAACTTTATTTTTATGAAATTTTAATTTAAAAAAAAAAACTTATTCAACCCTCTGTTATTAAGTAAACCTAACATATCAAATTTATTCACTTTAAACATAAATCCTAAGTTTATCAATAAGTCAATTTAACCTTTCGAAAAATATAATTAATTAAAAAAACTATGCATCGTGTTCTATTCATTTTGTAGTACTTTAAGCAGTAAACCATTCAATTAAATTGAAAATTTTGATGATTTCCTTTATCGAATATCTTAAAACATCTCTAAATACTATAATATCATGGTTTTCTCAGTTAAACCTCCACTAAATTATCAAACCGTAAAATAATTTTTGTTGTGGGTTCGAATCCAAGTTAAAACTTTTAATTATCTCTTAATTCCATTACCCACCGATAGAGGGCGATACAAAAAACTTATTTCATTTTAAAAGGTTCACATCTAAATTCTAATTAAACTCTAAGTCATTTCAAATTTTACTCTGGTCTTCTGAGATTAAACTTCTTCAAAAATTTAACTCCCCTTCTGCAGTGCACTTCCAAGTTATCGCACCCTCCAAAATTTTAACTCGTGACTTTCAAAACATTTGATTGTTTTACACAATAATGTGATCGTTTGTTTTTTGAATGCTAATTAAATTTATTGTTCTTAAGTGTATCATTAAGAAATAACTTGAATATTAAATTAAATTTAACCTTAAAAAAGAAACCCAATATATTCAACCAGTTGTTATCAGTGCCTTTGTGATGTAATTGCCAACGCATTCAGCTGTTAAGTGAAAGGATAATGGTACGATTCCATTCAATGTCCTTTTTCTTATGTAGGGGGAAATTTCAAAAAGTAGTCAAAGTTGTAGTTTATATTTCTCAAATATCTTAAATCTCAACTAAACGCCGTGCTCATAAACATACCCTGAACTATGATTTTATGACTTGGTCAGTAAATATGCTGCAAGTGACGTCAATTGTGGGGGAAAAACACATCTATAATTCCTAACATCGTGTCTTATCTTGTGAGTGCTTAAAAGTAACACATTTTCAATCAATTCTCTAGTAGTTTAAGTTACATATAATAAATATCTCGAGTTTATTTCACCAAAAATAAAATTTCCTTTAAAAGTTATGAAATTTTTCATGTTTTATATAATTTCAACAAATTTATTCACACTTTGTCTAAGACATTCAAAATGTTTAACAGTTGCTTATTTAAAAAAAGTGAAAATTTTATAAAGTTTCATTTTTTAAATGAGTGAGGTTAAAAAAATTCAATATTAAATTCCACTAAGTTGAATTTTTTGCAGGTATACTATTTCCACTGCTTTCAAAATGTCGTGTTATTTTAAAAAAAACTTTAACAATGTGTTAAGTCTGATGTTTAAAGTTATTAATTTTCCTTAATTTAAAATATTGTATAAGTGTAAAGTTATTATTTTTCTCAGTTTAAAATATTGTCTAAGTGTAGAGTTTACTTAAACTTAATTATTTTCTTTTGTTAATGTATCGAAATGTTTATTTGTTGCTTATTTTATAAAATGTATAACCTAGATATTTTTAAGTGTAATAATTTCGTTAGGTCGAATTTTCTAAAATTTATAACCAACTAGATATTTTTCAAAGAAACTATAACAATGCGTTAAGTCTAATTTTTCCTTAGTTTAAAATATTGTCTCAGTGTAAAGTTATTATTTTTTCTTAGTTTGAAATATTGTCTAAGTGTAAAGTTTACCAAAATTTAATTTTTTTCATTTATCGAAATGTTTATTTTCTAAAATTTGTTACTTTATGTTAAATTTTCTAAAATTTTTAACCAACTATATATTTTTCCAAAACCTCTAACAATGTGTTAAGTCTATTTTTCCAACTTTCTTATCAATAAGTAAGATTAATACATATTCAAAGGAAAACCCATCGATGATTCCTAACGTCACATCTTACCTTGTTAGTTATTAAAAGTACTATAGATTTAAAATAACACATTTCCAATCATTTCTCTTGTAGTTTAAGTAACATATAATAAATACATCGCATTTATTTCATCATGTTTTACATAATTTCAACAAATTCATTCCCATTTTGTCTAAGACGTTCAAAATGTTAAACAGTAGTTTATATAGCATTGTCAAACTGTTATAAGTAATTTATATAAAATAGTTACCATGAAAATAATAAAAAACTCTTAAGATTTTTTAGTCATAGGCTATTTATTTATCATTTTAAATAACTACAATAGCAAAAACATGAATATACATATTTCAAAAACAGTCCACACATTTTAAACCATTCTATATTTAGCTGTAGACAGTTCTAGATTTAATATTTGTTGCAATGTCCAATTAGATCCTTGTTGAGTGAATTTCTCAAAAGAGTTAATAATTTTCGTAAAGGCATCCTCAACATGTACAGGTATGTTTTGATTCGTCAATTCCAGTACAGTTCTTGAATGAAAATATGAGGTGATAGTATCTTTATCACCGTCCGGTGTTTGACGACTTACAACAACTTTTGCAGTTGCATACCATTTCATTGACCTTTTTACTTCTATCTGATAATTTAATTCATTCAAAACGTCCGACCGAATACTGTTAAAAAATGTGTGAAAGTCTTGATCATTCTCCTCATTAGAATTTATTACAGTTTTAGTAAATATATTTAAAGCATTTTGTCTTTTAAAATGCTTCACTTTTTCATATAACGAATCTTTTAAAGATGACGATTTGACAACTTTGTGTAGTACTTTGTGTGCATTGTCTATATGATGTGATAAATCATATTTCCGATTAAATATTTCCCTACACTGGATGCATTCATACTGCTTTCGGAGCTTATGGATCTTCTTATGTTTCAATAAGTCGTACTTTCTCGAAAACAGTTCATTGCATTTAATACACTTATATTGTTTGGGTGATTTGTGAATCTTTTTATGTTTCAATAAGTCGTACTTTCTTGAAAACAGTTCGTTGCAATCACCACACTTATGTTGTTTGGAAGATTTGTGAATCTTCCTATGTTTATGTAAATCACTCTTTTTTGAAAATACTTCAGCACATAGATCACAATTATAAATCACAGGACTCTTTGAATGAGTCTTCCTATGATTTAATAAATCACTCTTTTGAACAAATTGTTTTCTGCAGATGTCACACACAAAAGGTTTTTTCTCCAGGTGAAATTTCATGTGTCTAATTAAGACAAACTTTCGGGAAAAAGCTTTGTTGCAAGTAGTGTGTAGGAATTTGTTGCTTGCGTATTTATAACGCATATAAATAATCATAATTAGCGGACTGTAAACACTTTAAATTAATTTATTTCACTAAATGAAACAATGCGTAGCGTGCCCTTTTGGCAGAACAACAAACATAACTTCAGTTCAGTTCGATTTCATTTTCAATCGAGGGGAGTTCGCGACGCCCTCTCGCGGGACTTATCAATTCTCAGTTTTCAACAATAAACATTCTCCCCCGGATTGAAATTTACAAATTTCAATAACTTAGAATCCTTACAATCATATAAATTTACATAGCACAATTACAGCAAAAATTATTACACAACAAATAGATATACACAGCATAATAATAAAAATGTAAAATTAACAATAATTAATCACTATATTCTTTCTTAGGTATCAATAGGAAGGACAGCTATTTTTGTAATTGAACGCTTTAATTCACCTGATTTAGTGCGAACCTTTACTACCCTGACCTTGCCATCCGCTTCTGTATAAATTTTACTTATGCGGCCTAAGGCCCATTTACATACAGGCAAAAAGTCTTCCTTCACTAATACCATTAAACCTGTAGTTTAATTATCCTTTTCCACAATCCATTTAGATCTCTGTTGTAACGTATTTAAATAGTCTAATCGCCATTTTTCCCAAATTTTCTGGACGACCCTCGTAGTTTTTTGCCAACGGCCTAAACGATTAATATTAACATCAATTAACGACGGTTCGGGTATAGCATTGATAGGTCTCCCGATCAAAAAATGACCGGGAGTCAAGACCTCAAAATCGTCGAAATCATTTGACAGGGGAGTAAGAGGTCGAGAGTTCAAAATACCTTCTACCTGAATAACAATAGTTTCGAACTCTTCATAATTAAATCGCAAGTCATCCATCGCTCTTTTAAGGTGATGCTTCACAGATTTTACTCCAGCCTCCCAAAGTCCTCCGAAATGAGGAGACTTGGGAGGTATGAATTTCCAGTCGATATTTTCAGATATTAAATAATTCACCAAAATCTCATTTGGAAAATTTATCATTTTATAAAACACCTTCAGTTTGGAATTTGCCCCAACGAAATTCCTAGCGTTATCCGTAAATATCCTAGAACATTTTCCACGCCTAGCCATAAACCGTTTTAGAGTAGCAATCAGAGCATCAGAAGTTAAATCTGAAAGAAGTTCAAGATGGATTGCTCGAGTCACGAAACATATACAAACACAGATAAATATTTTGTTCAAAGAACCTTTGCGCTGATTTTTATAAGTTACTAAAAACGGCCCACAAAGATCCAAACCGGTGCAATTAAATGCCGGTGACTCATTAATTCTCTCATAAGGCAATTCACCCATTAACTGCGAGCATGGAGTTGGTTTTACCTTAAAACAAATAACACAAGAATGTACCGTTTTTCTTGCCAAATTTCTACCCCCTATAGGCCAAAATTTTAACCTCACAGAATTCAAGAGTCCTTGAGGACCAACATGAAACAGACGCTTGTGCATAGTAAGAAAATAAATTTCACTTAATTTTGAATTTTTAGGCAATATAGCAGGATGTTTCTGCTCATAAGATACGGAAGCTTTGTTAAGTCTTCCGCCAACTCGCATTATACCCTGGTCATCTATAAATGGATTTAAAAAATTAATATTACCTGTCAGAGCCTTCTTACCACCTAAATTTTTTTGTGACGCCCTAATTAAAACATTTTCAGTTTCCCTGATTTCTTCTAAGGTCAAATGACCTCTTCTTTTAAGAGGAGATCTGCAGTTAAATATAAATCTGCGAATAAAAGAAAAAACATGTAACAGTTTAAAATAGTCATTAGTCAGTTCAAAAAGTTTGTCAAAAAAACTAAAGTTCTCGTTGATAAAAAATGAAGTCATTGTACAGTTATTTGCCTTTTCGGAAGATTTAATTTCACTTAAATAGTTCTCATTTTCACTTTCACTTAGTAAGTCACTTTCAGAAGAAACCGACTGCAAATAACGTGAAAGTTCTGGATCCATCAAAAATTCAGGGCCTGTAAACCACTTGGAATTGTTCACAAGAGAGTCAGCACTTATTCCTCGCGAAAGAAGATCTGCAGGATTGTCTTTACCAGCACAATGAAACCATGTCTCTGGTTCCGTCAAACTTCGGATTTCATCAACACGATTGGCAATAAAGGACTTCCATTTCTTGCTAGATCCCTTTATCCAGCATAAAGTAATTTTTGAATCTGTCCAGTAGTAGATTTTAGAAGTATTTTTTACATCGATTACCTTTTTAATTTGTGATCCTAAGCGAGATGCAAGTAAAGCACCAAGCAACTCTAGTCGCGGAAGAGTTATTTTCTTTAGTGGGGCAACTCTGGTTTTAGATGCTATTAAATTAACTGACACTTGGTCGAAATCTTGCACTCTTAAATAAACAACAGCACCATAAGCCTTCTGACTTGCATCGGAAAAGCAATGAATTTCAACATTGTTTGTATCAGATGACAGGAATACAAATCTATGCACTTTAATTTGCGTTAATAGAGGAAGTTCTGAACACCACTGAGTCCACTTTTCACAAATGTCAATGGGGAGCTCAGCATCCCAGGACAGCTTACGAATCCATAATTCTTGGAATAGGCATTTAAGTCTTATAGTGAATGGAGTAAGGATACCAGTTGGATCGTAAATTCTGCCGGAAGTCTGTAAAACAAACCGTTTTGTATTTTTCCTAGTCTTCAAAAATTCTATTAAGCTTGAAATGTCTATGCTAATAGAATCTTGTTTAATGTCCCATGATATGCCCAATACCTTCAATGAATTCATAACCTTATGATTTTGATCAAATGGATAAATTTCGAAACCTTCTTCTATCCACCGTTCTAGTAACGACTGGTCATTTGTTAACCACTTTCTCAAATTCAAACTGGCTTGACTCATAATCATCTTAGCCTCATGTGAGATCTTCAGAGCTTCTTCAATACTATCAGTACCACTCACTAAATCGTCGACATAAAGGCACGTATCAAGAATTCGAAAAGTTTCAGGATATTGATCTTTAAATTTTTTTATATGTTCCTTTATTGTGGCAGCTAGAAGAAATGAACTAGAATTTAATCCAAAAAGTAAACGCTTAAAACGATATATTTGGATATTCAAATTATCAAACACTTCATCTTTCGGATTTTCGATAACTTCCACAAATAGAAATCTGACAGCGTCTCTGTCCTTTTCTGATAATGAAATTTGGAGAAATGCTTTCTCCACATCTGCCAAAATTCCTATTTTATTTAATCTAAAATTAACGAGCAATTGGAAAATACCAGGGTTTAAATTGATACCAGGCCACAAACAATCATTTAGAGAGAGTTGTCCTACATCGTGAGAACTGGCATCGAATACAATACGCGTTTTCGTTGTAACACTATCTTTTCTAAAGACCGCTCGATGTGGCAAATAGAATATTGGTCTGTCCTTTGGCTTAGTTGGATCTGACACCCTTTCAATAATATCAAAATTAAGATATTCTTTCAAAATTTCTTTGTACTGAGAAAACAAATTATCATCATTACGCATTTTATTAATTAAATATTTGAATCGTTTCTCAGAAATCTTATAGTTATCACTCAAATTAATCCAGTCTTTTTTCCACGGCAGAGCTACTTCGTATCGATTATCTTTACAAGAAATTGTTTCGGTAAAAATTTCTAATGTCTTATCTTCATCATTACAATAAGGGTCATCTCTAATCCCAATTGATTCTAAATCAAAAAATTTACTCAATTGTTCTTCTACATTGCAAGTTAGACCACAATATACATTATGATTAGCATGGTTCGAATCGTTGAGAGAACCTCCCACCACATACCCAAATATGGTACGCTGTAAAATGACGTTAGAATTCTTTAAACGGATTTGACCATTTCGTAATGAATCGTAAAAACACTCATTACCCAATAAAATGTCAATTTTATTTGGTTCATTAAATTTTGGATCTGCCAATCTTACATCTTGAGGCAGCTGAGAAAATGGAACTCTAAAGTAATGTCCTGGAATAAAGTTGGTTATTTTTGGAACAATAAAAAATTGCAAAGTGTCACTAAAACTTTTGTTTGCATTAGCGATAGTGGTTATGACATTTTCTTTTATATTCGTAACTGAATCATTCAGCCCTGAAACCGAAGCATTTATTTTTTTTCCTTTCAAGCACAATAACTCAGTACATTCCTTAGTTATGAAGTTATTTTGCGAACCTGAATCTAGTAACGCTCTAAGAGGAACAAACTCTCCTCTAGCATTTTTCACATGTATTATTGCAGTTGAAAGAAGTATTTGTTTATTAAAAGATGTCATACTCATAACAGTATTGTTGATAGTTGAATGCGTGGAGCTAGATGACTGTGTATTCGCACCCAAAGTGGTGGCAGACATCTGGCTATCTGGGTAATTATTAGGAGTAAATGCGTTTGCGGTTGGCGACAAATTACTGTTAAGATTGGGAGTACAACTATTTTGATTTGATGACTGACTAGAATCAAAGCTTTCATCACCTCGTTCTAGGTGAATCAATGTGTGATGGCGCTTACTACATTTTTTACATGTATTTGAACTCTTACATTGACTAATGTTATGAAAACCTGATAAACAATTGTAGCATAATTTTTTCATTTTAACCATGTTAAATCTCTTTTTTGCAGACAAATTTATAAACTGTGGGCACTTCATTAAAATGTGATCGCCTTTACACAATAAACAATTGTATGGAACTTCAGAAAGTGAAGTTAGAGTCTTAGAATTATACACACGTTTTGCATCTTTATTGGGAGGTTTGCTATTTTGAAGGGTACGAGCGTGTTCCTTCAGAAAGGAAATTAATTGCTCAACAGTGCCCAATTCATCTTTTTTAAGGGACCTTTCCCACCAACAGCGTGTATTGCTATCCAACTTCTCCACTAATAAATACACAGTTAATGTTTCACCAAAGTTATTTACATCCTGATCTAATACCTTTAAGGATCTTATACATTCATTTATGATGTCAACAAATTTTAAGATAGATTGGGCGGTATCGTGTGTCTGTTGTAATGAAAGTAACTTTTTAATTACTGCATTAATTAAATCTCTCTTATTTGAATAGCGCTCTACTAATAAATTCCAAGCAATGTCATAATTTTGGTCAGAAATGGGAATGGATTGAATAATTTTAAGTGCATCGCCCTTACATGAACTTTTTAAATACTGTAGCTTATGTGCACTTGTAAGATTTGTATTATTATGTACAGCGGCAGAAAATAGATCTTTAAACTCAATCCATTCATCCAATTTACCGAAAAATGTAGGAAGTGTTATTTTTGGTAGCTTAATTTCAGAAAAAGGGTTATTTTTAGAAAGGGATTCATTGCTCTTTGAATTGCTATTATTTTTTATAGAATTTACATCCAATAATTTTCGCTTTATCGCTAAATTAATGTCATCTATGGTTTCAATAATGCCTTCCTTTTCACTTATGAATTCATCTATATCCTTGTCATCGCAATGTGCAAATATTGCATCGAATACTGAATTCAATTCCTTTTCGAAGGACAGTATTTTTGCATTATAAAGCTCTAAAAGGACTATATCTGCGTTTTCTAAAGTCGAATTAACTTTGTCCTTAAATTTTGTAACATTTGACTTTAAGCTTTTTTTATTAGTTTTTGCTGATCGAATATCAGACATATTGACAAAAAATGATGCAATGAAAATAAAAAGTTTTTTTTTTTTTTTTACTCACCGAACTTCAGTTATTCCACAAGAGTAAAAATATCGTCTGTCTTCAACTTTCTCTTTTTAATCACTTGCCTGCTTTTCCATTATTGCGTAATCGTCATTTCGAATAAACATTAAATTACTTGCAAGGAACAGAATAAAATCATCATTTGATAAAAAATGTTTGCGAAGAAAAATAGGGAAAGACAGTCAGCAGTTTATATTTGTAGAAGTCTATATACAAGTTTTTTATTCGAACATTCGATTCTAGTTTGAACATTTGCGAAGAAATACAATTAAAAAATATTTTACCTTCTCTCTGCGGCTCGACATGACCATAAAATGTAGGAATTTGTTGCTTGCGTATTTATAACTCATATAAATAATCATAATTAGCGGACTGTAAACACTTTAAATTAATTTATTTCACTAAATGAAACAATGCGTAGCGTGCCCTTTTGGCAGAACAACAAACATAACTTCAGTTCAGTTCGATTTCATTTTCAATCGAGGGGAGTTCGCGACGCCCTCTCGCGGGACTTATCAATTCTCAGTTTTCAACAAATTTTCAGTTTTCTTTAGTCTTGATGACGTGGGTTTCACTTCATAATTCGAAACGGGTGCTTCTTTGGGTTAAAGTGTAGAATCCATCTCTTGACTATTTAACTCTGGTGATGAGTGTTGACACTCCAAGTTGGTTACATCACCAACATAAGAATTCATAACTCGTTCCATAATAACTTAAATGAAAACTAACTTAACGAAAAATACAACCTATTACAACGATATCAAGTCACAGTAGAATGTTATGAACTCGTTTCATTAAAATTTATATACTGATAGAGGGCGCTCGTGTAAAAATACTAACTTTTTATTGGTTTAAAAATACTGACATTTTATTGGTTTAAAAATACTAACATTTTATTGGTTTAAAATGTCACGTGATTATTTCATCCTACAGTGTTATAAGTTCAATAACCACTTAATTCTTGCACAGTGATTTAGAAAGTCCTACCTATCAGAAGTTTGTACATTTGTAAGTAAAAATCCTTATTACTCTCATATCTATTGCTTTTATAAATAATATTTTATTTATCAAACCACTTAATTTCTAAATGATGTATTCTAAGACGCTTTTTATGTCTTATGTATGTAAAGTCTACTAAAAGAGGGGGAAAAAAGACGGGGTGTGAAGTATTTGTAAAATTGAAATACGTTACTTTATAAAAACTAGATTCCATTCTCTTTTTTAAAAATGTTGGTTGTGTAAAATCAAATATAATGAAAATTTATTTTAATCGTATAACTCAAAACAAAATACCCGCTCTCTTTAATAAGTTAAACAGTCACTAAAAATTGTTCATTTGAAAGAAAAAATTCTTTAAAATTCTCTTATTGTATGTTTTATGAATAATATTTTGCACGTTAAATCACTTATTAACTAAATGGAATGATCTAAAATGTCTTATGTAATGATCTAAAATGTCTTATGTGTTGTGGATGGTTGGTTATTTGTTAAAACCGATTATCTACGCTTGGGATATAGGTCACTCTAGGGGTCATTCTAAGGGCTCCTAACTCGTATTGACAAGGTTCGAAGAAAACTCCGAACGGTTAGGTCGACGAGCGCGAGAGAAGTTTAAACCCAAACGTCTAGTAGCTTTAAAACCAGAACCTCTCAGTCACTGGTCTTATGTGTTGTGTTTTTATAAATAATATTTTTCTTGTTTAATCACTTAACTCCAAAATGAAATGTTTCTAAGACACTTTGTCATGTCTTAAGTGAAACATATTTAACTAAAGAAGGATGTAGTATTTGTGACATAAGTTGTTCTACAGTACCCTTTTAAGAAAAAAACAAGAACGAAAAATCATGCGTCAAGCATAGATTATGTAGCACTTTCCAACGCTTCCAAAATAATTTTACAAATCATACCGTTTAATAAGCTAAAAGATAACATCCAAGTAAACAATTTGGAAAACGCATAACCTATTTAAAAACATAATTTCAGGAATTTCCAACATATACAATATTCGGAAAAATATCCGAATACTTTTATTCAGCCCTGTATAGGATCTATAGGTTTGTATATATACTACATAGGATGCTAAATTTTAGTTCAGTTAGGAAACGCGTAGCACAGTTTAAAATTCTCCATCTGGACTTTGTCAATAAACGGAAATGTGTTCGCGAACTTTTGTGCTTCCCTGTATAGGATCTACAGAATTTATACACACCACGTAATAGACAAAAAGCGAGTTAAAATTAAAATCTCATTCAGTAACTTAAAACGCACTTCCAGGAATTATTGTTAACAGACAGTAGATAATTATTTTGTGTGTCCCTGTAAATGAACATGGCTGCTATATACACAATATTCTGTAGTAAGCCTCTTGTAATTCACATTAGTGATATATATAAATTTCAGTGCGTTTAAAATAGTGAAACATTATTTAAATAAACCGCAGACGATTTTTCTCCATAGACGTAATGCAAAGGGATTCTTTTGACTGTCCCTGTAAATTAACTTTAAGTGCTATGCACACCCCATTCCATATTAAGCTTCTTCTAATGCACCTTAGTGATATATAAAAAATTCAATGCGTTTAAATTAGTGAAACATTATTTAAATAAACCACAAATGATTTTTCCCCATAGACCGCAATGTAACGGAATTCTTTTGAGTGTCCCTGTAAAAAAACTATAAGTGCTACACACTTCCGTTGAAATAGGGAACATGCTATAGATGGCAACAATAACATATAAAAATTGCAGAGCAATCCGAGCATATTTACGGGAGTTAGAGCACGGGCAGACGGCAGACGGCCAGACGGCAGACGGCCAGACGGCCAGACGGCCAGACGGCAGACGGCCAGACAAACCGAAGTCATAAGCACTTTTCAACTAGGTTGGAAAGTGCTAAAAAGAAGCTATTACAAGTTAATTAAAAAAAAAACATATAATTAAAAAATATATTGTTTAATTAGCATAAAAACGATTATTTAAGTTACTCCACAAATTTGTAAACTTAAAAACGGAAGATATAATGTAAGAGAAAGTATGACATAATTTTTTCCTTTGAAAGACTTGACTTAATTTTTTCCCTAAAAATGCCACATTAATTTCAGTACACAAGTTTGTGAAACGGCTTTTGCAGGAAAATAGTACGGTGAATACAATATTAAGCATTGTCATTTAATTCAATAACACAAATGCGTGGGTGTATAGCTTATAGTTACATTTGTAAAAATCACTTTGCTTTCGTTTTTAAAATGTATAAACACGTTATTTTTCGTAACAAAACTCTATTTCGAATATAATGTTAATACAAGAAAGAATTAGGCATACTATCTTCGTCAATCTCTATAAATAAAATTTCGTATAGAAAGTAAAAATTTTCCCTCTAAATTATTATTTCGAATATTGAAGTGATCTGTTGACAGAGTGTTGTGAAAGAAATGTATTTGTAAATTAAACAAATAGATGTAATAGCATTCATATTAAACCAAAACTCTCGAATTACTCAATAGCTAAAGAAAATTTCGCCCTATTACTTTATCTCATTCAGTAAAAGTACAATAAATGACCATAAAGATATCTCAATACATGTCTGAAGTCCCCATCTCTTGCATTTAAAGAGATAACATTACAAGTTACCGCTAGCACAGTGGATAAACACATTGGTCTTCCACATAGAAGATAGTGGGTTCAATTCCTGCCTGTGCCAGCGTTGAAAAATAATTCTTTTAATGAGCAATTACTTCTAAAATTGGTGTCACTAAAAATTAAAATGATAGAAAAAAATAATTTATAACGGTTTAAGAATAAATAAAATTCAAAACACTAAAAAATAAATAACATCTAAAAATAATTTAACCCTCTACAAAGAACAAAATCTATGTGTATAAAACTATACTTTCCTTATCACTCACACCTTAATAACGTCCGGTCTTACAAATCACCTTTCCTGTTCGAACACGCTCCCAAACATCCTGCTTCTTGATAACCATTTTTGGAAAAAGCATGTCTAATCCCGTTTCCGATCTTATTTCCTGTCGCGTTTCCAGTCTTAAAATAAATTACACGTTAAACTTTTATAAAGTAAAACAAAGTCAGAAAGATTTCCATTTTTATATTAGGTGTTAGTTCGCAAATAAAATTTTTATTTCAGGTGAGAAAAAAAAAAAAAAAATCGAACATTTTGCTAATATTACTTTCAAACTAAATTCATTCTGATAGCAGGATTCCTACAACTCAACTCCACTCGACTAGAAGGATTAAAATCAACAAAAAAAAATAAGGCCCCCACAAAAATAAGCCCTCCCCCTCTCTCCCTTATCGCACTCACTTCCTGCCGCGTTTCCGGTTAAACTTCCTATCTACACTTCCTGTTCACTTCCTGTCTCAACATGCCTGTTATCCCCACCTGCTACATCCGGTGTCCACACCTGCCACTTCCGGTGACCTTCACAGAGAACAGAGGTCACAGAAGGTCACCGCTGATGCAGAACCCCAATTATTATCTACTTAAGTCGGCTATTAGAAACTTGGTAAAATTCTTTTTGTAAATTTACTTCAGGGGGGGGGCGCCAAAATCCATGTTTGCCCCGGGCGCAAAAAAGGCTAGTTTCGGCACTGTCCATAATACAGAGTCTCCACAAAAAAATGCGATTCCCATACAGTACTTTATATGGGTAGCAAAATTAAATTAAAACAGAAAGAATCTAAAAATAAGTTACAGTAATGGGTTGGGTTGGGTTGATTATTGACGGCCAATTATCTACACTAGGGATATAGGCCCGGGGGGGGGGTGCCCTTCGTGGGGGTCTTTCTAAGGGAACATAATCCGTATTTACGCATGGATAAATCCACGGCTCGAAGAAAACCACGAAAACTCCGAACGATTAGGCCGACGGGCGCGATTGGGATCGAACCCAGCACCTCCCGTCTACCAGCTTCGAGAGCACAACCTCTCAGCCACTGGTGGGGCATATTACAGTAATGAAATAGTGACCAACTTTGAAACTAAACTTGTATTGTTTCAATAATAAAAAATAAAATTCTTATAAAAGTCGGAAATCCGAAAGCATTTTAAAAAGATAAACACGCATCCATTTAAAAATTATATAAATTGATTTTTTTTTCTTGTAAAAACATTTTTTTAAATTAGTATAAAATACATAGTACAAAGATAGTATAAGATCATCTTTAGTTTTTTATAAAACAAAAATTTTCACATGCTTTTTTTATATATAAAAATAATTATAGATTCCTACAAAAATTTGTATATAGGCTTTTTCTTTCTGTGTAAATTTCACGCCCAACGCCTCCATCAAATGCACATTGACGAAAACTACACCACACAAATGGGCGGTCCTTTAGAACTTTCCGATCACTTCGGTCAAGATTACAAACTTCGTCAGATATGCTGAATGTCGACAGATATCTTGAAATGTCCGAAAAATGATGTTGTTTTTTACGAATGCCGATATATATCCCTGAATGTTGTAATAGTAATATCATTTTTACAACATTGGCCAATGTCACCAAATATCAAAAATAAGGCATTAAAAAGTGAAGTTTTTTAAAATTGACAAAATTATTAAATTTTATTTTTTAGAATACTATTTCTGTATTATGATGTCATACGTAATGCAAAAAGCTCTTTTGAATGCTTTCTTTTTAAAACTAATTTTAAGTTATGTCTGTGAATATCGGCAGATGTTGTAAATTTGACGTACGATATTCAGCGACTTTCAAAATATTGGCCAATATTGCCGTGGATATTGGCCGATATCTCTGTGCTACCTGGGTAGTAAAACAGAATGTCAAAGATTTAAAACTAACATTATGAAATAAAATTGAATATATTTTTAAAAGTTCTTCCATCAAATTATATTTTATTTAAATAATGAAATCTATCTTAAAACAATCTTGAAGAACAAATAAAAAATAAGATAACAGTTGAAATGTTTTGCGAATGAAATAATCGTTTGCTTTTTGGTTTGCCCATGCGCAGTATATCATAGATATCACAACAATTATTGAACCTCTAGTAGTTCCCCCTCCTTCCGCTACGTGGCGTACGACCTTCATTGACGTGACCTTGGCGGATACCTCTGCCATATATCTTGGAACGCTTGACTTGTATACGTTTTGACCTTACGCTAGATTTCTTTGCCATCTTCAAGAATAACCCTCAAATTAAGGTAAATAAAAAGAAATAGCAAGAGACCAACACATTCGTTAATGATGATTCTACTGGGAATTTTGTTTTAAAATATCTCGATTGTATTTTAGTATTTTTAAATAATGATATTTTTTTTCTATTTTTTATTTTATTTTATTTTATTTTTGCATTGGATAGCTGACGTATATCTCTACGCAGACCGTTGCTTGTTTTTTCGTCTTTCTTTACGTTTTTTTTTATGAGCATAGTTTTAGTTTCGAAAATGGCAGTATCCTCATAACAAAATCTTTCAACCCGAATTGAAAAAGTAACAAGTTGGAAATTGTACGTCAAACGTGACAAATGAGGTGCGTTCGTACTATAGCTAGTTATATAAATATTCAGATCTTGATTATTTTTAATTCTGTGAAATGAATTATATCGTCTGCAGATTAATTTCTGCCATAAAATAAGTATCGCGGTCGCTTGACGATTCAACCTCGGAAGCTCCTGTAACAAGAAAGCACCGATTTTTTTTTTCTTTTAATTCAAATTTCTTAATAAATATTTTTATTAATATCTCCTAAAGTTTTGATTCGATTTTTAAAAAAATTGAAATGTCTCGACAAAATTCTGCAAAGATAATATATCTTAAATTCCAAACCATTCGGTTGGGTAGTTTTTGCGTTGTTATATGCGGACGGACGGACAGACAGACGGACGGACGGACCAAGCGACGACAATAGGTGCTACGTATTTATATAATTACGAACGCACCTAAAAACGGCCTGCTTAGAGATCAACCTCAGCTATCCACTGCAAAGACAGAAAAAGCGGGATTATTTTGCAAGAGAATTAAGCCATTTTTTTATTATAATTTATTATTACTAAATAGTGAAGCGTAAATGAAGTCTTAATAATAAACGCACAAACATATAGTATCATTACTCTATGCAAGTAACAAAAATGTGTTAAGACAAAATATCAATGAATGAAAAGGCATGTACTATTAATAAGACACAAGATTCTAAGGGTTTAAATATACGAATATATTCCACGCCCACCAAGGGCGCCCATAGAATTAATTTTAAGGGGGAGGGGGGCTGAGAAAAATCTCAACTGCCACCAATACATTTTAGTAAATATTTAAGGTACTTTGCGTTTTTTTACTATCTTTTGACAAAATTCGAGTTTTCCCGCGATCTTTTGACGAAATTTGCGTTTTTTCGCGATCCTTTGGCGAAATTTGCGTTTTTTCCCCGAATCTTTGACTAAATTTGCGTTTTTTCCGCGATTCTTTCACGAAATTTGAGTTTTTCCTACGATTCTTTGACAAAATTGCGTTTTTTCACGATTCTTAGACAAAATTCAAGTTTTTTTTTTCTGCGATCTTTTGACGAAATTTCGATTTTTTTTGCGATTCTTTGACGAAATTTGCGTTTTTTCCGCGATCCTTTGGCGAAATTTGCGTTTTTTCACGATCCTTTGAAGAAATTTGCATTTTTTTCGCGATCCTTTGAGGAAATTTGTATTTTTTCGCGATTCATTGACGAAATTTTCATTTTTTCACGATTCTTAGACGAAATTTGCGTTTTCTTCACGATTCCTTGACGAATTTTGCGTTTTTATTGCGATCTTTTGACGAAATTTGTCTTTTTCCCCCGTGATCCTTTGACGATTTTTTTTTTCGGCGAACGATTGACGAAATTGGTGTTTTCTGTGACCATTTGTCAAAATTTGTGATATTTTTTAAGTTCGAATTTTCGGAACCGAATGCCTTAAATTTTCAGACAATTTGGATCATAATCATCTTCACCACTGGCCTGAGGCTACTGAATAAGGGGCTCACAACCATAGTAGACAAAGTCTATTAAAAAAAAAAAAAAAAGAAAAAAGAGATAGTCCAATGAGAAGGTGCATAAAATCTGTTTTGTCCACTCTCACAGTAAGCATAGTCTGTAAACAGATGATACATATAGGGTTGCCACGGTCGACTATTTTTCTATTCTATTCGCACCACTATTAAAAAGAAAAGATTTTGTAGTATATTTCTCTTGCAAATTTTCTCGAATTTTATATCATTAATTTTTATTCTTAGAAAGTGGTGTGACATAGAATTAAAAACTAGTCGCCTGTGGCAGCCCTGCATATATGAGAAAGTGAAAACAGATTTGGCTCAGTGTGGAAATGGAAAAAAAAAATTGATGCACCTTTAAATGGGCTATCTCATTTTTACTTACCCTTCATGCGTAGTATAGGGTAAATCTTGTAATTGTTTTAAAAATCGAAAATTTTTTTTGACGGATTTACACATTTCAGAATCTGGAGATTACGAAAAACATATTTTTAGAAAAAAAAAATTTGCCGTCCGCCTGTTTGTCTGTAAACGCTCTATCTCACGAACAAATTGAAATAGAGACTTGAAATTTGATATGTACTTAGTATGTAATGATGGGAAGAAGCTTATTTAAATTCAGTAACCTCGATTATCCGAAACACTTTTTTTTTGGACTCTCGAAATATGCTTTCTGATAAAAGGTATATAAAAATTTTCGAAATTGTTTATTTTCAGGAGTGAATATAAAAGACAATTAAGAAACATAAATATTGCATAAAAAATGAAGTCGATCGGATAATTAGTTGTCGAGATATTTGTAATTAAATTTCCCACACTCTACGATTTTTCATGACCCTGTCTATTTCATCCAAATTTCAACTAAAAGATATACTTCAATTGGAAATGAGACGCTTAATCCGACGCAGTAAACTCTTAGTTAATATGATTATCATTTTTAGATATATGAGGATGTTTCTTTTACGCAATTCAGTAATTAGAGTATTTAAATTTTATGACGTCATCGAACCACGATTTTATTCGAATCGCAATGCATTTTATAAGTAGTTTACATATGTTTTATTTTCATATTTTATATTATGCATATCCATGAGAGTAAGTATTACGGTGCCCCCCCCCCCCCCCAACGACTAGTTTTTTTTCAAAATGGACTTGGTCTACTATGATTGTGAACCCCTCAAATGAACTTCCTACAATGGAAATTTTTGGCAGAATTGTCTATAATTTAATATGGCTGTCTTAAGTAAAGGGGGAAATGTAGTTTCTTCGAGGAGATCATTTATCATGACATTCTCATCACAGTCTTTGCTTTTCCACAAATCAAATCCATGTTCTTGCTTCCGACTCCAAATTCTCAATATTATAAAAAAAAAAATGAGATAGCTCCTTGATTTCTTTGACAAAAACATTTCTTTTTCATATTTTTCATCATATTGGGATGAAGTAAAATTGCTTTGAATGACGTTTCATTTCGATTCAAAAACCGTGACTCAAGGGATATAATTAAAGAATCTAAATATGGATATAGAAATGCTGCTCTGTAATATTCAAGATGAGTCTCCATAGGAAGGTTCGAACGGTAAGATTATCTAGTAGACGGTCTATACATTTTGATATCGATTACAATTCTCCATTGGCTCCACGAAAATTTCTGAAAATTCTTCTTCTGATTCCATTCTGTGCATAAGAAAAATCTCAAGAAGTTCCATCTTTATGTTCTGATAAACCCAGTGCCATCGCTAAGACTTTTTATTGAGGGGGGAGAGAACCTTAAATTGCCAAGTCAAATTTCAGTATTTGCCAACTCATTGAAAAGGAAAAATAAATAGTTCTCGCCAATTCAACAAGTTTGCCAACTAGTTTTACAATTTACCAAAATACCACAGTTAGAAAATGTAATATAGTTCTTATTTGTAAAAAGTTTAATAATATTCCCAATTAGATCTGTAACTTTTGTCAAGTCTATTAAAAATAGAGAGTATATTATAGTTTTTATTAAAGTTTTATACAAATTTGCCAAATAAAAGTTTGTAAATTTGCCAAGTGTAATAGCATTCACAAATGTTTGGGGGGGGAGGCTCCCCCCCCGTCCCCCCCCTTAGCGAGGCCCCTGGATAAACCGAATGCAAATCTTAATATACAGATTGTAATTTGTTTACAACTGGCTCCAGATGGAAAAAATATCGAGAAATTATTTTGAGATATACAATAAACTTTATAGATGACGTTGCAGCATCTAAATGAACGGCTTTTGAGCGTGTTTCTTGGTTCGTACTATTGTCTAGAGAAAGATTACAGAGATTTTCTTTAACAACTGGCAAAATGACTAGAAAAATGGTGTGGACTTATGCTTTTCTGACCACATTGTTTCATATAGACCAGGAAAGTGTGATTTACAAGAATTATAAGGTTTCAGGTCGACGAAAATTATTTTGTATTGTTCTGTAGACTTAAGATAGAATTTTCGAGTTCGGGCTGCGTACAATCTGACACATTCAGGATTCTAATCTCTATTAGATTCGGGAAAACGAATTTTTCAATTAAAAATTTCACTGTACCGTTCACATCTTATTAATAAATCTCTCACTAGTTGCTTAGCGTTTTGTTCATGCAAAATCAGTTTTACCCGTGAAAATGGATCCTGTCTATAACAAAATCCTTTCTTATACAGAAAAAGTGTTATCTTCTTGTAGGAAAAAAAACACATACTACATATAAAACCGGCTAAGATAAAAATCGTCTAAAACGGAATTTGTTTCCTATATTGTGCTTTTTCTCTTTGTAAGAAGCAGACTATTCGAAAGGACTAATTAAAAACTTATGAAAACAGAACCTGTCTAAAACAGAATCCAGCTTTAAAAGAAAAATAATTATGGTTGTGACAAAATGAATTCCCAACAATTATACCTGCTAAGACGAAAACCCACCTAAAACGGAAATTTCGTCCGGTGCCTTCTGATGTTGTCGAAGCAGAATTTATTATGCTTTGTTTTTACAAGATAAAGTTAAAATTTTCATATCTTGCGATTTATATAAAAAAAAAAATTTCAAAACCCAAATCTATGTGGGGGGGGGGGCTTAAGCGCCCCCTCGCCCCCCCCCCCATATGGGCGCCCTTGACGCCCACGGGTGTAAAATTAGCTTGGGGTAAGAAAAGTATTGGCCAGCTGTCTGACTCATGGTCTTACGTCCCTTCTCAAATCCAAACTGGCTATTGTTTGACACATTTTTTTTAATTCTTTTTTGTTTTCAAACGTATCTGATTGGCAGGTGCACTTATTAAAAAACTATGTAACACGAATCACGGTTTACATTTTTCGGTAAAAGAAGAAGATTTTAAAGAAAATGCTTTCAAAGTAGGTGGACTGAAAACGAATTTCCGGACACGACAGCCCAAGAAAGGATGAGAACAGCCGTCCTGAGATAATAATTGTTTAAAACTCAAGCTGTAATTTAATTATCGGTAAATGAAAACTGTTCGATTACAAATAAATTCAATAATCTTCTATGTTTAAAAATATGTCCGAAATTTTCGCACTGATAAGATGATAATTTTTCTTTCTTTCTTTCCTTTTCTTTTCTTTTCCTTTCTTTCTTTCTTTTTTTTTTTTTTTTTTTTTTTTTTTAGAACTGCATTAAATTCGGGAACATCTTGAAAAAGTGGAATTATTTTTCCGAAATTTTTGAAAAAGACTATTTAAAAAAAACTTTTGTATATATTTCAGACTCATACGCAGAAATTGTTCAACTTTTATCGAACAATTAATAACGCGTCATTTTGTTCAGTTCATTGTGTTGTTAGAATTCAATATAATAAATATATTTCCAATTTTTTGCTTAATTAATTTTTTTTTTTTCTTTCGATATTATATGTATTTTTACGTCTCATACAATCCGAATTTGTGGTTCTATATTCAACATGTGACTTTATATAACATAAATCTCAAAATTGTGCTATTGATATCCACAAAAATATTAACAAATATATGTTTAAAATATGCATCATGAAAAGAAAAAAGCTAAATTTGGGGTGGAGCTACTGAGTTCCACATGCCTTTTTTTGTTTGTTTTTAATTTTGGTTATGACCTACGATCGGTAACGTTTTTAATTATACTTTTATAACGTTAAACAATTTCAAATCATCGATATTTAAACTATATTACGGAGATGTGTAGACTTTATACAAAACCAATTAGAAGTACTGAGATAAGCTGTTTGTCGTTCTCTTTACAGCGTTTTCGATTACATTATAAGTTTTGCATCTGAGTCAAATTGCAGTAAAGGTACTTACGTAATATCCGTGCCATGGTGATAGATCGCCAAAAATGGTTCTCAATCGGCGATTATGAACAAAACGATCATTTAAAGTGCATTTTATAATATGTCATCTTTGTGTAATGTAATGCACTTCGTAAAAAATTATAAATCATATAAAAGCGCACTGAAATAATACGAAATAGCAAATTACCATAAATTTATTAAATATATACATAACACCCAATGGACGGCTTTTAGCAATAAACGATATGAACGACGGTAATTAGATTTCCTGCGGATTGTTATGTTTTCTAGAGTGAATATAATATTCATATTTTTTACCCGACTGCCAACAAGGGTTATGTGTTTGACGCGTATCTCTGTATGTATGTGAGTAGGTATGTGGATTTCTTTATACCCTCGAAACATCCCAACGGCTGGATGAATTTTAATGAATGATGTCTCTAACGATTCATCTTAACCGTCCGATTTTTATAGGCTAGGTTTTGTTTTTATGAATTCAAAATGGCGGCCGTAAGATTCAATTAGGCGGTAGAGATGAAAAAAAAATTTGACGCAGTCGGAATTTTTGATTTTTTTAATTGAACTTCTTGTTAAATATTGTATCTATAATTTGAATATATGGTACGAATAAGTATATTATTTTTTTTATATGCTACACCATATTTTACAGTCATCCTTAAATTAATACTTCTGCTACTGTATTTAACACATTCACATCGGGAAACGAGAATTCTCGTTTTTGTTCAAAAACATCATTGACTGAGGGCGTGGCTTCTACCTTACAGGAAATAATCATGTTGTCCATACTTTTTTTTAGACTTTTTACATTAAAACAGTACATTGAAACAAAGTTGCGGATGAATAAATTTGATAAACGTATCTAGGAACCCAATTTACGAATCACTTTCAGTAGAAGGAGGCGCTTCCGCTGTTTTAAAACACGGATTTTATAAAAAGTGACTGATGCGAATGTATTAATCTATCAATTACTATGTAGTTACAATGAATTAAGGAAAAATAAATAAATAAAAATATAAGAAATAGTGTAATTAATATTTTAGTCACCATAGTTGGCACAGTGAATAAGACTTGGCAAGGATAATACGTACGTACCGCAATATTTAATGATGTGAATAAGCTAGTATCCTTATTCAGTGTCTCCCCCAAATAATGGAATCCCGTGCATTACAGTATAAGGGTAGTAAAATGAAATTTAAAAAAAAGGAACTAAAAATAAGTTATGGTAAAGAAATATCTAAATTTTAAAAAAAATTGATACAAAGAGAATCATTAATAATAATGGAAGAAAATAAGTTATATATCCTCAAACGAAGTGATATAACTGAAATAACAGTCACAATAACCTTCGCCTTTGCAGCAACGTTATTACAACGTTGACATAATTTAAATGAAATTACATGTTTGAAAATAAATAAAAAATATTGCAGGAGTGTGAGAATACATGTATATATATATATATATATATATATATATATATATATATATATATATAATATCTATGAATTTCAAAAAACATATCAAGTTCTATTCTACTTAAATCTCCAAAGAGATAATTAATAATATTGTGTATACAGAATACCACATAGCTAATAATTAACATGTGCAAACATAATATTACCATAGCTGATGCTTCAATGGTAATTATCCAAATTTTACTCATACCAAAAGAATATTGAAAAAAGAAATAGAGAGAAAGGGGAAAAAAAAAAAAAAAAAAAAAAAAAAAAAAATTATAAATTGGAGTTGCAATTAAGTAAATACAAATGGATTAATAAATTAAATATGAACCATATACAATGGAAAATTGGACCACATGAGAATTAAATATGAATTGGATATGGAAAAACACATGAACATGTACTCATCAGCCTGGATGCACCCAAATGTGTTTTAAATAATAATTCAGTGTTTCATAATTCTACTGGCATAATGCTAAGATCAGTAGAAATATATATATATATATATAAATTATGAAATAAGATATCGAAACCTGTTCTTTTCAGTAAATGTACTACTTCTTGTCACCATTTAACACGAACTGGAGAATATGCTCCGCCCACTTTATATTACTGAAATTTCTGGGAATATGCTT
Source organism: Maratus michaelseni (assembly GCA_963931845.1). Classification (NCBI taxonomy): domain Eukaryota; kingdom Metazoa; phylum Arthropoda; class Arachnida; order Araneae; family Salticidae; genus Maratus; species Maratus michaelseni. Next base: position 391,345,499 of record OZ007589.1, read on the forward strand.
AGGTTACAAACTAGTTCAGCAGCCCGGCTTTGCCCGTGCCTGTGCCTTAAATAAACCTCAATTTTGTATGATTTTACATCTTTAACCCGATTTTGTATGAATTTATATTTTTAAATGAAAAATTCGGGAAAAAATATTGAAATGTAGTGGTAAAAGAGCGTGTAAGAAGACATTTTCTTGTATTTTCACAGATTTTTTTCTTTTTTTTTTAATAGTTTTTGCTGTTTGAACTGTTTGAAATTTTTATCACTTATAACTAAAAGGGTTTTGCGGCCTGTTTAAAAATTTCGAGAAAAAATACTGTTTTCTACTTGTAAAAGAAATATCTTTTCTTTTCACATTTTTTGGGTTGTTTGTTTATGCGACGGATCCATTAACATAACAACAAAAAATATGTATATACTTTGTTATCATCCGAACTCGCTAAAATGTTAATTGGTTATAATATTAACGGTATCGAAGCCCTGTTTAAAATTTCTGGAAAAAATAGGCATATTTAGTAGTGAAGACATGAGCAGAAGCCGATCGAAATAGAGTCCGTGTTTTAAGGTTTTCATAGAAAATTTCTGAGATTTTATATATTTTTAAAAATTTCTACTCATTGATCATTTCGGAATTTTTGTAAATGATCTAAATCCAGTCTGCAAAAACGCTCGATAAAGTTTGAACTCGGCAGATAAACGGTAGAACAAAGGGCCAAAATAAAACTGAATGTGATTCTTCCCTTCAACGGGCTCTGAAAAGCAGCGTCTGAGCATACGTGCACGCATCTTCCAACTTTTGAAAAAAGAAAGATAGCTTTTTTGATGAGCTTTTAATTACTATCTAGGCTAATTCTGAAAAAATTAAAACTCTGAGCCTAAGTTCAGCAGAACCTGCCTTGAACTATTTCTCATAGAAAATTTTAGACTTATACGTGCAGTAGATTGGGCTAGTCATCGCCAACACATACACACATAGATGGAAACTTTCTGTTATTAATATATATAATGTGATGCATAACATTTATTCCAAAACTAATGAACATTTTAAACATTTCTGGAATTTTAAAAACTATGTACTACGATATACTTATTTGTTACAGAACCTTGCAAAAAGGAATTGGTAAAAGAAATGAAAAGAAAAAAAAACTACATTAAACCTCTAAACGAAAAGAGATAGTCTCACACCAGAAATATTTAGGAGAATTCTCTTAGATGATTTTAAAGCATTTTATATTGTTTGCTTCGTGGTGACGACTTCCTCGGTTTGTGATCTTGTCATAGAGATGTCCTCAAGGACAACTCTTAAATTAAAAAAAAGTAATATGAACAGACAAACCCGTTCGGTAAAGATAGCCGTATGGGGATTTATTTTTTTAAATATCTCGTTTGTATATGAATATTTTTATATGTTAATTTTTTCCATTGGATAGCTGACGTTGAGCTATAGGTAGGTCGTTGTTAACTTTTTCGATTTTGCTTACGTTTTTTACAAGAGCATACTTTCACATTCGAACATGGCAGTATCTTCATAGCAAAATTCTGCAACCAAAATTGAAAGAGTAACAAAAAAAAACAAGTCGGTAAGTGTGATCGAAGATGGCTCAAAGGGTTTCGTTTAATATTCCTTTCAAAACACTTTATCCTTTCGTTAATAAATTCAAACAAATTTCATTTAGCAACAACAACAAAAAAAAGGCATGTTTTTTATAAAGTAACAATTTACCGGTCTATTTTTTCGAATATCTAAACCAGCAGGAAAGGGGGCCGAGCCCGCTATTATATTCTGTCATAATAATATCGTCATACGGACTAAATTCAATATTTAAAAAAATAATTTCAAAATTAAACAAATTGTACACCTTCAAAATGTTAATATATGCGATTATTTGCATAATCGGATTTTTATCACGATTCAATATGTTTCTCAAACTTATATATTTACTATTCTCTATTACTCATATTGATACTCGCTTTGTATTATTCTCAAACATCTGAAAAATTCGTTAAACTTACAATATGACGTCAGATTAATTTTCTTTTTAATTCTCTAATGACGTGATATTAATCTTCTTTCTGTACACGCACATACTCATACTCCTTGTATTATTGAGAAATCTTTGAAAATTTCCGTCCAAATTGGATGACTGTGTAAAGTTTTTAGGGTTTATCCTTGAATACAAAATATTATGGAAATTTCTTTCAGACATTAGCCCTCCACATACACTATGTTATTATTATTATTATTATTATTTTTAGTTTAATGTACACTTAAATTATACGCTCCCCTCAAAGAACAAGTTGGAAATTGTACGTCAAACGTGAAAAATGAGGTGCGTTCGTACTATAACTAGTTACATAAATATTCAGATATTTTCTGATTTTTAAATCTGTGAAATGAATTATATCGTCTGCATATTAATTTCTGTAATAAAATAAGTATCTCGGTCGCTTGACGATTAAACTTCGGAAGCTCTTATAACAAAAAAGTACCGATTTAAAAAAAAATTCAAATTTCTTAATAAATATTTTTATTAATATCTCCTAAAGTTTTGATTCAATTTTAATAAAATTTGAAATGCCTCGACAAAATTATGCAAAGATAATATATTTTAAATTGCAAGGCATTCGGTTGGGTAGTTTTTGCGTTGTTATATGCGAACGGACGGACAGACAGACGGACGGACAGACGGACGGACCAAGCGACGACAATAGGTGTTGCGTATTTATATAATTACGAACGCACCTAAAAAGGTCACGCTAAGCCTATGTCTTCCAATATTTTCTTTTATAAACACGCCGTTCGTCGCGTTATGTGCATTTATCTCACGCTAGGCTAAAAAGAGTGTACTTAATTTAGAAATGGCTTTCAAATTCCCTCGTTTATCTTTAAATATAAATTATATTATATTTCTAGTAAAGAAAGATTTTATAATTATTTTCACTACGGGTGTAGCTTATACAAAGCGAGAGGATAATGTGTGAAAAACGCTTACTTGCGACCAATGGCATCGTTCAAAAAGACGCAACCAACGACGGGTTAAAATGACCCGTCGCTGTAAGCTAAAACAAGTGGGTAAGTATGATCGAAGATCGCACAAAGGGTTTCGTTTAATAAATTCTTTTAAAAAAAATTATCCTTTCTTTAATAAATCCAAATAAATTTCATTTTCAAAAATAAGTAAATAAATAAATAAAAATAAATTATACTCTATTATACCCGCTATTATACTCTATCATAATAATATCTGTCATGTGGACTAAATGGGATATTTTAAAAAAATAGTTCATATAAAATAGATAATTAAACCTATTGCGTAATCCTCTGTAATCCAACTCCTACTGCCAAATTGCGCATTTTAGAAAGTGACACTTTTTTTTACAGTTCTTTAAAAGTATCTACATTGATTTTAAACTATATTGTTGCTAGCAAACGTCCATGTTTGGAGCTAACTTTGCCCATAGATTACGGAAGATTAGTTATTTTATATTTTACTAGCTGTTACCCGTGACGTCGTTCACGTAACATTAAAAGAAAATTAAATGCATTATTTAGGAAAACGTTTCACCCCCTATAATTAAACACATATGTAACTCTCTTTATAACAAACTTCGTTTTTTCGAATATCTGAACATGCCCGATAGCAGGGAAGCCCGCTATTATATTCTGTCATAATAATATCTGTCATGTGGACTAAATGCGACATTTAAAAAAAAAATTATTTTAAAAATAAACATGTTGTACACCTTCAAAATGTTTAAATATGCGAATATTTCCATAATCGGGTTTTTATCATGATTCAATACGTTCCTCAAACTGATATATTTACTATTTTCTATTACTCATATTGATACTCGCTTTGTATTATTCTCAAACATTTGAATAAAACCTTTAAACTTCTAATATGACGTCAGATTAATTTTCTTTTTAATTCTCTAATGACGTGATATTAATCTTCTTTCTGTACACACACATACTCATACTCCTTGTATTATTGAGAAATCTTTGAAAATTTCCGTTTTATTACCAATATGACGTCATATTAATCTTTTTTTCAATTGGTGAAACATTTTAAAAAGTCCGTTAAACTTCCAATAGGATGTCAGATTAATTTTCTTTTGGTGAAACTTTTTATTTCATTTTCATTTTTCCCGTGGAAATATTTCAATAGAAAATTAATTATTGTAGAAAGGATTTTATTGTGGATTTTTAATAGTTGGCAACTGCTATAACGAAAAATTTTTTTAATTAATAGGAAAAGGCTGTTAGAACTTTTGTTTTTTTATCTCTATTTATTAAAATAATACGATTTTCTCAAATTTTAATATTTTGAGCGTCATAGAAGGTGTTTAGCTATAAGTACACAATTTTTTATGCCTGTAAGTTATATAGTTTCTGAGAACGGTTCTGTGACGGACAGACAACAGAGCGGGAGTAAAAGGGTTTCGTGAGATGAACGGAACCGTAAAAAAAGTTAAGCTAAAGGCAAATTACAGTAACAATCATATTATTTAGTTATATACATATAAATAGTTCTGCCATCGCCTTTAATATGTCAACAGTATTATAATATTTGTGTAATTACTACATTCAAAACAGCAAAAAGTAAATAAATAATTTTAAAATGTTACTGCATATATTTTCGCACCCGTACATATTTTTGTCGGCATGTTGAATATGACCTGGCACGGATAATACGTATTCAACCGCCATATGTTATGTGGAGTACATATAAGCTAGTTCCATAATACAGAGTCTCCACAAAAAAATGCGATTCCCATACAGTACCTTATACGGGTAGTAAAATTAAATTAAAACAGAAAAAATCTAAAAATAATTTACAGTAATGAAATAGTGACCTAATTTTGAAACTAAACTTGTATTGTTTCAATAATAAAAAATAAAATTCTTATGAAAGTCGGAAATCCGAAAGCATTTTAAAAAGATAAACACGCATCCATTTAAAAATTATATAAATTGATTTTTTTTCCCTTGTAAAAACATTTTTTTTAAGTTAGTATAAAACACATAGTACAAAGATAGTATAAGATCATCATTAGTTTTTTATAAAACAAAAATTTTCACATGCTTTTTTTATATATAAAAATAATTATAGATTCCTACAGAAATTTGTATATAGGTTTTTTCTTTCTGTGCAAATTTCACGCCCAACGCCTCCATCAAATGCACATTGACGAAAACTACACCACACAAATGGGCGGTCCTTTAGAACTTTCCGATCACTTCGGTCAAGATTACAAACTTCGTCAGATATGCTGAATGTCGACAGATATCTTGAAATGTCCGAAAAATAATGTTGTTTTTTACGAATGTCGATAGATGTCCCTAAATGTTGTAATAGTAATATCATTTTTACAACATTGGCCAATATCACCCTCACCAAATATTAAAAATAAGGCATTAAAAAGTGAAGTTTTTTAAAATTGACAAAATTATTAAATTTTATTTTTTAGAATACTATTTCTGTATTATGATGTCATAAGTAATGCAAAAAGCTCTTTTGAATGCTTTCTTTTTAAAACTAATTTTAAGTTATGTCTGTGAATATCGGCAGATGTAGTAAATTTGACGTACGACATTCAGCGACTTTCAAAATATTGGCCAATATTGCCGTGGATATTGGCCGATATCTCTGTGCTACCTGGGTAGTAAAACAGAATGTCAAAGATTTAAAACTAACATTATGAAATAAAACTGAATATATTTTTAAAAGTACTTCCAACAAATTATATTTTATTTAAATAATGAAATCTATCTTAAAACAATCTTGAAGAACAAATAAAAAATAAGATTGAACAGTTGAACAACAAAAGTTGAAATGTTTTGCGAATGAAATAATCGTTTGCTTTTTGGTTTGCCCATGCGCAGTATATCATAGATATCACAACAATTATTGAACCTCTAGTAGTTCCCCCTCCTTCCGCTACGTGGCGTACGATCTTCATTGACGTGACCTCCGCGGATACCTCTGCCATATATCTTGGAACGCTTGACATGTATACGTTTTGACCTTACGCTAGATTTCTTTAATAGGGAGAATAACCCTCAAATTAAGGCAAATAAAAAGAAATAGCAAGAGACCAACACATTCGTTAATGATGATTCTACTGGGAATTTTGTTTTAAAATATCTCGATTGTATTTTAGTATTTTTAAATAATGATATTTTTTTTTCTATTTTTTATTTTATTTTATTTTATTTTTGCATTGGATAGCTGACGTATATCTCTAGGCAGACCGTTGCTTGTTTTTTCGTCTTTCTTTACGTTTTTTTTATGAGCATAGTTTTAGTTTCGAAAATCGCAGTATCCTCATAACAAAATCTTTCAACCCGAATTGAAAAAGTAACAAGTTGGAAATTGTACGTCAAACGTGACAAATGAGGTGCGTTCGTACTATAGCTAGTTCTATAAATATTCAGATCTTAATGATTTTTAATTCTGTGAAATGAATTATATCGTCTGCAGATTAATTTCTGTCATAAAATAAGTATCTCGGTCGCTTGACGATTAAACCTCGGAAGCTCCTCTAACAAGAAAGCACCTATTTTTTTTTCTTTTAATTCAAATTTCTTAATAAATATTTTTATTAATATCTCCTAAAGTTTTGATTCGATTTTTAAAAAAATTGAAATGTCTCGACAAAATTCTGCAAAGATAATATATCTTAAATTCCAAACCATTCGGTTGGGTAGTTTTTGCGTTGTTATATGCGGACGGACGGACAGACAGACGGACAGACAGACGGACGGACGGACCAAGCGACGACAATAGGTGCTACGTATTTATATAATTACGAACGCACCTAAAAACGGCCTGCTTAGAGATCAACCTCAGCTATCCACTGTAAAGAAAAAAAAAACGGGATTCTTTTGCAAGAGAATTAAGCAATTTTTTTATTATAATTTATTATTCCTAAATACTGAAGCATAAATGAAGTCTTAATAATAAACGCACAAACATATAGTATCATTACTCTATGCAAGTAACAAAAATGTGTTAAGACAAAATATCAATGAATGAAAAGGCATGTACTATTAATAAGACACAAGATTCTAAGGGGTTAAATATACGAATGTGTTCCACGCCCAACAAGGGCGTCCATAGAATTAATTTTAAGGGGGGGGGGGGCTGAGAAAAATCTCAACTGCCACCAAAGCATACATTTTAGTAAATATTTAAGGTACTTTGCGTTTTTTTACTATCTTTTGACAAAATTTGAGTTTTTCCCGCGATCTTTTGACGAAATTTGCGTTTTTTCGCGATCCTTTGGCGAAATTTGCGTTTTTTCCTCCGAATCTTTGGCTAAATTTGCGTTTTTTCCGCGATTCTATACGAAATTTGAGTTTTTCCTACGATTCTTTGACAAAATTGCGTTTTTTCGCGATTCTTAGAGAAAATTCGAGTTTTTTTCCGCGATCTTTTGACGAAATTTCGTTTTTTTTTTTGCGCCTTTCTTTGACGAAATTTGCGTTTTTTCCGCGATCCGTTGGCGAAATTTGCGGTTTTTCGCGATCCTTTGAAGAAATTTGCATTTTTTTCGTGATCCTTTGAGGAAATTTGTATTTTTTCGCGATTCATTGACGAAATTTTCATATTTTCACGATTCTTAGACGAAATTTGCGTTTTCTCCACGATTCCTTGACGAATTTTGCGTTTTTATTGCGATCTTTTGACGAAATTTGTCTTTTTCCCCCGTGATCCTTTGACGAAATTGGCGATTTTTTTTCGGCGAACGATTGACGAAATTGGTGTTTTCCAGGGGCGTAGCTACTGTGGAGCAATTGGAGCAAAGTGCTCCAGGCGCACGAATCCTAAGGGCGCAAAATAAGAAAGAGAAAAAAAATATTTGCATTTTTTTTAATTTTCCGCATTTATGGGTCAGTCAGAACTGTTACAATCAGCATATTCCTATCATATTTTATTTTGTTTTTAACGTCAACTACTTCGATTTAGTGACATTCTCTGCCTCAAGAATTTTCATTTTCAGCCCGTCTGGACCTAATAGCGTCACTTCTATTTTTATATTATATATATATATAATTTAGTTTTTTTTTATTATTTAGTAAAATCATTTGTTACAAATATTCGTCTGAAATATGTAGGCTTCGTATATTCGTATACAAATTTAAGTGTTGTGATTGTAATTTCCACAATATAAATGTTTATTATATAGATTGTTTTTGCTTGATGTACAAAAAAAATTTACTAAGAATATTTTAGGCAAAGAAAATATAAGTCAAACTTTCTCCTTTGTTAAAAATTACATTTTAATATGAAAACTGGACTGTTTCAATATTGCCTATAAATGTGATAATCAGAGCGCCGGTCACCAATTTTGTATATATGCTAGAGCAGGGCTGTCGAACTTAATTAAAATATTTATAGCGAAAAATAACACGAACAAGCATGAAACATATTATGCAGATTGCTACGGTAAAGCCACGATTTCCAGCTCTTTCTCCGTTCAGTGACGTAAGACTGATGACGTCCATTCGTATTAAAAGTAAATATGTATATTTGAAATATACGTATACTTGAATTACACGTTTAACCGGTATACGCTTGTACGTATCCGTATACGTTTAAACGTATAATTTTATGTATACGTATTTAAAACTGGCGTATTATACGTATACACATAAATCGGTTAAACGTATAACTGAAATACGTATCGCGTCGGGGGCACTAGTTAATATTGTTGAATGTTCCCAGTCATGTGAATTCTGGCGCCATTCAGTATTTGCCATCAACAGAAGCGCGCCACTCAGTATTGAATTCAGGCATTCTTCTCCGGAAGGGACTTCTGTGGCTCCTGGTGGGGACATAAGAGTTCCGGAGGGAAAATTGCACTTTTTGACCATTAAAGGCATAAAATCTGAAATCTTCCGGGGCGGGGGGGCTTTTCAATCCTCCGATGGGGAATGTCCCCCTGAATTCAACACTGGCGCCAATGCTTATCAAAAGATTACACAGACCTGCGTTAGAGCAGGGCTGTTCAATGTGGCACCTTTTGCAAATTCTTGTTTTACGTCGAAGCTTGGCAGATTTTCTTTTTTAAGAATTCTTAAAGATTGTGTTTATATTGTTCTAAGAATTTTCCCTTCTGTTCGGACATAGAATTTGATTTCGATCGAACTAAATTCTTGGATTTTCGGATAGATCCTAATTTATAAAGTGATATAAAATTTTTTGCAATGTTTGTTATTTGCATTCTTCGTTGAGCGTTTTGAATGTGCATAGAAAAACGGACGTTGACATCACAAATAATATATATTAAAAAAAAAGGAACTTGCAAAGCAAATTAAAAAAATAAATTTATTTCTATATTGTTAAGCCCGAGAAGGGACAGATATTAAAATTATTTTATTTAGTCAATGCTACAATAATGTTGCATTTTTATATTAAATCTTGCTCAGTCTATTTAATCTTAAAAAAGTAAATTTAAATTTGAAACATGATATTGAAGCAACTTTAAAACATTTCATTTAGTTGAAATGAAATCTAAATAAATCTTCAACTTTTTAAATTATTTGAACTTCTCATGTTTCTCTCATGAACTTCTCATGTTTGTCTGTTAGAATTTGCTGCAATACAAATTTTGCATAATGCATGTAAAACTGAAAAAAAAAAAAGTTGAAGATTTATTTAGATTTCATTTCAACTAAATGAAATGTTTTAAAGTTGCTTCAATATCATGTTTCAAATTTAAATTTACTTTTTTAAGATTAAATAGACTGAGCAAGATTTAATATAAAAATGCAACATTATTGTAGCATTGACTAAATAAAATAATTTTAATATCTGTCCCTTCTCGGGCTTAACAATATAGAAATAAATTTATTTTTTTAATTTGCTTTGCAAGTTCCTTTTTTTTTAATATCTAAAGTTTTTTAATAACAAATTAATATGAAGGAGATAAGATTCACACGAGGCAAGTATGTAAAAGACTGCACAGATCAAAATCAGTATTGGTAATATTCCAAATATATCACATGAGGGATGTGTGCAAAATTTAGAAAAGTACCCCCCTAGGGGAGGCAAAGTGGGGGGATGGACACTGGATATGCATATGATTAAGCGGTCACAGACCTTTCCAACGATATATCACATGAGGAATGTGTGCAAAATTTAGAAAAGTACCCCCCTTGGAGAGGGGCAAAGTGGGGTGATGGACACCGGAGATGCATAATATGATTAAGCGGTCACAGACCTTTCCAACGATATATCACATGAGGAATGTGTGCAAAATTTAGAAAAGTACCCCCCTTGGAGAGAGGCAAAGTGGGGGGATGGACATCGGCGATGCATAATATGATTAAGCGGTCTCAGACCTGTCTAAGATATATCACATGAGGGGTGTGTGCAAAGCTTAGAAAAGTGCCCCTCCTTGGGGCGACAAAGTGGACGGATGGACACCGGAGGTGCATAATATGAATAAGCGGTCACAAGCCTTTCGAACGATATATCACATGAGTGGTGTCGGCAAAATTTAGAAAATCCCCCCACCCCGTGTCGGCAGAATGCGCTCCCCCCACCCCTCCCCATAATTTTTCACGCGGCTTCATTTAAAAAAATTATGTTATGTGTTATAAAATATCGTAAAGTTTAAAACAGATCGCTTTATTGTATTTCCAAATTGTGTTCGCGCCCTTCCCCTCCCCTTCCGAAAGGGCAAAACGCACCCCCCTCCCCCTCCTCCACATAATTTTTTACACGGCCTAATTCTTAAAATCATAATATCTCGCCCGCACTGTAATAGAAAGCTTTAATTTACTCATAATGTAATTTAAACAGATTGGATGAATAGTCGAAAATAATCTATCTTCCTGGTCGAAGCGCTAGGCGAAACCTGACAGGTCTCTAAAGAAAGTAACAACACCAGAATTTAGAGTTTTTTGATTGGAGAATTTATTTTTTTACAGAATTAGGTGTTTTGAAGAAAATTAGTGGAAGCGCGTACAAAAAGTGGGAAAAACTCTAGTAAAATAACTCGTTCAACGGGATTTGCTGTGTTAGAATAGCATGGGAAAGTCGCGCTGGAAATAAATAAGCCTTGCGCGGCAGCGCAAGGCTTAATTTACAATATACACCTTTTATAGGAAATAGAAAACGCTGTTCGATTCTTCGGCATAGAAAAGTAATTTTTGCGAATTTCATGCATTTATTCATAAAATGTACTTCGTTAATATGACCATCAGATTTTCTTGTTGGTAGAGAAAAATAGGAACATCGATTCTTTTAAAGAAGTATATTTTTATTTCATACCAAACTTCTCTTTTGATAAAATTGAATGTAAATTTCCATAAAATTAATTATGTGCACGGGATTAACAGTTATTTTCTTGTACGAAGATTTTTAAAAATGAGATATTACTTTTAAAACAATTTTTAAATATAATGCAATTTTTTTCGGTATCGGGATCGGCCGGGCTCGTGCTCTAAAGATGCAAAATGTTTCGGGCTCGGGCGGGCTCGGGTAGGCCCGGGCTCCGAAAAGAGATCTCTAATACACACACAAGATTTGCTCGTATTTGATTTGGTTACGATATTTCCACCAGTGACGCTATACATGCAAGAATAAATTTTATTGTATCAGTATTACCTAATTCTAACTTGAAGCATGGTAGGCATATGAAAAAACATAAGAAAAATGGATTTTAAGTTTTAGTTAGGCAATGTTCTACCATAGGCGCTACCAGTGTAAAAAATCATCTCTATAATAAAACCGTAAGTCATGTGACTGTCATCAACAATTCCGGAATGCCCGCTTCACGTTTTCATATGTCAGGCGGCCATTTTTATTCAAAATTATATTTTCGAATAAAACTTAATAAATGTTACATTTTTAGAAAGATCGTTCAAAATAAATTAATATTTGAGAGATGACTTACGTTTAATTATGTATATATTCTTCAATAACTTCAGTTGAAATTAGCCTCGCAATTCAAATTCTCTATCCATGAAAGTAAACAAAAAAAAAGATTCATTCGTCGTGAAGGTTTAAAATATTAAACCATTAAACCACGGAGATAATCGTTCGTAAAGTAAGTTTTCCGTGAAAGATTTTTTGGAGTGCTGCCTGGTGTCAAAAACATAATTCGTACCAGTGACACAATCAAAGTTTACCATAATTATGTGCTATACAACTCACCTTCATTCTTTATCTTTTCTTAGCTGAATGTAAACAAATACAACTCCTGTAATGATATTTAATGAATCAAATTTCGAAACAAATTGTCAGTTAATTTGGTATTTATGTATTATACGTGCAAGGAAGAGAGACCACTGAAAATGATTGTTAATCACCAATCATATTTACCATTATTAATGACCAATCGCTTTCAAAACAGTAATTTAATATACATTTACAAAATACATAACATCATTAAGTACTTTTGTGTTATTTGGGCGCAAATCTCGCCAATAGCATATTTAAAATCGCCAATACCAGCTTTTATTTTTCGCGTGCGCAAATTAGAAACGATACTTTGATTTTGAAATCAAATGTCCTGATGGAACAGCTGTCGTAGACGCACCGGGGCACTATATTAACTATAGAGTTGCAATATAGAGAGAAAAAACGGATTGCTGTAATTAGAATTATAGGCGGTAATGTTGGCGTGGCGTATTTACAAGTTACGGATCTTAATAGTCAGTAGACATTAAGCAGAAATGCCAAAGTAAGGGAATTATGCAGTTATGAAAACTCCTGAACTATATCAAAATAGGAGAGCAGAGAAAAACAGAGTCGAACAGAGATTGGCATCTAGAAGGAAGTTCGTGAATTTTAATGAGATTCTACGCCACGGGTCAAAACGAGGCTAACGAAAAAGAAAGGCTACCGCGGTGCTTTACGCATATCTTTTTTTACAGACCGCGGGAGTCACGTGATGCTCGAATGCACCAATAGAGGTGTAGGAAACGAGCATCACGTCACTCTAGCGGTCTGTAAAAAAATATAAGTGGAATGCACCGCGGTAGCCTGTCTTTTTCGTTAGCCTCGGGTCAAAAGTGCTGACAGCAAATATGGTTTAAAAGAAATGTGATTATCAAAACTGGCTTCCAAAAGTTCAATGTTTCACCAAATCATACTCGAAAATTACGTGTTATAATATGCACCCCGATTATGTCACATTATTCAAGACGATTTAAATGAGAATAATGATAGATTTTCTGATCTCCCGTAATCAAGTCTACAGCCAAAGGTAGCGAGAAACAAACAAACAAACAAAAAAATATTGGCAACAATATGGTTCAGTGTAAATGTGGATATCATTAAAGACTTTCACAAAATAGACTTCAATGCACCAAATCGTATTAACTAAAATACGCCATTTGGAAATGGATCCAATTACGGAAAACTACTTAATATGTTTAAGAATCTCCTCATTAGCAAACATATTGCAACTGATAAGCAAACGGATATGAAGCATAAACGCTTAAGTTGGTTAAGCGGTTTTTGTCAAGAAAGATGAAATACATAACAACAAAAAATATGCGAAATGCTACCATGATCGCAAAAGTTTTTGATTTGTCTATTAGAATATTCCGGTTTGGCGAAGGATTACGGAAAAAAATAAATTATGAATAAAAGTAACGTGTTATAGTGCTTTTAACATACATTTAAGGGAGACCAAACTGGTCGCGAGTGGCGGCTAGTGCGAAAATGTTTATTAAACATAAATTTGATCATGACATTATTCAAATAATTTATACAAACCCGTAAAAAATAAAGTTAAAAAAAAATTAGTTATCCTATTTCTCGTCAGGAGACTGTATAAACACAAAAGAAAATTGTGTTGAATCTGTGCCAACTACTTTTAATTTCAATATAGCTATTATACAATGAAACATTAAAACAATCAATTTTATTTAAATTTGGTTACCTTATTTCCTCCCAGGGGGCGCTATAAACGAAAAAGTAAATTGTATTGAACCAGTACAATCTATTTCATAATAACCATCTACGCCATTAATATATAATAAAACGTCAACTTTCTCCCTAGCGAAATCCCCTATAAACTATTTGACAGAAATTTTCTCTTGTATGTAACTAATATTCATACTTATTAATCACTATCGGTGAAAATTATTTCAATTGTTTGTTATAAATATAACATCATATATACAATTGCTTCCTGTACTTATTCATATTGATGCTCTTTGTATTATGAACAAATGTCTAAGAAAATGCTTTTTTTTGTTACAAATGTGGCGACATACTCACCTGTTTTTTGGTTGAGCAGGTGTTTCAAATATTTGAAAATGTCTGTTTATTTAGAGTATGACGTCGTGTTGTTCCATTTTTTTAAACTTAAAAAATCTAATTCAATTTCATTTTGAACGTGGAATTCTTTCAATTGAAAATTTATTGCTGTGGTCAAATTATTATTACGGTTTTCGAATTGTTGGCAATAATAAAGAAACATAGTTAAATTTTATAGGAAAAACGTCCATTGATTCCCAATGAAAATTATGAAATTTTGAATTATTAAGAAAAATATTTGAATAACGTAAATAAAACATAGCCTATGTTAATTCCTGGATTATAATCCACCTATATTCAATGACATTTCATCATCCGTTTTGATCCTGACGTCAGCCAAACAATTTCACTATTTCAAATTTCAAATTTTATTAGAATTAGCACACAGTTAAAATTTTGTGGCAACGCGTACAAAAAGTGGGAAAAACTCTAGTAAATTAACTCGTTCAATGGGATTTGCTGTGTTAAATTAACATTAGGATGTCACACTGGAAATAAATAAGTATTGCGCTGCCGCGCAATACTTAATAATTTGAATTACGTATATGTATTAAAATTTAACTGCAAAAATCTGGCCAAAACCGAACGTCATCGTAAGTCGATCAAAAACTACATTTTCGATTCTATTGTTTTGATTCAGATAAAATTAAAGCATGGGGATGATTGAATTATGAGCCATTATTACTATTAAAATAATTAGTTTATTAATAAAATGGTAAATATTTTTATTAGCTTGTTTTATTCAAAATTAAATTTTCATATTTATTAAAAATTTATTAATCATAACATCTTATTTATAATTCTGTACATTTAGGAACATAGGATCCTACATCAGTCGTACGACGACACTCACAAGCTAATGTTTAATCAACAACGGCGTTCTTTACAAATTTTTAGTTTACATTTCAATATTTTAAATGATGATTTTTTTTTTTTGTACATAAGCTATATGAGGTCGATGTCTAATCTGTTATCTGTATACTGTTTCGATTTTGGTTGCATTTTTTAAAGGATACTTTCAATTTCGGATCTAGTTCCAAAATTAAAAACGTCTCCAGAAAGAATAACTGGAATGGTAATGAATGGATATTATTGGCTTTTACCAGCAAGGTGGTAAAATAATGAGTTTCGCAAAAAAGTTGCACCCGGCAAAAATCCAAGCTCCACGGCTTTGACAGTGACAGAGTCCGACCCTTACCTGTTTGTATCGATGTAAGATGTACGTGAGCAATAAAAATAATTTAATTGAAAAAAAACTGGAATGGAAATTGATATAATTGGCTTCTACTAATAAGATGGTAAAATAATGAGTTCCGTAAAAAAAGTTGATCTCACCAAAAATCCAAAATGTGTGCCTTTCACACAGCGACGGATCTAAGGGGGGTTAGCCGGGGCAGCTGCCCCGGGTGCAAGACTTGGAAGGGCGCAAAAATGAGGAATCATAAAAGATTAAGAATAAAGGAAAATTTAAAATTCACATGAAAAGATATTCAATTTTATTTTGTTCAACGGCGGTATATTTTCGTTGTATAAGGATCAGAAATAAAGAATAAATTAATTTGTATTACATTATATAAAATATCACATTGCCACCAGTATTTTTAAGAATTTTTCATTTTTTTAAAATTTAAAGATTTTTTTGCGTCATCTCTTCTTCGATATTGCCCTATGTTGTTTTACAGCGGGGAGTATTTTATTTCGGTTATGTCTAAAAGACATTCGGGTGCTTATTACAGAAAGAATGCTAAAAAAAGAGAAGAGGAGGCTTCACAGCTAAGTATGTCCTCACAGCTAAAGCCCAGTGATTTTCATGAAGGTCAGCAACCAAGTTACTTGTTTTTTTTTTTTATACGTGCTATACCATATAATAATTTATATGTATTATTTCTGTTCTAAAAATCTCCTTTTCTAGGCAATAACTGAGCTGATATGTAAGAAAAGAATTATAAATCGATTTTTTATTAATTTCTTCTAAACTTAGAAATTCTTGTAATTAGCAGACATTTTTTCTAAAAAATGAAAATGAAACTTATGCCTTATTGAGAATTCAACGCGTTCTGGCCTCTTTAAAGCCCTTTTATTTATGTAGTTAAAAAGGTTTTCTGTCCATGGGAATCCGTTTTGTGTTTTTATTTATGTATATCAGTTGTTAATAAGCCGTTTAAATTTTGATTTCCCAAATATCGCACCTATACTTTTTAAAAATTAATTAAATCTTTCATTAGAAATGTTTATCTAATAAAATATGTTAACTTAAGTTGTGCTTCACAGTCACGCCACTTGTACCAATTTTGAAGCAATCAAGTACATTAATTAAATTTAAACGGCGTAGGTTAACATAGCAATAAATTTAAAAATTTAAATGTTAAAACAAGTATATTTTCTGTAATTTTTGTATTGTGTAATATTGTACTTTTATATAGAAAAAATGGAAAGTAAAACTATAGATTTTGAGTATTGAGTATTAATATTATTTCCTTAAGCAATTGTTTACGCAGATTTTATTCTGATATTCTTGGGAGCAAGGGGGGGGGGGCGCAACTTTACAAGCTTGCCCCGGCTAAAATTTAGTCTAGATCCGTCTCTGCTTTCACAGCAACCGAATCCGACCGTTCCTGGTGAAACATAGTTGTTGTATCGATATAAGATGAACGTGAGCAATAAAAAATAATTTAATTGATTTATAAGAGAAAATGTTTATTAGTTATTGTCACGGAATTTTTGAAAATTGGTTTAGATACCTAACCCGTACTTCTTCGAAAATTAATACAACTCTTGCGACAGCGGCCGATAACATATTCACCAATTGGAGCTCAATAATTTGTCTCCTTACATTGTGTGTGCACGAAAAGTAAAAACTGTAATCTTGAATGATGTTTAAAGGTGTCAACTGTCAACTCTTATCGTCATCCATTGGCTAATTTCCTAAACGATTGGCTTTAGAAATATAGTTCCAATGATAAAAAGAGTTTCAAAGTTGTTCTTCGTCCTCTTAAAAGCTATTTATGTCAAAATCGTTATTTTTTAAAAGTTACGAAGTTTAAATTTTTATACGGTCGGCAAGTTCTATATTATGTTATATTTAGAAAATCTTCTGTGTACTTTAACAGGTAAAATTGAAAATTCTTTTATGTTTACGACCAAACATACCAAATTATAATACTTGGAATTTTATGAATTTTCAATATTTTCTGACTGAAAACTGAAAATAGTTTTTCATCCAATTGCGAAAAGTTAAAATAAGAAAAAAATTCTTGATAATAGTATGTTTCTTTATTAGTATTCTATGGAGCTTCAAACCAGTGGCGCAGCCAGAATTCGGTTCTAGGGGGGGTTTTGAGTTTATAATAAAGATGGTCGCCGGTTATATGAATCATCGGTTAATGAAATCAGTCTTTTAAATGAATGAAATCATAATGCTTTTCTCCGCACGTTGGTTATGATTCATTAAAACAGCGTTTACAATATTAGAGTTACAAACTATAAAATGCATCAATGAAATAACACAAAACTTAGGTTAGATTTATAAAGTGTTTAAAAATGATGAGGGGAAAACTTAAAGATGGAAGAGCACAGTACAGCAATCACGAATTCTTATTCCTAACTTTAATAATAATGAAGCAATTTTAACAAAATTTTCAATAGACTTACTTACCTTGCTTTTTGCCAAATGTAACAAGTCATTTAGAACTTTTAGGGCTAGAGTCTTGAAATTTTATATGGATGTTACTTAAAAGACGTAAATGCTCCCCAGAATTTATTTTTTCAATTCGAAATTTAAAAGAATGCAAGAGTAAGAAGCATTCTAAAATTGCGATTTATGTGACACAATTGGTATGAAAACTTGGAATTTGGCATGATGATTACTTTTATGTAGTAAATGCTTCCTTATAACATTTTTAAAAACATTCAAAAATTTAAAAGGACGAAATGAGCTGAAAACTTTCTAAAAGTGTTCTAAATTATGATTTAGTTGAAACTGTTAGTGTTAGAAACTTGAAATTTAGTATAGAGATTACTTTTAAGATGGAAATGCTTGGCATAAAGAATTTATTATAAATGGGAAATTTAAAGGTGTGAAACAGCTGAAAGCATTCTAAATTACGATTTATTTAGAACTTCACGTCATATCGGGCCTTTCGAAGACTATCTTTTTTCTATGCTAAAAGTAACTAAACGTCTGTATTTCGACACAATCCATTAAAAGCATCCTGGAAGATAAAAATTACAGCGCCTACAAAAATTTGGAAACGCTATGATGAATAAAAGTATTTAAAAAAATCTGAGAATTTTTCGATGACAATGCAAAAAGAAAGTTGGGTATTTTGGCGTGGGTTTGCTCGGCGTCGGCTCATGTTTTCAGTATTAAATGGGACTTAGTCTTTTTTGACGTGACTCTGTTCTCTTCGACTTTAGTCAAAGACTTAGACCTTTTTCACGGAATTTTAAAGAGGGGTTGGATTACAGTTATATTTACAATCGAATAAAATTTCAAACAGTTCGGACAGTAACTTTTTTGTGTTGTTATTTTAAAAGACACGTTGCCAAAAAAAAAAAAAAAAAGACGCGAGAAGAAAGCATTTCTTTTACAGCTAGATATATCAATATTTTTCAAAGGTCTGTAAAACCATTATATTTATAACCATGGCTTTACAAATTTCATAAAATCTGGTAGCCAGTAAAAAATTCTACCAGTAAAAAAACATAACATGCTCCACTCCGAAGTCACTAATTTTCAAAAGCACAAAAGTTTTTTATCAATTAATTGAGAAAAATAATAAGCCTATTGTAGGATTATTAGTTACATAGTTTAGAACAGTTACATCATTTAAAAAAATGGTATAAACAAAGTTTTCTAATGAAATTTATCAAAATTACTTATCTATGAAAAAAAAATGTAAAGCCTGCCTTAACCGGTATGTTCAGGAAATGCTGATTGCCGAAGGTTTCAAATGTCTGGATAAGTGAGTGCTGCAAAATCTATATCTGATGAGGGGGGCATGGATGAAACAGTGAAACAGGAAAACAATTTCTGCCTATTTTCGTGTCGAAGTCAGTCAAATAATTATTTTTTATTTAAAATTTGCATTTGTTAAACTTATTTTTACCTATTTAAAAATGCCGAAAATGAGAAAAATGCCATTTATGGTCATTTCTTAGGTCAATTTTTGTACAAAAAACTATAATAATAATAAAAAAAAATCGGGTTAAATAACTTGGTGGCTAGATAGAAAAACTAGGTCGCCAGTGGCGACCTGGTGACTGCATTTGTCAAGACCTGTTTAAAACTGATGAAAAATTTATAGAATTCAGACTACTGGGATTATTTTTTTTAAACTATGAAACGAGAGACCTTTACGAGGAAAAGAAACAAACAAACAAAAAAAACACCCAATCAAACAAGAAGGTGTCTTTTAAAAATGCTTTTCTGTCTAATAATCAATATTTTTTAGTGAAAATTTCATTTAAAAATATAAAATTGATATAAGATGTATAATCATACAAATTGGAGGTAATTATCATGAGCCCAGGCACCGCCGGACGAGTCAGCTAGTGTAATTTTAATGACATGCAGATAGCATTCGTTAAAATGTAATAAGTGTAAATCAATGCATAACTAATATATTGCTGATCAATTTAAATTAATGCATGGTTAGCGTAAAATTGTGTGTAATTATGGATAGTATTTTTCTAAAAAAATGCATTCAACGCCTTTTTTTTTTCAAAATCCATACTCACAGGCAGGGCTTAAATTCTAGGAAAAGAGAGTACCGGAGCTCATACATATACGCTATAAGCAAGAACCCGAAGGCTTTCATCCTGTGAAGAAACATATCGGAGACTTGAGGATTCCATGGAAAAAATCATATTTTATTTGAAGAAATATAGTTGAAAAAATTGGGCGGTCCCCCAGCACTCAGAACGTCTATATCTTCACATCATGAAAACTCAAAATCGAATGCCTTTTTTTGAGATGCCACAAATTTATCCGCATTGACCCATAGGGTACAGAAGAAAATTCGTTAGGGAGAAACACATTCTAATTTTTTTTAACGCAAACCACCAAACCAGATTACCAAATCAGCATCTTTATAACAAAAGAAAACTAACTGGTCCGAACTTAACATCCGCAGGAATTTTAGCATGTAGATGTATCGAGAAATAGACGTTGCATTTTATCTTTCTTTATTTATTCTGTGATCCAAAATGTATGCATTAGGAAGGCACGCAGGTGCCAAACTGAAAATGATTTCATTTCTCATATGAAAACCGCAAGCACATACAAAAGCTGTGATAAAAGTGTTTAAAAATTATGGAATTTTAAATAGAAAGGAAAGATATTTTCTTTTCACAGAAGCGCGATAGAATTAAAAATAGCTAAAAGAGGAAACACAACTAATTTATAAAATTTTAACGATAAATATATGAATCTCCATCATAAGCAAGACGTCGTTGCTACATTACCAACAAATGAAATATAGTCTTTAAATTTGTGTACAGACACCCTACGAAACAAATGATTCGAAAGAAACACCGATTGCAAAAATCTGCACATAATCGAAAAATAGCTTTTTATAACTTTAAGTACTTTTTTAAAATTCTTACTTTTGCAAAGATTTTTTTCCTGGGTACGCACATAGCTTGGTCTTAGATATAACTGAGAGCAAAAAACGCAAAAAAAAAGCCGCTTGAAACTGAGAGAGACTTACAAAGTGTGTTTTTTTTCTCTGGAATTCGATGATCTGTTATTGTTTCGAACGTGGAACAAAGACAGAAATGCAATTAAGAAACAGACCACTGTATACTATATAACTCAAAGCGTCTGTGTGAGAGTATATGACCCATCTTTTACTATAAGACGTCTCGACAAAGTGACGCAGTCCAAAAATCAAGTTTTGACATAACCTGTGCGTGTAATATGCGCTTTCACAGTTTTAAGTAGAATTTTCGCCGTTTAATTGAATCACATTGTTGAATAGAATTTGATTTAAGAAAGCGGTGGATTCTGCCAAGGCGGAAAGGCCAAAAAACTTAATTTTAACTTTAGTAGTTTTGATTCATAATAAGCGGCAATTATAGTAATTTCTTTTAGCTCTGCCCCACCCCCCCTTGCCTGCGCCACTGCTTCAAACACATTGAAAGAAAAACAGGTATTAAGGCGGCAGATTGTACTGGGCCCATGGGCGCATTTAAAACGGATATCCCGCCCAATTCGCAGTAAATATGGGTAGATACTCCGTACTTAAAGAATTATACTCCATTTTATTATATTTCTTATTTATTTATTTTTATTGTATTTAATACGTTGAACATCTGGTTGTTAATCTACTTTCATGCTCAAAAACAAACAAACAAAAAAGTTCTAACTCGAAATAAGAATATATAATTTTTAAATTAAAAAAAATGGAGCTGAACTTTTTTGATTGACAATAGGGCGTACAAACTTTACTTGCTCCAGAACGCTGAACATGTAGCTACGCCACTGGTGTTTTCTGTGACCATTTGTCAAAATTTATGATATTTTTTATGTTCGAATTTTCCGAACCAAATGCCTTAAATTTTCAGACAATTCGGATCATAATCATCTTCACCACTGGCCTGAGGCTACTGAATAAGGGGCTCACAACCATAGTAGACAAAGTCTGTTAAAAAAAAAAAAAAAGAAAAAAGAGATAGTCCATTGAGAAGGTGCATAAAATCTGTTTTGTCCACTCCCACAGTAAGCATAGTCTGTAAACAGATGATACATATAGGGTTGCCACGGTCGACTATTTTTCTATTCTATTCGCACCACTATTACAAAAGAACAGATTTTGTAGTATATTTCTCTTGAACTTGAACTTGTGATAGGTTCAATGGGCTTCCAAGTTGCGAAGCAACTGCACACCCTGGCTTTGAGTAGGTGTATATCAAATCCTGAGAGAGCCATATGAAATGTCTAGCCTAGAGCTCCTATAATACAGGCTGACGCATCCTCGCAGATATGTGTCTCAAAGTCGAAAAACCAAGCTAATTTTCCGCCATTTAACATCCAGCCTCTTTCAGAAGGTGGAGGAACGAGGCCTTAGGCAACCCCAGCTCCGGCAGCGGTAGATTGAGATGCTGAACTGAGACCCGAATAATGCGGAACAAAATGGATATGCGTCAGCTCCTATTATAGGAGCCTTAGTCTAGCCGTAGTCGAATACGCCAGCGAAGTGATGACGTCACTGTAATGGTTGCTGGAGACAAGAAGTTTCGGTTTCCCGTTGAGCGTTAATGTTAGCAAAAAATAAAGTCTTGTTAACAGTATTAATAATTTTTTTTAAGAAATGTCTGTTACAGTTTTGCTATATCTGATGTAAGGCATTCATATGAATTCAACAAACTTCTGATTAAGTGCGTCATTTTTTTTAATTCATCAAAAAAGATAATCCTTCATGCAGAGCATCAATGGCCGATGTTTTGAATATTTGAATGTAATTTAAAAATGTTTTTAAGGTTTTAATTTCTTTTAGTTGATATTTATATTACTCAGGCGTACTCTATGTTAAGTTTCATCTGAGTTAAATTGTGTTTCTGCTGGGTTATTTTCTTTTATTTTCTTCATTTGGTGTATTATTTACATAAATTTCTCTGCTGAATCGTAAAGCAAGGGTGATGTTTTAATATATTTTGCTTGATATTCTTGCAGTTTAAATGTATTTTCCAGTCGTTTTCATGTTATTTGTGTTGTTTTTTTCTTAATTATTTTACTTGATTACCGAAAATGTCTATATTCAGTTGTTTACATTCCTATTATTTAATAAAATTTTGTAAAGATAGTCAGCCTTCCTGCATTTAATTATGCGATGACCGCGCAATAAAATAGAATCCAGTAACCATGAAGAATCATTTGATAAAATTATCATTAGTGATCTTATAACTGTTAGAAAAATTTTTAAAAAAAAGAAAAAAAACAGCAGAAACACATTTCAACTCAGATGAAACTTAACATAGAGTACGCCTGAGTAATAGAAATATCTACTAAAAGAAATTAAAACCTTAAAAACATTTTTAAATTACATTTAAATGTTTATAACATCCGCCATTGATGCTCTCCATGAAGGTTTATCTTTTTTTTGATGAATTAAAAAAAATGACTCACTTAATCAGAAGTTTGTTGAATGCATATGAATGCCTTACCTAAGATTTAGCAAAACTGTAACAGAAATTTCTTTAAAAAATTTATTAATACTGTTAACACGACTTTATTTTTTGCTTACATTAACGTTTAATGGGAAACCGAAACTTCTTGTCTCCAGCAGCCATTAAAGTGACGTCACACTTCGCTGGCGTATTGACTACATAAAATAGGATAGTGTTAAGTATATCTATAAAAAAATGAAAATTTACTAGTTAAAGTATAAAAGTAAAAATAGTTCATAGTTCAAAAAAAAAAAAAAAAAAATGCCAGACGAGGTAAAGTAAAGATGTTAAGAGAAGTTTAGGAGAAAAGTCAAAATAAAATTATCAGTAAAAAATTATATAATAATATATATATATATATATAATTTTAATTAAAGAGAAAAATTTTGAGGTAAGAATTATAGCTCGGAAGGACTATTCATCAAGAATAGTGGAGTACCTTGGTTTTTTCCGGTTGGATGGACTGCAAGCATCGTAGTCAGGTAGCTCATAAATGAGTTCATTTGGAATGTGATTAATGTCATTGTAGAATTTTTTCGCAAGGTGTTTAATGCGATGTTTGAGTGAAGTCGTTTTCAGATCCTTGAGGATTGTGGAGTTTTTGAGGTATCTAGACCCGTTCCTGATGTAACGGAGCTGTTTGTAATGGGTACTAGAGAGGCTTTTCATACTGGTTTTGCAAGTGAAGCCCCAGATTGGACATGCATATGTGATAACAGAGAGAATGCAAGCATTATATATTAAGAGTTTGTTGTGTATGGAGAGTGAGTGACTGCGAAGAAGGGGGGCGAGGGTTTTGGAAATTCCGGCGACTTTACCGCGGATATTAAGAATATGCTTTTTAAAGGTAATGCGTTTGTCAATGGTAACTCCCAGGTACTTGGCATCGTCAGACCAGGGAATGGTAGTGTTATTGATGGTTAATCTATTAGGAGTGGAGAAGGTTCTAGAGAAGTAAACAGCAGTAGTTTTAGATTCGTTTATCTTAATGCGCCATTGATCACACCATTCCATGAAGATGTTGAGGTGGTGTTGTAGATTTTTGTAAAGATTGTATGGGTGATGTGCAGTGCCATAGAGAACAGTGTCGTCCGCATAGAGTGCGAGTGATGTGAAGAGTGTGCGTGGAATGTCATTAAAGTATATTATGAATAAAATAGGGCCAATGACTGAACCCTGAATAATACCACAGAGTATTATGTGTAGTAGAGAAAGTGAGTTGTTTACACGGACATAAAAGTCACGATCACCAAGGTAAGAGTGTATTAAATGGATAAGTCCAGACGGGAACTTAAGCCGAATTAATTTGTAAATGAGGCCCGCGTGCCAGACTTTGTCAAAGGCCTTGGCGACATCAAGAAATACGGCAGCAGTAGGCTTCTTCTCGTTGAAGTTTTCAGTTAAGAATTCCACAAATCGAAGAAGTTGGTGTTGGGTGGAGTGCTTGGCTCTGAAGCCGAATTGTTCAGGCATAAGAATGTTGTTGTTGTGAAGGAAGTCATTGAGCTGTGATCTAATGACGCGTTCGATGACTTTACTTAGACAGGAGAGAAGACTGATGGGACGGAAATTAGTTGGGTCATTAAGATTGCAGGATGGTTTAGGAATAGGAGAAATGATAGAGGTTTTCCAGGGTTTAGGAAAATAACAGTGTTTGAGGATAGAATTAGTGAGCTTCGTAATGTAGAGAATACAGTTGATAGGAAGTTGTTTAAGAGTATAGTTGGAAATTTTATCGTACCCAGGAGATTTTTTATTCTTAAGTTTTTGAATAATATTGTTGATCATGATGGGTTGAATTTCGGGGAGAGGGATAGGAGGGGTTGAGAGGAAGTCATTAACAGTATCAGTGACATTCTTAAAGTGTGCTTGACTTGCGATGAAGGGATTTGGAGAGAATTGCCTTTCATATGAGCTAGCGAGGCATTCTGCCTTGTCCTCGTCAGTATACGCAGTTTGATTATTGGCAGTAAGGGGAGGAATAGGGGTATAATTATTATTGAGTTTCTTTTTGATTTGCCAAAGAGAGTTATCCTCGCAAGTAAGACTTTCGAGAAATTTAGACCAGTTTTTTTGCTTATCTTTCTGAATAAGGGTTTTAATTTTATTGTTGAGCCTGTTGACAGCTGTTTTAAGGGTGGGATCTCTGGTATTTTGGTAGAGTCGACGGAGTGTGTTGCGTTGTTTACAGATATTATGTATGTAAGTGGGTAAGATGTAAGAGTTATTATTTTTGAATTTGGTGTAAGTGGCATCTTTTTGAGCTTTGTAAATGATGTTGTTGAGTTTATTAACTGCGTTATCAATGTCAGTAGTGTTGTTGATTGTGGGGTAGGTAGGTAAGGTCGGTGTTGTTGATGTAATTTTGGAATTTATTCCAGTCAATAGCTACTGAAGGAGGAGGAGAGATAGGGTTGATAAGATCAATTTTGAAGAAGACAGGAAGGTGGTCAGAGCTTAGGTCATTAATAACAGAAGTGTTGATAGGGAAGGTAAGATTTTTGGTGATAGCGAAGTCAATAATAGAGGGGTGCTGGTTGCGAGCAACAGGAATGTGTGTTGGTGTAGTAGGTGCGTGGAGACTGAGATTGAAATGGCTAACCAAGTTGTGAAGAGATCTACCTCTGGTAGTGGTGGAATGACAGTTCCACTGCCTGCTATGTGCATTGAAGTCACCAGCGATAAATGCGTGTTGGTGTTGTGTAATGATGTGTGTCAGGTCATTTATGGGGTATCGTCACCCGTGTCGTGCGTAAAAAGATGTGAAGTTGATTTTGGCATGGGGCAAGTTGACGACAATACTGGTGTAGTCAATGCCTGGGAGTGGAATATTTTGAGTTGTGTGATGTGGGATATAATTTTTGATGTAGATGGCTGTGCCACCCCAGTGAGAGTTGGCACGTGGTGTATGATGGAGTTTGTAACCTGGGATGGTGATACTGCAGGAAGGTTAAGTGTTTCTTGGATTAAGAGTATATCGATTTGTGGATTAATGGAAATAAAGGAGCGGAGTTCATTAATCCTGGGTTGCAATGATTGGCAATTCCAGGAGAAAATAAGAAGAGAAGAGAAATTTTTGTTATTGTAATTATTCATAATTGGTAATGTTGAGCTCCGTAGAAAAGGCGTCTAATTCTTCTATTATGATATACATTTTGTCGAATGGGTTGTTGCAATTTTTTGATTTGATGGCGATGTTTTTTAAATGTTTTAGGAGTTTCGTAATTTGGAGAAGTTCCTTCATGTCTTTGAAGGTGTCAAACATATCTTTGAATGTGTTTGTATAATTATTTTGTATAACAGGTGGTGTTTTATTTTGTTTGGTGTAACTGGAAGTGTCCTCAACTGGGGCTTCCTGGATATCGTTATTCTCGTCAGTAGTGGTCTCACTGTTGTTGATATCGTTTGGTTTATCATGAATGGTGTAATTGTAGGGTTTGAAAATGTCTGCGATGTCAGCAATTATATTTGGTTTTTGGTGTTGCGGTTTTGTTTTGGTGTTGAGTGTTGGAGTATTTTTTTTCTTAATGTTGTTTGGATTTTTTGGGCAACCTCTGTATGAGGCCGGATGGGCACCGTTACAATTGGAACATTTTGGAATTATTTTACCTGTCTTGGGGCAGTTATCAGTGAGGTGCATTTCATTTCTGAGCATTTAAGACATTTTGGTGTTAGGCTGCACGTCTCGGAGGCGTGTCCGAAACGTTGGCAGCGGTAACATTGTTTTGGGTTATTGTTGTTTCGGAAGTATTCAATACGAACACTTATATCACAAATTTCCTCAATTTTATAGATCTTCTCAAAGTTAGTGCAAGGGAGAACGTTGACCATGTAAATTGGCATACCTCTGCCAGTTTTGCGACTCTTAAGCATGGCGGCTCGGGTGGCCTTAAATCCATGGTTACCAAGGTCTTCGATAATAAGTTGGGGGTCTGTGTTGGGGGGGATTCCCCTAATACAGATTTTTTTTGGTCGAAGTTCTTTTGAGTTAAGGGTGTTGAAATTCATATGTTTGTCAGTTAGGTATCTTTGGATATCTCTAAATTGGCTGACAGATTTGGGTAGAACTTTTAGAAGTTCCCCGGAGAGGCTGACTTGAGGAGGATTATCAGAATCGAGGGCTTTTATCTCTTGGGCAACTTTGCGCCAATCCATATATTTGAATTCAATAAAGAAGGGGTGCTTGTCGTTTTTTGAACATTCAACATCGGTGCTTGCAGCACCATCTTGAGCAGATTCCTGATCCATAAGATCATGGTTATCAAGATTAGCTTCGGAATTTAGATTTCCGAATTTATTTTTGAGGGGAATTGGATTTTCAGATCAGAATTTTTTCTTTTTCCTGTACGGGAGGGATTAGAATGTGAGCTAAAATTCTTTAGAATTTGGAGTTTTTCCCATTGGTTATTCCCTAGAAATCTAATATAACCAGTTCTACAGGCTAAATCAATTAAATCTAATCTAGATGGCTCCCCCAAAATAGATATAGCAAAAAGACAGAGGTCTTTTACCTGAGCCTTGGGTGTCGTTGTAGTCCTTTCGTTGTTGGAGAGACTGTATTTCTTCATCTATACCGGATAAAAATTCTCGAAAAACATCGTTCACTTGCTCATCTAGAGTAGGGAAGGCGTTGAATTCTCGTAACCAGTCCGCAGGAACATATCCGTTTATGATTCCATTCATAAGGTCGTCAAGCTGTTGGTTCTCTTTCATGGCCATGGCATTCAAAAGAGCAGTCACGGAAGATTAGCAGAGATCAGGTGGGCGGGAGTAACACGCCTCTTTTCCACGCGACGAACACCAGCAGTGGAGAAGGCGGGAATAATACGCCTCCTATCCAAGCTCCGCCCGACAAAGACACAACTGAAGATACTGGATAGCAAGAGGGCGGGAATAACACGCCCCCTTTCCAAACTTCGCCCGAACACGCAGCAGTCGAAATATGCAGAAACTTGACACTCAGAGCGTCAGAGAGCAGATCTTCACCAAGTGAAGAACAGATTTTGTAGTATATTTCTCTTGCAAATTTTTTCGAATTTTATATCATTAATTTTTGTTCTTAAAAAGTGGTGTGAGATAGAATTAAAAAATAGTCGCCTATGGCAGCCCTGCATATTATGAGAAAGTGAAAACAGATTTGGCTCAGTGTGGAAATGGAAAAAAAAATTGATGCACCTTCTAAATGGGCTATCTCATTTTTACTTACCCTTCATGCGTAGTATAGGGTAAATCTTGTAATTGTTTTAAAAATCGAAAATTTTTTTTGACGGATTTACACATTTCAGACACTGGAGATTACGAAAAACATATTTTTAGAAAAAAAAAAATTGCCGTCCGCCTGTGTGTCTGTAAACGCTCTACCTCACGAACAAATTGAAATAGAGACTTGAAATTTGATATGTACTTAGTATGTAATGATGGGAAGAAGCTTATTGAAATTCAGTAACCTCGATTATCCGAAACTATTTTTTTTTGGACTCCCGAAATATGCGTTCTGATAAAAGGTAAATAAAAATTTTCGAAATTGTTTATTTTAAGGAGTTAATATAAAAGGCAATTAAGAAACATAAATATTGCATAAAAAATGAAGTCGATCGGATAATTAGTTGTCGAGATATTCTCATCACAGTCTTTGCTTTTCCACAAATCAAATCCATGTTCTTGCTTCCGACTCCAAATTCTCAATATTATAAAAAAAAAATGAGATAGTCCTTGATTTCTTTGACGAAAACATTTCTTTTTCATATTTTTTATCATATTGGGATGAAGTAAAATTGCTTTGAATGACGTTTCATTTCGATTCAAAAACCGTGACTCAAGGGATATAATTAAAGAATCTAAATATGGATATAGAAATGCTGCTCTGTAATATTCAAGATGAGTCTCCATAGGAAGGTTCGAACGATAAGATTATCTAGTAGACGGTCTATACATTTTGATATCGATTACAATTCTCCATTGGCTCCACGAAAATTTCTGAAAATTCTTCTTCTGATTCCATTCTGTGCATAAGAAAAATCTCAAGAAGTTCCATCTTTATGTTCTGATAAACCGAATGCAAATCTTAATCTACAGATTGTAATTTGTTTACAACTGGCTCCAGATAGGAAAAATATCGAGAAATTATTTTGAGATATACAATAAACTTTATAGATGACGTTGCAGCATCTAAATGAACGGCTTTTGGGCGTGTTTCTTGGTTCGTACTATTGTCTAGAGAAAGATTACAGAGATTTTCTTTAACAACTGGCAAAATGACTAGAAAAATATGGTGTGGACTTATGCTTTTCTGACCACATTGTTTCATATAGACCAGGAAAGTGTGATTTACAAGAATTATAAGGTTTCAGGTCGACGAAAATTATTTTGTCTTGTTCTGTAGACTTAAGATAGAATTTTCGAGTTCGGGCTGAGTACAATCTGACACATTCAGGATTCTAATCTCTATTAGATTCGGGAAAACGAATTTTTCAATTAAAAATTTCACTGTACCGTTCACATCTTATTAATAAATCTCTCACTAATTGCTTAGCGTTTTTTTCATGCAAAATCAGTTTTACCAGTGAAAATGGATCCTGTCTATAACAAAATCCTTTCTTATACAGAAAAAGTGTTATCATCTTGTAGGGAAAAAAACACATACTATATATAACACCGGCTAAGATAAAAATCGTCAAAAACGGAATTTGTTTCCTATATTGTGCTTTTTCTCTTTGTAAGAAGCAGACTATTCGAAAGGACTAATTAAAAACTTATGAAAACAGAACCTGTCTAAAACAGAATCCAGCTTTAAAAGAAAAAGAATTATGGTTGTGACAAAATGAATTCCCAACAATTATACATGTTAATAATAATAACAATTACTCATGTCCCTGCAGTACCTAGAAATACAAGTGTTGCCTTATTTAGACTTGCCACGGGACACGATTGTCTACCTAGTTACCTTTTCAGATTTGGTATTCTTGAAAAGTCCAAATTGCCCTATTTGTGGAGAGGATGTAATCTTGAATGCACAGCATTTACCACTGTGCCCCGCACTATCAAGTAACAGTATATCTAGCAGATATTGGGAGGCCAGGGAACTAATGAGAACCTCAGAGCATCAGCCTAATTGATTGTATTCCCTGTTTACAGTTGACTTTTTGTTTTCTCTAAAGTCTCTATATGTCACCCTTGTTTCATTTGTTGTTCCGTTTATTCTTCAATTGTTTTGGTGGCATATAATAGTGTATAGATGTTTGTCTAAGTGCTATTGCTTTGAAAAAAAAAAAAAAAAAAAAAAAAAAAAAAAACAATTATACCTGCTAAGACGAAAACACATCTAAAACGGAAATTTCGTCCGGTGCCTTCTGATGTTGTCGAGGCAGAATTTATTATGCTTTGTTTTTACAAGATAAAGTTAAAATTTTCATATCTTGCGATTTATATAAAAAAAATTTTACAAAACCAAAATCTAGGGGGGAGGCTTAAGCGCCCCCTCGCCCCCCCCCATATGGCGCCCTTGACGCCCACGGGTGTAAAATTAGCTTGGGGATAAGAAGAGTATTGGCCAGCTGTCTGACTCATGGTCTTACGTCCCTTCTCAAATCCAAACTGGCTATTGTTTGACACATTTTTTTTTAATTCTTTTTTGTTTTCAAACGTATCTGATTGGCAGGCGCACTTATTAAGAAACTATGTAACACGAATCACGTTTTACATTTTTCGGTAAAAGAAGAAGATTTTAAAGAAAATGCTTTCAAAGTGGGTGGACTGAAAACAAATTTCCGGACACGACAGTCCAAGAAAGGATGAGAACAGCAGTCCTGAGATAATAATTGTTTAAAACTCAAGCTGCAATTTAATTATCGGTAAATGAAAACTGTTCGATTACAAATAAATTCAATAATCATCTATGTTTAAAAATTTGTCCAAAATTTTCGCACTGATAAGATGATAATTTTTCTTTCTTTCTTTCCTTTTCTTTTCTTTTCCTTTCTTTCTTTCTTTTTTTTTTTTTTTTTTTTTTTTTTTTTTTAGAACTGCATTAAATTCGGGAACATCTTGAAAAAGTGGAATTATTTTTCCGAAATTTTTGAAAAAGACAATTTAAAAAACTCTTGTATATATTTCAGACTCATACACAGAAATTGTTCAACTTTTATCAAACAATTAATAACGCGTCATTTTGTTCAGTTCATTGTGTTGTTAGAATTCAATATAATAAATATATTTCCAATTTTTTGCTTAATTAATTTTTTTTTCTCTTTCAATATTATATGTATTTTTACGTCTCATACAATCCGAATTTGTGGTTCTATATTCAACATGTGACTTTATATAACATAAATCTCAAAATTGTGCTATTGATATCCACAAAAATATTAACAAATATATGTTTAAATTATGCATCATGAAAAGAAAAAAGCTAAATTTGGGGTGGAGCTACTGAGTTCCACATGCCTTTTTTTGTTTGTTTTTAGTTTTGTTTATGACCTACGATCGGTAATGTTTTTAATGTTAATGTGTTTTTAATGTTATCGGTAACTTTTATAATGTTAAACAATTTCAAATCATCGATATTTAAACTATATTGCTGAGATGTGTAGACATTATACACTGCTCAAAACAATTAAAGGATATTTGAAGTTTTATATAAAATAAAGATATAAACGAAATTTTTTTTGCCGAAAATAGAAGAAGAGAATCACAAATGCAAATTTTTCTGGTTTTCAAACTGTGGAGTATGCAAATTTTGAGTTCGACGTCAAAAACGTCACTTCAGCGGCAGCGAATGAAATTTGACTTTCAACTGGTTAAAAGAGAATGAAGACAAGGATGATCGGCATTCAGTGATTGCTTTGTTTCGATGAGTACGTATACGTAATTTGATTGTTTTAAATGTTTGACATATTTTGGCTAAATAAGATATAGTACTTTACCGGATATAACTGTTTTTTTTCTTCTAATATTCATAACGTCGCATTTTCCAAAGGAAAAGCAAGGCAAATGAGATTCTGAAGCGTCAGTTTAATTCTTGATATGATGCTTTCTTGTAAATATTACTAGAATAAACATTTTTATTTATTTAATTTCAAGTAACTGTTGTTATATTTTCAAAATAGATGCAAAATTTCTTACGTAATTTGATTATTTTAAATTTCTTAAATGTAAATTAATTTTATATATATTTGTTTTCTTATGAATAAATTATGGTTAGCAAAATTAATTTACTTCTTCTTAAAAAAGTTTGAAAAGTGGTGAAAAAACAATCACGGCATAGGGCAACACCTACTTAACTCTCTACAGTCAAGTAGGTGTTGCATAGGGGCGGCAAAATAATGCTCGCCTCAGGCAGTAAAATGTCTAGCGCCGGCCCTGGCACAGGCACGGGCAAAGTCGGGCTGGTGAACTAGTTTGTAACATAAGCATATTCCCAGAAAATTCAGTAATATAAAGTGGGCGGAGCATATTCTCCAGTTCGTGTTAAATGGTGACAAGAAGTACATTTACTGAAAAGAACAGGTTTCGATATCTTATTTCATAATACACTGCTCAAAACAATTAAAGGATATTTGAAGTTTTATATAAAATAAAGATATAAACGAAATTTTTTTTGCCGAAAATAGAAGAAGAGAATCACAATTGCAAATTTTTCTGGTTTTCAAACTGTGGAGTATGCAAATTTTGAGTTCGACGTCAAAAACGTCGCTTCAGCGGCAGCGAATGAAATTTGACTTTCAACTGGATAAAAGAGAATGAAGACAAGGATGATCGGCATTCAGTGATTGCTTTGTTTCGATGAGTACGATGTCTCAGCGAAGTCATTTGACAGATTCAGAAGCTTGGAGAATTGTTGATAGGTTAGAAGGGGGCCAAACTCAAGCCGAAGTAGCGCAAGCCATTGGAGTGTCACAAAGTGCCATTTCCAGGATCTGGAACCGTTTTTCGGAGAGTGGATGTGCAGGCCGAAGACCAGGGCAAGGTCGTAGACGGGCAACAACGCCCAATGAAGATCGGTATTTAGCGTTAACAGCTCGGAGACACCGAAACATGAACGCTACTCTTCTCCAACAACACCTTCTCTCGGCTACAGGCACCACGATTTCAACTCAGACTGTCCGAAACCGGCTCCATGCTGTAGGTCTGCATGCTCGCCGACCGATGGTATGTGTTAGATTAACATCAAGGCATCGTCGCGACCGCAGGGAGTGGGCAACCGAGCATGTCAACTGGAGGAGAAATGAATGGAGCAATATTCTGTTTTCTGACGAGTCCCGTTTTTCTGTGCATCCGGATAATAGGCGTATTTTCATCTGGAGGGACCGTGGCAGTAGGAATAATCCTGCGTCCGTGCACGAAAGTGTCAGATTTGGCGGTGGAGGAGTGTTGGTGTATGGTGGCATCTCCATTGACGGGCGCACTGACCTCTACATCATTCGAGATGGAGCTCTGACTAGTCGCCGATATAGGGATGAGATCCTCAGACCTATTGTAGTCCCTTACGCTGCAGCAATCGTAGATAACTTCATTTTAATGGACGATAACTGCAGGCCACATCGTGCAAACCTGGTGGAGGATTTCCTTTTCGAGGAAGGAATCGTTCGAATGGAATGGCCAGCGTGTTCTCCAGACATGAATCCAATCGAGCACGTTTGGGACGCTCTAGGAAGACGAGTTTCTGGCCGCCAACAACCCCCACAAACTCTCCAAGAACTGGAAAGAGCTCTTCGGGAAGAGTGGGGCAGAATACCCCAACTCGTCATAAATAGCCTCATTGAGTCCATGCCTCAAAGGTGTTCAACGTTGCTGGCCGCCCGTGGAAACCATACCCCCTACTGAAAATGATTTTCTTTGAAGAAAACACCTTTTCTTATTCTTTTTTTCTCATATGCACAAATTGTGTTTTTTTTCTTTTGTACACAAATGCGCAATAAAATGCATTTTTTTCTGCCAAACATGTGTAATTTATTCTCATATAACCTACTATGTCTGTCGACCATGTATCAATCAGCTAAAAAGTTTCCCAGATACAAAATCCACCTAAAACTGCAATATCCTTTAATTGTTTTGAGCAGTGTATATATATATATATATATATATATATGTATTCTCACACTCCTGCAATATTTTTAAATTATTTTCAAACATGTAATTTCATTTAAATTATGTCAACGTTGTAATAACGTTGCTGCAAAGGCGAAGGTTATTGTGACTGTTATTTCAGTTGTATCACTTCGTTTGAGGATATATAACTTATTTTCTTCCATTATTATTAATGATTCTCTTTGTATCAATTTTTTTTTTTAATTTAGATATTTCTTTACGATAACTTATTTTTAGTTCCTTTTTTTTTTTAATTTCATTTTACTACCCATATACTGTAATGCACGGGATTCCATTATTTGGGGAGACACTGAATAAGGATACTAGCTTATTCACATCATTAAATATTGTGGTACGTACGTATTATCCGTGCCAAGTCATATTCACTGTGCCAACTATGGTGACTAAAATATTAATTACACTAACTCTTATATTTTTATTTATTTATTTTTCCTTAATTCATTGTAACTACATATACCAATTGAGAATAGTAGTATTTAAAAGAAAAAAATATTAAAAATAAAACAAAACTTCAAGATCTAATTTTCTTTGATTTTTCTTTGGCTAAGTCATTTATTATAATACGGAAATCAATATTATAAAGCAATCACATTATCAAGACAAAATAGATAAACATATTAATGCAAACTACGCATTATATTCTTGAAATTAAACAGAAAAATTATGATCTGAATAGAAAATTACATGATCTTTTGAAATTGTATACATGTGAAGATTTAATTTTACAACAGTAATATTTACAAAAACACAACTATCAACAGTGAAATAAATAATTCGATACTAATTCGCCTTGAATTTTCTTTGTCAAAATCCTTTAATATATCACCCTATTAAAAATAATTGTAATTTCATTCACTAGAATAATTTAACTAACTGACCCGACAGGCGTTGCCCGGGCACATGAAAAAAACAGCACAAAGCACGGAAAAACTGAAAATCGTATGAAAAATATAAAAATCGCTCCACGAATTCCGAATAAACTTCATTGAAAAAAGAAAAAAAATCTATTGGGCTAGAAGATTGATGCCGGATTCTTTTTAGTAATGTGGAAAAATCACCAGCGAATTGCTGAAAAACGCTAAAAGTTGCATACAAAAATCGAAGAGGACAAAATTTACTACTGTTTGCTAATACACTCTAACAGTAATTATTTCCCGAAAGTCAAAAATTGGCGCAAAAAAACGCTAAAAATCGCATTGAAAATCGCCGAATACAAAATATAATATATTGGGCTAAGTGTTTGAAACCGAATTCCTTTTATGAATACCAAAAAATCACCACAAAATGCAAAAGATGCTGAAAACTGCATTGAAAATCGCAATAAAAATCACAAAAATTTCAAAAATCGCGGAGAAGAAAGTTTAATATGATAGGTTAAAATTTTGAAACTGATTTTTTTACGAATGTCAAAACATTCAACGCGGAAACTCGAAAAAATTCTAAGAATCGCATTAAAAATCACAAAACATTCAAAAATCTCGGAGAACAAAATTTACTACGGAAGGCTAAAAGTTTGAAACCGAATTCCATTTACGAATGTCAAAAAATCGCCGCATAACGTTAAAAATCGCTAAAAATAAAAAAAATCGTAGAGAACAAAATTTACAAATAGTGGACTGAAACATTGCAACAGGAATTATGTCACGAATGTCAAAATATTACCGCGGAACGCGAAAAAACACTAAATATCTCTAAAATTTTAAAAATCGCAGCGGCCAAAATGTACTATATTAGGCAAAAACTTTGAAACAGACTTACTTATGTAAAAATATCGCCACAGAACGCGAAAAAAACGAGTTGAAAATCACATTAAAAATGCAAAAAATGCGGAGGACAAAATTACGCTAAAAGTTTGGAGCCAAATGCTTCTTACGAATATTAAAAAATCGCCGCATAGCATAAAAAATCACTAAAATTCAAAACCAGAGGAGGACAAAATTTACTGTAGGTTTACTAAAGGTTTGACATCGAATTCTTTTTAACAGTGTCAAAAAATCGCCACGAAACGGGAAAATCTAAAAATCGCATAGAAAAATTCAAAAATCGCTGTACGAATTCCGAATAAACTTTACTGAAAAAAGAACAAAATTTACTATATGGGGCTAAAATTTTACAACCGGAATTCTTTTACTATGGTAAAAAAAAAAAAAAAAAAAAAAAAAAAACCGCTAGAAATCTCCTAAAAATTGCTAAAAATAAAAAAAATCTCAGAGGAGCAAATTTACTACAATTGGCTAAAAAAATTTAAAATGGATTATTTTCCGAATGTCAAAAAATCGGCGCAAAAAGACGCTAAAAATCGCATTGAAAATCGTGGAAGACAAAATGTGATATATTAGACTAAATATTTGAAACCGAATTTATTTTATCAATGTGAAGAAATCGCCATAGAACTCCAGAAAATGCTAAAAATTCTACTGAAAATCGTAAAAATTTCAAAAATCGCGAAGAACAAAATTTACTAAATTAGGTTAAAAGTTATAAACAGGATTTTTTTTACGAATGTCAAAAAATCGTAGCAGAACGCGAAAAAAGCTGAGAATCGCATTCAAAATCGCATTAAATACAGCTAAAAATTCCAAAATCACGGAGAATAAAATTTACTATGTTAGGCTAAAAGTTTAAATCAGAATTATTTCCTTTAACGAATATCAAAAAGTCACCGCGAAACTGAAGAGAACGCTAAAAATCTCGTATGAAATCACTAATAATTCAAAAATCGTCGAGAACAAAATTTACAAAAATGGAGTAAAACATTGTAACTGCAATTTCATTGTAATTATATGCAATATACTCCGTATTTTTATTTTAAAATAAGAAAAAAAAATATATTTCTCTTTTTTTTTTTTTTCTTAAATTTCGACATTATACAATAGGTTACATGATCAATATATGCGAGCCAAATGCCGCCCTTCTAGGGTTGCGCCCTGAGGCGGCTGCCTCACCTGCCTCACCCCTGGCGCCGGCCCTGGCCTGTGCCTTAAATAAACCTCAATTTTGTATGATTTTACATCTTTAACTCGATTTTGTATGAATTTACATTTTAAAATAAAAAATTCGGGAAAAAATATTGAAATATGTGGTAAAAGAGCGTGTAAGGAGACATTTTCTTGTATTTTCACTTAAAGTTGTTTCACAGATTTTTTTTTTTTTTTTTTAATAGTTTTTGCTGTTTGAACTCTTTGAAATTTTTATCGCTTATAACTAAAAGGGTTTTTCGGCCTGTTTAAAAATTTCGAGAAAAAAAATACTGTTTTCTACTTGTAAAAGAAATATCTTTTCTTTTCACATTTTTTGGGTTGTTTGTTTATGCGACGGATCCATTAACATAACAACAAAAAATATGTATATACTTGTTATCGTCTGAACTCGCTAAAATGTTAATCGGTTATAATATTAACGGTATCGAAGCCCTGTTTAAAATTTCTGGAAAAAATAGGCATATTTAGTAGTGAAGACATGAGCAGAAGCCGATCGAAATTGAGCCCACGTTTTAAGGTTTTCATAGAAAATTTCTGAGATTTTATATATTTTTAAAAATTTCTACTCATTGATCATTTCGGAATTTTTGTAAGTGACTTAAATCCAGTCTGCAAAAACGCTCGATAAAGTTTGAACTCGGCAGATAAACGGTAGGACAAAGGGCCAAAATAAAGCTGAATGTGATTCTTCCCTTCAACGGGCTCTGAAAAGCAGCGTCTGAGCATACGCGCACGCATCTTCCAACTTTTGAAAAAAGAAAAATAGCTTTTTTGATGAGATTTTAATTACTATCTCGGCTAATTATGAAAAATTAAAAATCTGAGCCTAAGTTCAGCAGAACCTGCCTTGAACTATTTCTCATAGAAAATTTCAGACTTATACGTGCAATAGATTGGGCTAGCCATCGCCAACACATACACACATAGATGGAAACTTTCTGTTATTAATATATATAATGTAATGCATAACATTTAGTTCAAAACTAATGAACATTTTAAACATTTCTGGAATTTTATAAACTATTTACTACGATATACTTATTTGTTACAGAACCTTGCAAAAAGGAATTGGTAAAAGAAATGAAAAGAAAAAAAAAACTACATTAAACCTCTAAACGAAAAGAGAGAGTCTCACACCAGAAATATTTAGGGGAATTGTCTTAATTGATTTTAAAGCATTTTATGTTGCAGGACATTTCCTCCGAATGCGACCAATCCGGCAATACTCAAAATTCCGGAAATACTCAAAATCAAAATTCAACCAAAAACAAAATTCATCCTTTCTTTATCGAAATTAAAGGCCACTGGCATGACCTTGCTGCCAAAATAAATGAAATAAATGAAGTTAAACCCCTAATTAAATTGGACGGTGAACTTTTAAAAGTTCACTGCAAAAATGACAACGACTTCAGAAAAACTCAAAATTATCTTGATACTAATAGTATCGCGTATACTACTCTCAGCCCTGGTGAAAAACGCCCCCGTAGGTATGTATTAGAGGCATTCCTCCATACACTGACCCTAATATAATTATCGAAGCACTTAAAAAACATAACTTCACTGCAAACAGAGCAGCAATGTTAAAAAATAGAAAAACTGGCGATCCCATGCCCATATATCTTATTAATGTTCTCCCCAGAGACAACTTCGACGATATATACAAAATAAATGAAATATGCAACCTAAGCGTCACTGTTGAGCGTTTTAAAGGCTCAAACATTGTTAAACAGTGCCATCGCTGTCAGAGTTTTGGACACGCGTCCGAAATCTGTAACTTTCCCCCAAGATGTGTTAAATGCGCTGGTCCGCACCTCAGCCCTGAATGCCCCAAAATTGGAAAAATAACCCCAACATGTGCTAACTGCGCCGGCCCACACCCCGCTACGTATAGAGGCTGTCCTAAAACCCCTCAAATTGCCCGAAAAAATCAATCAACTAGGCCCAACCGTAAGGAACCTAACCCAAAAAACGAAGTTAAGATTATGACTGAAATCTTGCCAGCTTTAATTACACTAAAAAGACTGTAAATTCTCCTACCACTAACAACACCAATACTGCTCCTGCAGTTAACACTAGCTCGGATCCGGACACTACACCCCAAACCTCTTCCACTAATCCTACTGACCTACAGAACCTGTCTTCTAACACTCATTCTACACCTACTAACAGTGTTCCAAACACTAGCTTTACCTCAGAATTTTCTGAAATTTTCAAAACCTTTCAGGAAATGAAAGAAATTCTCAAATTTAACAAATTTATACAATGCTTTAAGAACATCTCTAAAAAGACTAAAAACTGTACTAATCCTTTTGAGAAAATGTTCATTATTATGAACGAATTCGACAGTCTTGCCTCGGAATTTAACAAACCCAACTATGAATAATTCCACTAACCTCTCTTCTCTTATCATACTAACCTGGAATTGCAATTCTCTCCAATTTAAATTTAATGAATTCAAAATTTTTATCCTCGATCATCCACATATTGACATTATTTTTCTTCAAGAAACCCGTAACCCTACCTTCAATATTAACATCCCTGGGTATAGGCTTCACCACACACCACGCACGGCTGACCCCAGATGGGGCGGCACTGCCATATACATTAAAAACCACTTACCACACTATATTACTCAAAATTCCACTATTCCTAAAATTGATTTCACCAGTATTGTCTTACAACTTCCACATATTAATATTAACTTAGCTTCCATTTATATACATCCTTCTGGTACTTTGCCAGTTAACGATCTCACTAACCTTATTTCACAACATACACATTGCTTCTTTGCTGGAGACTTTAACGCCAAAAGCAGACGTTGGAACTGCTATGGTAACTGCCAAAGAGGTACCTCACTGCATAATCTCATTCAACACCTTAATCTTAGCCTTCATGCTCCAACCACACCAACACATATTAGTACTAGGCCTAATACCCACAACTCCATAATTGACTTTGCTATCACTAAAAACCTTCCCTATCCTATTACTACTACTGTACTTAACGAATTTAGCTCTGACCATCTTCCTGTCTCTTTCAAAATTGACCTCATAAATCCTCTCTCCCCACCTCCTTCCATGGCCATTGACTGGACAAAATTTACCAATTTTCTCAATAACAATAACTTAAATCTTCCAGAAATCAATAATACTGCTGATATTGATATTGCTGTTGACAACTTTAATTCTCACATAACTAATGCTCTAAACCACTCCACCATCAAATACTTCAAAAACAACAACTCTTTCACTCCTCCTCCTTATATTTATAACCTCTGTAAACAACGCACTCGTCTTCGGCGTCTTTTTCAAAACTCTAGAGACCCCACTCTTAAACCCCTCATCAATAGACTTAATAATAGTATCAAAAATAGCATCTTCAAAGAAAAACAAAAAAGTTGGTCACATTTTCTCAATAATATTGCTAGCGAGGATAATTCTCTCTGGCTTCTTAAACGTAAAATCAATAACAACCATACCCCCATCCCCCCCCCTTTCGACCAATAACAGCACTGCTTACACTGACGAGGATAAAGCCGAATTCCTGGCCAGAGCTTACTCTAACCAATTCTCTCCAAATTCTACCCTCGCTAGCCAAAATCATATCACCCACGTCAGCGATACTGTTCACAGATTCCTGGCGCAACCCCCTGATGAACCCCCCACTGAAATTCAACCAATTATTATCCACAAAATTATTTCTAACTCAAAAAACGTAAAGCCCCTGGGTACGACAAAATTCCTAATACGGCTCTTAAAAACCTACCTCCTAACTGTATCATCTACATTACGAAACTTACTAACTCCATTTTCAAATTTAACTATTTTCCGAAACCTTGGAAAATTTCTATAATCTCTCCTATCCCCAAACCTGGTGCTAACCTTTCTGACCCAGTAAACTATAGACCTATCTCCCTTCTTCCTTCACTCAGCAAAGTTGTCGAACGCGTCATTTGGTCGCAACTCCAGAACCACATTCAACTTAACAACACTCTTATGCCTGAACAATTTGGCTTTCGCCCAAAACATTCAACAATACACCAACTACTTCGAGTAGTCGAATTTCTCAGCGAAAAGCTAAACTCGAAGATTCCTGCTGCTGCCATTTTTCTTGACATCGCTAAGGCATTTGACAAAGTCTGGCATGTGGGCCTTATATACAAACTAATTAGGCTTAAATTCCCTGCTAGACTTATACACCTTATTTTCTCTTACCTTAGCGATCGCATTTTTCGCGTCCGCATTAACAACATTCTTTCTAGCATTTTCCGTATCTTAGCAGGCATCCTCCAAGGGAGCGTCATCGGACCCTTGTTATTCAACATATACTTTAACGACATTCCTCGTTCACTTAACACCCACCTTGCACTGTATGCGGACGACACTACAATCTACGCTTACGCTCATCACCCATACACACTTTACAGGTATCTACAGACTCACATTGATGCCTTTTTAGACTGGTGCGACCTATGGCGCATTAAAATCAATGAAAACAAAACTGCTGCTGTTTATTT
This sequence comes from Maratus michaelseni, assembly GCA_963931845.1. NCBI lineage: Eukaryota > Metazoa > Arthropoda > Arachnida > Araneae > Salticidae > Maratus > Maratus michaelseni. The sequence continues at coordinate 391,387,539 of OZ007589.1, forward strand.
CTCTAGAAAACTAACATATCCCAATAGAATAACCATTAATAATACCACTATACCTTGGACTAATGAAGCAAAGTACCTGGGGGTCACCCTTGACCAAAGACTTTCTTTCAAAAAACATATCCTCACCATCAGGGGGAAAGTCGCTGGAGCTATGATTGCACTAAAACCTCTTCTTAATAGTAAAACACTGGCTATCCATAACAAACTTCTCCTTTATAATTCCTGCATTTTACCAATTATCACCTACGCCTGTCCGGTCTGGGGCTATATCTGCAAATCCTCCATGAAAAACCTCAGCCAACTTCATAACAAAAATCTGCGTACTGTCAGAAATGCCTCTCGCTATCTCCGTAATAGCACTGTTCGCAGAGACCTCAAAACTACCACATTAAATAAAAGAATCAACCACCTTGCCAAAAAATTTTATGAAAAATTATATGACCTCCCTAATGATATAATCGCAGAATTGCCGGATTATGACGCATTCGAACCACATCACCGCAAGCGTCCAAAATATTCTTGCATTATTGACTATGAGCATTTTAGTGCTCACCATTCTGCAAATTTCTCTCTCTTACTTTATTTAAATTTGTAATTTCGTATTTATACTTATTCCTATGCTATACAAAATAATAATAAAATATAAATATAAATAAAAAAATTTTGTTAAAAATAAATATATTTGTTCTTTTTAAGTGCTATTTTTGTTAAAGCTTAGCTTTGCCTGCCTTTTCCACCTGGTATTTATGTACTGTTTTTGAACATGTTCCGAACCCTATTTTACACTTTTTCAACTTTTTTCAGTAGTTAATTTTAACTACAGCTATACCATTTTACTTTTTTCCATTTATTAGACTCTTTCCGTAATCTCTATAGCTTTACTTTTTTATTCCCATTGTTTAATTTTTCTTCTATTTTTAATTGTTCTTTCTTATGTAGTTAATACTACATTTAACTTTTCCCAACGGCTCAATATTCACAAGACAGGTTACTCACAAATAGACTGGGCGTAAAGTAGATCGCAACTCGGAAGCCCCTTAACCGACATCAACTGTTCGGCAACTGTTGTTGTTTAGTCCTTGTTATTCAACATATACTTTAACGACATTCCTCGTTCACTTAACACCCACCTTGCACTGTATGCGGAGGACACTACAATCTACGCTTACGCTCATCACCCATACACACTTTACGGGTATCTACAAACTCACATTGATGCCTTCTTAGACTGGTGCGACCTTTGGCGCATTAAAATCAATGAAAACAAAACTGCTGCTGTTTATTTCTCTAGAAAACTAACATATCCCAATAGAATAACCATTAATAATACCACTATTCCTTGGACTAATGAAGCAAAGTACCTGGGGGTCACCCTTGACCAAAGACTTTCTTTCAAAAAACATATCCTCACCATCAGGGGGAAAGTCGCTGGAGCTATGATTGCACTAAAACCTCTTCCTCATAGTAAAACACTGGCTATCCATAACAAACTTCTCCTTTATAATTCCTGCATTTTACCAATTATCACCTACGCCTGTCCGGTCTGGGGCTATATCTGCAAATCGTCCATGAAAAACCTCAGCCAACTTCATAACAAAAATCTGCGTACTGTCAGAAATGCCTCTCGCTATCTCCGTAATAGCACTGTTCGCAGAGACCTCAAAACTACCACATTAAATAAAAGAATCAACCACCTTGCCAAAAAAATTTATGAAAAATTATATGACCTCCCTAATGATATAATCGCAGAATTGCCGGATTATGACGCATTCGAACCACATCACCGCAAGCGTCCAAAATATTCTTGCATTATTGATTATGAGCATTAGTGCTCACCATTCTGCAAATTTCTCTCTCTTACTTTTATATAAATTTGTCATTTCCTATTTAAACTTATTCCTATGCTATACAAAATAATATTAAAATATTAATATAAATAAAAAAAATTTGTAAAAAATAAATTTGTTTGTTCTTCTTAAGTGCTATTTTTGTTAAAGCTTAGCTTTGCCTGCCTTTTCCACCTGGCATTTATGTACTGTTTTTGAACATGTTCCGAACCCTATTTTACACTTTTTCAACTTTTTTCAGTAGTTAATTTTAACTACAGCTATACCATTTTACTTTTTTCCATTTATTAGACTCTTTCCGTAATCTCTATAGCTTTACTTTTTTATTCCCATTGTTTAATTTTTCTTCTATTTTTAATTGTTCTTTCTTATGTAGTTAATACTACATTTAACTTTTCCCAACGGCTCAATATTTACAAGACAGGTTACTCACAAATAGACTGGGCGTAAAGTTGATCGCAACTCGGAAGCCCCTTAACCGACATCAACTGTTCGGCAACTGTTGTTTAGTCAATAACATCTTCTCTTCATTGATTTGTGATCTTGTCATAGAGATGTCCTCAAGGACAACTCTTAAATTTAAAAAAAGTAATATGAACAGACAAATGCGCTCGTTAAAGATAACCGTGTGGTAGAGATCTGCACGGGCCGGGCCAAGGCCCGAAGCTTGTACTCGGCCGGGCTCGGGGCTATTTTTCTTCACGACACTCTGGTCGGGCCTTACTTTTTTCCTGATGGATAAGGCCGTCCCAGGTAGCACAAAGATATTGACCAATATCAAAATGTAATTTCGGCCAATATCAAAATTTGATATTGGCCAACGTTAAATGACCCCCCCCCCCCCTAAAATAATATTTGTGAATATTAGTTTTTGACATCTGTGAATATTGGCCAATACTTTCCAACATCTCTGAATATCATTTTTTGACATTAAGTGATATTTTTTTCTGTCATTGCTGAATATCATGATTTGATATTGAGCGATATATTTTTCTAACATTCCTGAATAACATTTTTGGATATTAAATGACATATTTTTTTATTACTGAATAACAATATCTTTTTCGCACCCCAGATGTGGTGGACAGAAATCCCTCATCGTAAAACGAGCGATCTCCGCTTTAGGAAAGCCTAGTCTCGTTATTATGTAAAAAGACAAAGGCCAAGTACTAATAAATATGATCAATAGAATCGCAGGGAAAAACTTGTTATAAAGAGCTGTTAACAAAAGCTGGTTAGATTTTTTTGTTACTGGAATAAAAAATGTCTGACTAATAATAAAACTATCATTTAATTATCTCGTATTTTTTAATCACAATCGACATTTTTTTTTACGTTCTTTTAGCAAAGATTTATTTAAATATCACTTTTTATTACTGAGTTTGTTGGAAATTTTGTAACAAAATATTTTAAAATTGGTAAGAAATTTTAAAGCTTTCTGTGTTAAAAATCATGTGTGCCCCCCCCCCCCCCCTTGCACTTGCACCAAACTATAAAGAAAGTTTTAACAACCCCAATACTTTGAATTTTGCTTTGTAAGAAATTAAATATATATATTTTTTTTATTAATTTTAAGTCAGAAATATGTGTACATTTTTTTCCAAAATTGATGCACTACACAAAAGTTAACACGCCCAAAAGCTTACTATTATATAATAATAATAATTACTTAGATGAACTGTAAAAAATATATATTATTAATAGTGTCTGATTAAAAGTTCAGTGACCTAATTTTGAAACTAAACTTGTTTTGTTTCAATAATAAAAAATAAAATTCTTATAAAAGTCGGAAATCCGAAAGCATTTTAAAAAGATAAACACGCATCCATTTAAAAATTATATAAATTAATTTTTTTTCTTGTAAAAACATTTTTTAAATTAGTATAAAATACATAGTATAAAGATAGTATAAAATCATCTTTAGTTTTTTATAAAAAAAAATTTCACATGCTTTTTTTATATATAAAAATAACTATAAATTCCTACAGAAATTTTTATATAGGCTTTTTTTTCTGTGCAAATTTCACGCCCAACGCCTCCATCAAATGCACATTGACGAAAACTACACCACACAAATGGGCGGTCCTTTAGAACTTTCCGATCACTTCGGTCAAGATTACCAACTTCGTCAAATATGCTAAATGTCGACAGATATCTTGAAATGTCCGAAAAATGATGTTTTTTACGAATGTCGATAGATATCCCCGAATGTTGTAATAGTAATATCATTTTTACAACATTGACCAATGTCACCAAATATTAAAAATAAGGCATTAAAAGTCAAGTTTTTTAAAATTAGCAAAATTATTAAATTTTATTTTTTAGAATACTATTTCTGTATTATGATGTCATAAGTACTGCAAAAAGCTCTTTTGAATGCTTTCTTTTTAAAACTAATTTTAAGTTATGTCTGTGAATATCGGCAGATGTTGTAAATTTGACGTACGACATTCAGCGACTTTCAAAATATTGGCCAATATTGCCATGGATATTGGCCGATATCTCTGTGCTACCTGGGGTGCCTTAAATTATTTTTTTTCCGTACAGAGCCGGGACTGGTTTCATTCTTCCTATTCTTCAATCCTCAAAATTTTTAGTCCTGGTTTTGACCCGTATGAAAATCATTGTCTCGGCTTGCCTGGTCCATTCGAAGGTCAGTAAAATAAGATCTGGCATAAAAATCTTTGCAAAACATGCATACATTTTTAAATCGCCATTATTTTATAATTAAACTTTAAAATTCATTATTTTTAAACAATAGTAGATTTATACACTTATTAAAATATGGCTAAATTAAAATATAGTAAAACGTGTGAAAAAGAACTTGCTTATGACGGAATCCTGTCTTAAATTGAAAAATTTGTTGATCCATTAAAAATGAATATACTAATACGTAAGAAAAGAATATATAATGCATTTACACCTGATTAGAAGGCAAATTGTCTATAACTCACTTTTTTTTCTTCCCTATGCAATTCCATCTTAGAAGATTTTACTGTATAGCATTTTTCTGATTTTTAACACTTCAATAAATGGAATATGGATTAACAATATTGATGATAACTTAAACACATACATACAACAAATAGAGATTTATTAAAAAAAATAAACATTCCAGCTTGCGGCACCTCTATAAAAATGAAGATATAAACATGAAAAAAAAACAAGTTGGAAATTGTACGTCAAACGTTACAAACGAGGTGCGTTCGTACGCACGTTTTAGAATTAAATTCATGATATCCCGTGCGTAGAACGGGTTAAACAGCTAGTTAAGTATATATTTTATGACACTGTTCATACAAATATCTTAACTAGTTATATAAATATTCAGATATATATGTATCAGCTAGTTATATAAATATTCAGATCTTGATGATTTTTAATTCTGTGAAATGAATTATATCGTCTGCAGATTAATTTCTGTAATAAAATAAGTATCTCGGTCGCTTGACGATTTAACATCCATCGGAAGCTCATACAGTGTCTCACATAAGTGATGGGACACTTGTGCTTTACAAAAGGAAACTAATCAAATAAATTAAAAAAACATGTACACATTTTTTTTGTGGGTGTGTTTCATACTTAAATTTAGTAAAGATTATTACATAACATACATTTTGTCAAAATATTAAAATATTAATTTAATAAAAATACAAATGTTTAGAACGGAGCAAAAAATAGCTCACATAAGTGATGGGACACCATTATATATGCAACAAAAATCGCCTGAAATAAGCAATAAAAATATTTTTTGGGGTTTTATTTTTACTTAAAAGCAATTGGCAATAATTTATAAAATCGTCTGCAGTATTTCTCTCCAGTTTGTTTTGGAATTTTTGTGTTTTTTAGCTCTGTGTAGTCATGAATGCTAAACGAAAAGAAACTTCGCCTGAAATTCGAAAATTAGTTATTAATTTGCATATTGAACGTGGAAAATCTATTAGAAAAACTGCTGAAACAGTTAACTTGAGTCGTTCAACAGTTTTCAATATCATTAAACGATATAAAAAGAATCATATGATTCAGGATAAAAGAAGACCTGGCTGACCATCAAAGCTATCCAATGGAATAAAGCGAATTATCGTTCGAAATATTAAAAAAAATCCAAGAATTAGTGCTTCAAAAGTTGCTGCTGATTTACAAGCATTATATGGAATAATTGTTAATCCTGAAACTATTAGAAGGGTAATTCGATCTGCTGGATATCACGGTAGAGTAGCCAGGAAAAAATTCTTCGTAAGTGAAAAGAATAGAAAACTCAGACTAGCTTTCGCAAAATCCAACATAAATAAGAATTCTGATTACTGGAATAAAGTTATATTTGCTGATGAGAGTAAATTTAATATATTTGGTTCTGACGGTAGAATCTTGGTGTGGAGAAAACCCAGGGAAGAACTTCGCAAACAGAACTTGGTACCAACAGTAAAACATGGTGGAGGAGGAGTTATGGTATGGGGGTGTATGTCGTCCGCTGGAGTTGGTAATTTTGTTTTTATTGACAGTATAATGGATCAGTACAAGTATATTGATATTTTAAAGCAAAATTTGAAATCTTCAGCACGAAAATTGAACCTTCATAACGATTTTAAATTCTACCAGGACAATGACCCCAAGCACACTGCTCTGAACGTTAGACTCTGGCTGCTATATAACTGTCCTGAAATAATAAAAACACCACCACAATCTCCAGACTTAAATCCCATAGAGAATATTTGGCAAGAATTGGAATCAAGAATTCGCAAACACACCATTTCTTCAAAACAACAACTAAAATCGGTGCTTCAAGAAGAATGGGGTAAAATCACTCCAGAAATCACAAAAAAAAATAGTCGAATCCATCCCAAAAAGATTAAATCCTGTTTTAAAAGTAAAAGGAAATCCAACAAAATATTAAAACCTTTTAAAAAGTAAAATTTGTGGATAAATATTTGATGGAAAAGTAAGTGTCCCATCACTTATGTGAGCCATTTTTTGCTCCGTTCTGAACAATTGTATTTTTACTAAATTAATATTTTAATATTTTGACAAAATGTATGTTATGTAATAATTGTTACTAACTTTAAATATGAAACACACCCAAAAAATTTTTGCACATGTTTGTTTATTTATTTTATTGCAGTTTCTTTTTATAAAGCACAAGTGTCCCATCACTTTTGTGAGACACTGTATAACAAAAAAGCACCGATTTAAAAAAAAAATCAAATTTCTTAATAAATATTTTTATTAATATCTCCTAAAGTTTTGATTCGATTTTGATAAAATTTGAAATGTCTCGACAAATTTATGCAAAGATAATATATTTCAAATTGCAAACCATTTGGTTGGGTAGTTTTTGCGTTGTTATATGCGGACGGACAGACAGACGGACGGACAGACAGACAGACGGACGGACAGACGGACGGACCAAACGACGACTATAGGTGCTACGTATTTATATAATTACGAACGCACCTAAAAAGGCTAAGATAGAAATTTTTGGTTAGATCTCCTCCTACGAGGCAAATTTTTAACCAATTCGACGTAAAAATTATGTTTTGTAGAAATTCACTCGGGCCGGGCTCGGGCCGAGATTTTAACTTTTTTTCGGGCCGGGCCAATATTTTTTTTGTTCGGGCCGGGTCGGGTTCGGGCCGAACTTTTAATTTTTTTATCGGTCCGGCCCGGGCCAAATTTTTTTTCGTATGGGTCGGGCCGGGCCCAGGCCTGGAAATTTCGGCCCGTGCAGACCTCTACCGTGTGGGGATTTATTTTTTTTAAATATCTCGTTTGTATTTGAATAATGTTAGATGTTAATTTTTTCCATTGGATAGCTGACGTTGAGCTATATGTAGGTCGTTGTTAACTTTTTCGATTTTGCTTACGTTTTTTACATGAGCATACTTTCACATTCGAAAATGGCAGTATCCTCATAGCAAAATTCTGCAACCAAAATTGAAAAAGTAACAAAAAAAAAAAAAGTGGGTAAGTGTGATCAAAGATGGCTCAAAGGGTTTCGTTTAATATTCCTTTCAAAACACTTTATCCTTCCGTTAATAAATTCAAACAAATTTCATTTAGCAACAACAACAAAAAAAGTCATGTTTTTTATAAAGTAAAAATTTACCCGTCTATTTTTTCGTTTTTTCGAATATCTAAACCAGCCGGAAAGCGGGCCGAGCCCGCTATTATATTCTGTCATAATAATATCCGTCATACGGACTAAATTCAATATTTAAAAAAATAATTTCAAAATTAAACAAATTGTACACCTTCAAAATGTTAAAATATGCGAATATTTCCATAATCGGATTTTTATCACGATTCAATATGTTTCTCATACTCATATATTTACTATTCTCTATTACTTATATTGATACTCGCTTTGTATTATTCTCAAACATTTGAAAAATTCGTTAAACTACCCATATGACGTCATATTTTCTTTTTAATTCTCTAATGACGTGATATTAATCTGCTTTGTGTACTTACACATACTCATACTCCTTGTATTAATCTTAGACATTTTCCGTTTTATTATGACTATAACGTCAATCAATTTTATTTCATATTTATCTTTTTTTCAATTGGTGAAACTTTTTATTTCATTTCACATTTTTTCACGTGAAAATCGTCTGATAAAAAATTAATTATTGTAGAAAGAATTTCATTGTGGATTTTAAATCTTTGGCATCTGCTATAACGAAAAATGTTTCAATTTAATAGGAAAAGGCTGTTAGAATTTTGGTTTTTAATCTCTATTTATTAAAATAATACGAATTTTTCAAATTTTAATATTTTGAGCTCTTTACAGCTGGTATTCATCTATATACACGAAGTTTCAACTCTGTAAGTTATATAGTTTTTGAGAATAGCTCTGTGACGGACAGACAACGGAGCGGGAGTAATAGGGTTTCGTGAGATGAACGAAACCCTAAAAACTAGATGATAATATTTTCGAAATATCTTTGCAGCAATAATATGACGTATTCGCTAACAAAACTAGCCGATACCTATGAATACGTCTCATCAGGAATGTCCTCACATGCATTATAGATGTAACGTTCCAGTTATGCTAAACTTTGTGGTTTTGTACGTCTTTTAAGTGTCTCCACAGAAAGAAATCCCAAGGATTCAAATCCGGTGAATATTGTCATTTAGTTTTTCACATTACAGCACCACCTACTGGCGAAATTTTAAACTAATTTTGAAGTCGTATGGTTAAAATTTTAGTGTTTTTCTAATAAATATTCAACAAATTTTGTCGTTAACAATTTTTAAATTATTTATTCTTTCTTTTTAAAAATTATAAAGGAACCTTTTAAGAAATGCAATTTTAAATCCAAAGAAATGACAATCACTTCGAAATAAAAATTTTGACTAAACGAATTTAAAATATTTTTGGCGAATTTATTTGAATTATAAAAAAAAAAATCGAAATCGCTAACCTAAATATTGAATCTTAGAAACGAAGTGCTTTCGGGTTTTTATTATTATTATTATTATTTCAACTTGAAAACAGGAGGTTTATTACTCGGAAAGCTTTTACCGAGCAAAAAGCGATGAATACAGTTTCTGTGAACCTTACCATTAAATCTATTATTATTTGATTTGAGAAAAAGCAATTTTCAGTGAGAAAAAGTCTTTTGCTATTGTTAACGTGGAAGATGCAGCAGTGCCTTTTTTCATGAAGTTTTTAAACAATATTTATTCAGAAAAGCCATTTTGAAGAACTGTTCTCCGGTCTGTTATAGAAAATCGATTATGTTAGCAAAAGCGTTTTAGAGATTGATTTAGTTTTTTATTTAGTTGGATATTTTAGTACAATGTGTAACAGAAACAAATGGAATAATAATAAAAAAAAATCTGAATTTCTTTCTGAAGTCATGACAACTACAGGAAGGTTGGAACTCACTTTTTTATTTTCATTTTTTTTATTTTGGAGATAAATGGGTAATGTAAATTTCAAAAGTGCCCATATAAGGTTAAAAAAAAAAATTTAAAAACTAGTCGTTGGGGGCCACCGTAATACTTACCCATCATGGATATGCATAATATAAAATGTGAAAATAAAACATGCGTAAACTATTTATAAAATGCATTGCAATTCGAATAAAATCGTGGCTTGATGACGTCATAAACTTTAAAGGCTCTATTACTGAATTGCGTAAAAGAAACATCCTATAACTCCAAAAATGATAATCATATTAACTAACAGTTTACTGCGTCGGATGAAGCGCCTCACTTCCAATTAAAATATATCTTTGAATTGCAATTTGAATAAAATACAGGGTCACGAAAACTCGAAGATTGTGGAAAATATTATTCCAAATATCTCAGCAACTCATTATTCGATCGACTTCATTCTTTATGCAAAATTTATATTTTTTTTTATCGTCTTTTATATTCACTCCTTAAAATAAACAATTTCGAAAATGTGTATGTACCTTTTATCAGAACGAATATTTCGAGAGTCCGAAAAAAATAGTTCCGGATAATCGAGGTTACTGAAATTCAATAAGCTTCTTCCCGTTACATACTAAGTACATACCAAATTTCAAGTTTCTATCTAAATTTGTTCGAGAGATAGAGCGTTTACAGACACACAAACAGACGGACGGCAAAAAAATTTTTCTAAAAATATGTTTTTCGGAATCTCCAGTGTGTGAATCGTGTAAATCCGTCAAAAAAAATTTTGCGATTTTCAAAACGATTACAAGACTTACCACTTAATTACGTATGATAAGTAAGTAATAAGTATAAAAGTAATAACTCTTTTTTAGGCGTCCGATGTTTATCTTAAAAAGCAGGCTTAATGTCCAAAGTAATTCCTGTTATTCCAAAAAAATCTTTTTAAAATATGCTAATCTGGCGTGCGTCTTGATTATGAAAAATCCCTCGCTTTGATTTACGCTTGATAGAAAGTGCGAGCTAATGAATTTATTTTTAGAAATGTAATTTTTGCTTTGTTTCGTGTTTAACATTTCTCAAGAGGAAAGAAAAAAACATTATTTAATATATCTATTTAGGAATTCTAAATTGTTGTCTGAATGTATAATCATAATTTAATATTAAACTATTAATCGATTAAAGGGTGCTTTTAAAAAATATATTATTATTATTATTATTATTATATTTTCTACTTTTTAATGCTTAAAATGTTTACTCGTTGCAGTTTCGCAATTTGCATATTTTGGCGAGCGTATAGTTGGGCGCATAATAAGCATTGTTTTGTTTTTATAACTTGTATACAGTTGTAACTGTAAGGAATATTTCGCGATTTATCACCCGGGGGCAGGCTAACTGAAAAATACCTTAAAATTAATTCATTAAGTTCTAAGTAAACCATATTTAAACCATAATCTATACTGATATTATAAAGTAGTAAAGATTTTTTTGTTTGTTTGTAGGTGGTAATCTCTGGAACTACTGAAGCGATTTCAAAAGTGATGGTGGCAAATTGATGGTGACAATCCCTGCTCCAACATAGGCTATATTTGATGTCGGTGCCACTACACCCAGAGGGGTGCAGGAGTGAAAAACGTTCTAAAATTCCGATTTTTTTTTATACTGAAGAAGCTAGAAATTTGAAATTTGGCATTGTAGCTACTTATAAGATGTAAATGCTCTCTAAGAATAAACTTTAAAAAAAAATGAAATTTAAAAGCGTGAAATGAGCGAAAAGCGTTCTAAAAACATTCTAAATTACAATTTCTGTGGAATCTCTGAAACTATAGAACCGATTTCAAAAGTGATGGTGGCAAATTGATGATGACAACCCCTGCTAAAACATTAGGCTATATTTTATGTCGGTGTCACTAACCCCAGGGGGGTGCAAGAGCGAAAAATATTCTAAAATTGCGATTTTTTTTTATACTGAAAGAGCTAGAAATTTGAAATTGGCATTGTAGTTACATGTAAGATGTAAATGCTCTCTAACAATAATAATAAAAAAAAAAAAAATCGAAATTTAAAAGGGTGAAATGAGCGAAAAGCGTTCTAAAATCATTCTAAATTACAATTTCTATGGAATCTCTGGAACTACAAAACCGATTTCAAAAGTGATGGTGGCAAATTGATGGTGACAATCCCTGCTCCAACAGCCTTTTTAATAAAAAGCTATGCGTTGCAGACGACTGGGTTTTTCGCTAATTGTTGCCACAGATTAATCTCGGAAAATGAAACATTTAAAGTTACTGAAAAAATTAATAGCTCGAAAAGTATTTGTCACAAAATTGTTAGACAAACTGCGTTTGAAATGTAAAAAATTATATTTTTCTTGATATAAATTTCAAATCTAATGATTATGCCGTTTTTCAAATATTGAATTTCAAAAATTACCAAATTTCACAATGGAGTATCATAGCGAAACCTTCATGCGTAAAAAGATAGTGATAAGGGCGACGTGTCCTGACGTGTAATTGGCTATAGCACGAGTCACAAATTGTAGTAGCCTTATTATTCTGTTAAAATATAAAAGTGAATTATGAAATGTCAATATTTTGTTTGATTAAAAGTTTGTTAAGAGAAATTGACCAGCGTAGCGGGCGCAGCTTGGTAGTAATAAATAAACCATAATAATTAAACCATATTTTAATAACTATATTAGGTAATGAATAATCACACTTTTAAGTAGGTTAACAATGCATTTCGCGATTGAAGAGTTTCAGTGAAGCGGTCACTTAAGTATTCCCCAAAAAATTTAGAGATTTAAACTCTGAATTAATCAGGGAGAAATGGATAATAATGTAAAAGGACTTTTTGCATATGTTTAATTATTGAGTTTTTACGGCAATTTGTGAGATGGTCTGAATTCATTTTAAGCAAAAAGGTGGAAAATTATCATTTTTCACAAAATGAAGTGGCAGAGTCCCCTTAATAATTAATCCTACTTAAACTTTCAAATATGCAGCTGTTTTATAATAATTGGTTTCTGGAAATTATTTCCCATCTCCTTTTTTCCCCTAAAGACATTTTTTTAAGTTATATATGTATATCTAAACCTTTAGAAAGTATTGTTTAAGTATTGTCATCGGAAACACACCTGTGTACATACTTTTTATAATTCTAGCCTATTTTCTAATTGATCGATTTTGTCTAAAGAAATCACATAAAAATTAAAACTAATTTTTTGAAAATTACTGGCAGGACTATTTCATTAACATAATCTTATTTCTTACCTTATTTTGAACATTCATACGATTTACATTGCCTATTTATCTACAACAGGTAAAAAAGTAAAGAGCGTTTCAACCTTTTTGGAACACTCTTTATTGTCATCGCTATTGTTTATGGATTAATGATATTAGAAATCTGTAAAGACCTTTTGAGATATAATTAAGTATGATAAAATTGCTTATTTCTTTCTGTCGGCAGAAGAATGTTGTGTCATCTACTATATATATAAAATACAGATGGAAATTTCGTTCCGACTGCTTATAATTCGAGTTCTGCTGAATTGATTTCGATAGAACTTGCACCGTTAAGATAGATAATTTTTCAGGGAAAGTTTCAGTATATAACATATTGTTTTACTTTGCTCAGTTATAAAATTATGATGGAAAGTTCTATTATTTTGGACGAAAAGGTTACCGTTGTACATTTTTTGGCGACCATTGGTAAAATAGTTGAAACGGCTATGCACCTCTGAAAAAACTGCTGCTAATTTTATTTAAGATCAAACAAAAAAAAAGAAAAAGGGAGGGGGGGGGGAGGTAAACTGTTTTGATGAGAGATAATATTAAAAAACGAACACATTTAATTTAAACCTCAAAGGGAATTTTCGTAATGATTGTGAAATTATTAGCTGTTATCCGTGACTTCGTTCACGTAACATTGAAAGAATAATAAATGCATTAATCAAGCAAAATATTTCACTCCCGATAATTAAAAACGTAAATAATCAACTAACCCTTTATCACATTTCATAGGAGACAATACGGTATTTCTTTCTTATAGGGGCCTTGACATAACTCAGTTTTTAAAAAGTTAAATTTTGTGCCAAATAATCTCGAAAATGAAAATGCAACCAATGGGAAAAGGAAGGCCAAATAAAATTGTGGAAATCGACGAATTGGGTAAAATGAAGTGTCAATTTTACCTGATAAACCATTTAACGACTTTGTAAAACGTTCTAACATCCATCCTTCAAAAATAATTTATTGTAAATAGTAATATGCTCTATCTTTAAATTCTATTCTTGTAAATAAGCAGCAATAATTTAGTACACATAATGTTAGTACACCTAAATGCAAGGAGCTTAAATTTGCCTCCTTGGTTTAATCGATAGCTGAAACAAATCTTGATTTCTAAATGACAATATGTTGACATGTTGACAGATCATTTTTGTTCTGCAGAATAACTTGATTCATAAAGTTTGAATATGTGGAAATGTGTTTTTATTTTTCGAAAATTTTACTGTAATCAAGATTTTGTTTTCACCATCTATTCAAATTAAAAATAAATTCTTTTTTCAGTTTTAACTAGATGGAACCCGTCAAAACTTGACGGCAAACAACTTGTTAGTACCGAAATTTTTGAAGAATAATTCAAATAAAATAAGAAAAATCATTCTGTCCATAGCGGCGATCGAACCCACGCAATAATCGGAACAGAGAAGAAACGTGCTTTATACTATTCCGCAACCGTTTTCGCATTTGAGTGTGCTCTAAAACTGGTTAGGTTCTAGATTTAAGTTTACGCATGCGTAAATGGCGGCAAATTCGTGTGAAAAATAAATTTGACGGAAATCCCTTTTCCTTTTAATATATAAGATTATGCTTAGGATGTTATTACTGCCGATAGCGTTAATGGCGCCATCTGTTTTAAGATAAGCGAATCAAACACATGAACAGAGAGCCCTATTCTGCAATAATTAGAAAATGCAAAACTGTAAGGAAATCTGCAATATCCAGTTAAATACTTAGTTCCACACATTTTAGAGAGCTATTTTAAAACAATGAAGGTATTAATTGAATATTAAAAAATTACAATTGTAGAGCTAAAAAAAGAATATGCTAAGGAAATGAAAATGCCATTACTTAAAAGAACAATTTGAAACAAATAAACTCTTTATAAGTATATCCAGTTTGATTTTTTTTTTTTTTTTTTTTTTTTTTTATAATTTCATTGCATGAATATTTTTTAGCATTTCTTATTTTTTATTTTTTTTTTTTTTTTACTACACGACCTTTAAAAATTTTCATTAAATTATTTTTTATCAGTCTGATTCTAAAACCCCGAATTTAAAATTTGCTGTTTGCAGCTAACGATTAATAATACATATTTTTTATTGAGTAATTAAAACTAAATATTTTTGGGTGTTAAAGTTTACTTAATTATAAAGCATTCAATTAAAAAAAATTACAAATTATATAACTTTTCCTCCTAAATTAAATATGGCATTATTAAAGTGAATTATATCCAATAAAATAAGAATAATTATTCTGTCCATAGCAGGGATCGAACCCACACGAAAATCAGCACAAAGGAGAAACGCGCCTTTTACCGTTCAGCCACTGTTTTCGTATTTCAGTGTGCTCTAAAACTGGTTAGGTTCTAGATTTAAGTTTACTCATGCGTATTGGACACAATTTATGCGAGTTGACGGGAAAAGCTATTACTTTTAAATATATAGATGAGAAAATGGCGTGAAAAATATTTGTTTTATTTCTATATATATATAATATGTACCTAATTCAAAATTTTAAATTCTGAGAGTTTATATGGCATCCTCGGATCAATGATAACCGGCGTTAACTAAATCACATTGCGCTCTATAACCTAAGAGTAGTAGTTAGAGTCCATTTTTTTTAGAATAGGCGGTTAACCTTGAGTTTGCACATTATTTATCGATCCTCGAAGCATTAATAGTGGTAACTGAAGGCACCGATGAAGCGCCTGACGGTGCTGTGAAATGCTTGGTGCCGGAGCACCGCACGCACCCCCCTTGTTGTGGGCCTGTGTGGAGTGTAATAATTGTATTTTGATTCTTTTTTTTTTTAAGCTCTAAATAGAGCTTAGCCCTCGAAAGGACTTAGTCCTGAAATGAACTGTTTTTTTTTTTAGTTATGAAAATTGGAAAAAAAATTAAATTATTTCTTCCTTATTTTCACTTTCAGAGGTACAATCGGTGTCATCCTGCAAATTCATTATGACTGATTGAATGTTTTGATCTCCTTTACCTTCTTTGACGAAATCATCTTCTTGCTTCACACATTTTCTCCAGTCCTCAACAGTCACACGTCCGAGAGCTTCAAGGAGAAGACTTCTGACGTCCTTTATTTTAAACGTATTATTATGTGAGGCTACTTCGCCTTTTACCTGCGCCCAAATCAATTCTATAGGATTATATTGGCAGTGGTAGGGCGGTAATCTCATCACTTCATGTCCCATTTCCTTGGCTATTGAATCCAATTCATAATCTTTATATTTTTCTTTATGTTGTTTAACAACATACAACAGTTCAGGAACTGTATTTGTTGGATTATGAATTTTTTTTTTTTTTTTTTTTTTTTTTTTTTTGTAGCCATGCTACAATGTCAGCTTTTCTTGTTTTTGTAGAGGGAATTTTTTCTATGAGACATGAGTGGTAGCTTGCGTTATCCATCACTATAACGCTCGGCGCTTCCAATCCCCTCAATAAGTCGATAAACCACTCCCTAAAAACGTCACTGTTCATTTCTTAGTGGTAATCACCGCTATATTTTGATTGGAAAACGAGCTGTGCTCCTTCAATGAAGCCATATTGGGTGGATCCAGCATGACAAATTATCAATCTTGACCCTTTTCCAACAGGTACTTTAAGTAAGCCCACCTCGTCCTGTAGAATCTTGCCAAATGCACTTTTTGCAATGATTTTGGTTAACCCATGTTTCATCCAGATAAATAATAGGGCGTGGAGAAGATTCTTTGTGAATATTGTGCATTTTTCTGAGGAAAGTAATCCGTGCAGCGACAATATCAATTCTTTGCATCAAAAATTTGTGCCCGTCATTAGTTTTTCTATATTGAAAGCCTAGGTTTTTCAAAATTTTCCATAATGACGTAACACTGCCGGAAAATTCTATTTTTTCTGCTAGAATTTCTCTTAACTTTCCACATGTCGGGTAATCTCCACAATCATAAAATTCCTGCACACTGCGACGCACAATATTTTTATCAAAGTCATCCATTCCCATTACAGGTTTCAAACGCAGAGATTTCTTCTTGGGCGATTCAAAGGAAGGCTTAACAACTGGAAGGCTCCCGTCAATAGTCTTAGCCTCAGCACAAATCCTTTGTACTGTGCGTTGGCCAATGTTGCATGCATCAGCAGTTGCTTTCTGCGTTTGTGCAAAGATATCTTTAATTGTTGCATTTGGTTTGTCAGCAACAAGTTTTTTAAAGTACTTATACACACTGTAAATTACATTCTTAGATTGTTTACTAATATTTTGACTAGCCATAATAGAAATAAAGTGCAGAAAGAAAAAATACACAAGAGAAGTAATATAATCCAGCTCTGGTATCGTGGCACGTGGAAATATAATGAAGCAGTTTTGGAAGATTCTACTGTAATGTAAGGTTAGGGTTGTATGAAGAATGACATCCACAATTGGCGCGTTTTCTCAAATAATAGTAATAGACTGAACATAACCATTTCTATAGAACCAGGGATCTGTCCAGACTTTTTTCCCAGAGTCCTGTTTTTGTGAAATTGTGAACAGCTTTTTATATTTATGAAAAATCTAGTCATAATTTTGTGAATTCGAAATGATTGTTATATCCAGGTTCTTGTTTATACATTTTTAAGAAGATATATGGATGTAAAATACATGAGAACAATACATTTTTTTAAATATAAATATGTATTAAAGGTGTTTTCATTTTTTACTGCTTAAAAATTTTAATATTTGATACATTAATAGTTATTTTTAAATAGAAATGAATAAAAATTGCAGGCATTATTGTTTAAGCACTAAAGAATTAAAATCTTTTTTTTTTTTTCCTTAAAAATGTGATACATTTTGAATTGTATATGACTGCTTTATCAAGACAATATTTCCATGATTATAGAGTCTCGAAAATCGGCTTAAAATGCGAACTTTGAGAAAAAATTCTGCAAAATTTTTTGCATTTATAAAAAAAATGGGAAACTCTGATTTTTTGGTTTCCGGATAAAACATGCATATTTTGTATATTTACGAATATTTATGTTTATATTATGTTTATTATATTATTTTTATGAAATTTCATGCACTTGTGAAAGAAAATGAATTCGTGCATATATCAGAAAATAGTCAATTTGGATATGAGCTATAAAAACTGCTAATGAAGACATGTGATTCTCCCCCCTCCCAAAAAAAAGTACATAACAGAGATACATAACCAATAACCTCTATTTATTATGTTAGTCTAAATGTGTATGAAAGTTCTTATTTTCATGGAAAAACAAAAACTGCCCTGTTATTTGAAATAACTAATTTTAAATTATCTTAAATACCGTTTCCTTAGTCAGAAGTTCTTTTTACATGTAGTTCTATTTGTGCTATAGTGGTGTATACATTTCTTAATCTTCAACACTATACCAATGTTATTCCACATTTATTACATTTGCACTATACATTTCTACACTTAAAAAAAAGTTTTTGTATTGAGAAATCTATTAATTTACTAAAGCAAATCACCTTATTTTTTTCTTTAGAACATGGAAATGCTAAATTGTTATATTATTATGTTTAACTAATAATGCTTATTAGGGTTGAACGTTTACCGTAGAAAAAATTGGCAGCAAAATATTTGATACCACTATTTGTACATCATTTGCAATTGAAATCCACCACAAAGTTTATTGTTTGGAAATAGTGGTGTTAAAAGTTTTGGTAATATTTCTTTTTCGACAAACATTCAATCCTACTGATTATATTAACTTTATTATATAGGTTTGTTATATACTACTTTTTTTTTTAATCTTACTATTTAAATTACCCCTTTTTTACATTATAATATAATTGTGTTGCGGCCCGCCGAACATTTCAAACATATGTTTGCGTCCTGCGAGAAGAAAAAGTTCAGTATGTCTGCTCTAAATGATGGGTTAGATCTGCCCGTCTCAAATACCATATGAAAAAAGATGACCAACTAGGAAATCTACACTCGAGTACAATAGATACGGCCTAAGGGAACGGGGAGGAACGAAGAAGTCAATGAAGGGTCAGCCTTCGTGAAAACCACTATAGTTAGGAAGTTAGTTGCGAAATACAAACAGACTATCAGATTTTAATATAATAGATTTGTTTCTTTTAAATGCAGTATAATAGTAAATATGTTATAGTAAATATTATACCTGATATTATAATATAAATATTATATTATAAATAATATAACTTAATAGTAAATATTATTTACTAGATAGTACACGTCAAGATTTGACGGTAACCAACTTGAAAATTCCATTTTAGTAATATGTTTTATTATTTGCATTTAACTTAAGTATCGAAAACTGGAATTATTATACTGTGTAAGCGATTCCTATACAAATTAAGAAGATAGATAGCGATGTCAGTCCAACCTACTCAACTAATGGAGTGAAAGGATTTTAAGCTTGTAATTTATAACCTATTATGCTTGCTTAGCAGGAATTTAACTAAAAATATTAATTGAATGAACAATCATAGAGGGCATTTATTTTTCTTGACAATAGTCTTAATTTTTTTTTTTTTTTTTTAAATATTAATATTTAGTATTTTCTAATTTTTTTTTTTTTAATGATGCGATCTTCAGAATTTTTCATTACTTTGATATGCAGTCACCTCAAAAAAGTATTGGAACGCTTGGCAAGTATCAAACATTAAGCTTTTATAAAAATATTAATAACATTAATACCAAAACAACATTAACAAGTTGGAAATTGTACGTCAAACGTGACAAATGAGATGCGTTCGTACTATAACTAGTTTCAGTGAAATGAATTATATCGTCTGTTATATGATTTCCGTAATAAAATAAATACTTTTAAGTTGGCAACATTTCATCATTTGTTGACATTTTCTGGAAATTCCAAAGGGAAACTTGAGCCTAGCATTGAAAATTTCAGAACTTGAAATCCATATTTAGACTTTTTTTTTTTTTTTTTTTTTTCATTTAATATTTATTTTCCCGGAAACATCTATCCAAAAACTGTTGGTAGATTATAATTGCTACAATTGAACAATTTTAGTATAAAAATTCAGTTTTTAAATTCCATGATATGGAAATAATAGGGACTCCATTTTAAATAGGACGTAATCAACATGGCAACCTAGTATCATTACCTATCGTGTGATATCATTGAATTAATTACGTATGACAGGATTTAATAGAAGGATACGTCTTGGTCGCTTGACGATTAATCCTCGAAAGCTGCTATAACAAAGAAGTACCAATTTCTAAAAAATTCAAATTACTTAATAAATATTTTTATTAATATCCAGGTATGCCACTTTTCTGCGGAAACGCGGATTTCCAAGTTTTTGTTTATTTCTAAAATCTGCTTATTTCAGATTTATTGTCCATTTTCAAAATCCACAAAATTTCCACTTTTTTGTTCATTTTTTAATTTAGTTTTGAAAATAAACAGAAAGGTAGAAATTCATGGATTTTAGAAATAAACAAAAACACGGAAATCCGCGTTTCTGCGGAAAAGTGGCATCCCTGAATATCTGAGTTTTGATTTGATTTTCATAACATTTGAAATAACTCGACAAAATTCTGCAAATATCATATACAATTAAATTTTAAATCATTTGGTTGGGTAGTTTTTGCGCTGTTATATGCGAACAGACAGATGGACGGACCAGGTGACGATAATAGGTGCTACGTATTTATATAATTACGAACACACCTAAAAATGAAATGATTTTTTAACATTTGGTAAGCATTATGTAAAGAAAAATCTGAAATATTTTACAGTTCCAGTTTGTTCTAGCTTTTTAAATATTATAAAACCTCAAACAGATCTCAAAGTTTTCAGACGCTTTTGAAATGAGAAATTTAAAAAACATTTATCGCATCCATAAAAATTAACTTACTACCACTATATTTTAGACATTAAATTTCAGCATATCATGTCCTTCATGTAAGAATGGGGAGAAGCCAAGTTATTTCTGTGGATGTGCAAAATCTGGTTATAAATCACTGGATAAATAGGAAATCAGTTTGTCATATGGGGGAAATCTTAAAATTGAACTAGTCTTAGCGTGTTTAATATTACCTCCAGATTCAAGAGAACAAATAATGTTGAAAACAATGATCAAGGCGCCCAAGGATATTTAGTGATCGCAAAGAGAGATGGACTGTGACACAAGTTCACATTAATCCCAGAATTAGCGTCATAAAATTGACCATGGAAACTGAGGAAATCTGCATATACTGAAACATTTTAAGAAAGCATAAGTTTCATGCCAGAGTACCTAAGAAAAAGTCCTACACCAGCAAAGCAGACGTGCTAGACTGACATTTGCTAAAAACTTACCTAAAGCAGCTAACAGAATTTTGGAATATGTTCTTTTTGTGGATGAAAGCACATATATTTTCAGATCATATGGAAAGCATAGAGTTTGGTGCAGAATACAGCTTTACAGGCCAAAAATGTACAACATACTATAAAATATGGAGGCAGCAACCAAATGGTTTGGGATTGTATGGAGTTCTGGAAACTTATTGATGGTACAATGGACAAACATGTCTATCTTGACATTCTTAAGTGGAATTTAATGCACAGTAGAGGTCTGCACGGACCCGGCAGAGTGAAGGTGAATTTTCAAATGGGCTGGGCCGGCAGAATTAGAACAATTTTTTCAACGGGCAGGGCCGGCAAAAAAAATTGAACAGGCTATCCGGGCCGATAAAAAAATTTAATCAGAACCGATAAAGTATGAGCTATTTTCAAAGAATATGGTTTTCACAAGAAAAACTATAAATGAGCGTCACGAGCCCATGCTAGTTTAACAACATAATATAGAAATGTAAGTTGTCCACTGTAGAGATAGACACCGGACAGTATATGGGCTTAATATTTTTTTAGCAGACTCGTGCCGGCCCGAGATGAGGCTTGCAATTTTTTTTCTACATAGTCGAGACTGGAAGGAATTGGACTTAATTGTTTTCAGGATGTGTAGGGCAGGCATTGTTTTGTAAAAGTATTAATAGCAATAATGAACTTATATTAATGTAATCTTTAACCTTAAAGGTGGTTCTTAAATTCTTACTCAACAACGCGAAACCTTGACTAATTTTTAACTGTAAAATCATAAAATTGACAAGACTGACTACTGAAGGGATATGGAATCTAATAGCATTTTCCATTTTTGATAAACAAAATTACTTGTTGATATATATTCTTGTCACGTGGCTTCAGATTTTTCACCTTTCCCATGCTGTCGCTTCCAGAAATTGGATTCAAAACGCTAACTTTGACAGTATTTTCTCAAAGATATATTGCTTTTATCAAAAAAATGAATAACACCATTCGATTACACAGTTTCTGAATAAGAACACCTGCCAATCTTATGAGTTTCCGAAAAGGAATGAATTTAGAAATATATCAAAGTTAGTAGCTCCTTTGGATTTGAGAAAAGCTTTAATAAATGACAGAAATATTTTCATAAATCTACTTTTTCTTATACAGCTTCAAAAGTTATGTTTTAACCCTCTTTTCTGCTGTTTATTCTAAACTAGATTATTTTTTGAACCCTTATTTGAAATGTTGAAAATCTTAGAATCTAAGTAATTAATTTTGCCTTGCAAACACATCATAATTTTAAAATATAATGTAAACTTTTCCCATAAATATTATGTATGCAGTATTCTTTAAAGGAATCTTAATTATATGCTAAAAATCTCAATTTTTTCAAAATAGTAGAAATTGCAGAAATTGTGTCAGGCCATATCGGACCGGGCCGGGCTTGGGTCAAACTTCTGGTTTTTGCGCTGGGACCAGGCCTGGAAATTCTGGCCCGTCCAGATCTCTAATGCACAGTGCAAATAACTTGGAAATTTCATGAGGATAACGACCCAAAGCATACTGCTTACATTTGTAAGTTGTGAGTCCTCTACATGGGTACAAGAAGCAAGTCTATCCAAGCCAAGACTAAAATTTTCTCAGCATTAAGAATCAGATTTCGACGCAGAAAAAGAAACATGAAATGCTCGTTTTGGCGCAAACATAGTAAACAAAAGCATTTGTAGCAGATATTTTCATTTGGCGCAGGTGTGTGACCCCTGCATGTATTACTTCTTGAGATAGAGTGGCTACAAACAAAATTTGTATTACATACAGTCAGACATTTTCAAAAAATTGTCCAGTCGTATTCAGGTCAGCCTAAAATATGGTAATTATTTTCACGATTCCTATAATTTCTTCTGATAAATATATATTGAGAAAAGTAAAAATATATATGAAGAAATTTTAAGTTTTCACTTAATAGCTGGAACATATTTCTCTATATGCTGAAGAGGCTGCACATAGGCCTACAAGACTTGGAAAAAGGGACCACAGTCAGTATTTTTTTTTATTAGAATTTTTTTAATTATTCGAAATTTGTAGTGATTTAAAAAATTTTTACGAATTATTTGCATGCAATTTTTAAAGTTTTATTGTGTTCACAGCGATTTTTTTGCCATTTGTGAAAGAATTTCAGTTACAATGCCTTAGCCCACTAGAGTAAAATTTGTCTTCGCTGTGAATGTATAAAAATTATAAACTCTGATTTTTCCACATTTGTAAAAGGAATCAGATTTAAATTTTTTAGCCCAATATAGTAAGTATTATCCTCTTTACAACAGAGTTTATTAAGAATTCATACAGCAATGTTTAAACTTTATGCAATGTGTAGAGTGAGTTTGCATTCTGCTGCGATTTTTCGACATTCGTAAAAGGAATCCCAGATCGAATCTACCAGTTCAATAAATTTTGTTCTCTTTTCAATAAAATTTATTCTGAATTTGTACAGCAATTTTTAAAGTTTTTGCAAATTTTTTTTTATACGATCAGTTTTTTCATATTTGAGATTTTTTTACATTCGTAGAAAGAAATCGGCTTCAAAGTTCTAGGTTAATGTAGTAAATTTAGTCCATGATTTTTTGAGATTGTGAAAGAATTTAGGTTATAATGCTTTAGCCCACTAAAGTAAATTTTGTCCTTTGATATATTTAAAAGTTAATTTTTTAGTTAAAAAAAAAAAGTTGAATTTTTTTGCATAATTTTTCCAGTTGCTGAAATCTGACTAAGCAGACAAAAACACGTAAGATTTTTTTTTTCCTAAAAAGGAGACTTTAGTAGGTAAGGGTGGAGGGCACTTGGGACTCCTGTGATTATCATTCTACAAGACATGTTTAAGGAAAAAGGTTTAAGTCAATGCACTGTGATATAAAAACATGCAGAAACTATGATATAAAAGCACACAGTATGCATTTTTAATAAGCTGGGTTGGCTTGACTATTTTCATAAATATATAAACAGTAAACACAATTTTGCTACAATATTTAAAATTTCTTTGGGGTTTAATTATACACATTATATACAGATAAGTATAGCAAAGTCAATTTAATGTAATAAATGCAATATGCTGCACAATTTCAAGTAAACTTTTAAACTGGGTTTTATCATTTGTGTAATTCATGCAGATCTTTATATATATATATATATATATATAATATGGAGAAACAGGACAAAAACTATTTTACAGATTTAAATAAGTTCAATGATGAATTTAATCATTCATTTTGCATGATTCAATAAACGCAATAATTATGGTAAAATTTCTTTTTTTAATATTTTATAAAATGTAAAATCTATCTTAACATTAATGCTAACATTCATATTGCAAATAGAGAAGGAAGTGTAACTCTTGACCAAGTTGCCTTTACTGATCGACAAAAATCTGACTGATCAACAGATAAAAATCTTGACTTTTTTTTCTTTTTTGACCAATTGAGATTTATTTTTCTTCTAACTTGATAAAACCTTTTTTTTTTTTTTTTTTTTTTTTTAGGACCATTTTAAACAAAAAGCTATTTTTAGGTAAACTGGAGAAAATTGCAACTTTCGTTATCATTATACATCTGTAATATATGCATTAACTTTTTCATACTACCTTCTATTTCCAGGTCATTCTTGTGTGAAATCATACTGTAAGCAGTCATTGAAATATCCAAGTTTCAATCAAAATTCCTTGACATTTTCCAATGCTGCTAAACTCTTGACTTTTAGTCAAATCAAAGTTTTGAGCTGACATGCTCCCTAAGTCAAAACATTTTAAAAAAGAAACCATTTCCAAAGAAGATTCTCAATGCCTGTCCAAAAAACAATTTCCATAGAAGTGTTCGAAACTGACAGTAATATTAATAGTGGTAAATGAAATGCTCTGTTACAAGGTTATTTGTTTAAAGATGGACTACCAAGAAAAATGCATACAAAACATTAACAATTTTAACCTTTTATTAATACAATGTCCATTATAATTTATTTTTTAGCCTTTGCTTTGACTTCTTTTTTTGGAGCTTTGCCTTTGGCAGGTTTTTCTTTTGGGGCTTTTTTCTTCTTGGGTTCTTCAGGAACCTCAATCTGAAATAATAAAAATAAAAAAACATTTAATACAGCACATGCATAAAATGGATAAGAAATTTCTTATTGATAATTAGAGTGGTGCAACTGCAGAAATTAATAACAAGAAAAAAGACAGTTTAAAACCGAGCTTTAAACAATCATATTAATATACCTCAACCCAATTCTCAATCACATTCAAATGGCAAGAAATTAATTTTTTGTCCCTTGTTTATGTAGAAGAGGACCCATTTGAATGTCTATTCTTGGGCTTAACTTTAAGTCTTTTTAGTTACACTGCTGTATAGTCAAACAACAGAGTTAAATTGAAGGAGATTTTAAAAATTCATAAAAATAAAATTTTACAGTTTTAACAAAATTTAAAATTTTAAAGTATTTTTTTTTTTCAGAACAGAAAACATTAAGACCAAATTATTAATTTCTTTAAATTGCAGCAGAAAAAATAGAACACTAATTATATTTTTAAAACTATTACTTAGCAACTTTTTTATGGTTGTTCTTTTTCCATCAGTGTGCAAGACTATAGGAAAATAGTCTGACCATGGTTCCAAAAGAAATTATTTTAGCACAATGTCTGATCAACTCATGTAATTTACACGAATGAAATTCAGTGGTGCAAATCATTACTGCATGGACACTGGTTACAAACATGCATATGTGGAATTATATCACATATCTTTAGACATCCACTACTGAAGACATATGACACAAAAAAAAAGTTATGCAAGGAGTTACAAAATACTTGACAAACTTGCTCCTTTTCTATCAGTGTGCAAAACTACAGAAAAATAGTCTGACCATGGTTCCAAAAGGATGATTTTTCTTTAGCACAATATCTGATCAATTCACATGTTACATAACTGAAATACATGTGTGCAAATAATTAATACATCATGTACTCAATTTCTTTTAGTGTCTCTGTAATTTGTATATTTTAATTTTTATCTTAATTTATATGTATTACTTGAAAATTATCAAGAGAAAGGTGTGCTAATATGAAGTACTAAACCAGGGTTGGCAAGTTTTAGACGTGTGACTGATTTTACCAGTTTTAACCCGTCATGTCAAAAACCTCCTTGTCGAAAATGTCAAAAACCTATTTTTTAGTTTATTTTTACATTTTTTTTTCATTCTATCTTTAATATGAAGTTATTTTACATAAAATATTCAGTATCAAAAAGACTAAAGTATATTTATCCATCCAAGAAAAACAAAAAAGAATTGCATTAGAATAATACGTGTACATCTCTGTTAGAAGATCTCTACAATATCTTAAGCTGTTTAGCAAAGTCAAAAAATTCGATTTTTTTAAAGAAATCCTGTAACCTATAAGTATTAGATTAAACAATGTGTATAATTTCGGTACAATTTATTACATTGTTGAAAACAAAACTAAGATTCTACTTATTGAAGTGCAAATGAAAATCACCACAATTGCATTTATGAATGCATAAGATATGCATTTTAAAATATTATATCGAAGAATATTCAAATTTATTCACTGCCAGTCTACGCTTAACATCTATTGTTATACAATGTAACAGCACTTTTGCATCTCTAAAATAATTTTGATGTACTTTATTAAAAATGTATATTGAATGTTATTTAATAATTGTAATACCCTTTTATTATTATTTAATAATAATGTTAATTGCAGTTAGTAGAATCTATATTAGTGAAGATTATGACAAATAGTTTTTTTCTTTTAATCTTGTATTTTTTAATCTTTCCCATATTAGGAAATGATCATCTTTTAAATAAATTTAACAAATGTAATTGTAAATAATAATAATAATAACAAGAACAACAAGGTAAAATCAATCTAGAAATGTATTATATGCTACCTTACACCATAAATTAGAGGACAATCGAAAATTATAGGTTTTTGACGGAATAAACCGGTAAAAACACTGTTTTTACCACTGTCATGTCAAAAACCCAACCCTGTACTAAACAATAGTATTTGGCAACTTCTTATAGTTGTTCCTTTGCCATCAGTGTGCAAGACTACAGGAAAATAGTCTGACCATGGTACCGAAAGGAAGTTTTTTTTAGCACAATGTCTGATCAACTCATGTAATTTACATGATTGAAATTCAATTGTGCAAATACAGTAGATGTTTATAACGCAAACCTCATGATGAGGTCATGAGTTAGAATTACGCATTATATGGATCATGATTCACACATCATTAAACTTACCTCGCAAACATGGCAAAATATGTCTGAAACATATTAATACATAGTAGAGGATTTTTATATTGCAGTCCTTGAGACCACTAGTTGTCTAGATTCTAAATTTTTATATAATATAGATCATTCCACACATTGTTAAAATTACTTTATAAACATAGTCCAAATACTCCTACACCAAATCATTAATATAAAAAATTGTTGTAATAGCAATTTTTTCATTAAAAAGCTCTGAAATGAGAAGATAAAGATGAAATAATGTATTCAATTTAGGTCCTCTAGAGAGTAGTAATTTTTTTTACAATGTGGGTTTTAATCATGTGTTCTAATTGCAAAATTCTTTGTTTACATCTGAGAAGTTGTGTGTTATATAGAGAATTGCATTATAAAGATCTTCTACTGTAGTTAATATTTCATGGAGACTGGCTACATACATAAGTGGAAATATGTCACTTACCTTTAGACATACATTACTTAAGTCATATGCAACAGTATTTAAAAAAAAAAAGTTATGTGGAGTTACAAAATACTTGACAGAACTTGTTCTTTTTCCATCAGTGTGCAAGACTACAGGAAATTAGTCTGACCATGGTTCCGAAAGGATGACTTTTCTTTAGCACAATATCTGATCAATTTACATAATGTTACATAATTCAAATACAACTGTGCAAACAATACATCATGTACTCAATTTCTTTTTAAGTATCTCTCTAATTCTTATTTTTATTTATATATACTAGTTGAAAATTATAAAGAGAAAGGTATGCTAATATGAATTACTTGACTATAGTATTTAGCAATTTTTTGTATTTGTTCCTTTGCCATCAGTGTGCAAGACTACAGGAAAATAGTCTGACCATGGTTCTGAAAGGAAGTTTTTTTAGCACAATGTCTGATCAACTCATGTAATTTACATGATTGAAATTCAATTGTGCAAATACAGTAGATGTTTATCACGCAAACCTAAAAACATGAGGTCATGCGTTATATAGAATTTTGCATTATATAGATCACATTTCACACATCATTAAACTTACCTTGCAAACATGGCAAAATATGTCTGAAACATATCAATATACAGTAGAGGATTTTTATATTGCATTCCTTGAGACCAGAAGTTATGTAGATTGTAAATTTTTACATAATATATAGATCATTTCACACATTGTTATATTTACTTTATAAACAAACATAGTCCAACTATTCCTGCACCAAATCATTAACATAAAAAATTATTCTAATAACAATTTTTTAATTAAAAAGCTCTGAAATGAGCAGATAAAGATGAAATAATGTATTAAATTTAGGTAATCTTTGTAGGTAATTGTAGTAATTTTTTTTCAATGTGGAATGCGGGTGTGTCTTAATTGCAAAATCCTTTATTTACATCTGAGAAGTTGCGTGTTATATAGATAATTGCAATATATAGAATTGTGTTATAAAGATCTTCTACTGTAGTTCATATTTCATGGAGATTGGCTTCATACATATGTGGAAATGTCACTTATCTTTAGACATACATGACTGAAGTCATACGCAACATTATTTTTTTTTTAAAGTTATGTGGAGTTACTAAATACTTGACAGAACTTGTTTCTTTTACATCAGTGTGCAAGACTACAGGAAATTAGTCTGACCATGGTTCCGAAAGGATGACTTTTCTTTAGCACAATATCTGATCATTTACATAATGTTACATAATTCAAATACAACTGTGCAAACAATACATCATGTACTTAATTTCTTTTTAAGTATCTTTAAATTTTACCTCTAATTTTTATCTTTATATTTTTATCTTTATTTATATATATACTAGTTGAAAATTATAAAGATAATTTGATGCTAATATGAAGTACTTTACTATAGTATTTAGCAATTTTTTGTACTTGTTCATTTGCCATCAGTGTGCAAGACTACAGGAAAATAGTCTGACCATGGTTCCGAAACAAAGTTCTTTTAGCACAATGTCTGATCAACTCGTGTAATTTGCATAAGTGAAATTCAGTTGTGCAATTAGTTAATATTTCATGGTGACTGTCTATATACATGGATATGTGGAAGTATGTCACTTATCTTTAGACATACATACATACACTACTAAAAACATACACAACAGTATTTTTTTTATTTTTTTTAAGGTAAGTGAGGAGATACAAAATACTCAACTGAACTATTTAGAAAGTTTTTGTTTGTTCCTTTTCAATCAGTGTGCAAGACTACAGGAAAGTAGCCTGACCATGGTTCCGAAAGGAAGTTATTTTAGCACAATGTCTGATCAACTCATGTAATTTGCATGATTGAAATTCAGTTGTGCAAATAATATTTCATGGTGAGCTACATCATACACTGCCAGCCAAAAGTACGAGACCATTCTAGAAAATCTTTTACCATCTATAAATACTCAAAAAATATTTGAAAATAAATTGCAAACTGCACATTTTCTGTAGTCCTTGTGGAATATCCAAAAAGTAAATTCTTTTGTTTATCAAGAAAGGGTGCAATAAATGCATTGTTTTCAAACATCAATGAATATGGAGCAAATCAAGTAAAATCACTTATTTTTGTAACTCTCAGGTGGTCACTTTTTTTTTTTTTTTTTTTTTGGGGGGGGGGGGGGGGGGGGGGGGTTATATTAAGATACACTATTTTGTTGAAGCTTGTGCACTTTCTTGTTTAGTCTGATTTTGTGGTTACTTCTGTCAAGACGTTTTAAAAATGGAGAAAAACGGGAAATCAGCCTCGAAACAGTTTGCCATCATTGTACTACATAATGAAGGCAAATCTGAATGTGTGATTGCTACTCAGTTAAAGTTATGAGACATGTGGCCATCGCACAATCATTCAATTCAAGGAAACTGGCAGTAATCAAGATTGTCCATGCTCAGGAAGGCTGATAGCAACCACTTTTATCGCGTATAACTTCATTGTTGTTACCAGCCAGTGGAATAAATGTCTAACAGCACCAGAAATTCATGCTAAGTAAACAAATCTCAATCCAAACCTGTGTCTCTGTGTACTGTAAAAAAAGACAATTGAGAGACGCTAATTTGTTTGGCCGTGTTGCCACCCAAAAACCACTATCAAAGCCACAAAACAAGAAAAAACTAATGTAGTAGTTCCTTACTTATCAAGATTGGACAGAAGATGGATTTTTAAAATGTTCTTTGGAATGACGAATCCAAGTTCAAAATATTTGGAACAAAAAGGAAATTTTTTGTTTGATGTTGTGCCAGAGAAAAGATGCTGCCAGATTGTGTGGTGCCATCTGTGAAGTACGGCGGTGGGTCTGTTATGGTCTGGGGTTGTTTCTCTGGTATAGAACTGGAGATTTGGTACGACTCCAAGAATTACCAAAATTTAAAAAAAGAACAATACAAAATGATTTTTGAAACAAATGCCATTTTCTCTGGGCTGAGACTCGTTGACGATAGGTACATTTTCCAACAAGATAACGACCCTAAACATTGTTTGAAATTATGCAGAGGCTGTTAACAAAAAGAAGCGGAAAGTGTATTAAAAAACATGGTGTGGCTTCCCCAGAGCCATGATCTCAATCCGATTGAACTGTTATGGAAAGAACTTTATAAACATTCGTGATCGGTGCATCTCATCACATGAAGACATGTGGAAGGCTTTAAATGAAAGGTGGAACAATATACCACAAGGCACAATCGATAAATTGATTGTTCGTATGTCAAGATGTTATAAAATGCAAAGGAGAGTTTTTCGATGAAAAATCAGTTTAAGCTGTTTTTACCATTAAAAAATGTATGCTAAAAGCAATAATTGATAATTTTATTTATCATGTTGTACATTCTGTGATGATTAAACTTTTTTCTGAAAATACCAACAAGTTTGAGTTTTATTTTATCGCTTTCCTTATTATGGTCTCAAACTTTTGGCCGGAACTGTACATGGATATGTGGCAGTGTTACTTATTTTTTTTAGACATACACTACTGAAGACATACGCAACGGTATTTTTTTTTTAAAGGTTTTAAAGGCAAAATATTCAACTGAACTTTTTAGAAACTTTTTGTTTGTTCCTTTTCCATCAGTGTGCAAGACTACAGGAAAATAGTCTGACCATGGTTCCGAAAGGATTACTTTACTTTAGCACAATCTCTGATCAATTCACATAATTTTACATGACTGAAATATAATTGTGCAAACAATTAATACACGATATATTCAATTTCTTTTTATGTGGCAGCGGTACTTATTTTCAGATATACACTACTAAAGACATATGCAACAGTATTTTTTTTAAAAGGTTTTAAAGGCAAAATATTCAACTGAACTTTTTAGAAATTTTTTGTTTGTTCCTTTTCCATCAGTGTGCAAGACTACAGGAAAATAGTCTGACCATGGTTCCAAAAGGATTACTTTACTTTAGCACAATCTCTGATCAATTCACATAATTTTACATGACTGAAATATAAATATGCAAACAATTAAGACATGATGTATCCAATTTCTTTTTATGTGGCAACGGCACTTATTTTCAGATATACACTACTAAAGACATATGCAACAGTAGATATATATATATTTTTTAAAGGTTAAATGTGAGGAGTTCCAAAATATTCAACTGAACTATTTAGAAATTTTGTGTTTGTTCCTTTTCCATCAGTGTGCAAGACTACAGGAAATAGTCTGACCATGGTTCCGAAAGGATTACTTTACTTTAGCACAATCTGTGATCAATTCACATAATTTTACATGACTGAAATATAATTAATTAATACACGATATATTCAATTTCTTTTTATGTGGCAGCGGTACTTATTTTCAGATATACACTACTAAAGACATATGCAACAGTATTTTTTTTAAAGGTTTTAAAGGCAAAATATTCAACTGAACTTTTTAGAAATTTTTTGTTTGTTCCTTTTCCATCAGTGTGCAAGACTACAGGAAAATAGTCTGACCATGGTTCCGAAAGGATTACTTTACTTTAGCACAATCTCTGATCAATTCACATAATTTTACATGACTGAAATATAATTGTGCAAACAATTAATACATGATGTATCCAATTTCTTTTTATGTGGCAACGGCACTTATTTTCAGATATACACTAACTACTAAAGACATATGCAACAGTATATATATTTTTTTTTTTTAAAGGTTAAATGTGAGGAGTTCCAAAATATTCAACTGAACTATTTAGAAATTTTGTGTTTGTTCCTTTTCCATCAGTGTGCAAGACTACAGGAAAATAGTCTGACCATGGTTCCGAAAGGATTACTTTACTTTAGCACAATCTCTGATCAATTCACATAATTTTACATGACTGAAATATAATTGTGCAAACAATTAATACACGATATATTCAATTTCTTTTTATGTGGCAGCGGTACTTATTTTCAGATATACACTACTAAAGACATATGCAACAGTATTTTTTTTAAAAGGTTTTAAAGGCAAAATATTCAACTGAACTTTTTAGAAATTTTTTGTTTGTTCCTTTTCCATCAGTGTGCAAGACTACAGGAAAATAGTCTGACCATGGTTCCAAAAGGATTACTTTACTTTAGCACAATCTCTGATCAATTCACATAATTTTACATGACTGAAATATAAATATGCAAACAATTAAGACATGATGTATCCAATTTCTTTTTATGTGGCAACGGCACTTATTTTCAGATATACACTACTAAAGACATATGCAACAGTAGATATATATATATTTTTTAAAGGTTAAATGTGAGGAGTTCCAAAATATTCAACTGAACTATTTAGAAATTTTGTGTTTGTTCCTTTTCCATCAGTGTGCAAGACTACAGGAAATAGTCTGACCATGGTTCCGAAAGGATTACTTTACTTTAGCACAATCTGTGATCAATTCACATAATTTTACATGACTGAAATATAATTAATTAATACACGATATATTCAATTTCTTTTTATGTGGCAGCGGTACTTATTTTCAGATATACACTACTAAAGACATATGCAACAGTATTTTTTTTAAAGGTTTTAAAGGCAAAATATTCAACTGAACTTTTTAGAAATTTTTTGTTTGTTCCTTTTCCATCAGTGTGCAAGACTACAGGAAAATAGTCTGACCATGGTTCCGAAAGGATTACTTTACTTTAGCACAATCTCTGATCAATTCACATAATTTTACATGACTGAAATATAATTGTGCAAACAATTAATACATGATGTATCCAATTTCTTTTTATGTGGCAACGGCACTTATTTTCAGATATACACTAACTACTAAAGACATATGCAACAGTATATATATTTTTTTTTTTTAAAGGTTAAATGTGAGGAGTTCCAAAATATTCAACTGAACTATTTAGAAATTTTGTGTTTGTTCCTTTTCCATCAGTGTGCAAGACTACAGGAAATAGTCTGACCATGGTTCCGAAAGGATTACTTTACTTTAGCACAATCTCTGATCAATTCACATAATTTTACATGACTGAAATATAATTGTGCAAACTATTAATACATGATGTATTCAATTTCTCTTTAAGTGTCAATGTCATTTTTTATTTCTTATCAATGTACATACAAGCCTGAAAATTATACAAATGTTAACAAAAAAGTGATATGTTCACAAAATATTTATTATTTAATAACTTTTCATATATGTTCTTTTTCCTATCAGTGTGCAAGTTCACACAAAAGACCATGGTTCCGAAAGTAAATTTTTCTTTAAGCTCAATGTCTGATCAGCTAATGCAATTTTGGATGATTGAAGTTCAATTGTGCAAATGAGATTGCAAAGCCTAAATGCAAAATAACAAAAAAAAATAAGTAAAATTAAAAATAAGCTTAAATCATTTTTTACTCCTAATGTTTTCTTAATTATTTTTTTTTTACGTATAAACAGTCAAGACTATAGCAGAATTGTGACAACTGACATATTATATACATGAAGTGCAAAGGATTTGGATTACAATTTTCTTTTACTGGTGAATAAAAAAACTTAAAATTAAAAATTTCACTTTCATTTTGTGTTAATAAGAATTTTTATTCTTTCAATAATGCAGGGCTAGCACTAGGATTTTTCAAAATTTTAGGGAGGAATTTTAGGAATTTTTTCCCAAATTTTAGGAAAATTTTAGGGGCATTTGCGATATTTTTAACATTACAAGTATGTAATAACAATATTTTTGTGCTAGTCAGGCACATGTGGTACACTGCCAAAGAATATTCCCATCATTCCAATGAATTCAGCCCTTGTTCCATGTGCTTGTGTTGTTTGTTGCGAATGAGTGCATTTAAATTTGCGCAATAACCGGCTTCATATTAACAAACCGTTTTGACAGCTTATGCTTACTGCAATTGTATTAATTAGAATTTTGAGTTCCTGGATCACTGAGCCTAACCAGAATGAATGCTCCTCTTCTCTCTCTTTTGGATGTTCTCGGTGAACCTAGAGAACAAGAGGCAGGAAGCAGGGGTGATTATGAGAAAAAAAAAAATTCTGAAGCTCACAGAAAAACTTCTGAAAGGTTTTTTTTCACACTTCTTTGTCGAAATTTGCATTTTTTCCGCGATATTTTGACGAAACATGCATTTTTTTTAGATTCTCTCACGAAATTCGCCTTATTTGGACGATTTATTGACAAAATCCCACGTTTTTTCGCGATCTTTTGACGGAATTCGCCTTTTTTCTGTGATTCTTAGACGAAATTATCTTTTTTCCTTGATTTTTAGATGAAATTTGAGGGGTTTTTCACGATTTTTTTAAATCGAAATTCACGTTTATTCTGCAATCTTTTTAAGAAATTCTAGTTTTTTTTCCCGAGATGTTTTTAAAAAATTTGCGATCCTTTGAAAAATTCGTGTTTGTCATAATCCTTAGAGTTTTTTTTTCAGGATTGTTTGTCAAAATTAGCTTCCCCCCCCCCCATTATCCTTGGATGAAATTAAGTTTTTTCCCGATTCTTTGTCGAAATTTGCTTTTCTCCGTGATCTTTTGACGAATTTTGCGTTTTTTCACGATCTTTTGACAAAATTTGCGTCGTTTTAGCAATCTTTTGACAAAATACGCATCTTTTTCGGTGACCTTTTGTCAAAATTCATGATATTTTTTGGTGAAATTTTGGCGATCACGAATTTTTAGGAACAAGAAGAAAATTTTAGGAGAATTTTAGGAATTTTAGGGGATAAAATAATATTTAGGAAATTTAGGAATTTTAGGGGGAATGCTAGCCCTGATAATGTTTTAAACTTCATAATTTTATTTTTTATTGTCTGTGTAAGATTTTTAATGTAGTTTCAATTTAAACAGGTTCATTCAGATAACATCAGTCTTATACATTCTGTCAAATCAGGATGAAATTTATCACATCAGCCACAGTTATACAGATTGCTTTGAGATATTTTAATAAATAACAATAAATATTCAATAAATTAAGCTAACAAATGTTCAGTTCCCAAACAAAGATAAGTAAGTAGAGTGAAACACCTAATCAATCCTACAACATTCAGTAGAAAGTTTCAGTGAAGCTGGAACTCAAAATTTCTGCGTTAGGGTAGATAGAATTATTTGCATGAGAGGTTGCAATATTTTTTACAGTACTTATGAAGAGCAAAGTTTTAATGCTATTTCAAATCCTTAATTTTATATGAAACATTTTCTTATTTTTTTCTGTAATGTTCAATTTTCTCAGAATTTTCAAATTTCCCGGTCTATATAAATTTCCCAGACTTTTCAAGGTTATCTAGGTGGCTAGACACCCTGTTTAAAATAAAATCACTACACAAAACATGCTTTCTTTAATGCTTTTCACAAATGAAAATGTGCATATGCAATTAAAAAATATATTTACTTCATTTTGTCTATAATGAGAATGACCATATAATCTAAAATTATGCATAGCTTATGAAATCTGAAATATTCTCACTTCTTCAGGCATAAAATTGTAGTTACATATTGAGCCATGTCTTTACATTTCTATGTATGTAATGGCATCTAATAGCATAAAGACCAGGGTGTCTATTCCACATCAGCAATGAATTTTCACTGACATTTCCATACCAATAATTAAAAAAATAATCCAGGTATCGAGGTTTTATGATGTTACACACAAAACACAGTCACAGTTAAATACAGATTGCTTGAACATATATTAATATAAATAAAATTCAATAAATTAAGTTAACAAATGTTCTGTTTCCAAACAAAGATAAATAAGCAGAGTGAAACACCTAATCAATCCTACAACATTCAGTAGAAAGTTTCAGTGAAGCTGAAACTAAAAATCTCAGTTTTACAAGAAAGGACCGAGAGGGCGAGGGGATAGACAAAATTATTTGCATGAGGTTGAA
Organism: Maratus michaelseni; assembly: GCA_963931845.1. Taxonomy (NCBI): domain Eukaryota; kingdom Metazoa; phylum Arthropoda; class Arachnida; order Araneae; family Salticidae; genus Maratus; species Maratus michaelseni. The sequence goes on from OZ007589.1 coordinate 391,424,438, forward strand.
ATACTCATTACAATAATACATATGAACAACAAAGTTTGATTTTAATTGCGCTGCAACTTCAAATCCTTAGTTTTATAAGAAATATTTTCCTATATTTTTTGTTGAAAGTTTCAAAATTTTTCTTAGAAATGGTAAATTTCCCTGACTTTTCCAGAGGGCTAGACACCCTGAAAAACTGAACAGCTAGTTTAAAGACTAATATTGGCGTCGCTACCAAAAAAATATTCTTATGAAAAGAAAGCTCTTAAAGGGATTAAAACACTTTGTAGCAAAATTGAGTTTTAATACCAGCCATTCATATTTTTATGAAAGAATTGCTTTTGCCACACGAGTGACATAACCCATATTTACCAACTGTACAGTATATTTATAATTTTTTTCCTGCAAGCTCATTAAAAACTAAATACACTATATCCTAATTATTTGGGACACTTTAAATGGGCAAATGTCCGGAACAAAATTGAGATACATCATTAAGTTTACTTTTGATTATTATTGTGACAGCTTCTTTATCAGGAGAAATTGTACAAGAACTGATGTGTCTCGATTTAGCAGAAACTACTATATTGCAATTGCATGTACACTGGGAAAAGGTGTCTGATATTTGGATCCAGCAGAATTTTAAATCTGAAAAATCCATATCTGGACTATCCCTAGTTACCATAAACGAAGTTTTTTTAAAATGCTATGTTAAACAGACTTAGTTATTCTATTATACATCTTTCAAGTGAAATATTAATGAAAACCTTTTTGTATCAGTTTAAGAAACTATAGAAGATTATAGATTTCTCACATTATAAAGATTTCTCAAATCATTTAATAAAAAGGTAACATTTTAAAATCTCTTAAATTTGCATAAACATATCAGAAAGTTACAACTGCAGTATAAAATATATTTTATCATTTATAAAAAATGTTTAGAATATAGTTAATGCTTAAAAAGATTAGTTCAAGCATTTATATGATGAACAATGATATTCATCTAATTTTTTCAAGGTAAAATTATGCAACCTGAAGACCCCATGACAGGGTTTTTTTTCTTCTTTGCCTATAAATGATGTACTATAGTGCATCCCCAGCCTGACTGACAGCATTGTAATCATTTCAGTAGTAATAAGTCAGATCCATCAACAACTAAAAATGTTTCAAAATATCCTACAGATTTTTTTTTTTTTCATTCTTCTTGGCTACATTCCATTTTTTTTATATTAAAATATTTAATTTTCAGACTAGAAATAGCCCAAAGTCTTGACACTTTTTCTAAGTGTACAATTTGGTTGTTGCTCCATGAATATTATTAGTTCATAAATTCTCATGTTTGAATAAAGAATTAAAACAATGCAAGCTTACTCCTCTCTTCTTCATTAACAAGGTTTCCTTCTGTTTTTTAACCCTCTCAGCATGCAAGTAGGCTTTACGACGCTGAACTGCAACATAGGGATTCAAACGTAACATCACTCTAATGTTCTTCAATGGGTTCTTTTTCAAAATGTAACGTTGGATTTTCTTACTACAAAAGAAAGATTACATTTTTATTTAGTCAATGGTGCAAATAATTATGAATAGCTGTGCAAAACTAATAACTCATGACATTGATTAGCACATTTTAAATAGTTAAACAATGACTAATATATTGGGCTATAATATGACTAATAAATACAATCTAAAATATTAGAATTAGACAATTATCTCATGGATGATTTTTTAAACATTATTAAAGGATTTTAATGTTTTGGTACTTTATAATTACAGGTAATCTGTTAAAGCATCAGATAGAGCCAATAAAATGATCACTGAATCACAATATTAACTATCATCACTGCAAATTACAAACTGCAGAATACTTTAATTGCATATCTAATATTTACAATTAGAAAACAACTGTTGGAAAACATTCATAAAAAATCATTCTACATACAAATTATTATTAGCCATAATCATAAAATATAAAAATATTGAAGGCAGTTCCCAGGTAGTTCCTTAACAGACATGCAAGATTCTATAAAATATTTGGTACTTTTCGGTTAGCCGGGCGCCAGTGAAATTTATATATCTATGTATACATATATATACATATATATATACATACACACATTTATATATGCATGTATATGTATATACATATATATACACATACATATATGTGTGTATGTATACATATATATGTATATATAGATATATACATTTCACTGGCGCCCGGCTAACCGAAAAGTACCAAATATTTTTACATGCATATTTAAGTTCATATTTCAAAAAGAAAATTAAATTAGGAAAAAAAATCTAATTCAAAATTAATACAATTAAATCATAATAAATACAATGGAAACCACTTTTAATGAAACTGAAGGGAGTGGAAAAATTATTTGTTACACGCAGACTTCATTATAACATAACGAGTTCTCTTACATGTTGCAATTCAAAGTGTTTTCAGTGTAAAAAAAAAAAAAAAAAAATAGTGTATGTTTTACAAAAAATTTAATGATATAAATCTCACTCCATGTGTCCTAACAACTTTCATTTTACAATTAGGATATTAGAAACAAATTCATGTGATACATTTGTGACAGTTTATTTACATTCACACAATGTTTAGAAAAAAAAAATTACATGGAATTACTCTGAATATTTACAATATTCAGCTGGTAAATAATCTGGTGTTGAATGAAGCATTTATTAGATATTAGTTCATAAAGAAATATGTGCTAAATGAAACAATTAGTTTATGAGCAAGTTTTGATCCTGAATCTAGGAAATGTATCAAAATGTAGGTGCTCATAACAGCAAGATTTAGTAACACTAATTTTTTTATCAAACAAACACCTTAAATTCTCTCTGTATTTGTTTGCTAACATGGACCTTTTATTTATTTTATTTTTCCCTTATTCTACAATGCTCCTAGGATTGCTTTCAACCTATTCAAAAACTATTTAAAAATTGTGTAAGTTTCATCAGTTCCTATAATCTTAATTATTCATTCATTCAACGTTATTTATATCTTATACTAACAAAAGAAAAGTGTTTATCCACAATGGCTAGAGAAATCTACTGCACATAGAGATCTGAAAATTTAGATAAGGGTAGTTCAGGGTAGCTCCAAATGCACTTGAGGCTCACTGTTTTCATTAACTAACAAAAATATTGATTACAAGCATCAGAAAATGACACTCAAATGTAGATTGTGGTGATAAAAGTATATTAACAATTCATTAAACTTAAAGTATAATCATTAAAAAATATATATTAACGAAATTTGCGACATTTTACTGCGACTGATTGTTGAAATTTGAGATTTTTTATCAACGATCATTTGACGAATTTAGATATTTTCAAGAACCGATTGACAATTTTGAGATTTTTTTTTTTTTTTTTTTTTATCGCTGATGAAATTAGAGAATTTATCAACGATCAATTGACAAAATTAGATTTTTTATTTCCCCCTGAGATAGAAATTCTCGAAACTTTTCCCGTTAGATTGATGAAATTTGCAATATTTTTTCCGTGAACAGTTGACTAAATGAGATTATTTTACGCATACGACAATTTTTTTTTTTTTTTTTTTTTTTTGCAAGAAAATCTTTTCTTTATTGAGATTGAAAAGAACAATTTTCTTATTTTCAGAAGTATGTGTCTACATATTTTAAAATCCCAGTAAAAAAACGAGAGAAATCCATATTTAAACGTAAAAATGGGAGTCTCTCACAAAAAACGGGAGTTGGCAGCTCTGCATTTTGAATGTTAATATTTTTTTTTTCTCAAAAAAACCTCTCATGTCAGCAAGATTTAAGACTTTCTTACCTGCTTTTATATAAACAGTCAGCTAAAGAAGATTATATCTGAAGAAGCTTTTTTTCTGCATTTGCTGTAGTAGGCAATTTTACAATATCATATCTCTTAAAATTATCTCCGAGAAGATCCATAGACATTGGATTTCTACCCTGGCCATGTCAATATAATAAAATGATTGTAGATTCAGCAATGAAAGGAAATTATGAAATGGTTGAAATTCTTGAAACTGACCATTAGTGATGTTTGGATTAGCAATTATGAAAATGATTTTCCTTGGTAAAAATAAACAAAATCTGCACTTTTGATAAAATGCTTAATAATGTTAAATGTCAGAATATCCCATGCTATTTTTTTTTCCATGCAAGATTTTTCTTTTCTTTTGTAAAAGTGAGTTTTTCCACCTCACACTTTACTGGTAACCCTGAATATATCTTATTTCTTCAATTGTTAAAAAGCGAATTTTATTTTTTAGGATTTTTTTTATTACAATAATATGCATTTGAGGCAGTGTTGAATTCAGACACTTTTCTCCGGGAGGGATTTCTGTAGCTCCGGAAGAGACATTGTAGAGTTCCTGGGGGGGGGGGGGGATTGCACTTTTTAACCATTAAAAGCATAAAAGCTCGAATCTTCCGGGGAGGGGGAATGTCCCCCCCTGAATTCAACACTGATTTGAGGCATAAAATAATTTTTAAAATATTTCAGGAAACAGGAAAACATGCAAAAACGGGGTGAGAAAAGGCAATGTATGGCAGATTTTCATGTATGGACATCTATTAATACTAGAATCAGATTAATATTTTAAGAAGAAAATCTTTCCGATCAAAGCAGTCTAAATCTGAAAGGAGAAAGGGACTGGCATCCTGTTCAGGGCTGCCACTGCCAAATGGCATACAAAATAGTTGCTTTAGTAGCCTACAATGAAAAAAATAGTAGCCAAAATAGTAGCATTTGCACAAAAATAGTAGCCAAAATAGTTGCATGCTTACTTAAGAAAAGAGGGGCAAGAATCCTTATTTCCCATAAAAATAACATCATGAAAATCCACATTTTCCCTACTCTACCTCTGTACCATAATAGGTATTTTTTTGACATTGAAGTCCTGTGAACTGATTCTGTAATAAGTTCCAGGCTACATCATCATCTTCATCATTTTTTTAAAAAAATGGAAATTTTTCCACAAAAAAAGAAAAAGTTACATTGTAAGATTTTTTTTTTTTTTTTAATTCACTACTCCTATTTTAAATGAAAGCAAAGTAAACTTTATTTAAATCTGAACTCTTCTCCTTTTAGAAAACTAAAGGTAGTTTCATTTTTTAAGCAACTGATAAAAAAGTTCCTGTTAATAGATAATGTACCACTTGTTCTTCATTATTTAGATAAATTTGTTATCAAATAGATGATCCATTAATTTCGAAAATTTAAATTCAAAGTTCAGCAAATTTATTATTATTATTAAGAGAAAGCTTGCTAATGGTTATACTGGATCCTCTGCAAGCATCAGCTGAGAGACAGCTATCAAGTTTTCCTAACTTCAACATCATAATAATTAAAAATTCCATCCCCCCCCCCTCCTTCCTATTGGCACCGAATTCCAAATATATACTATAAGTTGCTTTGGTGGCTGGGCTGCTAAATTTAACAGATGACAAGAAACAGCCACTAAAAAAATTTACTTCTGCAGTTTCTTCAAATATTTCTGAACACCATTTTTTCATTTAAAAAAAAAAAAAAAAAAAATCAGAAGATTTCATCTTCTGATCAGAAAATCAGAAGGTAGAGTTGAAATTAAGAAGAATTCTGAAAAAATCAGAAGAGTTCGCAGGTATGCTACTACCATCCGAATTTTCTACTTTTTGTATTTTAATTATAAAATCACACACACAAACGGAAAGAAAGAAAGAAGAAATTTTTTAAATTATCATCTGAGATATACGATCAGAATGCAGTTTGGTTTTTCCAAACTAAATTGAATATATTCTTATCTTGTGCATTACTGTGAGGCAACTAAAAACAATACAATTTTTATTGCATGTTATTAGCTGCAATTTTAATTCCATTTTGTAAACAAAAATTAACTGAACCAATTGAAAGTGGTTTTATCAAAAAAGGATGCATTTGATAAAGAAAATACGTGTACATACTAACCTATTCTTTAGAAGAAATTTTTGTAAAATAAAATAGCAAAAACGTCCGAAAAAAATAAAGTCTGATTTTATAGACACCAATGGGCCAAATAAAGCTATCTAAATAAGTAAAAAAGGCAATATTCTAAATGTTTTTCTCAACATTTTAAATCTGTTATTAAATTGGAAAACTGCGATAGAAAACAAGATTTTCTTATTTCTAAGTAGCATTTATTTCAGCTCGTTTATTAATTTAAATTTTTGGAATGAAGCATTTATACGAGGTTAGAAACAAATACAATTCACGCAGCATAGTGAACAAATCTACAGTTAATCGTTTGTGGTTCATACGACAGTTAAAGGGTTAAATGCCTTTAAAAACAATCAAAAATTGGACAAATATACTGTAAAGCATAAGGGTTATGAGTGGTAGCCAAACCAAAAATCAGTAATTAGTTTTCCACTGAAATTTGGATGTTGGTATCTTTGCACTACATTTATATTGAAAGAGTATTTTTTATTTATTTTTTTCAAATGAAAGTTTTTACATATTTTAAAAATTGCATAAAAAACTTAAAAAAATTTATACGGAAATATTAGATTGGGGTATTGGGTTAAAAAATTTACAGTGCTGAGTTTTTTTTTTTTTTTTTTTTTTTTTTTTTACAAAAATAGTAGCTGGGAATGGAAAATAGTCTCCTTTTTTCTGGTTTTCCTCTAAAATAGTCGCTTTTGAAGGTTTTTGGGCTAAAATAGTAGCCATAGTTGCCTGATGCTGAAAATAGTCGCTTTTAGTAGCATTTTAGTTGCAAATGGCAGCCCTGCCTGTTTAAATGATCAGGTGACTTTTTACTTTACAAAATAACACCTAATAGTTAGAATGTAACTTTCGAAATGCTTTTTCAAATCTGTGTTAAAATAATCAAATTATCACAGAAGTGCACTATTATACACAGGCATTATGTTAAAACATCAAACTGTTGCTACATAAATACGGGACATTTTAGAAAACTAACATTCTGATATCAATCAAGTAAATATATAATACAGCACAAATTTTGCAATTCAAATGCTTTTGTGGTGCTTTCTCAGAGATCTTGGTGGTAAATTAATCAGAGACATTCATTTAATGTCAAGTCATCATCATAGAAAACACAAATACAAAACAATTGAAAACTAGACTGAAATAAATATTTATATGATACATCATATGACTTATATCTACGTCTACATAAAATAATTTTCTATTAAATATAAGACTTAATATCAAAGTAACATCTAACATAATTTTAAAAAATTTCAAATGATGTAGTACAGTGTGTATTTCAGATCATTTACCTTACTTTTCCAGATTTCCATCCCAATCAAAAAAAAAAAAAAAAAAAAAAAAAAAAAAAAATCAGGTAACGAGATTTTGTGATGTTACACACAAAAAAATCTTGAATTTGAGTGATGAAACTTTCACAACTGATTATGAAGCAAACTACCGTTTTGTTTAAAAAAAAAATTTGCAAAATTCAAAAAATGCTGAACATCAAGGTTCATTTCATGGTTAATGATTATGTAGACTCCTTAATCAGAAAATTTTTCCCAATTTTTTTCTGGGATGTTACAAATTTCTGTAACTTTTTCTCAGAATTTTCTATTTCCCTCACTTTTCCAGTCCATATAAATTTACATGACTTATCCAGGTGGCTAAACAACCTGTTCTTTTCAGCACTTTCTCAGAGATGTTGGTTTTAAAATAATCAGGCATTCATTTAAGGCTATAATTATGAAGATAACATTGAACATAACTGACTATTTAAATTATGAAACACCTGGCTTAACATATGTATAAATTAGATGAATATCAAATACAAACTGATATAATAGGTTATTTGTAAATTGTAAGGTAATAACAGTAAAAGCCATAAGACATACAATATTTTTTTTAATATTTTAGATTTAAATATATTAAAGGTTATAGAAAACTTGGGATTCTGGTTTTAGAAGATGGTACCTATGAAATTCTAATTTATAAGAAAGCCTCTCAGGATGAACAGTTATTTACAATGGATTATTTTAATTATCTTCAGTTTTTAAGAACTGAAGTAAGTTTGAAAAATTTCTAGATTTTTACTATTAAAATTCTTTTAATTATTGCAAATTTTAAAATATAAATTTAATACAATTACATTGCAGAGGTCATAGTCATTTTCGCAACAAAAAATTCTCCTGGTTAATTTTCCTGAAATAATTATTTTTCCATGTCAACATGTTGTTCTAATTTATCCAATTAACTTTATTGATCATAGCAGCTGTTCCGATATCTGATTCAGCTCAACAGAATAAATCACAGGTAATGGGACCTCCAGTAAAAGGCTGGAAACATGATTACATCTATTCCATATCAACAATCTATTAAAGAGATTGACAAAAAAACAAAAAACCTGAAAACAGCAATCTTGCAAAATGCGATCCTTTGACGAAATTCACGTTTGTTTGTTTTTTTTCACGATCTATAGGCGAATTTTGCATTTTTTTTTTTTTTAATGGCAAAAAAAAATGAAAATAGAAAATTACAAAAACCGAAAACCACGAAAGAATATTATGCTTGTATTATGAAGCATGCCGAATAATAGTGATTGCTGGCTAACGTGAACTTTAATATATGAATTATCAGAATAGCTAAAGTATTCCAAGTTTTGGTAGAAATTACCAATATGAACCTTGCATTGTAAAAATTTTACAAGTCAAAGTGGTTGTTAAATAATAGGATACTACCAAAAATCTAACTTCTGAAAAAGAGATCCATTTCTATCCATTCATTAAACCATTTCTTATGCAAGGAATCTTAACCACTTAACAATATTGTCCAAACGCAGCTCGGGCAGAAAGTGTTTGTTTGCTTTGTTGTATTTATAATATTATACAAATATTTTAGAACAGAAAAGTGGTGTTTTGTCCTTATTTTTAGTTTATTTTGTGTTAAAAAAAAACCACGAAACAATTGGTTAATCTGAAATAAAATTTGAAAAACTTACTTTAAACAAAAAATAACTTACTTTGGTGGTCTAATAGCTCTTCTAATTTCAGGTCCTTTCAAGAGACGAGCTAAATCGGTGTTTGCCATCTTATGCATTGGTAAACTGAAAAGAAGAAAAATATAATTTGATATATAAACGATACAGAATTCATAAATTATATAAGCTTTCATTTAACTGTAAGCTGAGTCTAATAGAATGAACTCGTATAGTGAATGAATAGTATTTTAAATTAATATATCCAAATAAAAGAATTGGGTATTGACTGCAGTCAATGAAAAAGATGTCTCATAATTCCACCAAGTCTACTTTTCAGCCTAATTTGATCATGTGACATTCAAGTATAGAGATGGTTCCTTATTAACTGCAGCATTTACAATAAAAATTTAAAACTATGCTCAGATTTTTCTCATCTAATGCAACCAGGCTTAGTGAAAGCGAAATTTTCTACCAGCCAGTTGCAAAAACCTACTAGCTATAAAAGAAAGAGGGAGAATACATTTCATCAAATAGTCTTCATGAAGTATTTTTTTTTTAAAGAGAACATATCAAAGCAAATTTATTACATAAGAATTTTGTTTGCAGTTATTAAAAACATTTTATATATGTAGTGTTTGATTTCAAGATCACTAATTACTGTGAAATGCAATAAATAGATGAAGTATAATTTTTTTTTTTTTTACAGGATGGCTACAGAAATTCCAGTTGAATCAGGTGGACCTAATTCATCCAATTAACCTTATTGATCATAGCATCTGTTCTGATATCTGAATCAGCTCAACAGAATAAATCGCAGGTAATGGGACCTCCAATAAACGCTGGAAACATGATTACACTAGATTAATTTTGACACAATTATTCAAATTGGTAAAGAAATCATATGCATGCCAGCCAAGGGATCCTGGCCCAGACTTTTTCGCTCAGTTGGGAAGATTACATCTCATGATTTTTTTATCAATTTCTTCACAAGCGGGTAACGAATTTTACCCCTAAGGGTAAAAGATTAATTTTTATATCATTCCGTACACATTTTAATATATAATTCTGGTTAGTATGTCTTAACTCATTTTTTCTCATGAAGGAAGTTACATTTAAAGATAACGCTGATATTAGAGGCAATTGGGATTTTTTACTCATTACATTTACACATTAATCAAGCTTTTTTGGTTATTAATTATGGCTTAACGTGAAATAAAACTTAGTTATTTTATGGTTTTGATAATTATTAGTGCACCTTTATGGGGAGAGCTTCATTGAATAGTCCAAGAAAAATTTATTATGCATTAATTATTTACTTGACCTTTATTTAATATTTTTTTAATTTAAATTTTCTTAATTTTATTATTTTACATATTTTAATATTTTACTTGTGTTATTTTAATATTTTACTTATTGTAAGGATTCATAATTCCCAATGCTACTATTACTAATTACAGTCAACTTCCTGTTTAAAAAATATTTTTAAAAAAGGACCAGAAATCAGCAAAATTCTAAAATCCACACAACCTCTGATCTTAAGCTATGCAAATTTGTCTTTACAATTTTTTTTTATTTATTTATTTAATGTGTTGCACAAGTCTATAAAATGATGCATTTTTATTTAAAAAGTAAAGAATTGATAGTGAACAGAAAACGCCATAAACAATGAAAAAATTTATTTTCCACTTTTTATATAATTATGCTTTGAGATTAATTCTTTTATATAGTTAATATATTTTAATTTTGAGCACCTGTTTTGTTTTCTGTTAATTTCTTTCACTGTCCTGGAAGAAACTAATTTCTTCCGGAAAAAAGCCAACACCAAGATTTACGAATTTTTTGACATGAATCCTTTTTATTTCCTTCTATTTTGTACATTATAACATATGAATACTTATTTTATGCTTATCTATCTATATAGTATTTATTTATTTTGCTTATTACCCAAAAGATTTTTATCAGTATGACAACCTATTTAATGAATTATTTTAATGATTATATATAACAAACTTTTAAAGCAAATATTTGAATATTTTAAAATGAATTTTGTAAGGTTACATTCAACAGATTTTTTTCAAATAATGGTTATTCATAATTTACAATTAAATTTCAGCTAGTAAATCATGTATTTAATTTTTGCTTACTTTACTGAAACATTAAATCATCAGCTAGTAAATCATGTATTTCATTTTTACTTATTTTACTATAACATTAAATCATTACCAGATATTCCAAATAAAATTTCATCAACTAAATTTTGTAACCAGAAATAAAAACTGGATATAACATTGCATTACTTTAATATGAAGAAATAAATTAGCTAAAATTATGAAAGTTTATAATAATATTACTTATAATCCTTCTTCTTCATGGATTTCCTTGTCCATGTGCCATAGAGGGCATCCAAACGTCTGAAAGCACCTTCAGTCCATATGACAAATCGACCAACATGACCACCAGGAGCCAGTCGAAGCAAATTGAGTTTATCAACATTAATAGTTTCAATTCCTAAGTTGGGGGATAAATCAAAATTTATAAGTATTTTGTTTTAAAAACATTCAGGCTACTATTTTACAAACTTAATTCTTGTTGAATTAAATAAGAATTACATAAAAATCTGATCTTTAATGAAGTTGTTAAATTCCACAACAAAATTTTTTGGAAAATTAGATTCATTGAAAGTAAAATTTTAAATTCATAAACACATAAAAAAATTACACTTTTTAGAAATCATATCCATTTGTTTCCATTATGTTATTCACTATTAAAACATCTGTAGAAAAAACAAGGTTAAAACAGCATTATTGCTCAGGATTAAACGATATTTTTAGTTAGGAAAATTTTATATTTAAAATTAATGAAATTACTGTAGCATAATTTTAAACATGCATTTCCTCACATTCATACTTCAACTTAATCACCGAAAGAATTTTTTGCCAGTCTTCACTGAGTTGCCCCGTTATCCAATTCAGTTTTTCTTTGATGCTAATACTTTTGTTTTGACATTTTTTAACTACAAGAAACGAAATGACCAACACGACAACTAATAAAAAATCTTGAAGACTAGTTCAAGGAATGGAGGGTGAAAGGACAGTATAGAAAATTTCGCTGGTGAAGATACTGGGATAGATAAAGATTTCATTGCCTGGAGGAAATGCAAAAGAATGCCACAGCAAATTTACAACGTTCAGAACATTACAGAAAGAAAGTTAAAAATGTCTAGAAATACTTTGAGAAAGAGATGAAAAAATTTTATATTACAAGAAATAAGTTTAAGAGAATGTACTTTGCTATTTTGAGGTTATTTTACAAAAACATTCTTAAAATATTCTGGGTTTCAAAGAAAAGTTTGTAAAATGGCATTCATTAAATAGAAGAGGTCTGACTGTACATTAAAATTACCCAAAACTGGTTTCAAAAGTGAAAGTACAAACGCATGGGATTTCAGTATGCTTGTAATTGTTAATACAGAACAGAGTCTGATATAGTGAAGATCAAATTATTTTGACAAACAAAGAGAAATATATATATATATAAGTATGATTATATATATTTTCTTTTTTCGCGAGGGCTTTATTTAAAACTGATTCATATATAAGTTTAATCTTTATTGTATAGGATTCCCTTCTTTATTAAAAAGTATAAAAAATCTCAACTGAAAACTTTAAAGATCGGCAACATTTTAATTGACGTAATAAATTAAATATCTTTTTAAAATAAAGATAAAAGTACAGAGAGAAGGTATCTTGCATAGTAAAAAATATGTTTGAATAAAGGGTTTATCAGATTATAAATTATTTATAATATATTTATAATTATAAATATTTTACAATAATTTAATATAAATTATTATTTATTATATTTATATGTTATATTATAATTTATACTTCCCAATTATGACATGATTATTATAATTCTCTGCCACATTGATGTAAAAATCTATGTTGGTTATATATTCAGTGTCAATTTTCTTGGTATACTGTCGCTTGATGCTGCAGCATACATTTGAAATAGCATATTTAGTTATACACAAATTGCAGTTATACACAAATTACGATGGGGTATCATTCGAAAGGTTTTTGAAGCGGTTTCTGGCATAGTACACTCACATTTCGTTAAAACATGTTTTAACTAATAATAAAATAATGAAAATTTATAGCAAGAATATTTTTTAATGAGAAAAGAAAAAATACAATTATGAGTTACAGGCTAGAGTACACCGCGAGTAGGGTTGTGCCTGACATCTGACCTCTGCAAGTCAACCCCAACCCAACCAAAAAAAAAAAAATCATCAACCCAAAACTCAACACAATTTGACCCGAAACTTATCCGATCCGAGCCGGAAGTGAAAGAAAATTAATACACATTGGAATACAGTAATGAAAAAGTAGTCTGAAGTTATGCCTCTAATATCAATATTATCCTATTTGTATAAAAATAGACATATATACACTCATTAATATTCTACTTAGTATTTTTCATTTGGGTTGGGTTGGGTTGATTATTGACGGCCAATTATCTACACTTGGGATATAGGCTCGGGGAGAGTGCCCTTCGTGGGTGTCTTTCTAAGGGAACCTAACCCGTATTTACGCATGGATAAATCCACGGCTCGAAGAAAACCACGAAAACTCCGAACGATTAGGCCGACGGGCGCGATTGGGATCGAACCCAGCACCTCCCGTCTACCAGCTTTGAGAGCAGAACCTCTCAGCCACTGGTGGGGCTATTTTTCATTTGGGAATATATATATATATATATATATATATTGAAAAATCGGATCAACTAGACTTGAACCCGAAACATTTAAAGTCAACCCCAAACCGATCCGAAACGACACAAATTAGCGTCAATTCGACCGGAACCACGGGTCGTAAAATCTACTTACCCGACCCGATGCAGGACTCTGCTACGGGCTATTTAATAATTTATGACATGGTACTTTTAATACTTTTTTTTTTTTTTTTTTTTACTTTTTCCCACAGACACACCAATTTTAAACTCTTTCTCTTTCCTGGATTTCGTTCAACCGGCTTCTCACAGATCGCAAAATTACATATTAAATTATGATGAAATTTAAAAGCATGATTACCTATGTAACACTTTCGAAATTTATTTGAGGATATCGAGACAAGAGGGTGCCAAGCCACATTTGTGAACTTCTGAGATATTTCAATTTGAAAATTTGATGAAATACTCAAATCAAGATATATAACAAAGTTTCTTCGCCAATGTCTTAGTAACATTTGAGATATTCTGAGTAACAATATGGCATACTTTCATGATATTACTATTACGTTTTTTGTAAATTAGCTATCTTCATTGGGGGCATAAACATCTGGGGCAAAAACGAAACCTGTCACATAAGGCTGCCATCAAGTGACATTAGAAAAAAAATTATATGTTAGATTTTGTAATTTACAATATTAGGCAACAGATTACAGTGTTAGATTTGTTTTACCAAAAACTGTGGCTTGGCACTTTTTTACCCTGACCCCCTCATTTTCACTATAAAGAAATGTACAGCCACCCCCTACTTTCAAAAACTTTTTTCTTAAACTAAATATTTTTTAAAAGCCAAAATCTTATTTCAAAATTTAATCGCCTACTGGCAGAGTTATAGCAAAAACCCGGATTTTGGGTTTTTTTTTTTTTTTTTTTTTTTTTTTTAAAGTTAAAATAAACTTTTTTTTTTTTTTTTTTTTTAAGTTAAAAAAAATTAATATTTTAAAAAATTTTGTTTTTCTTTCTTTTAAAAAAATAACAATTAATAATAATAAATAGTTAATTATATAGTTTTGCTTTATGAGATTTTTGTTATTCAATAGAATTTCATGAAATGTTTTAAATTATTATCCTACAACTAATTAGCAATATTTTACTGTTAAATTATTAAGATAGTTTTTTATTTGATCTGTTAGTTATATATAAATGTGATAAGTAGTAGATTTGTTCATATAAGTTCAAGTTTTTCCTCATATTCATATTTACTTACATGTAATTGCTATTTACAAATATTTTGTCTGTTTAAAAATGTATGCAATACAAGAAAACTTTAAAATAATTAAATTATTACATGTGAAAAGCATTAAATGGAGAAAATTATGCTATATTTAAAAAGTCCAAATAATAATATTGCCAAACACTTTCAACTGAGTAACATTAAATTAATACTCGTGAATAATAAACGAGAGAAAAAAAAAATTTAAAATAAGTAAATTATTACAAGCGAAATGCATTAAATAAGAAAAATTATGTCATATTTAAAATGATTTTCTTATAGCGTCTGAAAATAAAACTTTTCTTCTAGACGTTATTATAAAAGTCCGGAGGCAGCGACATGTTTTATTTTCAATTTTGCTGATTTTTAAATGTGTGATAGAACTTACTTAATCAGTCACGAAATAAGGCGTCAATACTGTCATGACCGTGATGAATGCAGTCTTGAGAACCGAAAAATCTTCAGTTAAATGGAAATGAATGGCAACCCGATTACAGAAGATCACCACTGGTCATTCAATCTTATGTAATCGGGTGATACTTTTAAAACAAAGCAAATTAGTACGTATTTAGAATCTGTGGGGTCTGGACGGGGATTTGAGTTACAGTCTAGCGCGGGTCGGGTCTGCAACTCAACGTCTGCAAGTCAACCCCAAGCGCCCCCCCCCCCCCCCCCCCCCCGAAAAAAAATAAAATAAAATAAAATAAATTATCACTTATCCAGAGGCAAATTTGGGGGGTCCTGGGCACATATGCGTATGCCCCCCCCCCTACACAGTTGCTTACAAAGGCCTTGAATAAAAAATATATATATAATATCGAAAGAAGTACTTTTTAAGATAACCACTGTTGAGTTTAATAATTTCTTTAAAACATCAATTAAAAAAATTAAATTTGATAATCATTAATTTACTTTTAAATAATTGTTTGATAATTATGAATTTATAATTGAATTTTATAATAAACAGTGTGGTGCTAAAAACCTTTCTCTATGCAAGTCCATGTATCTGGAATGATAAAGTATGCAACAACTAATAATAAATTTACAGCAGTAAAAGGTATAATTATATAAAATATTGGCATATCCTATTAATCAAATAACTTTTTTCTTTCAAATGCCCTGTCGTAAATCAGGCACTGCAATTATCTCGATCAGATAGTGCTGCTATTATTTTTCAAAAAGTTATTCAATTTTTTCAAATTTAAAGTACCATAACTCTGTGAATTTTGATCGTAACAGAATGGAATTTTTACTGTTGTACTTGTAAGAGCATTATCCCCCCTTCCCCACAGTTATAAATAATTTTGTAAGGAATGTATGAAAAGAAAGTTGCGAAAAGTTACAAATTGTAGGAAAATGTGTTGTTTTAAAATTTTCATTAAACGATTTTCAACTAAATAGTTTTACCACAAGAATAGTGTTTTTGCTTGATTAAATCATAAAACTTCATAAAACCATTTAATAATATCAGTAAAAACTTTATCTTAAAAATTTACAATGGTGCATTCTGTTTGCAAATTTTAATTACCTTAAAATTTTTTCTTTGATTAGCCCAAAGAGAAAGAGACAGATATATTTTTGTCCATTCAGATGAAATTTCGTTATTTTTTGTCTCTTTTTCTTTCTTTTAAGCGTGATGGTTTTAATCATGGTTTGAAAAACAATTTAAAATACTATTTACAAACATTATGTGAGCTTGTTCTTTAAAAGTAGCAGCGAACTTCGGTTGTGTCCACGAAACTTATAAAATTGAGGCTATAAAAATATAATATTGTGGCTTAGCCATAAAAAGTATACAGATGATCTCTGCAATAGTATATTTGATTTTTAATAAATCCCGGTTACAAAGAGAGAGAAATTTGATTTCCAGTATAGTAAACCAACAAAAGTTTGGTACATGGTCTGCCGATAGCTTTAATCAATTTTTATTTAATGAAGTTATTTTTAATGAAAGTTTTTATTAATGAAGTTTTGCTCTATTCTAAAAAATATTTCTACAGATCTAATAAAGCATTTTAGTTATAAAATTATCTATACCTTTGGAATGCATCAATTATACTTTTGTTTTTACTCAGGACTGGATTTATCTTGCTGATCACATTCAATTTCATAAGAAAAAGTTTATTTTCTTTCATCTATCTTGACAACCCATTCTCTCGTTATTTTTTCAGTATTATCAGTAAAAGTAATAGTAAAGTAAGTAGAAAAACTGTATATTTTTATATGAAAACAGATTTAATTTTAAAATTTGTTTTCGTTTCAAATTAAGCAGTTTTACATTTAAATTCTTTAAAAATTCTGCTTCTTTAAAGTAAACTGAACAGAGTCTTGAATGAAATATGGAAAAATTATCTGATCTTTTGCAGGCGTGCAGCATTGATTTCCATACGATAGTATGTGTTAAAAACTAGGAAATGAAATTCCTTTGGAATGTGTGGAAGAATTAGTGCATTCTGCAATGCATTACCAATTATTTTAATTACAAAATTGAGAATTAAATTAAGACATTATTCCCCTTCAAAATTATTATATGAACATGAAAAAAAATATATTACTTATTATCGCGAAAAAAAAAAGAGTAATGCGAAAAAAAAAAACACAGGGACAATTTGAAAGTCAAGGACAGGGTGACGTACTGCAGCGACTGCCCATCTCCTCGATCGGTCTTTTCCGTGTATTCTATTTACCATGACAAAATCCATTCCATATGAGATGAGACTGGACTTCCCCTGCCCTCAATCCCCCTTACTGCGTTGACAGCCGAAGAAAGACATGGGCGTGTTTAGAAAGGGGGAATGAAAATGCAAGCGAAGAACAGAAATCCGGAAAAAATTTTACTGAAGAAGAGCCTTAAGATTGCGTGTCACTAAATATTTTAACAAAAAATTAACTCTAAAATTATTTTATCTTACTACCAGATTAAAAACAAACTTTCTTGGCGAACATTTTCATTAACATAGTTGCTAACTTATAGTTTTTTACCAGTAAAATTCAATAGTCAAGTTTAATTTATTCTCTGAAATCTAATGATTTTTAATGATTAAACAAGGCATGAATTTCTATTAAATTTTAATGGTAATAAAAAATTTTACAAGTTGGCAGCAATGCATTTTAAATAAAAATATAAAAAGGCCATTTTGCCCTTCATATCATTAATAATCAACTTTCCTTAATTTGAACCTCAATAGTTCCAAATATTAGTCATCTTTAAGGCAATAAATTTACCTGGAATATTCCTAAAAGCACGAGTAAGTCCATTGTCTTTACGATAAACAATAACAGGTCCCAATCGTTGAATTCTTCGTCTATTTCTCATTTTACCTTTACCAGCTCTGAATCTTTTAGAATTATAAACCTAAAGAGAGGAAAAACATTAACGTTTAAAAAATGCACTCATATTACTACAGACATACACAACAGATAATGCTTGACCAGTTTTAAGACTGACCTTGGCATGCTGCCAAAAAAATAAACCATTCTGAAAGAAGGAAAATATAAGAGACCAATTCAGGACTAGGAGACATTCAGGTTTTGCTTAAAAAGGAGCGTCAGATATTATGAAAATCACCTTTACTCAATAGATGGTGCTGACTTTCACATGGGCGAAAAACTTTTTCTGGTAGCCCTATTTTCTAGGAAAACGTCACTTCCCGTTTGAAGCCGATTCTGAGAAATCTGAGTAAACACAGAGGCTCTGTGCCAAGTAAATGTAAGTTAGAAGATTAGAGATTAGCTTTTGGTTATAGATCTGTATAGAGGATGGGTTTTGGTTTTGGACTTTACTTTCTGGGGACTCCGGAACAAGATGGCTTCATTCGGGCCGGGCCCAGTTGTGAATATTTCAGCCCATGCAAATCTCCAGCGCGGTTTAAGCCAGTTTTTTTTTTTTTTTTTTAAATAATTTAATAGATATCGACTGGTCAATTGTAATCTCATGTTATTGAGAGAAACACATGGTTTAGCTATAATTAAAAAGGGATTCTGTAATGTAACAGGAGGAAAATAGCTGCGCTAAATAACAATAACGCTTTTAAATTAAAGGATCTAGATTCAGAATTTCCGAAATATTGATATGTTTTAATTATATTTCCTCAAATTTGGAGTTAAATTGCTAATGTATTTAGCTATCCAAATTAATGGTTCAATTTTTTTTTTTTTTTTTTTGGGGGGGGGGGGGGGGGAGTATTGTACATCAATATTTCTGCTTACCCATATCAATAGAAACCCAGTAATCCGAACCGAAATTGAAAAAAAAAGTAATCAAGATTAAGCGAAGCTTTGTAAATATAAATTTAATTAAACACAAAAAATATTTAGAATTTTAAATATATGATAATTATCAGTAAATATATTTTATTAAATATTATTACATAATTCATTTGTTTTATTTTCAGACTTAATTTTTTTTGCATATACATTTTATTTACTTAAGGCTGTTCTGAAATCCAAACTGTGCACTTTCTGACACATTTTTTAATTGATTTTTTTAAATTCCTACTATTAGCTCACACTCTCTCTCTATATATCTTATTCAAATTTTCAATCGTTAATAAAATATTTTCTATTCATCCACTCAAGTTCAATTAATTTTTTTTAAACTTGTAGTGATGACACTTTATGTTAATACAGTTTTTTCAAATATTAATTCATTCATTAAATTTAATTAATTTTAGTTTTTAATGGGAGAAAAAAATTCCTCCCATTGTTTTCATAAATGAAATGAAAGATTTATCTCAAATGAGTGATGCCACAGAAATAAAATACCGCAACGATGATTATAAAATAATGTTCAATAAAGATAACGTGGGACATGAATGCTGCACGCTTTTTTTTATATATTTATGATTAAAAAGTAGGAATTGACTTTTAAAAAAAAATTATATTACTTGTTATTCACAAACTTATTAAGAAACTATGTAATATATATTTTTTTCATTTTCCTGTAAAGGCAAAAGATTTTCAAATAATGCTGTCAAAGTTGTCATTTTTAACAGAATTTTAGGACGTGACAGCGCAGGAAAGGAACAAATTGCCGTCCTTAGACAATAATAGCCTATAGCTCAAGATGTAATTCCTTTATTTGAAAATAAAGAACTGTTCAATCATTTCAATAATCATGCTTGCAAGTAGTATTTTACTTTTATGCTTAAAAAAGAATCAGAAAATCGCTAGCAGCAATACATTTACTAACAGTACCATTTGATACACGTGAAAGCTATTCTACGATGTTTGCATAGCTGCCAACTTTTACGCTGTTTTCCTTCAACTATTTTTTAACATCAAAATCACCTTAAAGTGATAAAAAATTTAAAACACAGTTTGATTTATTACACGAATTATATAAACTAAAAATAAATTACAAAATAACTGTGATAAGAGACCGATTTATTTTTTAGGTAGATTTCGTAAGAAATACTACCTATTACATTCTCACCTAAGTTGGAATTTTGAAAAATTTTTGCAGATCGATGCCGATCATGACTCCCAGAACACAAAAATACCCCCAGTTCAAAGCTTTATCTATCTATGTCACTTTTTTATGGACACGATAACTGCAATAATTCTACACAAATCTCTTCCAAATTGATACATAAAATCAAGGGGCATAAAATCTCGGTCAAGTTCGTTAATGGGCAAAATCGAACCAGGGGGGGGGGGGGAGGGTGGGGGGGGGGGCTTTTGTGAAAACAGAAAAACCCCCATAATTTCTTAATTATGATACGTATCGAATCCGTTTAAAGTTATTATTACTTCTAGGAGAAGGGCCGAAAATGTATGTATGTTAGATTTTTTATATAATTAAAAATGGCCCCGAGGGCGGGAAAATAGGGGGGTTTTAGAAGAAGAAAAAATCATAACTGCATCAATTCACAAGATATCAAATCCGCTTAAATGTATTATTAATCCTATTAATATTACCTAAAACTTTTATATTGACAAGTTTTTTATAGGACCAACCCTTATAGCAAAAAAAAATAAATAAATAAAAAATCCCTGCCGGCTCTGCCTGCAAACAAGTTATTTTTCGAAGTAGACGGTTCCAACTCCCGCATCTTTTCGAAACTGATACATAAAATCAAGGGGCATAAAATCTCTGTCAAGTTCATTAATGGGCAAAATCGAACCAGGGGGGGGTTTTTTTTAAAAAACAGAAAAAAACACCATGATTTCTTAATTATGATACGTATCGAATCCGTTTGAAGTTATTATTACTTCTAAGAGAAAGGCCGAAAATTTATGTATGACAGATTTTTGATATAATTAAAAATGGCCCCAAGGGAGGGGGAAGGGGGGTTTTAGAAGAAAAAAAAACATAACTTCGTCAATTCCCAAGATTTCAAATCCGCATAAATTTATTATAAATCCTCTTAATATTATCTAAAACTTTTATATTGGCAAGTTTTTTATAGGACCAACTCTTATAGCAGAAAAAAAAATCCCTGTTGGCTCCGCCTGCAACAAGTTAGGTTTTGAAGTAGGCGGTTCCAACTGCCGCATCATGGCAAAAAGGTCATTTCTTCTGCAATTCCCAACAAACAGGCGCCCCACGATCTGCGTCTTCGAAATCTACCTGTGCCTGTAAGCCGAGCCGTCAGGGATTTTTCATATATAAATTACTTGAGTTGCAATTATACCTAATTGTATGTATTTTAATATTTTATATAGGCTTTCATTTTAAGAATAAAAATTTATTTAATTTTTCATATTAGAAGTTTTAGATTTATCATACAATGAGTTATCATTTCTGACTTCCTTGTACTTACATATGCTTTTAAAATTTTACATGAGTTAATCATATGTATTATTTCTGTTGCCAACATCCCTTTTTCTATGCATTTACAAAATGCACAAAAATGAATGAGCTATCATTCGAAAGGTTTTTGAACAGGCTTCTGACATAGTATACTCACATTTCTTTAAAACACGTTTTTTGATTAAAAATTACAGTTAATTAAAAATTAAATCAGCATTTTCTTTTCAATGAAATGATTTTTTTTTCTCAAATCATTGTTGCCATAAAAAATATATATACTACATTATATTGTGCTCAACAATAATTACAAATAAATAAATAGCACAATAAAAGATAAAGCGGGACGCACGGGTTTATTTTATATTTATGATTAAAAAGTAAAATTCAAATTCAAATGTTTGGAGAAAAATACACCATCGATCGATCGAAGCAGTGGTATTTTACGTGTAGTCTAAAATGTATGTTATGTTATATTATATTAAATTCTATTTTATATGTGCTCAATTTATTTTTTTTGTCCCGTGTTTTTCCCGAAGTGGATGACGTCATCTTCCAATGAAGTTAAATTACGATTGTTATTTTTTTTCCCTCGTGCATGCCTCTTGCTATCTTTGATTAGTTTTTACTTCAATTTTGATGGGATGAATAACATGATATTCTGGCTTGACTAATGTTGTTTGCAGATATTTTCGTCCTTAATTTTTCTTTAGAAATTTAAACTTGCATCTAAAAAATATTAGACTGCAGTGCGAAATCATCGCACGGGTGTACAGGTAAATTTATAATTACCTTATCTGTAGAATTTATATTTTCTTTGGTACACGTACATTTTAGGATTGTGTGGCATCAATTCATGTGTATATTATATCATATTTAAATCTGCCAAATTAATTTTTTTATAAAGAAATCTTAATGTTACTAAGAACATAACTGATGTGCCCAGTGATTCTTAGTTTTTTATTTACATTTTTACTTTTTGATCACATCTAGTGCTGGGAAAATGGTTGTAATCATTATAAAAACCGTATTATGGAAATATTTATATATCTTTACATTTTGAGGATGTCTTTAAATGTTGAAGGTTTGATATTTTTTACAATTATTCCGTAATGTATACGTGAATGTTGGTATTTTTTCGTTTTCAGACCATGTGTGTCTTTTTATGGTACTTTTATGATGATGCCTATATATGTATTTGTATATATGTGAGTGAACACAATAGCGTCTAAACGTTGCTTTTGATTGAGCTCCCATTTGACGCATATGATATATCAACTGTCGGTAAGAACTGTACTCATTTTTATCGGACAACGTGTTTAGTGCTTGATCATTTTTTTAAGATTTCGTAAGAAATACTACCTATTACATTCTCCACTCTGCTGGAATTTCTGGAAAATTTTTGCAGATCTACACCGATCATGACTCCCAGAACCCAAAACCACCCCCCAGTTCAAAACTTTATCTATCTATCTATCTATCCATCTATGCAACTTTTTTATGGACACGATAAATTGAAAAATTCTACATAAATCTCTTCCAAACTGATACATAGAATCAAGGGGCATAAAATCTCTGTTAAGTTTGTTAATGGGCAACCAATGGGGGGGATGGGGGGGGCCTTTTTGTGAAAACAGAAAATCCCCATAAATCTTAATTATGATACGTATCGAATCCGTTTAAAGTTATTATTACTTCTAGGAAAACGGCCAAAAATTTATGTATGACAGGTTTTTGATCATTAAAAATGGCCCCGAGGAGGGGAAAAAGAGGGGTTTCAGAAGAAAAAAATTCATAACTTTGTCAATTCACAAGATATCAAATCCGCTTAAATGTATTATTAATCCTCTTAATATTATCTACAACTTTTATACTGACAAGTTTTTTATAGGACCAACCCTCACAGCAAAATAATAATAATAATAATAGAGCTGCTTATAAATAAATAAGACATAATACATTTTACACATTTCACGCAATTGAATAATCTATACAAAGAATTCATAATGTAGGTTATACTTTACAGTTTCATTCGAAATACATATCCGTTTTCTTCAGAAAAAAAAAAAGTGTTCGAGGATTCAAGAGTGCAGCCGATTATAAATAAATAAGACGTGATACAGTTTACACATTTTACGCAATTGAAAAATCTACAAAGAATTTATAATATAGGTTTTACTTTACAGTTTCATTCAGACAGTTTTTGTATAGGAAACCATGTTCTAATCCATTTATTCAAATACAGAGTATTTCATTTCAAGCCTAACTTGAATTTTTTTCCCAACTTTAATTATAGTAAAGATATTGTTACGATATTTTTATCAGACTTACACTGCTTTATCTGAAATATGATATTACAAAAAGTGGTAGAAACGAAATTTGTATTAATTTATTTTAATTCACATAGAAAGCCAAAGTTAAAAGCGTTATTTACAAGTATTAAAATTATAATCTTATTTAATAATTCGAAACAGATTTTTTTCCCCTTCTCTTTTTAGTGTGAAGTTTACTTGTGAGAAAGTAATGTTCATAGAAATAGGAATAAAGTTAAAAGTTAGAGAAAAATTTAAAATTGAGGCAGCATTTGTATTAAATATGAGATAAAGCTATTTTAATATTTAACCTTTTAATATTTTAATCCTGGAACATTGGAGTATTCAGCCGACCGAATATTCGGTATTCGGCTTACTTGTGTGTGTCGAATTTACATTGGGTGCAATTTACATTGTTTAGACGTTAAATTCTCTTTCACACAAAAATGTACATTAATTTCTTTCAATTAAAAATTGTGTACATCTAATGCAATGTCAACTAAAGGTAACAAGGAATGAAAACCATTTTTTTAAAGGGAAAAGTTATACAACGAATGTATTTGAAGGGAAAAATCAAAGAAACAAACTTTGGCTAACAGAAAGTTACCCATTTTGAAGATATCCCTTCGCAAACCTAGTGATTCTGAAAATCTGAAACCTTCGGAACATAGAGAGTGGGTCAGGGGGTCAGGGGTCAACCAACAGTTCGCTTTCCCAGATTCAATAAATGCTTTCTACAAAGCAGACAAATTTCCTTTTACAGAGAGAAAAAGCAGATGACCACAAATGTATCCCTCCAACCTCCTCCCGTTCCCTTTCAAAGGCAAGCATAGAGAAAAAGGTGATATCGGAAATCTCATCTCAACCCCCCTGTTGTTTTGCCTCAACGGAAGTGTTTTAGGGTTGCTGAAAATTTGGAAAAATTTGACTTTCTGACATGGCAGCTGGGAATAAAATTACTGCAGCAAAGGCAAAAATGCTTGTTGAACGATATTTTTTATATAATATCGTGTAAAAAATACCCCTTATTAAATTTATAACAAGATAATGACAACAATTAACAAGAAAATATATAAAAACTGCCTGAAACAATCGTTTTGTAACTTATGCCGAAAATCTGCAGTACCCGTAGTGCCCTCTGGTGAAATCTATTGGAAACAAATTAAAAAATTTAAAATTTAAATTAAAAAAAGGGTAATTACATCTCACTTATGAAATTTGCGTCGTTTCAAAGAAATAAGTCATATTTATCACCAAAATTTTTTTTAAATAAATCGGTTCAATAGTAAATGTGCAATTCTGATGTTAAAAATTTAGCATTAGCAGTATAAGGAAAATATAAGTGATGATCACCCTTAACCGTCTGCCACATGTCATCTCTTCACTGGATGTTCTATGTTCTTGTACTAGTAAATAAGAATTTTCATAATTCTATTCATCCCTCACAAAAGCAAAACTAAGGGGAAATTCTCTTCATTACATACTTCCCTATGATTAAGGATAGACTCGTCTCGCCTAGACCCGTTATTCACATGACTTATCTTTACAGCTTCGCTCAGCAGTACAAATTAGTAAGATTTGTTTATTATTCATGACTTAAATGCTTAATTTCACAATATACAGGGAGATTCCAAATTCATGGTACAAATTTTAAGGGTAGGTACAGGACACTGTAACAAACAATTTTTGTACAGGAAAGCAAGATCGGAAATCCATTTATGTAGCTAAAAATACAGGTCGTCTAATTCCAATCGGGAGTCATGTTTTTGTTCATAACTTTAATAGTAATGAAGATACTTTAACAAAATCCTTACAATATGCTGACAATTCACACAAAGATGAGTGTTGCAAATTTTGTTAATATATCTTCACTATCGTTAAAGTTATGAATAAAGACACGACATCGGATTTAAGTGAGACGCCCTGTAATTTTGATTAAATAAATGGATTTTTGACCCTGGTTTCCTATACAATAAAGGATTTTTACAGAACACTAAAAAACATTTATTGTATAAGAAAATGGTCAAAAATTCATTTATTTAGTTAAAATTACATGGCCTCTCAGGCCAATTCAATGTCTCGTCACTTGAAATTTTTGTCACTACTAATTTTTTCAACTACAGATATCAACTGAATTTTTCACTTACACATATGCCCTCTCAGAAAACTTACTTCTAAGACTATAATAGAATTGCTTCCTAAATAAATTATGATAGTTAGAAACTTACAAAAAAGTTTTCTCGAAACTGAAAAATAAATGCAATACAATATTTTTATATTGAACCATAGGAACTAATCTTCAGCAACTAATAGAAAGTCATTTAAGTCCAACTTTAGACATAGGTAAAGTAGACATTTCAGGGTCAGGTTTTAGGACATTTGAAATGATATATAGTTATATTGTCACTTTAAAATAACAAATATTTCAGAAAAATTTCAAAAAAGTACATTAGTGAGTTTTGAAAATCTTAACGCGAGTGTGTGTGGGGGGGGGGGGGGGGGGGCTAGAAATTTTGATGAAATTTCTAAAGAAATCAAAAACTGGAATCTGAAAACAGATTTTTTTCACCTATCATGGCATAAAGCTCATACTTATTTGGCAACTTCTATGAAATTTTATTAAATTCTCGGACTTTGGGGTAACTTGTAGATTTTGGGTAAAATATTGAAATTCTCAGACTTACAGGGATAGTTCATGATACACTTTTTTCGATACTTAAGGACAATTTTGGGACACATTTGCTTGGCATACTAACTGAAAAAAAAAAAAAAAAGCATGGCATACTAACTGAAAAAAAAAAAAAAAAAAAAGCATGGCATACTGTTCAATACATTTTATTATCATAAATAGTGTACTATATATGCACAATTTCTGTTTTAAAAGTATACATTTAAAAGAAAAGTAATTTTACCAGGTTTACTATTTTTTCTTCACTGATCGACGAAAATTGTGAAAGATTTTCTTTTTTATAACTGATTGGTAAAAATTGCGAAAGATTCTTTTTTTATAAAAGATCGGTATAATTTGCAATTTTTTGTGACTGAGATGAAAATTCCAAACTTTTTTTAATGACTAATCGATAAAAATTGTGATTTTTGATATATGATCACCAAAAATTGAAATTTCTTTTGTGCAAATCAATGAAAAATCACTATTTTTAACGACAAACTGAAGAAAAACAGAGCTTTCATGATAGTTTTTAGAGTTTAATCTAGGAAAAAAAGATTTGTAGCTTTTTGGCTAATTGCAGCCAATAACTGTTAGCCAAATAAAAATAGCTTTAGCCAAGAAAAAAAACTTATTTATACACAATTTCTATATAAATGAGTATTATTTGTAATTATACAATATACAAACAGTACACCACTCTGTAAAATTGACCCTCTCGAGATTTGGTCATACATTACACATCAAATGCTTTTTTAAATGGAAATTCTTTTCAAACTTCCCCTTCCAAATTAATCATCATTAAGTTACTTAAATTTTTGATTGTCAGTCTATTTCTCAAGTCAGTTTTTGTTATATTCAGGAGACTCAATCCCCTTTCACAATCTGCTGTAGACAACAGAATTGTTGTTACAAATTCATACAAAGAAGTCACATTGGGAAACATGTCAGTAATTTTTCAGTAATTTCGTAATTAATCATGTCAGCCATTTTTATGGAAAAAGAATACAAT
Organism: Maratus michaelseni; assembly: GCA_963931845.1. Lineage (NCBI taxonomy): Eukaryota > Metazoa > Arthropoda > Arachnida > Araneae > Salticidae > Maratus > Maratus michaelseni. Next base: position 391,452,099 of record OZ007589.1, read on the forward strand.
CAGCTGGTTTCATTTCTTTACCCCTTGTAGCCAGAACCTGCCTGAATAACTTCCATTCATGAACCGTTTTGGTTTCATTTCTTAAGTTTGGATCATCAACAAAAAATAACCAAACTCTTTTAATTTTCTCAATAATTGTTTAATGCAAATGACGTCATACTATTTGTAAGAGGCTTGCACAGAGAGGATGAGACAAATTTTGAAGTGAGTTGCCGGGACACAGGCGGTTTGAGATTTTTTTACACGTGGCAGTTGCAGGTTTACGAAAGGCAGGAACAACAAAATGGAAATGATATATATTTTTTTGGCTGTTGCTATTTGGCTAATCCACTAAATGCTTTGGGGGCAAAAGGTGGTTTCAGTTAGCTTTTTGGCTAGCTCTAGATTAAACCCTAGTTTTACATCGGTAAAATGGTATACCTACAACCTATCTGATAATTTCAAATGCCAATATAGCACAAAACTTGCAAAATTTCAGGAATTTTAAGACGACTACCATATTTTAAGAAATTTCAGAAAGTTTTTATTTTTTTCAGGAATTTTAAAACAAGTACGACCCCTGGACTTATTAGGCCAATTTTCAAATTACCTGACTTTCCAGGTTCTCCAGGTGGTGTAGCAACCTTGAGTTAGACAGAAAAAAAAAACTTTGGCAAACTGCATCCCACTACAATATTATGGTGGAAGGTCCTCTGATTGTTAGTCTATTTTATCTCTCGTCTACAAATGCAACAGATTTTGCAAGATTTTTAAATTCATTATATTTTTTTATTTTTAAGAATTTGCACCCAGTTGCTTCAAGGTTATTTTATGCAGTTGGTCCGTAACTTATATTGTGTTAAGCAAATCAGACTCAAAAGTCTGACCTCTCCTTGTTAGATATTTATTCATATAACATTTCACAAAAGCAAAAAATACTATCATGCCTCCAAACTTAAAATTAATAAAAAGATAGAATAGAGAAAAAAAACTTACTTTCTGTATATCAGCCCATGCATTAGACTTTCTCAAAAATTGTACAGCTTGTTTTGTCTTGGTATAATCCTGAATCTTATTGCTGACAACCAATGGGACTTCAGCCGTTTCTTCAATTTTATGACCTGTTTTTAAATATTAAATACTAAAATAAAAATTAAGAACATTTTTGAATTACATTTAATGTGTAACTAATTTATGCACAAATAAAAACGACTTCCTAGGTAGAATATCAGTAGAGACAAGGATTAAACATTTTTAAAAAGTAACAAGATATTTAATTAAAATTTATATTTACTGCCAACAGGAATTGAATTAAAGTATACATTTACTGTCAACTGTTCATTATATGTAGATTATAAAATATTAAAAAGTATATTAGATTAATAATATGAACACAAAAATACATGTACCTTTCTATCAGTGTGCATGACTTAAAAGCCTGACAATGGTTCAGAAAGGAATTTACTTTAGCATAATTCAATATCTGTCAAAGTGAAAACACTAAACAGAGGTAAGATTATGCACTCTTGTATAAACTAATGCTAGCAGACATGTTTAAAACTTATTTAAACCATATATATAATACTCTGTTATACTCCTGATGGCAGAATCGCAGCAACACAGCGACAATGTCGCAGAATAAAAAAGGTTTCTTGCAGAAAAAAAAATTTTCATTTGGGAATTTGGGGGGAAAAATTGTTTTGATAGGGAGAGAAGATCCATGCAACAGCAAACAGATCTTCATACGTTTCAATTCTGCAGAAGGATACTGGAAAGAGATGACAATCTTCTGCATTCTGACAGATTTTCATCCCTCCACCCAATGAACTTTTCATTTCCGTCTTTGCTACTTCCTTCACTCTCTAATATTCAAAGTTGAAAATCTTTATACTAAGTTCTGCCCAGTTTTTTAATATTGTTTTCCTCTGGTTGTTACTTTGAAATACTAATACATAAATAACACACCACCTACATTTCCTTCCCCACTGAAATTTCTGCCTTAAAAAAAAAAAAAAAAAAAAAAAAAAAAAAAAAAAAAAAAAAAAAACTGCTATTTATTACTTTGAAATAACAATAAATGATCAAAAATCTACCCATCTCGAAAATTTTAGTTTCCTTCTCTTAGCCCACCTTCCCATCTCTCTTTCCAGCATTAACCTTTAATTAATTGCTGTGACAAAAACTGTTGCATAGATACTGTAAACGATCTCTCAGACTGCTTGATCGAAAGATCAATAAAAGGCTTAATTTACTCATAGGATACTGTTACAGTACTAAATTTTATGAAAAGATGTTATAACTCAAATTAATCTCTTCAAAATTCTATAGCAATAGTACCAGGGCTACAAACGAAACAAAATTCTACTATAGTTAAATCATAGTATCCATACTGAAACTGAAAATTAATTAAAACAGCTGTCTGAGACCAACAGCAATTAAAGGTTAAAGTTGTTAACTTTAAGCATTCTCAAAGTTTTGTTATTTTTTTTTAATATTTTGCCTTAATTCTTTTATTTGTTCCTTTGAAATACTAATACATAAATATCAATCTAGGTTCCCCGCCCCCTCTAAAATGACATTCCCCCTTCCTTTTTTGCTTATCACCGTTTAAAATCTTTTAAAACAATTAAAAAAAATCTGCTTTATTTATTACTTTGAAATAAGAATAAATGAATTATCACCCCTACCTCCCCCCTCCCGAATTTTTTGCTTCTCTTCCAGAACAGATGTATCATTTGCCCTCAATCTGCCATCTTGTTTGACGGACAAGTTTGTTTGACCAACAAGTATTTGTCGCCAAGCAGTCATTGATTAAAAATTTCATGATTTTGCTTGAATTCTTTTTTTATTACTATGTTTAATCTATTTCAAAACTAAAAAAATTTTAGAGATTAAACAAAATAAAAGAAAGGAACTCTACCAAAATCAAGAAATTTTAATCATAAGTAAGCATTTAAATATACAAAAACTGGGAGGCAGAAGGGGAAGGTAGAGTTCCTACTGAGCCAACTGTAAAAACATAAATATACTGGTATTGAAAAAAAAGCAAAGATTCATTTTTGAAACATACACATATTGGAAAAAAAAAAAATCTCACAAATTAACACTTTTTTTCACACAACAGCCGAAGTAAACCAACTTTTCTCAAAAAATAAAAAACAATCGCATTAAACGAATAAACAAACGTAGCGCAGGTCGTAATAAGTAAACCCGAAAAATTAAGACTTAAAAAATCAGAAATTCCTATCCGTAAATTGAAAAAACAAACATCGATACATAAATTGCAAAAATCAGCTAGGTTTTTGAAATCCAGGGGAAAAAATGCACCCCTTCTCCAAAAAAAATTGCATCAAAATGCCGTTTTGACGACATGAAAAAATTTCCAAGATGGCAGAAAAACATTTTTAAATCTTTATGTTATTTATAAATCAATGATTTTGCACCATTTTAAAAATAGAAAATGATGTAAAAACATGGATTTAAAAATAAAGATTTAAAAACGAAGTTTTCCTGCCATCTTGAAATTTTTTTTTATGATGTATAATTACACAAACTTCAGCAGCATTCTAAATAAACTAACAAGTAAAAAAACATGCTTTTTTAGATGAAAATAAAAAAAAAGAAAAAACCTTACCAGAAAATATTTTAAAAGCTAATAAATTTAATGCAGGTAAAATAAATACGAATATAATACCAAATAAATGTCAATAAATGAGACGGCAATTTCGAAAAAAAAGAGAAGTTTCATACAAAAAAAATTTATATAAAAAATTTTTTTAAATATTTACACAAAAAAACAAGTTAATATTTACAAAAAAAAAAAAAATTAATATGTTTACAAAAGGGATCCCAGTCAGGATCTGAAACATCGTCAAGATAAGGCCTTCTAACTATTTTGATAATGCACCCTCTATGTTTTCAGACTTTGCCATTGGTTTTTTTAATTCCAAAAGCTTTAGCCCCTCAAATCCTGTACCAAGGGTAGACTTTAATAATGTCATCTATGAGGACTAATTTTTTCGGCAGCCGTTGTTAAATGATCTAGCTTGCGTCGGCGATAAAAATGAAGAACAATCATCAAATGCAAAATTGACTGCTGAAACTTTGGTCTCTAAAATGGTAAACCATGTAAAAATGGATATATTGGCCAATAAAAGGTGCATTTTAAACAGCTAATGCAAAAATCCTAATAAAAAACAAAAAGAAATAAAAAAAACAAAAGAAGTAAACGGCAGAGCAAGCGAGACTCACCTTACAGCAGCAGAGACTGAACCGAATGTGTGGGGGCAAATTAGTTATCTAACAGAATTCAAAATTTAACTGAATAACAGCTTGCGTGATACTAATTAACAAATTAAGCTTCAAGAACTTGCGTCTTTAAACAGGATTTTCAAAATAAAAGCAACCCTACAGCCAAAAAGCTGGGAGAAGCCGTTTAAAGTCAACGATTAAACCTAAACCAGATCAAAACTTATCGCCCCAAAAGCACAGAGAAAAAAATCGTCAAATCTTGCAGCACAGGATATGGGACTTCTCCCGTCAATGGGTTGCCACATCGCCAGAAAACCAGACAAAGTCGCCAAAAAATGGTGGCATTTTGAGGGCGAATGACACATCTAAGCCCTTTTAACCAGTTTGCAGTCATTCTTAGAGTCACAATCAAATCTTAGATTGCACAATCAAAATCCATTTAACTATGAAAGAAAAACCTTTTTAATTACAATGTACACTTCCTTTTATTTCTGTCTAAAAAGGTATTAGGCTACTAGGATAAGCCTACTATCAATCGCCCGTTTTGCTTTACTTTTTTTGCAGAGTTTCGTTAGTGATGTTTGTCAATATTGCAAGACCCCCCATCCCCTACACCGACTGTAACTGTTCTGGCAGCCTTAGGACTTTTGCCCAGCAGTACATATGAGATCATATGAGGTCGCTTTTCTTCTCAGTGTTGAATTCAGACACTTTTCTCTGAGAAGGATTTCTGTAGCTCATGGGAGAGGGAATTGCACTTTTTAACTATTAAAAGCATAAAATCTCAAATCTTCTTGGGGAGGCATTTCAATGCTCCAGGGGGAAATAACCCCCCCCCCCCCCCCCCCCAGGCCACCCCCTGAATTCAACATCGTTTCTTCTGTACTTTTCTTGCTACTTTTTCTCTTGTTTTTACGACTTTTTTTTTTCCAGTCTGTATTTTTCAGATTTAATTTATTATTATAAATGTATTAAAATTTTGAATTTAGGAATACAGGCCTAGTACTAGCCCTAGACAATATTTCAGGACATACTTTTTTCGATATTTCAGGACACATTTGCTTGGTATACTAACCGAAAAAACCCTTAACTTTCTCTTTCATACATTATATTATCATAAATAGTACACTACATACACTTTTTTTGTTGTTGTAAAAGTATAAATTTAAAAGAATGGTAATTTTACCAGAAACCTTTGACCAAGCTGCTAAAAAATTGTGATTTTTGCATTACTGAAGGACAAAAATCTCGATTTTTTCTTCACTGATCGACAAAAATTGCAAAAGATTCTTTTTTATAACTGATTGGTAAAAATTGGGATTTTTTGTGCGACTGAGCAAAATTTTTAAATGACTCATCAATAGAAATTGCAAATTTTGGTAACTGATCCCAAAAATTGCAATTTTTTTGGTGCAAATTGATGAAAATCACTATTTTTAACGATAGATTGAAGAAAATTTTGACTTTCGTAATCGCTTTGCATCAGTAAAAAGGTACACCTACCCTTATTTGATTATTTCAAATGCCGATATAGCACAAAACTCTCAAACTTTCAGGAATATTAGGACTGACTACCATATTTCAAGACATTTCAGGACATTTTTATTTTTTTTCAGGAATATCAGGACAAGTACTACCCCTGGGAATAGATTTGTTATTTTTGAAATTAGATATAGTTTTGATAAAAGTTTTTCTGGTTTTCTTTGCTTTGTGAATGTAGAGTTAGATTGGTTTAATGTGAATTTTAGGGGCTAAGCTTTGGCATTCGCCTGCAGTCAGCCATCTTGTTTCTTAAAGCATTTTAACTTTGAATCACTTATGCATTTTATCTATATTTTAACTATAATTAGTGATTTTATTTCTTACAGAAAAATCTTTAAATAAAATAATATTTATGTAACATACTGTTTAACAATCACAAAAAAAGTTCTCACCTTTAGACATCACTAAAGCAGGAATGCCTGTTGCTGCAATAGCTGAACAAATAGCATATCGTCGCTGATTCACATTAATTTTACGATGCCAACGTCGCCAAACTTTTGTTGGGGCAAACATTCTTCCACCTCTACACATGTTTCCAAAAGCACCTTGACCAGAACGGTGGGTGCCACCACCTCTTACTCTTGGTATTCTAGCAACAGCACGACCAGTTCCCCAAGATTCGGCAGAAGTTTGATGTCCTGGAACAAAAAATAAATAACTTAATAAAGTAACTAAACCTCAATTGGTCTTAAAAGATTTTAAAAAGAATAAGTCTGAATACAAACATACCAGCTTCTTTTGATACAGCATATGGATGCCGTCTATTCTTGGCCATATTCATGTGAACAAAGTTAACGATATCAGGACGAATGGGTGCCTTGAAAACAGCAGGCAGTCTGATTGTAACTCCACTTGACTCATTTTTTTCACCGTAGACAGTAATCAGCGGTCTGGCAGCAGCCACAGACTAAAAGAAAGAGTTTTTTTTTAAATTTATATATTAGTTTGAAGCGACAGATAGTTTCTTTAGCAAATTGGTAATTGTTTAAAACATAAGACAAACCGAATAAAATACAAACAAAACAATCTTTTTTTTTATCATGCTGTTTTAGGGCGATTCCACCGTTACATTTGTGACTTTTAGAGAGTTTTTTTGCAAATTAAGACACATTTGGAAGTGAAATTACTTAGATAAAGTTTTACTTTTTTCATTGCTATTACAGGACACATACAGAATCATTTTTTTAGCGACACCTTTAATCTAAAGTATTAACATTTTTTTTTTTTTTAATAGTAAAGTCGTTACATATGTGACTCAGAAAAATCGCACACATAACAATGACTTTACTATTTTTTTTTTTAATTGTTATTACTTTGGACTAAAGGTGTCGCTAAAAAAGTTATTCTGTATGTGTCCTGTAATAGCAATAAAATAAGTAAAACGTTATCTAAATAATTTCCCTTCCAAATTTGTCTCAATTTGCAAAAAAAAAAAACACTCTCTAAAAGTCACACAGGTAACGGTGGAATCACCCTTTATTTAAAAATTTATAAGAGATGAAATTGTCCACATATCAAAAACTAAAATCATGATACTGTTATTTTTCTTGGGTTGGACTATTAGGAGAAAAAATAATCACTTATAAAATTAAGTAATGCTGTCATGTTCCTCTCCCAGCTTAGTATATCTAGAACCCTCTTTGAGTTTAATTAAACCTTCTGCACTACTTTTATATACAATGATTTAGCTTAGCCATAAGTTTTCAGCTTACTGCCGTAAATAAAGCTAGCTAATTTATGAAGGATGATTTGTGGTTACGTAAAATGATAGCCACACATATCTCATTAATAACTGGGTAAGATGAGTAACGGGTAAAATATGCTTAGTAAAGCATGCAAACAAGTCTCGACTATTGCATACCAAATGGCCTAATTTTAAAACTATAAACACAAGTGGGCTTTTAACATTTAAAAACAAATCTTAATGTTATTACTTTATTAGAATTCAAAATTAGGCTAACTATCGCTTGTTTTACGCTTCCATGGTACATACCATGAATTGTACCATGAAAATATTAATATTTTGGAAAGCACAATTTTTGAGCAAATATTTATGATTTTAGATTAACGTGCATTAGTAAACTAACAGTGCCACTTCAAAGCAACGCGTGGTATTTTACATTTTGAATAGTAAGCACAAAATTAAATCAATATGCACATATCACTAACATGATTCTTTATATAAAAGAGATGCTGTTAAGTATTACATAAACGTAATAAAATACTAGAGTGCTTATATATATATGTGTGTGTGTGTTAATTAAAATTAAATAATAAACAAATATACGATAAATTTTCAAAAGACATTCTTGATAATGCTGAGATTTTCTTTATTAGGCTTACAACACAAGCAATAGTTATATACTAAAAATGCAACATTTAGACGATCAAATAAGAAAAAAAAACAAAACAAAAACATTTTTTACAGCTAATCAAAGAAATTACAATCTTACCATTTTTGTTATTGTAATTAATCCACAAATTTCACGGTAAAATTAATAATATAACACGTGGACCTCTTAACTTCTCTTCCCCCTACTTTCTACTTTTCCAGCTTGCGTTGCGTTCCGACGTGGCTGCGTTGAGTTGCTTCTTTCTTCTTCTTTTTCATAGGAATTAAAAGGACCTACAGATGGCGCTACTCAAAAATCTAACTCGAATACGCCATCTGGTGGAAAGAAGATATAACTGCTCCCTTCAGGAAAATCCCTTGCAATCCCATTGAGTTACATGCATTTTTAATTTCTTCATAATGATTATTTTTTTGCGCAATTTCAGATTTCATGTGCTATTTCTGTTCTGTCTTTATATGGCAGAGTAAAAATTATCCGAATTTGAATATCTAACGCTTTTAAACGCGTTTATAATAAATAATGGTTTCAATGGCACTTTAGCATTAGTTAAAGGGACCATTTTCCTGTACCGACGGCTGCAATCAGCGCCTCTATAGGCCGTTTTAAGTCCCAATATTTTTTATAAACTCGTTACAACATTTTAGAAATTTTAATTCGGATAACTTTTACCTTGTCATATAAAACAACCACAAATATCAAAGGAAATCTTAAATTGTGAAAAAACTAATAATCATTATTCGGATTTAAAAAGGCCTAAAGAGGGCGATAATCGCAGCTCATAAAAATATGCAAAAGCTGTAGAAATAACTAAAAAAGTGACAAAACGTATGCGGAAAAGTTTAAAAATTTGTCTGTAATATTAAGAAAAGGGCAGGATTCACTACTCGCGCGCACTAAAAGTGTAATGCGCTTGCGGTATAATTTCCATCTCCACCGCCGATCGACGATTGGGACTTTTACGCTTTCTGATTATTTGTAAAATCAAACGCTTTTTAAGTCATTTCCGGTATTTTAGAGGATTATGAAGATATAAGAAGATATAATATAAGAAATTAATATATATTATTAGATTATATAGAAATATTAGATTAGATAGAGATTAGATTATGTAGAAATTAATTAGATTATATTACTATAATATTTATTATATTACAGTTATAAATTAATTAGATTATATAGAAATTAATAGATATTATATAAGAAACCAAGTTCAACCAGTAATGACTTAAGAAGCGTTCGGTTTAACAACTAATCAGAAAGCATGATAATCGCAATCGTCTATCGGCGGTGGACAGGGAAATTATGCGCGGTTGCGGCAGAAAGTGAATCGGTGAATTCCGAAGATCAGGCAGTGCGCGGGCAAAGGAGATTTGCATATGGAGTAGGTCCTATCAGAGCAAGTATTTGTAATAATCTCATGCTTTTATGCTGCGTTTACACTATGGCTTATCAGGTCTATCAGGTCTGCGTGGTTTGTCAGGTACAGGTATAATATAGTTCAGAACCACTGAGCTACAGCGCCTAGAATACATAGCGCGGAAACCGGCTACAAAATAGTACTAAAATATTGTATCCAATAAATCTACAACGTTGCTGAAAACATTCGAATACACTTTTTAAAGCATTACCAAGGCAACACTAGATACCGGGCTTGCTCATTCACTCTCAAAACGTCACAAATGGTGGCTGACCGCGACCAGCGATTGGTCCAAAGCAACGCGCCCATCGTTTTGTGCCAATCGCTGTATGTCTTTCCTCCTAGTCAGCCACCTTTTGTGACGTCATCATAATGAATGAGCAAGCCCGGTATGTAGTGTAGCCCTGGCATTACACCATTTGCCGGTTTCCACACTATGTATTCTAGGCGCTGTAACTGAGCTCCACAATAGAACGGAGAGCTAATTTCCTAAAAGATTTTCAGAGAAAAATCTTTGGCAAAACACATGTTTTCTTCCATAGAATAGTGTGGGGTGGATATTTTCAAATTAGATTATCTTTTAAAAATATGACAAAGTTGCTTACAATTTTCACTGATATACATTTTTTATTGTAAAAACTACAGGTTTTATTTAAATTCTTCGCCAATATCCAATTTTATATATGTTAAAATGGAAATTTTATGTAAGTTGAATAAAAAGAAAAGAAAGATATGTTAAGTATTTCTCATAAAAATATGCAAAAGCTGTAGAAATAACTAAAAGTGACAAAACGTATGTGGAAAAGTTTAAAAATTTGTCTGTAATATTAAGAAAAGGGCAGGATTCACTACTCGCGCGCACTAAAAGTGTGATGCGGTTGCGGCAGAAAGTGGATCGGTGAGTTAGCTCTCCGTATTATTATAGAGCTCAGTGTTCAGAACATGTAAAAACAACGACTACATATCCTTATCTTTCCATAACAATGGCTCTCGTAATAGGAATACATGCCTATATTTACTCAGAAAAAATCCAAAATATTCATGAAAGTATCACGTGATCTGATTTTGCCCGATCAGCGTTCAGAACCCGCAAAATTTTCGCCCGCGCTGCACGCGATCGACCCAGAAAAAAATGTGTGGGTGGTTTGATCACGTGATTTTTTTTGTGTGTTTATAGTTTTACTTAGTTTGGTAGGTTGCTTGATACAGCTGTAGCAGCATGATCGGATATCTGAAAATTTTCAACTTTTTAACATTCTAAAATGATTTTTTAAGCCTTTGATCCAACATAATACATAAAAATAATAGAATGATGTATATATATATATACATCATATAGTTACATAACTGCTGTCAACTTATATGTCTCTAAAACTGCAGCACCTACTAAAACTGATAAATTAGTTTAGTTGACAGCAGTTACATAAATATATATATTGTACAAAACAATGCATATAATAAAGTAAGGTTTAATTTTCTATAACCAGTGCATCTTTAACTAACAAGGGAGAGGACGTTCGGATCACCAAATTCCTGAAACACAGTATTGGTTTCAATAAAATTAATGTAAACTGCGTGTGTATCCCGTCTAGGTGTCTCGGCAGCGTTACATCTTTGCAACCACTTTTGGAACAGATGTGTTACACTCACGCTAAAATGTAAACAAAAGATTGGCGACTGTTTGGTTGGCGCGATTTCCAAGACTGCGCCAAACGAATAACTTAATACAATGGCTAGGTTGCCATTAAAGTTAAAAATCCCCTAAATTTGGCGACTTTTTTCTTTTTTTTAACAGATTATTTTTTTTTTTTTTTTAGCGTGAGTGTAAAGCATCTAAGCCCCACTTCTTTTTTTTTTGTCGATGATATTGATATATATGATAGAATAAATGATACAGATAACGTACTTGATGTTACATATATAGTCCATCATTATTTATTTTTATTATTATCCTCTCATCTTTAATTCTCGTTTTCGTGATAGATTTTTAGAAGATGTAACATGCAAAAGAAAATTGTTTTACTTTTTGAATATTTTTTGTACTAAAAGGATCAAAAGTTTAACGTTGACTAAATTATTAATATTCTGAAAGCTTAAGACTTCTTTTCGTATGCTTTAAGTTAATAATTGGAGTCCGAATTAATATTTAAAGTTGGGGTGTTATAACAACTTTTGTACATATTAAATATCAGTTGCCTATCAAGACCCCCTTATCAAAATTATTATATGCAAAGAGGCCTTTCTGCTAGTCAGCTGGCGCACAAGCAGGAGGTATTATTATAGCAACATAGCACAGCTTATAGCAGTGAGAAAAGAATGTCAACCCTATTATTAATCTCACCATGACTTTAGACTCATCAGTAATCGGGTTGCCATGCATGCAGTGGACTGTGCGTTGTTGCTACAGCAACCCTCCCAATCACTGCTGCACCAACTGACTGGCAATTTCATTATCTGTACCATCTAATTTATCATACATAGCAATATCAACGACGCTAAAATTGGTTGCGAAAATGTGACGCTGCGTCTCGAATTATGTATTTGCACGTTTCATTGTTACAGTTGATTTATTATAACAAGTGGGTAAGTGTGATCGAAGATCGCTCAAAGGGTTTCGTTTAATATTCCTTTCAAAACACTTTATCCTTTCTTTAATAAATTCAAACAAATTTCATTTAGCAACAACAACAAAAAAACAGCCATGTTTTTTATAAAGTAAAAATTTACCGGTCTATTTTTTCCCCTTTTCGAATATCTAAACCAGCCGGATAGCGGTCCAAGCCCGCTATTATATTCTGTCATAATAATATCCGTCATACGGACTAAATTCAATATTTAAAAAAATAATTTCAAAATTAAACAAATTGTACACCTTCAAAATGTTAAAATATGCGAATATTTCCATAATCAGATTTTTATCACGATTCAATATGTTTCTCAAACTCATATATTTAGTATTCTCTATTATTTATATTGATACTCGCTTTGTATTATTCTCAAACATTTAAAAAATTAGTTAAACTTCCTATATGATGTCATATTTTCTTTTTAATTCTCTAATGACGTGATATTAATCTGCTTTGTCCACTTACACATACTCATACTCCTTGTATTATTGAGAAATCTTAGACATTTTCCGTTTTATTACGACTATGACGTCAATCAATTTTATTTCATATCTATCTTTTTTTTCAATTGGTGAAACTTTTTATTTCATTTTCATTTTTCACGTGAAAATCGTCTGATAGAAAATTAATTATTGTAGAAAGAATTTCATTATGGATTTTTAGTTTTTGGCATCGGCTATAACAAAGCCATTAAATAATAAGCCCAGTCAGATAGTGTTAAATTTGTTAGCGGGGACACTAGCGCCATTCCTCTGCTGCGGAAGGAGGACAAAACAGAATTGAGTCGCAGAGAAACGATACGATTTATTTATATCGATATTTTATACGATTTTTATCGTTTGTATCGATTTTTTGTTTTTGCACTTCCTTTAAAAGCTTGCTAATTATTGGGATATTTTACATTAAAGCTAAAATTATAATGAAAATAAAAAGAAAATTGGAATTTTAAATATTTTTTTTGTACACATTTTAACAAAAAACTGATAGTTTAACAAGAATATTTTATAACAATATTTCATGATGTTAAATGTTTTTGAGATTTTTTAGCAATTTAATAATAATTTAAAATCTAGTAATTGAAATATTTACTCAATAAGAATGAAGATTATTTAAAGATTTTATGCATACAGGATAACTAGAATAGAAAAAAAAACTGAACATTTTTATATTTTATTGGATTTTTAAGAACTATGCAATTAAAAATTTTACAATTTATCAGAAATTTTTTCATAAAATAAATAAAATATAAAACGAAAAGAAAAAATAAAATTTAACATCATGAAATATTTTTGATAAATTATTAGTTTTTTGTTAAAAATATATACAAAGAAATATTTCAAATTCCAATTTTATTTTTATTTTCATAATAGTTTTAGCTTTAATGTAAAAGGCCCCAGTAATTAGCAAGCATTTAAAGGAAGTGCAGGTTAAATTGCCCATAACATCTCACAATTTTGTATTCAGCATATCATTTTTTTAACACCGTCCAACCTAGTTGAAAAGGGTTTATGACTTCGGTTTGTCTGTCCATGCTCTAACTCTCATAAATATACTCGAATTGCCCTGAAATTTTTGTCGTTTACTATAGCATGTTCCCTATTTCAACTTATAGTTTTTTTACAGGGACAGTCAAAAATATTACGTTACATTACAGTCAATGGGAAATGATCATTTCAAGTGCATTTTGATGATGCTACGTCATTTAAAACATGATGAAATTGATATATAATTATGAAGCACATCAAAACAGGCGTTTTGTAGAATATGGTATGCAAAACATTAATTATTCATTTACAGGGTCAAACAAAAGAATTCTGTTACACATTGTTCTATGGGGGAAAATCGTTTGTAGGTTAATATAGTGATATTTCACTATTTCAAACATAATGAAAATTATATGCATTACTGAGGTGCACTTATTAATTTCTCTCATCAAAGTGGTGTGAATTGCATTTATTTACAGGGAGACACAAAGATATCAGTTACAGTACAGGTGTGTTATTTAGAGTCAATGTGTGATATGTGGGTTTCAACTTTGGTTTGCGTTTCAAGTTTAACTATATTTTTTCATAGTACATGTGTTTATAAACTCGGTTGTTCATATACACGGCTACACAAGGGAATCCGTAAGTATTACAGATTATGGGATTGAATTACTTAAGGGTAGTTTTTAATTGTGTTAACCATTTTCCTGCTGAACTATGTTTAGTAGACTAATAAAAGTTTGTAGTATATAAATAAATTCATATACAGAGCTACACAAAGAAAAATATACATTGTCATTTAAGGTTGGTAATTGCTGCGAGTGAATTTTAAGTTGCCTTTTAGCTTAATTATTGGTGTGTACAAAAGCTTCAGATAATATGCAGGGCTGTGCAAAAGATTTTGAGTGCATTTTCATTGGTTAGTGAAAATTGCTAAATGTGAATATTCTAACTGAACTAAATTTTATCATGCTATATATCCCCATCTATTGATCATATACAGGGCTGCACAAAATAATTCGACTACTTTTTTGACACTGGAATGTAATTTTGACAACTGTATTTTTCAATATGTTATATGTTTTCTATAATGTTTACTTACATATCTCCCTTCACCTTATTTAACGGTGAAGTTTCATTACAATTGTCTGGCTGTGTTGGAAAGTGTTTCATAAACACAAATAATTTTTTGTTCTTGTTTTTAATACATTGATCTAGTTCTAGTTGCTAAAATTTTATATTTACAAAGGAACCACTTTTGGTGCACCTCGCACCTAGCATCCATACATGGTACATTTCGTAGCCCTATACATAAAAGTTAGAAAACTGACAAAATTTCTCTATTAAAGTCATATTTTTAATTTTTTTATACTATATTATTTTTTCATTATTGGATTTTTAATTGATAATTTCATGCCAAAAGCGAGTCAAGTCGCCAAATAGGGTGCTATGAATCCAAACCACTACTGACACAGCAGAAAAGTATGACATTCGTCCAGGGTTGTCTGAAAAAAGTCTACAGTCAATGTCACGCCACCAAAAATGCAATTATAATGTTGAAATTTTTCAAAATGAAATTCGTAGGTTTTAAAGAGTTTTTTAAACTTCTTTCAATATTTTATTCTTACTATTAACTAATTTGTATTTTAAAGTATTTAAAAAACTTCTCTGTTAATAGTCCAATAAATGGTCTCGAAAATTGCATTTTCTGAAAGTTATGCTGCTGTAAAATAAAAAAATTATTTTAACACAAAATTTTTAACAATTCTCAAACTTCGTAATATAGGGCTTTAAAATGCCACCCTGTCTCAATGCTAGGTGCGAGCTGCACCAAAAGAGGTTCCCTTGTTAGTAAAAAGCTTATTTAAAGAAATCAATATAATTTACCCTTCTCTCTTAAAAAACTACGAATTTTCATTAAATAAATATTTTATGTAAAAACAGATCATCATGAAATTTTGTAAAAAAAATTCTTGCACTTTTTGGTTCAAATATCCACAGATACTTTAGAAAAGAAAAAGAAAACTTATGATTTTAATAATTTAGTAAACTGCAGCTAAAATGCTACTTTAAAAAATAATAAGACTTCAAACTTTTAATGTAACTATTGGATTGCTCGGAAAGTTGGTTCGTACTGGAAAATTCTATTAGACATTAAATCAGACAGCTAATGTCTAATAATTGACTGGCAGAATTTTCTGGTACAAATTCTTAAGCAGAAGGAACTTTCTGAATAACCCAATATATGTATTTAATGACTAATTAGCAGATAGTTAACTATCAACATTTGTATAGATTTCTCTGTGGCATATGTTAAATTTAATCGAATCATTGTCTCTAGTATGTGAATTATATACTATATCAGAGATGAATTCAGCGGTTGGGGCAGGGTACACATACACCAGATGATTTGCAATTTTATGCTTTTATTTTTATATTATGTTAAAATTGTTATTATAAGACATTATAAGTAAGCTGTATTTCAAAACACAGGTACAATGACAAAGATTGTGCACTTAAAAAAAATGAAAAAGTTTCCTGTTGGAAATGGAATTATATTTACCCTTATCGATAAGAAAACTTTTCCGAATCTACAAGGAATAAAATCTGGAAAAATAGAAAGTTGTTTCTTTCTGTCAAGAAACTTTTCCTTTTTGATTCAGAAACTTATCTTTAAATACAGAATAAATTCCTGTAGATTAATGAAATCTCTCCTTATGTATAAACAAAAGCTTCCCAAATCAATAAGTAAACTCATCTTTAATAATAGAATCAATTCCTATAAATCTGTATAACTTTCAATTCACACAAAAAAGTTTTGAAAGAATAGACAGAAAACATTCCTTTTTAAAAAAGAAACATTTCTGAATTATTCATTCGGGAATCTTGAAAAAGGTAAAAATACCTCTGTAAAATAGTAACTTTCTTTTCTTTATGGAAATATATATATTTTTTTAATCAGAAAAAAATCCCGTATCATAAAGACTTTTTCCTTATAAGGAGTAAGAACAATGATAGATGAAAATACTCACCTCTTGGACACTATTTTTGTTTCCTTTTATCTAACTTAAATATTATTAAGAATCTTTTTTGCATGCCTATTCACACAATCAAAATTACAGATAAATGGGTAATAAGAATAATTCAAGTATGTTAAGATCATAAAATAGATTACTTTGGTATGTTTTGTATTACAATGGTCCAATTTAACGTATTGTCATCTTTAAATTTTATTTATTTGTTACAAGTACACTTTTTTATGTTCATAATATATATAGCATACTTCTTGTTTATTTGTAATCTGCGTGTATACGTATCCTTAATATATTCAGTCAAGATAAAAACAAAAGCAAAATTGTCCAAAACAAACCATTTCGCCTGCTAAAATGTTCCCGCACCCTTAAAAGCACTTTTTTTTTTTTTTTTTTTTTTGTGAAAAATGTAAATTGTCATATAAATGTAAAACAAATCTGGTGAAAACAATTTAGCTTTATCTTTAAATGGTTTTCTTAATTGAAATGAATTGGAAAAATTATGAACATGGAACTGAATAGACATAATTCAAAAACATTGTTTAATACTAACTATTCTCTCGTTTTAGCAGTGATGAATTCAGCAAAAGGCTTGGAATACACACAGTGGAGGATTTGTGGTTTTATGCTTATAAATATAATTTTTTATGTTTAAAGTTATATCATAAGTAAGTTGTCTCTAAAAACACAGATAAAACGACAAAGTTCATGGTTCATACACTTGAGAACGATTTTATGTTTATATTTGTTGTAGAAGTGCAATGTTCACCCTCCCCCCTCCCCTTTTGGAAGAGAATTTTTGTTTTAACACTGACCTTCACAGTACCCATAACCAAAAATAATAATAATATTAAATTTAATGCATTTCATTTTGTATGGAGTGTTTTTAAAAAGGTAAAATTCTACATATTTTTTATGTTATATAAGTTAGTTGTTTCTCAAAATACAAATATATCAAATAAAATTCAAGCACTTTTCAAGGATGTTCAAGGGTTGTTTTAGATCAAAGTGTGAAAAAAGGGGAGAAAAAAAAATACTTTTCAAAAATTAAAATCAGATTTTTTAATTAAGGATTTTTTTCCTTCCTAAGTTAAGATATTGATATGCAACTTAGATTTGTAGGAGGTTTTAAAAATAATCTGTCTTCATACTTCAGGTATTCTTGTAAAAATCTTTCTAAAATAATGTGTACTAATATATATATATATATATATATATAAATATATTATTATTATAAATCAAGCTGTCTTAATGAAGACAAATTCTGGAACAATGTTATTTTTTGAGTTGGCAGAAGTAATTTAGTAACATACAGATCATTTAAAAGTAAACTAAGACAGTATTTAGAAAAAAAAAATACTGTATACAATTGTTTAGAAATCAGATAATCTTTAACTTCAAAAACAATTTCCCCAATTTTACTTTACAAACATACATTAAAAAGTACTTTTTATTTCAGATTGTTTTGTATCTTTTCTATTGTTATAACTCAAATAATACAAATAAATTTATTTTTTTTTGTCAGCTCATATCTAGATGTAAAGTATTTTGTACACCTGAAAATTTTTTCAATCATTTTGTACTTTTTAGTATTATTATTCATTTGGAGGAAAGAATCTTTCTAAATATATTTGGTATTTTTTATGTTAGCCGGATGTCAATTATATAGAGATGTAATCAATGGCACGCAGCTAACATAAAAATAGCAGTTATTTGTATTCTTTAATTTTTATTTAGTACTTTACTTAATTATTACTATTAAGTAGAAGCATTAATATGTGTCTTTGTGTAGAATATTATAGTGAACATGGTATTTTCAGGTACTTTAATAAGATGTTTTAATAAATTTACAATCAGCAGAAAAAGAAAAAAAAATCTTATCTATTTATATTATTAAAAGAATTTTCAAGTTTCTGTTCAAGAGAAAACATATAATTTTTTTTTTGATTGATTATTTATAAACATATGTAGACTTCCAGCGTTTATTATCTGTATTTTGTGCTTTCAAACGCTGTGAAACAAACATAGATAAAATTTGAAAGATATTATAGAATAAACAACAGTAGTATTAATGTATCAAGCATAGTAGAGCAAAAATTTTGGCTTATTTAATCTAAATAATGTGAAGGTCGTTTAAATTTTTCAAGAATAAAATTTCAACATTGATTTACATCAATGATAGATCTTATTTTTAATCAGCTTACCATAGTTTAGGTATACACAACATTACATAAATTAAAATGGTTCTAGAATAAATATAATACATAAGAAAAAAATCACCACATTGCTTGACTATTTCAAAGAATTCTTATCAGATCTTTAGATATTACGATATATATTTTTTTCAAGACAATATATTAAAAAAAACTTTTAAATAATAAAGTATAGTTATTTAGTAAGGTACATTTATACCATCGGTAAAAATATCATACATTAAAAAGTAAAGTAATATCACTACAAGACAAGAGCAGAAGTGAATTCTCAAATGAAGTTGCTTTTCATGATATTGAATTTTTTACTTAAAGATTTGCGATTAAAGAACATTACTTCAAAATTAGAAGTAAGATAGGGATTTCCCCTTATTTCTTATTACTGACTTCTCCTATTACTTAACATTTAATCAAAGTAATTAACTTAACTGCAAAAAGTTATGTGGTGGATAGACAATAAAGATGATCATTTAAAAGAACAAACACATTTATTAAACATTTAAAAACAAACAATAAATAAAAATGAATGTTTCAAAATTATATTATTTTGTGATACTTTATATTTAATTGAAATAATAAAATACAGCTCACAGATGCAAAATATTTACATCTTGAGATATTAGATTAAGATAGCTGTTTGCAGAGTGTGTGCTTCTGGTGTCATTAAAGTTCATTACCATGATGATATAGAGCGATCACCACAAAGTCTGTAATTATTATACAAACCGATTTCCGACTTACTCTTTTCCTGAATTCCAATAAGCTTTATCCATCGCTGACATCTAAGGAAGACATAAGAATTCAAATTTGAATTAATATAAATTATGAGCATACAATTTGTGGATATTTACAGGTTGAATAGGGGAGATTTACTTGATGAAATTTTATCTTCTTAGGAATACTAACGATTTAAAAGAGAGAATTTTTAAAACGTAAACTGTTGGCATCTGATGCCTACTTTCTGATGGTGAAAATCTTGTTTTAATAATTATATTAGGTAATGAGTAATCGCGCTTCTAAATTTCCCCCGTAGACTAACATTAGATTTCATGATCGGGAGTTTCAGTGAAGCAGCCCCTTAATAATGCATGTGTTGTTACTTATATATGCCATATGTACATCGTATACACATGTCATATACGACCTTTACTTAACAAATTTAATAAAATCTAGTAACGAAGAAAACATTTCGCAGGTAAAAAAAAATATATATGTAATTTGACAAAACACAAATTTTTATTTTATGAATTGTGAAAAATTTAGAATAATATATAATTAAATTCAGAAAGATAACAAACTTCCTTTTGTAATATAATCTCTAAAAAAAAATAATGCTGTAAAGGCCGAATTAACTGGCATGTCCGAGAAATGCTGATGCCTCAGCAGTTGAGTGCTATAAAATGGTTATCTGATGATTGGGGGGGGGGGAGAATTCAACATCGACACCATGTCAAAAAAAAAATATTTAACAAATTACAATAACCATTAGGAAAATGTTCCGAAAGCTTAAAAAAAAAATGCCTGCCAAGGTTGCAGTTATGATTTCGCCAACATCATCGCAAAACTTATATATGCATCCTAGATACGCATATATATATAATATATATATATATATTCCAAACACTCCTATATGTGCCATATACGTCATTACACACATATTATTAACGTCTTATGTGTCATATATACATCATATACACATGTCATATATATACATCATATATGCATTATATATGACTATAACTTGGCCATATACGTCAAGAAATGTTATATATATATCATATATTATTATAATGCCATACATGCTTTATAATTTGGCGATAAATCTTGGTCGCTTGGCGATTCATCTTTGGAACCCGTGATAACATGAAAGTACCCAAATTTTAATCATATCAGCATAAAAATAATACAGAAATAGGGATCTGTTTCATACTTTAATGTTTAAAAAACGAGAGAAAAGTATGAGCATGTCAGGAATTGGCACAGATGCACCATGTTGAATTTTTTTTTTCTCGCCAATTTGGCGAAAACTTTGTTTTGGAATATTAGTTACAAATAGTATGCAATAATAGCACGTGACTTTATATTTCAATATAAAAATAAATAAATGGTAGTTTGATGTAATTAAATATGTTACTTTGATACTTTTCTATTGATAAACATAGTAAAAATAATTTATAGAATAAAAATAAAAATAAATAAACAAAATAATCGGTTTAACATGTGAGGCATAAAATTGCCATTTTGTTGCAATTGCGCCAACATGGTTTGTATATAACATCTGTGCCCAGGAATTTTAACATAGTTGAGCAGAAAAAAGTCTTTTTTATGTAAATCGCCTTAATGATAAACTGTTAATATTGATAAAATAAATATTTGCGTATTAATAATTAGTATATAATAGCTGTTCACAATATATAGACACAGAACTTCAAAAACAAATTGATTTACATAATATGGATTATTTAACCAATGTGGAACAGATGCTTTACACTCACGCAAACATATAAACATAAGTTTGGCTACTTTTTTGTTGGCGTGATTTTCAAGACCGCGCCAAATGAATAACTTAATTTTAATACAATGACTAGGTTGCCATTAAAGGAAAAAATCCCCTAAATTTGGCAACTTTTTTCCTTTTTTTTAACCGATTAATTTTTTTTTTTGCGTGAGTGTAAAGCATCTTAGCCACCAAGGTTAAATAAATAAACAGTAAAATAAAAAAAATTGAATATACAAAATCGTATCTTAATCTCACTTCTCTAGGACCAGATTTTGGATCTTAGCGAGTATCGCCAAAGTTGGAAAGATTTTTTCTTGCGTATATTTTGCAGACCACTGCAGCATCTATACCAAATATATATATAGGGTAGATGTGCCAGTAATGGACACCCTTAAGGAATTTCGGTACTTTTTGGTTAGCCGGGCGCCAGTGATATATGTACATATATAAATACATATGTATATACACACACATATATATATACATACATATATGTATATATATGTGTATGTATATATATGTGTATGTATATATATATGTATATGTAGATATGTATATATATGTGTTTGTGTGTATATATATCACTGGTGCCCGGCTAATCGAAAAGTACCGAAATTTCTTTAAAAATTATTTTTTATTTAATAGTTATAATTGTTATATTCCACATTTTTTAATATTATATTAATCTACCAACAATATTTAACCATGCTCATAGTCACATTTCCCAATGTGAATCGAAATTTAATTGTAAATAACAGAAATAAATCAAAACACCCTAAATTCCAGTAATGGACACCCCACAAGATGATATTATGATTGTATTTAAAACTAGAATTTAAAGAAAGCATATTAATGAAATAAAAAAGGCTGAATTTCTATTGGTTATTTTTTTTACAAACCAAAAATGTTGAAGGTGGCCCATTACTGGCACATCTACCATATATATATAT
Organism: Maratus michaelseni; assembly: GCA_963931845.1. NCBI lineage: Eukaryota > Metazoa > Arthropoda > Arachnida > Araneae > Salticidae > Maratus > Maratus michaelseni. The sequence goes on from OZ007589.1 coordinate 391,474,445, forward strand.
AAACACAAAAATATCCGATATTTTCAAAATAAACAATGTATTGACGATTATAAATATTTTCAGATATTGCAGTTTAAACTAAAATAAATCAAACCAGAAAAGATTATTTCAAATGAAAATTTAAATAATGTATATCTAAATTAAACAGTTTATCTTTCAGTGGATATTTCATGTAAATAATATCTCGCACAATTATTGGTTTTACATTTAAATTATCAACTTCAAACTAGGAAAATATATTTCTAGCTCTAAAAAAGGGCACAATTAATATCAGTTGAAAAATTAATTTACACTTATTTGACTGAAAATATCATACACAGTATTTAGAAAATAAATATTAAGTATATGAAAATAGCGAACATCATGATATTTTACACATACAGTGTCTCACAAAAGTGATGGGACACTTGTGCTTTATAAAAAGAAACTGCAATAAAATAAATAAACAAACATGTGCAAAAATTTTTTGGGTGTGTTTCATATTTAAAGTTAGTAACAATTATTACATAACATACATTTTGTCAAAATATTAAAATATTAATTTAGTAAAAATACAATTGTTCAGAACGGAGCAAAAAATGGCTCACATAAGTGATGGGACACTTACTTTTCCATCAAATATTTATCCAAAAATTTTACTTTTTAAAAGGTTTTAATATTTTGTTGGATTTCCTTTTACTTTTAAAACATGATTTAATCTTTTTGGGATGGATTCGACTATTTTTTTTGTGATTTCTGGAGTGATTTTACCCCATTCTTCTTGAAGCACCGATTTTAGTTGTTGTTTTGAAGAAATGGTGTGTTTGCGAATTCTTGATTCCAATTCTTGCCAAATATTCTCTATGGGATTTAAGTCTGGAGATTGTGGTGGTGTTTTTATTATTTCAGGACAGTTATATAGCAGCCAGAGTCTAACGTTCAGAGCAGTGTGCTTGGGGTCATTGTCCTGGTAGAATTTAAAATCGTTATGAAGGTTCAATTTTCGTGCTGAAGATTTCAAATTTTGCTTTAAAATATCAATGTACTTGTACTGATCCATTATACTGTCAATAAAAACAAAATTACCAACTCCAGCGGACGACATACACCCCCATACCATAACTCCTCCTCCACCATGTTTTACTGTTGGTACCAAGTTCTGTTTGCGAAGTTCTTCCCTGGGTTTTCTCCACACCAAGATTCTACAGAACCAAATATATTAAATTTACTCTCATCAGCAAATATAACTTTATTCCAGTAATCAGAATTCTTATTTATGTTGGATTTTGCGAAAGCTAGTCTGAGTTTTCTATTCTTTTCACTTACGAAGAATTTTTTCCTGGCTACTCTACCGTGATATCCAGCAGATCGAATTACCCTTCTAATAGTTTCAGGATTAACAATTATTCCATATAATGCTTGTAAATCAGCAGCAACTTTTGAAGCACTAATTCTTGGATTTTTTTTAATATTTCGAACGATAATTCGCTTTATTCCATTGGATAGCTTTGATGGTCAGCCAGGTCTTCTTTTATCCTGAATCATATGATTCTTTTTATATCGTTTAATGATATTGAAAACTGTTGAACGACTCAAGTTAACTGTTTCAGCAGTTTTTCTAATAGATTTTCCACGTTCAATATGCAAATTAATAACTAATTTTCGAATTTCAGGCGAAGTTTCTTTTCGTTTAGCATTCATGACTACACAGAGCTAAAAAACACAAAAATTCCAAAACAAACTGGAGAGAAATACTGCAGACGATTTTATAAATTATTGCCAATTGCTTTTAAGTAAAAATAAAACCCCAAAAAATATTTTTATTGCTTATTTCAGGCGATTTTTGTTGCATATATAATGGTGTCCCATCACTTATGTGAGCTATTTTTTGCTCCGTTCTAAACATTTGTATTTTTATTAAATTAATATTTTAATATTTTGACAAAATGTATGTTATGTAATAATCTTTACTAAATTTAAGTATGAAACACACCCACAAAAAAAATGTGTACATGTTTTTTTAATTTATTTGATTAGTTTCCTTTTGTAAAGCACAAGTGTCCCATCACTTATGTGAGACACTGTAAATATTGGCTATACCTTATATATCACCGAACTCTGTTGGTTTAAACTATTTATTGGAAACAGCGTAATTTTTAAGTACCGAATCGTTAGAAAACTATTACTTTATTTTCAGCCTTCAATGGTCGAGCTCTGATATAACAACTATGTGAATAATATATTTATAAATATTAATTACATTTATAAATCTGCATATCAGAGACAGATTACATCAGCTCCGCAATTTTATTTTGAAATCATTTTATGAAATATTTATAACATTTAACCAGTTTAATTTATTTAATATTTGTTTTATTAAATAGTAATTATAAAAGTTGTTTAAAGAAGTTTAAATTCTAAGGGAAAAACCAATTCCATATCGCCATTTCTTCCGTATACAAACTATTCACAAACCGAAAATAAAAACATTTAATTAATTTAAATTAATCTTACTTGAGAAAAAATTGATTTATATGTGATTCTTTTAACCAATGTTAAATAAAGAAACAGTAAAATAAAAATAAAAAATTTGAATATGCCAAATCGAAATTCAAAACATAGAACTTAACTTACCCCGTCATTGTGGTGTGTTGCCATTCCTTCACGACAAATCCACCATCCACGAATCGTTCCAGCACTCCCAACCGCTAGATGGCGCTATTTTCAACTTGCGAAAAGTTTCCCATTTATCTGACTGGGCTTATTATTTAATGGCTTTGGGCTATAACGAAAAAGATTTCAATTTAATAGGAAAAGGCTGTTGGAATTTTGGTTTTTTATCTCTATTTATTAAAATAATACGAATTTTTCAAATTTTAATATTTTGAGCTCTTCACAGCTGCTATTCAGATTTATACACTAAGTTTCAACTCTTTAAGTTACATACTTTTTGAGAATGGCTCTGTGACGGACAGACAACGGAGCGGGGGTAATAGGGTTTCGTGAGATGAACGAAACCCTAAAAATTGATAGTTAGTTTTCATCCACTTCTTTAAGCTTTTATAAATATTTAAAATTACTTTTCCCATAGTATTTTGTGTTATTTTGTTTAATTTTAGACATTTCATTCTGCATCATTATGGTGAATTTGTCTGGAGTGAGTTACAAGGATCTAGTTCTAGAGAAATGTGTTCTTATAAACTTCGGAGAAAACTTGTTTGGACTTATTATTTTTAGTGTAATAACGGAGACAGAAACAAATTGAATAAAACTTATATTAACGATCACCCTGCATCATAAAACACTAGAAATGAACAGTAGCTGTAATAAATTATTCTATTACTATAGGCCTTCTACATATTTGTGTAAGAATAGCACGTATAGTCATGAAGATATAAACATACGGGCAACCCCCCCCCCCCCCCCACACACACACACACAGACACACATCGTTTCCGGCACTCAGGAATTATTACTTTTTTAAATGAAATTCACAAACAAATAGTCTATTTTAGGAAGAGGATGAAAAGAAAGAATGAAAGCGGAATTAGGGAAGAACAATTAATTAGTTTGGTTATATATAACTACTATAGACTACAAGAACGGAAAAATGTGCGTCAAGCATAGATTATAAACACTTTCCAACATATTCAGAATACTATACAGTAATCCCTTGACATTCGCGAGGGTTACATTCCAGGAAAACCTCGCGAATGTTGAATCTATCTCTCTGCACTAAAAAGGGAGTTACGTTCTATAAAATTTTAACTAGAGTGGCACAACATTTCAACGAACAAAAGAATATGTATACTATTAGCAATACGATATACATAAATATATTTAGAAGGTGAATGTACACACATATTAATAAATATGGAATTTATTTATTGAAGATAATTCAAATTAACTGACTGTACATAGAAATAATAACAGCTAAAAAAAATATAGGTTTTTGTGTCAAGAATTTCTACTCTCTCTATTCGCAAAGATATGATAATGTATTAGTGGGTGATACAATATTAAAACAATGGGTGATACAATATTAAAACAATGGGTGATACAATGTATGCGATAGAATATTAAAATACGATATTTAAATACAGCTAAATGATTCAGAAATGCTTTTATTTTCCATCTAAGAAATCTATCTGGTTTCAGTTCCATCTCTACTAGAATCTGCACATTTTAAATTAATAGATTGAAGAGGCAATTACATTGTAGTACCACTTCTAATGTCCCCATTGCAATTGAGTATTCTGCTGTTGTTATTATTTTGCTTTCCGACAACACTCGTTCCTTTTTCAGTTGACAACTGAAAATTCATTTGTAAATAGATAAAGAAATCACAAGGAAAATAATCTTTAACCACTATAAATTCTGAAAAAGAAAGAGATAATAATAATAATAATATAAAAAAATCGCGAATAATCAAGTCAGATTCTCGCGAATGTTACGTTTTTCTGCATTTCCATATTCGCGAATAATCAAAACTCGCGAATGTTAAAACCGCGAATGTTGAGGGATATACTGTATATATTAAAAAAAAAAAAAAAAACTTCCTTGTTTAATAAGAGGTCGTCTAAGTAAACAAATTGGAAAAGGCATATCACATTTGAAAACCCAATTTCTGGAATTACCGTCAATAGTCGAAAAACCATCCGAATTCTTCTGGGCATTCCTGTATAGGATCTATAGATTTGTATGTATTACATTGTATTCCACAATTTACTTTCTTTAGGAAATGCATAGCACAGTTAAAAATTCCCCTACAGCAAATACCGCCGATAAACGGAAATATACTCCAGATCTTTTGTGCAGCCCTGTATAGGATCTTTAGATTTTATACACAGCAAGTAATACACAAACAATTACTTAAATTCAAGAACGCGCACCACGACTGAAAACGTACTTCTAGTAATTAATGTTAATAGACAGTACTGTAACCGAATTATTTTGTATGTTCCTGTAAACGATGAATGCCTTATTCTATAGCAAGACACACCTTATTCTATAGTAAGTATCTTATAGTGCACCTCAGTGACATGTATCACTTTCACTATGTTTCAGATAGTCTAATAGCATTAAAATACGCCACATACGATTTTTCTCCATAGAACGTAATGTAACGGAATTCTTTTGAGCATCCCTGTGAAGGAACTCTATATTCTACACACTTCATTTTCAATACTGAACAAGCCATAGTAAACATCAGTAACATATATATCAATTGCATGGCAATCCGAGAATATTTACGTGAGCAGGCACTGACTATCGCATAGGCACCCGCAAAATCATCAACCGTGACGTTACTTCTTGTCAGCGTTATAGACCGGGAGGCGGCAGCAAAGACAATCACCTCATCGAGTTCACGGCTGAAATTCCAGAATTAGTTAAAACTTGATTCGCATATTAAAACGCAATCGGTCTGCCAAGTCATATCTTGGTGGAAAACACCCGAAAACCCGATTTTAGCGATTGGCTCGTAGGTTTACCATTGTGTGTTCCTGCTCCCAGTCCTCCACGTTTTCATACCTTTGGGTGCAGAAAAACACAATGGTAAACCTACGAGTCAACCGCTAAAATCGGCTTTTAAGGTATTTTCCACCAAGATATGACTTGGCAGACCGATTGCATTTTAATATGCGAATCGAGTTTTAACTAATTCTGGAATTTCAGCCGTGAACTCAATGTGGTGATTGTCTGTGCTGCCGCCTCCTGGTCTATTACGTTATTTCTGGTCAACCTGTAAATATCTCTATGATAGTTTGTACGCACACTGTACAGAAAAAAAAAAAAGACAAATGTTTCTTAATCTACGAAAATAGTATATAACCCCGGACGAAAATATACAATAATCTCTTCCGAGTTGCCCACAATTCCGAAATGAGTTTTTTTAATCTGTATAAACCTCTGAAACCAATATATTTTTGTAATTTAAAGAACCATTTATAAACACAGAGTTTATTTTACTGCCACTGATTTTCGGAAACGTTTCCAAGTCATTTTTATACTGTATTAACCCGTTTTCTCAAACCGTAATTCCGGTTTTTAGGATGCTATGGCTATATCCATTGTCAATTAAACTTTTTTCTGCTGTGCAATTGAATATATGCATGCAGGAGTAACAAAACAATATTAATTTTAGTGTCAATGTTAAAGCTGTTAATTTATCATGTTTGTCTGTAAAACATGTCTGCTGAACATGAAAATGTTTATACTTTAGCATCTGAAAAACCTATATTCGGAGTTGAAAAATCTGATTAATGCACTGTAAAAACTACTCGTAAACGTTTCCGAAAATCAGTGGCAGCAAAAGAAACTTTATTGGGTACTTTCGTGTTATAGTGGCCCCCGATGATGAATCGCCAAGCGACCAAGATTTGTCGCCGAATTATAAAGCATATATAACATTATAATACTGAAGTATATAACATTTCGTGACGGATATTGCCCAGTTATAGTGATATATGACATATAAGACGTAAATAATGTGTATATAATGGCGTATATGGTACATATATGAGCATTAGAAGTATATTATATGATGCATATATAAGCTTTGCTATGATCTTGGCGAAATCGTAGCTATAATCTTGGCACAATCGTAATTGTGGGGCCGTTATAACACGAAAGTACCCATTTCTTTTATGAATGCTTCTTTAATTTTCGAAAATATATTGGTTTCAAGAGGTTTCTAGCGATAAGAACGCTTTTCGCAATCATTGATAACTTGGAAGAGGTTATTGCACATTTTTGTTCGTGGTTATATAATATTTTCCCTAGATTAAGAAACATCTGTCATTTTTTTACAGTGTATGCATGTATACATTCTAAAACACGTTGTAAGATATATGCTGCAAGATGCATATAAGATATATAAATATATTTAAGTAAGAATGTATGTAAATATCATGCTACTGTATTAAGTTTTTAATGCCGCTGAATTTCAGTTTTTTAAGTGTCGTTAGTAGATAATAATTGGGGGTTCTACATCAGCGCAGTTCGCGCAGTCGGCCTCAAGGTTGAAGGAAGGTCACCGGAAGGGACAGGTGTGGGCACCGGAAGTTGTGCGGGCTGTGAATGTCACCGGAAGTCGCAGGTGTGGATAACATACATGTTGAGACAGGAAACCGGAAGGAATTTGGAGATAAGGACAGGATGAGACGTATTTTTTATGGGTTTTAATCAGATTCTTTCTTGAGAGGAAAAAAAAAATTATTTTTTTAATTGTGGACCCACCATAACCACCCGCTATGAAAACAATTCATAACGCCACAATTTTTTTTTTACCTATTCTTTTACACCAGTCATCTGCGTGAGACCTGTAACGAAATAAAAGGGTTTAATTATTATTATGCTTCAGCAAAGTCGAGTGGAGTTGAGGGGTAGGAACCTGCTATAAAAATAATACCTGTAAAAGAAATATATATGTGCTACCTTTCGCGCTCTTCGACCTAACTGTTCAGAGTTTAACATGAAATTTACTTATAATTCACCTGCAAAAGAATTTTTTTTCTCTTCTTTAAACATTAACTTAAATGTGAATGAGATTAAAATAGATGTGAGGGCTAAATTTTTAGAGAGTTAAAATGAAAATCCACTGAGGGTTGTGTTAAATAAAAGGAGATGATCGACTTTGACAGCATTTTTCTAAAAGTTTATTTATCGAAAAAGGAATCATACGTTTCGATTATATTTGTTAACTATTATAGTTTAACATTAAAAAGCAGGTAGACATTCACATCTTTAGCGCTCGTCGACCTAACTGTTCGGAATATTTTTCGAACCCATTATTTTTGACTTTATAAAAGTTTAATATAAAAAATTATTCTTTAAGTATTAACTGAAATGAGATTAAAATAGATGTAATGGCTAAATTTTTAAGTATTTAAAATGAAAATTGTGATAGCCATGTAAAGTAATGCGATTACTTTGCTTTATAAAAATCTAACACGAAGAAAAGCTGGTAGACGTTTATCTTTCACACTCGTCAACCTAACCGTTCGGAATTTTGTTTAAACTTCTCTCGAGTTCGTCGACCTAACCATTCAGAGTTTTCGTCGAAATCCTGTTATATATTAACTTACAATAGTTAACTTTTTTAAGGGAAGTTTAAATAACATACTTCCCAAAGTGTCTTAGAAAAATTTCAGAATTTATACACACATAAGAACCTCACCTATAGGTGCAAGGTTCTGATTTTAAAGCTACTAGACGTTGAAATTTAAACTTCTTGCGCTCGTCGACCTAACTGTTCGGAATTTTTTTTTTTCGAACTTTGTGTCAATACGAGTTAGGATCCCTTAGAAAGACCTACATAGAGACACTTATCCCTAACGTAGATAATCATCCCTATATTTAACTAACCAGTTACAACACACAAGACATAATCGTTACATTCAGTTAATAAGTGATTTGACATGTAAAATATTAGATATAAAAACATATATGATATATACAACACACAAAACAAATTTAAAGATTTTTTCCCTACAATTTTTAACAAGAATTTAGCAATAATTTAACTTGAGAGCAGGTATTTTTTTTTAGAGTTATACGATTATAATAAATTTTAACCCTATTTTACTTAATACAACCAACATTTAAAAAAAAGAGAACGACATCTAGTTTTTTTAACGTCACATATTTGAATTATTAACCTATTTTAGTTAAAAGTATGATACTTAAATGATTTTATTTGAAAAATCAATTCAACATTTTAAAAGCAGTCGAAAGATTTTTGCTTTTGAAAAATAACTAACAGAATTTTTTAAAGCAGTAAGGTAGATGACACTAACTTTAAATTAACTTTTTATAGGTCACTTTAAATAAAATACATATTTTTTTTTATTAAAGAAAAATATAAACTACTCACACATTATTATGTTGCATTTTAACATAACTGAAATACTACAACCTTTCTGCTGACATGTGGTCACGGAGGAAATCTTTTCATATAGAAGGCAAAATAAGATAATGAATTGATAATCATGATTCGTTATGCATATGTTTAAACAGGAAATTATTTAAGACGTGTGATTAAGACCATTTTACATGGTATTACAGAATAAATCTTTTCACAGGATGCAAGATAAGATAATATAACGTAATGATTTAATAAACACGATTCGTTATGCATATTTTAAAACAGGAAATACATCCGTCAGATAACATTACTTTGTTTATATGAAGTGACCAAATACAAATTTTGCTGATAAGATTAATTTAATTTCGAAAATATTATTGACAGAACATTCAAATTTTACACAATATTTTTAAAAATTTAAATAAGGGAAATCAGAAAATTGTACACGATATTTTAAAAAATAAATAAATTAGGGAAGTTACAAAATGTTGTACACTCTTTTATTTAGAAAAAGAGAGCGGATATTTTGTTTTGAGTTATACGATTAAAATAAATTTTCATTATATTTGATTTTACACAACCAACATTTTCAAAAAAGAGAATGGAATCTAGTTTTTATAAATTAACGTACTTCAATTTTTCAAATACTTAACACCCCCTCTTTTGCTAGACTTTATACACATAAGACATAAAAGGTGTTTTCGAATACATCATTTAGAAATTAAGCGACTTGATAAGTAAAACATTATTTATAAAAGCAATACATACGAAAGTAATAAAGATTTTTACTTACAAATGTACGAACTTCTAATAGGTAACACTTTCTTAATCACTGTGCAAGAATTAAGTGGGGATTAAACTTATAACATTATATGATGAAATAATCACGTGACGTATATTTAAACCAATAAAATGTCAGTATTTTTAAACTAATACAAAGTTAGTATTTTTACACGAGCGCCCTCTATCATTATATAAATTTCAATGAAACGAGTTCATAACATTCTACTGCGACCTGATATCGTTGTAATAGGTTGTATTTTTCGTTAAGTTAGTTTTCATTTAAGTTATTATGGAACGAGTTATGAATTCTTATGTTGGTGATGTAACCAACTTGGAGTGTCAGCACTCATCACCAGAGTTAAATAATCAAGAGATGGATTCTACACTTTTATCTAAACAAGGACCCGTTTCGAATTGGGAAGTGAAACCCACCTCATCAGGACTAAAGAAACAGAAGTTACCTCATGTGTGTAAGATGTGTAACAAGGCATTTCCTCGAAAAGTTAACTTAGTGTTTCATATGAAATGTCATTTAAAGGAAAAGTCTTTTCGTTGTGAGGTGTGTGCTGAAGTTTTTTCGCGAAAGAGTGATTTACGTATGCATCAAAAGATTCACAAATCACCCAAACAATACAAGTGTGGGGATTGCAACGAACTGTTTTCAAGAATGTATGATTTATTAATTCATAAGAAGACCCATAAGACTCATAAACAGCATTCATGTATAAAGTGTAGCGAAATGTTTGATTGTGAATCAGATTTAGTACAACATTGTGATACTTTTCATAAAGTTGTGAAATCACCCTATTCAAAAGATTTGTTATTTGAAAAAGTGAAGCATTTTAAAAGACAAAATGATGTGCGAAATATTTTTACTAAAACTATCATTGTATCCAATGAGATGAATCAAAAAGACTTTCATTCATTTTTTAACAGTATTCGAACGGATGTTTTAAACGAATTAAATTATCAATTGCAAATAAAAAAGTCAATAAAATGGTATGCAGCCGTTAAAGTGGATGTCTGTCGTGAATCACAGGATGGTAACTTAGAGAGAGCAACCCCCTTTTTCCTTTCCAAAAGTGAACTGGAATTAACAGACCAAAACATACAAGTGCATGTTGAGAATGCCTTTCTAAAGTTGTACAACGGCTTTGAAGATTTTACAGAACGTGTGTTTAATTGGACATTACAAAAAATTTTAAAATTAGAATTGATTACAGCTCAATATGACAGTCTAATTTGATTTGTATTATTTTAGATGAATAATAAATAGTTTGGTTGTGAAAAAAGTGTTATGTGTTTTCTCAAGCTTACACTGTGTGATGTTTGAACTAATGATGTATATTTCGATTGACTTAGACAAAATAGGAGTGTGTGTTGACATTTAAAAAGATTTTAACATGAGATAAGAGAGTTATAATTAAAACTGGACTTACCTAAAATTTTTTCAAGATAGTCTCGATATCCTTTCCATTACAATTGTTTTAAGGAAATAGAATTCAATTTTATTGCGAATAACACTTTGTTGTTAACATCACGTGGTTTTTCTTATCATAACTATGAGATAGATCACTTCCGATTAACATGATAACAAGAGTATAAAAATGACTAATGTAAACCGATTTTCCTGCCTAAACTTATTATCAGCTTGCATGAGTGACTCATCTTTACTTGACCACCAGCTTGTGATATTTCAAAACTTTGAAAATTTATCACATTTTAAGAATAAAACTTAAACATTTAAAAACTTTAAAAATTTGTGTTAGTGAAATTTGTTAGATTGACACAATTTAAAAATAAAACTTAAGCATTTGAAAACTTAATCATTTAAAAACTTTAAAATTTCGAGTTATAGAAATTTGTTGGATTGTCACATTTTCGAAAAAATCTGTTAAACATTTGAAATTGAAAAATCAACATATCATTTTCAAAGCAGTGAATAGATGTATACCTTTAAAAATTCGACTTAGTGGAATTTAGTAGTGAAATTTATTAACCTAACACACATGCTAAAAATAAAACTTTATGAAATTTTCCCATTTTTAAAATAAAACTTATTTAAAAAATAAAAAATAAATAAGCAACTATTAAACATTTTGAATGTCTTAGACAAAGTAGGAATAAATTTGTTGAAATTCTATAAAACATGAAAAATTTAATTACTTTTAAAGGAAATTTTACTTTTGGTGAAATAAACTCGAGGTATTTATTATATGTTACTTAAACTACATGAAAATTGATTGAAAATGTGTTACTTTTAATCACTCACAAGATAAGATATGATATTACAACATACACATAGGAATGACATAGGAATTATAGATGGGTTTTTCTCCCACACATGACGTCACTGATAACATATTTACTGATCAAGTCATAAAATCATAGTTTAGGGTAGGTTTTTAAGCACGAAGTTTAGTTGAGATTTAAGATATTTGAGAAATATAAACTACAACTTTGACTACTTTTTGAAATTTCCCCCTACATAAGAAAAAGAACATAGAAAAATAAAATGAAAAGTCGTATTTGAATGGAATCGAATTATTATCCTTTCACTTAACAGCTGAATGCGTCGGCAATTACATCACAAAGGCACTGATAACAACTGATTGAATATATTGTGTTTCTTTTTTAAGGTTAAATTGATTTAATATTCAAGTTATTTCTTAATGATACACTTAAAAACAATAAACTTAATTAGCATTCAAAAAGCAAACGAGCACATTATTGTGTAAAACAATCAAATGTTTTAAAAGTCACGAGTTAAAATTTGAAATGACTTAGAGTTTAAGTAGAATTTAGATGTGAACCTTTTAAAATGAAATAATAGTTTTTTGTATAGCCCTCTATCGGTGGGTAATAGAATTAAGAGATAATTAAAAGTTTTAACTTGAATTCGAACCCAGAACAAAAATTATTTTTCGGTTTTATAATTTAGGGTAGGTTTAACTGAGCAAGCCATGATATAACAGTATTTATAGACGATTTAAGATATTCGATAAAGGAAATCATCTAAATTTCTAATTTAATTGAAGGGTTTACTGCTTAAAGTACTACACGATGCATAGTTTTTTAATTAATTATATTTTTCGAAAGGTTAAATTGAATTATTGATAAACTTAGGATTAATGTTTAAAGTGAATAAATTTGATATGTTAGGTTCACTTAATAACAGAGGGTTGAATAAGTTATTTTTAATAAAAATAAAGTTTACTAAAAGTTTTTAAAGTTAAAAAAAAAATGTAAGTTACGTTAAAAAAGTTAACAAAAATATAGTTTTAAGAAATTTAAAGTTTACAAAAAGTTTGAAAATCTCTATGTTAATCAAAATTAACTTTTTAATTTTAACTATTGAGAAACTATAATCTGTTTATCCTTGTAACCAACTGGTGCATATCAACTATCTGCACATATGCAGTAAAAACATACACTTTTAAATTATTTGCTAATTTTTATACAGCTCGATTACCTTTCAGAAACAAAACAGAATGAAATACTTACCAAAAAACACGTCAACGTCTTATACTTGCTTTCACTTAACTAATCTTTCTACATTAGCTTTGCTAGGGGCGCTGCAATCGCCGCTAGAGGCGCTACTAGTTTCCGGTTTGTGACGTAGTTTCCGGTTTGCGATAAGAACAAGGTTAAAATAAAACCCACGTGCATTCAGTTGGTGTTGTTTACCTGTACTTTGTTATAAGCCGTTTGCCTTCTCTTGTTCACTTATCACTCGCTTGTCCAGACTTGTTTCTGTGCTGCACGCCTGTTTTGCTGACTCATCTCTTGCTTTAACTGTTTGGACTTGCCTGATGTGAACTATCTCAGGTCTTTTGTCATAGCTTGAATGTACTTTATGTCGATCACTTTAATATAAAAGTTATGTCCCAACTTACTTAAACTTTAATAAAAATATTATTTATTTATAAATTACATGAAATTCTTATTTTTCTAACACATTTACTAAGTCACTTTCGTTCAAAAATATGGTAAAAACCGATTTTAAATCGAAGTTTAGGATAAATTCCCCAAATTTTGTAACATTTTAGCACTAATAAGAAATATTGTAAACACCCTGTACATACAAGTTTTATAAAAATAATATTAAATTCCCCAAATTTTGTAACATTTTAGCACTAATAAGAAATATTGTAAACACCCTGTACATACAAGTTTTATAAAAATAATATTAAATTCCCCAAATTTTGTAACATTTTAGCACTAATAATAAATATTGTAAACGCCCTGTACATACAAGTTTTGTAAAAATAATATTACTTATAGCTAACTCGTTTAGTCCCATGATAAGAACCTTCAATATCGGTAAAATCAGTGTTAAACAAAAATGCAACCATAGGTTTAACCGTCTAATTACATGTCTTTACATATTATTTTAAAATGTAAAGCATTATAGCTGAACGAATGATATAAGAAAAAGTTAGAATAGATCACATATTTTTGTTATTAAAAAAAACTTATATGCAAACAAACTTTTTAAACTTAGTAAAATATTTTTAATTTATAAATTTAATTTAAAAATAAAATTTTTTTAAATAAGAATATTTAAGAATTTTTAAAGTATTTTAAATTAAATTTATAAATTAAAAATATTTTACTAAGTTTAAAAAGTTTGTTTGCATATAAGTTTTTTTTAATAACAAAAATATGTGATCTATTCTAACTTTTTCTTATATCATTCGTTCAGCTATAATGCTTTACATTTTAAAATAATATGTAAAGACATGTAATTAGACGGTTAAACCTATGGTTGCATTTTTGTTTAACACTGATTTTACCGATATTGAAGGTTCTTATCATGGGACTAAACGAGTTAGCTATAAGTAATATTATTTTTACAAAACTTGTATGTACAGGGCGTTTACAATATTTATTATTAGTGCTAAAATGTTACAAAATTTGGGGAATTTAATATTATTTTTATAAAACTTGTATGTACAGGGTGTTTACAATATTTCTTATTAGTGCTAAAATGTTACAAAATTTGGGGAATTTAATATTATTTTTATAAAACTTGTATGTACAGGGTGTTTACAATATTTCTTATTAGTGCTAAAATGTTACAAAATTTGGGGAATTTATCCTAAACTTCGATTTAAAATCGGGTTTTACCATATTTTTGAACGAAAGTGACTTAGTAAATGTGTTAGAAAAATAAGAATTTCATGTAATTTATAAATAAATAATATTTTTATTAAAGTTTAAGTAAGTTGGGACATAACTTTTATATTAAAGTGATCGACATAAAGTACATTCAAGCTATGACAAAAGACCTGAGATAGTTCACATCAGGCAAGTCCAAACAGTTAAAGCAAGAGATGAGTCAGCAAAACAGGCGTGCAGCACAGAAACAAGTCTGGACAAGCGAGTGATAAGTGAACAAGAGAAGGCAAACGGCTTATAACAAAGTACAGGTAAACAACACCAACTGAATGCACGTGGGTTTTATTTTAACCTTGTTCTTATCGCAAACCGGAAACTACGTCACAAACCGGAAACTAGTAGCGCCTCTAGCGGCGATTGCAGCGCCCCTAGCAAAGCTAATGTAGAAAGATTAGTTAAGTGAAAGCAAGTATAAGACGTTGACGTGTTTTTTGGTAAGTATTTCATTCTGTTTTGTTTCTGAAAGGTAATCGAGCTGTATAAAAATTAGCAAATAATTTAAAAGTGTATGTTTTTACTGCATATGTGCAGATAGTTGATATGCACCAGTTGGTTACAAGGATAAACAGATTATAGTTTCTCAATAGTTAAAATTAAAAAGTTAATTTTGATTAACATAGAGATTTTCAAACTTTTTGTAAACTTTAAATTTCTTAAAACTATATTTTTGTTAACTTTTTTAACGTAACTTACATTTTTTTTTAACTTTAAAAACTTTTAGTAAACTTTATTTTTATTAAAAATAACTTATTCAACCCTCTGTTATTAAGTGAACCTAACATATCAAATTTATTCACTTTAAACATAAATCCTAAGTTTATCAATAATTCAATTTAACCTTTCGAAAAATATAATTAATTAAAAAACTATGCATCGTGTAGTACTTTAAGCAGTAAACCCATCAATTAAATTAGAAATTTAGATGATTTCCTTTATCGAATATCTTAAATCGTCTATAAATACTGTTATATCATGGCTTGCTCAGTTAAACCTACCCTAAATTATAAAACCGAAAAATAATTTTTGTTCTGGGTTCGAATTCAAGTTAAAACTTTTAATTATCTCTTAATTCTATTACCCACCGATAGAGGGCTATACAAAAAACTATTATTTCATTTTAAAAGGTTCACATCTAAATTCTACTTAAACTCTAAGTCATTTCAAATTTTAACTCGTGACTTTTAAAACATTTGATTGTTTTACACAATAATGTGCTCGTTTGCTTTTTGAATGCTAATTAAGTTTATTGTTTTTAAGTGTATCATTAAGAAATAACTTGAATATTAAATCAATTTAACCTTAAAAAAGAAACACAATATATTCAATCAGTTGTTATCAGTGCCTTTGTGATGTAATTGCCGACGCATTCAGCTGTTAAGTGAAAGGATAATAATTCGATTCCATTCAAATACGACTTTTCATTTTATTTTTCTATGTTCTTTTTCTTATGTAGGGGGAAATTTCAAAAAGTAGTCAAAGTTGTAGTTTATATTTCTCAAATATCTTAAATCTCAACTAAACTTCGTGCTTAAAAACCTACCCTAAACTATGATTTTATGACTTGATCAGTAAATATGTTATCAGTGACGTCATGTGTGGGAGAAAAACCCATCTATAATTCCTATGTCATTCCTATGTGTATGTTGTAATATCATATCTTATCTTGTGAGTGATTAAAAGTAACACATTTTCAATCAATTTTCATGTAGTTTAAGTAACATATAATAAATACCTCGAGTTTATTTCACCAAAAGTAAAATTTCCTTTAAAAGTAATTAAATTTTTCATGTTTTATAGAATTTCAACAAATTTATTCCTACTTTGTCTAAGACATTCAAAATGTTTAATAGTTGCTTATTTATTTTTTATTTTTTAAATAAGTTTTATTTTAAAAATGGGAAAATTTCATAAAGTTTTATTTTTAGCATGTGTGTTAGGTTAATAAATTTCACTACTAAATTCCACTAAGTCGAATTTTTAAAGGTATACATCTATTCACTGCTTTGAAAATGATATGTTGATTTTTCAATTTCAAATGTTTAACAGATTTTTTCGAAAATGTGACAATCCAACAAATTTCTATAACTCGAAATTTTAAAGTTTTTAAATGATTAAGTTTTCAAATGCTTAAGTTTTATTTTTAAATTGTGTCAATCTAACAAATTTCACTAACACAAATTTTTAAAGTTTTTAAATGTTTAAGTTTTATTCTTAAAATGTGATAAATTTTCAAAGTTTTGAAATATCACAAGCTGGTGGTCAAGTAAAGATGAGTCACTCATGCAAGCTGATAATAAGTTTAGGCAGGAAAATCGGTTTGCATTAGTCATTTTTATACTCTTGTTATCATGTTAATCGGAAGTGATCTATCTCATAGTTATGATAAGACAAACCACGTGATGTTAACAACAAAGTGTTATTCGCAATAAAATTGAATTCTATTTCCTTAAAACAATTGTAATGGAAAGGATATCGAGACTATCTTGAAAAAATTTTAGGTAAGTCCAGTTTTAATTATAACTCTCTTATCTCATGTTAAAATCTTTTTAAATGTCAACACACACTCCTATTTTGTCTAAGTCAATCGAAATATACATCATTAGTTCAAACATCACACAGTGTAAGCTTGAGAAAACACATAACACTTTTTTCACAACCAAACTATTTATTATTCATCTAAAATAATACAAATCAAATAAGACTGTCATATTGAGCTGTAATCAATTCTAATTTTAAAATTTTTTGTAATGTCCAATTAAACACACGTTCTGTAAAATCTTCAAAGCCGTTGTACAACTTTAGAAAGGCATTCTCAACATGCACTTGTATGTTTTGGTCTGTTAATTCCAGTTCACTTTTGGAAAGGAAAAAGGGGGTTGCTCTCTCTAAGTTACCATCCTGTGATTCACGACAGACATCCACTTTAACGGCTGCATACCATTTTATTGACTTTTTTATTTGCAATTGATAATTTAATTCGTTTAAAATATCCGTTCGAATACTGTTAAAAAATGAATGAAAGTCTTTTTGATTCATCTCATTGGATACAATGATAGTTTTAGTAAAAATATTTCGCACATCATTTTGTCTTTTAAAATGCTTCACTTTTTCAAATAACAAATCTTTTGAATAGGGTGATTTCACAACTTTATGAAAAGTATCACAATGTTGTACTAAATCTGATTCACAATCAAACATTTCGCTACACTTTATACATGAATGTTGTTTATGAGTCTTATGGGTCTTCTTATGAATTAATAAATCATACATTCTTGAAAACAGTTCGTTGCAATCCCCACACTTGTATTGTTTGGGTGATTTGTGAATCTTTTGATGCATACGTAAATCACTCTTTCGCGAAAAAACTTCAGCACACACCTCACAACGAAAAGACTTTTCCTTTAAATGACATTTCATATGAAACACTAAGTTAACTTTTCGAGGAAATGCCTTGTTACACATCTTACACACATGAGGTAACTTCTGTTTCTTTAGTCCTGATGAGGTGGGTTTCACTTCCCAATTCGAAACGGGTCCTTGTTTAGATAAAAGTGTAGAATCCATCTCTTGATTATTTAACTCTGGTGATGAGTGCTGACACTCCAAGTTGGTTACATCACCAACATAAGAATTCATAACTCGTTCCATAATAACTTAAATGAAAACTAACTTAACGAAAAATACAACCTATTACAACGATATCAGGTCGCAGTAGAATGTTATGAACTCGTTTCATTGAAATTTATATAATGATAGAGGGCGCTCGTGTAAAAATACTAACTTTGTATTAGTTTAAAAATACTGACATTTTATTGGTTTAAATATACGTCACGTGATTATTTCATCATATAATGTTATAAGTTTAATCCCCACTTAATTCTTGCACAGTGATTAAGAAAGTGTTACCTATTAGAAGTTCGTACATTTGTAAGTAAAAATCTTTATTACTTTCGTATGTATTGCTTTTATAAATAATGTTTTACTTATCAAGTCGCTTAATTTCTAAATGATGTATTCGAAAACACCTTTTATGTCTTATGTGTATAAAGTCTAGCAAAAGAGGGGGTGTTAAGTATTTGAAAAATTGAAGTACGTTAATTTATAAAAACTAGATTCCATTCTCTTTTTTGAAAATGTTGGTTGTGTAAAATCAAATATAATGAAAATTTATTTTAATCGTATAACTCAAAACAAAATATCCGCTCTCTTTTTCTAAATAAAAGAGTGTACAACATTTTGTAACTTCCCTAATTTATTTATTTTTTAAAATATCGTGTACAATTTTCTGATTTCCCTTATTTAAATTTTTAAAAATATTGTGTAAAATTTGAATGTTCTGTCAATAATATTTTCGAAATTAAATTAATCTTATCAGCAAAATTTGTATTTGGTCACTTCATATAAACAAAGTAATGTTATCTGACGGATGTATTTCCTGTTTTAAAATATGCATAACGAATCGTGTTT
The DNA here is from genome assembly GCA_963931845.1 of Maratus michaelseni. Classification (NCBI taxonomy): domain Eukaryota; kingdom Metazoa; phylum Arthropoda; class Arachnida; order Araneae; family Salticidae; genus Maratus; species Maratus michaelseni. The sequence continues at coordinate 391,493,721 of OZ007589.1, forward strand.
ATTAAATCATTACGTTATATTATCTTATCTTGCATCCTGTGAAAAGATTTATTCTGTAATACCATGTAAAATGGTCTTAATCACACGTCTTAAATAATTTCCTGTTTAAACATATGCATAACGAATCATGATTATCAATTCATTATCTTATTTTGCCTTCTATATGAAAAGATTTCCTCCGTGACCACATGTCAGCAGAAAGGTTGTAGTATTTCAGTTATGTTAAAATGCAACATAATAATGTGTGAGTAGTTTATATTTTTCTTTAATAAAAAAAAATATGTATTTTATTTAAAGTGACCTATAAAAAGTTAATTTAAAGTTAGTGTCATCTACCTTACTGCTTTAAAAAATTCTGTTAGTTATTTTTCAAAAGCAAAAATCTTTCGACTGCTTTTAAAATGTTGAATTGATTTTTCAAATAAAATCATTTAAGTATCATACTTTTAACTAAAATAGGTTAATAATTCAAATATGTGACGTTAAAAAAACTAGATGTCGTTCTCTTTTTTTTAAATGTTGGTTGTATTAAGTAAAATAGGGTTAAAATTTATTATAATCGTATAACTCTAAAAAAAAATACCTGCTCTCAAGTTAAATTATTGCTAAATTCTTGTTAAAAATTGTAGGGAAAAAATCTTTAAATTTGTTTTGTGTGTTGTATATATCATAAATGTTTTTATATCTAATATTTTACATGTCAAATCACTTATTAACTGAATGTAACGATTATGTCTTGTGTGTTGTAACTGGTTAGTTAAATATAGGGATGATTATCTACGTTAGGGATAAGTGTCTCTATGTAGGTCTTTCTAAGGGATCCTAACTCGTATTGACACAAAGTTCGAAAAAAAAAAATTCCGAACAGTTAGGTCGACGAGCGCAAGAAGTTTAAATTTCAACGTCTAGTAGCTTTAAAATCAGAACCTTGCACCTATAGGTGAGGTTCTTATGTGTGTATAAATTCTGAAATTTTTCTAAGACACTTTGGGAAGTATGTTATTTAAACTTCCCTTAAAAAAGTTAACTATTGTAAGTTAATATATAACAGGATTTCGACGAAAACTCTGAATGGTTAGGTCGACGAACTCGAGAGAAGTTTAAACAAAATTCCGAACGGTTAGGTTGACGAGTGTGAAAGGTAAACGTCTACCAGCTTTTCTTCGTGTTAGATTTTTATAAAGCAAAGTAATCGCATTACTTTACATGGCTATCACAATTTTCATTTTAAATACTTAAAAATTTAGCCATTACATCTATTTTAATCTCATTTCAGTTAATACTTAAAGAATAATTTTTTATATTAAACTTTTATAAAGTCAAAAATAATGGGTTCGAAAAATATTCCGAACAGTTAGGTCGACGAGCGCTAAAGATGTGAATGTCTACCTGCTTTTTAATGTTAAACTATAATAGTTAACAAATATAATCGAAACGTATGATTCCTTTTTCGATAAATAAACTTTTAGAAAAATGCTGTCAAAGTCGATCATCTCCTTTTATTTAACACAACCCTCAGTGGATTTTCATTTTAACTCTCTAAAAATTTAGCCCTCACATCTATTTTAATCTCATTCACATTTAAGTTAATGTTTAAAGAAGGGAAAAAAAATTCTTTTGCAGGTGAATTATAAGTAAATTTCATGTTAAACTCTGAACAGTTAGGTCGAAGAGCGCGAAAGGTAGCACATATATATTTCTTTTACAGGTATTATTTTTATAGCAGGGTTCCTACCCCTCAACTCCACTCGACTTTGCTGAAGCATAATAATAATTAAACCCTTTTATTTCGTTACAGGTCTCACGCAGATGACTGGTGTAAAAGAATAGGTAAAAAAAAAATTGTGGCGTTATGAATTGTTTTCATAGCGGGTGGTTATGGTGGGTCCACAATTAAAAAATTAATTTTTTTTTCCTCTCAAGAAAGAATCTGATTAAAACCCATAAAAAATACGTCTCATCCTGTCCTTATCTCCAAATTCCTTCCGGTTTCCTGTCTCAACATGTATGTTATCCACACCTGCGACTTCCGGTGACATTCACAGCCCGCACAACTTCCGGTGCCCACACCTGTCCCTTCCGGTGACCTTCCTTCAACCTTGAGGCCGACTGCGCGAACTGCGCTGATGTAGAACCCCCAATTATTATCTACTGTCGTTGTTGGCATACCTGATCCGGATATTGCATAAGTACACAAATTTTCGACAGCACAGTATCAAGCAGCTATTTCGAATCCATAAGCGAGATTCTTCTTCAGTGCGACAAAGAGCAAAACTCAGCGTGCTAGAAAAAGCAAGACTAGGCAAAACGACAGAGAGGCGGTGGCTTATGTACCCGATGCGGGTAGAGAAAGCCTAAAAGCAACCAATGAGAAGAAAGCAGCATGAAACAACTGAATGGACAAGTAGAGACATCTACCGAAGAACGAAAGAAACAAAAGAAAACCAAAAAAGGGCAAATTAAATTAACAAATACTTGGAGAATCAGGAGTACTAGATAAGTCATTGACTAAAGAGTGGGAATTTTTAATGATATGGTAAGCTTCCCAAAAATCAAGATCAAGATTAGAAGAATATTTTTTGTATAATGGTGGCTGAGGAAAAGTTGAATCCATGTTGAGAAAACCAACAATGTTGAGCAATAGAAGAACGCGTTTAAGCTCCTGATTTTGAATATAGCTATTATTTGTGCATTTTTAAAGTTGGTTTTCTGCCTTTTAATATTGTTGCACAAAGGTTTTATTTGCTATTTTTAAGCATAGTATCGCTTTATCTGGGCTGTAAAAAGTATCAGAAAATATCAAATTGAGGCTTCGAGATATCCAAGTTTCTCAATTGATTTTGAACAATGGGACTGATTTTCACCAACAAGGTAACAGAGTTTCACCAGTTGTTTTTCACAGCTCTAGAAACCTTAAAGTTAATAGCGTTACGGTCAGAGCCCGATTACCCTCACTCTCAAAAAAATCCGTGAATTAAACAAATTTTTCCGTTGCCTTTTTTTTTTTTTTTTTTGTTAAAACACGAACATTTTCGCTTTGATTTACTTCGCTTCCCCCAAAATACGGAAAACTCACCAATCTAACATAAAATATACCTGAATTTCTCCAATCTAAGTCTCAATTTCTTCAAACCACAGGGGTGTACCGGCAACTGTGCTGCGTGTTACTTTTCCGTATTAGAAACGGAATTTTTACGTATGTTTCTTTCCTTTAAAACACGGAAAATTCAAGAAATGAAGGTCAAATTTTCCTGAATTTCCCCAGTCACAAGACAGAAATTTCTTCAAATAACAGAAAAATCTCTTCCAATATCACAGGTGTGTTCAGGCAACTTGCTGTCTGCATTTTTACAGACAACTTGCTGTCTGTGCTGCGTGTTACTTTTCCGTATTAGAAATGGATTTGTTTTTCCCTTTAAAACATGGAAAATTCAAGAAATGAAGGTCAAATTTTCCTGAATTTCCCCAGTCACAAGACAGAAATTTCTTCAAATAACAGAAAAATCTCTTCCAATCACAGGTGTTCAGGCAACTTGCTGTCTGCATTTTTACAGACAACTTGCTGTCTGTGCTGCGTGTTACTTTTCCGTATTAGAAACGGAATTTTTTTTCCCCTTTAAAACACGGAAAATTCAAGAAACGAAGGTCAAATTTTCCTGAATTTCCCCAGTCACAAGACAGAAATTTCTTCAAATAACAGAAAAATCTCTTCCAATCACAGGGGAGGGGTCAGAAGTAGCGCGCTACAAGCAGCCAAATTACAGCAGTCGGTACTTTTTACAGTAGTTTGTAGTGTAGTGCGCTATATTTTGAACAGTGTAGTGTAGCGAGTAGCGCGATACAAAGAGTCAGTAGTTTGTAGCGAGAACCAACTCTATTTTTAACGCTACTTCAGGGGGAAAAATGAGCCATTCTGCAAATCGCGTAGTCGAAACTAACTTCTTTTGTGCAAAATTTGTTCTAATCAACAATTTGTTAATCTCAGCTGTAGTTTAGCAATGCATCGCAAGTCATAGTTTATTCCCATTGACACTTGCTGCTAAAATAAAGTACGAACACACCAAAGCTGCTTTCTTGCTGGCAACACTTGTCTATTTAATCCTTATTAGGTCTTCATGTTTTAACGCTGGGTTTCTTAATATTCGAAATTTCTTTATTTACAGATTTAATTATTGTTTGCATTTAGAGTTGTTTTTCTGTAATTTTCAAGATTATAACATATCTCTTAATTTTGGTACGAAATTTGTAATGTGTGTATAAGCTAAGATTTTGGAGACAAACACAAAACATTTTACTGTATGTTATCTTCCTTAATTTTTTAATGCACTCGGTTATGTCGCATTTATTTGTCTCCCGGAAGACGCAATATAACGAGAGGTAGCTCTATTATTTAATTCGTATCTTCAATTTCTATAGTATAAATTGAACCTTTTGATAAAATCTCGAAGTAGCGAAGTAGTGACTTACTTTTGAAAAGTAGTTTGTAGTCGCTACTTTTAAAAACAAGTAGTTAATTACATTTTCGATAAAGTAGTTGTAGTTGTAGTTTGCTACAATAAATAAGTAGCTTTTCTGACCCCTGCTCTGAATCTAGGGGAAGCACGGTATCATTTTGGGGCCAGCCTTTTCATTTGTAAAAAGTTTTCTTACTTCTTCATTCATGAAAACTCACCAATGATACTAATATTTATATTATTCCCGGGAGTAGCTTACCCGAGGTCACATACATTTCATTAAACAGCTTTTTTTTTTTATGTTCCCTGTATATACGTCAGACATATTTAGTACCTATAGCTGTATGCTCAATTTCCTGGGTGGTTTCTGACAGGCACATCAGGATGCTATGTGATTAATTAACATCCTATTGATGACATTCATATTTCCTTGTTAAATAAGTTTCGTGAAGTGGTGCGTGGATTTCCTCTTGGATTAAACAAACTTTCTTTTCCAAAAAAAAAAAAAAAAAAAAAAAACTAGTAGGATGTAGCAATCTCAAAACTTTCTTCTTTCTCATATACATGTTAAAATTTCGAAATTTGCTATCACAGTGCCAAAATTAGATGGCAATCTATGCCCATCATGAAGATTCTAAAGATATGAAATTCCATACATTAGTTCTTGAGATATTATTATCGCTAAAATCGTGTAAATCCTACAAAATTAAGCATAGCAGCGTCACTTGTAGGGTGATTGACACCAAAACGTAAACAAAACAAATTCATGTTCAATGATTAACTGAATCTGAAATCTGATGGAAATCCGAGCATTAGTTCTTAAGATAGAGCTCTTGCAGTAATCGTAACAAATACAGTATAACAGCGACACCTATTGATCTATTTATACCAAAACGTCAATTCATGTCAAGGACTAACTGAATCTGAAGTTTGATGAAAATCCGTTAATTATGGAGATAGAGCTATTGCGAAAATCGCACAAAATGCAGCATGGCAGCGTCACCTGTTGAGCGATTTACATCGAAATGTAAAACACATCAATTCATGTCAAGGACTAACTGAATCTGAAGTTTGATGAAAATCCGTACATTAGTTCTGGAGATAGAGCTTTTGCAGAAATCGCACAAAATGAAGTATAGTAGCGCCACCTGTTGATAGATTCACACCAAAATATATAAAAAGTCAATTCATATCAAGGACTAACGGAATCTGAAGTTTGATGAAAATCCGTTCATTAGTTCTGGATATTGAGCGATTGCGGAAATCGTGAAAAATGCTGAATAGTAGCGTCACCTGTTGAGCGATTTACACCAAAAACTAATCAGCACCAATTTATATCAAGAACTACCTGAATATAAATTTTTATTAAATTCCGTGCATTAGTTCTTGATATAGAGCGCCCACAAAATTTATGTCACATACAGACAGACAGACATTTTGTAAAAACATGTTTTTTGGGTTCTCTTACCCCTAAAACGTGTAAATTCGTCGAAAACCGGAATTCGAAAATTTTCACGAATCCAATTCTTTCTTCTTGTAAAAATAGAAGAAAGTAAAAAACTAGTCGGATGTGCCAATCCCAAAACTTTCTTCTATCTCACACAGGTTTCACATTACAGTAAAAACGAATCAGCCCCGATTTATATCAAGGTCTTACTAAATATAAAGTTTTATTAAATTCCGTGCATTAGTTATTGAGATATGACTATCGCTAAAATCATGTAAATTCTTAAAAATTCAGCATAGCAACAGCACCTGTTGGGAGATTTGCACGAAAAACTGATCAACAACAACTTATGTCAACGTCTAACAGAATCTGAAATTTGATGAAATTCCTTGCATTAGTTCTTGAGATAAAGCTATCGTAAAAATAATGAAAAAGTGGTATAGCAGCGCCACCTGTTGGGATATCTACACCAAAACTTAATCAGCGTCTATTTATGCCAAGGTCTAACTGAATCTGAAGTTTGGTGAAAATAAGTGCAGTAGTTCTTGAGATAGAGCTATTGCGAAAATCGCCAAAAATGCAGCATAGGAGTGCCACCTGTTGGGCGATTTTCACCAAAAACTAATCGGCTCCAATTTATATCAAGGACTAACTGAATCTAAAATTTTATTAAATTCCGTGCATTAGTTCTTAAAATATGACTGTTGCTAAAATCGTGTAAATCCTGAAAAATGTAGCATAGCAGCGCCACCTGTTGGGAGATTTAGACCAAAACCTAATCAACAACAACTTATGTCCATGTCTAACTGAATCTGAAGTTTGATGAAATTCTATGCATTAGTTATTGAAATATAGCTATCGTTAAAATCATGAAAAAAGTAGAATAGCAGCGCCACCTGTTGGGCTATTTACACCGAAACATAATCACTTTCTATTTATGTCAATGTGTAACATAATGTGAAGTTTGATAAAATTGTGTGCATTAGTTCTTGAGATACAGCAATCATGAAAATCGTGAAAAACGTAGCATAGCAGCGCCACGTGTACGTCGATTTACACCAAAATCTAATCAGCGCCAATTTATATCTGGGACTAACTGAATCTAAACTTTTATTAAATTCCGTGCATTAGTTCTTGAGTTACAGCGCCCACAAAATTTTTGTCACATATATACAGACAAACAGACAGCTATTTTCTAAAAACAGTCAAATTGTGTTCAGGACCCCCTAAAACGTATAAATCCGCCGAAAACCGGAAGTCGATTTTTTTCACGAATCGAATACTTTCTTCGTGTAAAGATAGAAGAAAGTAAAAAAGAAGCTGAATGAAATAAAAATGCAATTATAGATCTTGGAAAAAAGTTGGAAAAGATAGAAGAAAGTAAAAAGTGCAAATGGGAATTAGAGAGCCCTCTTCACAGTCGTTTTGGGGGGCCCCTTTTAAATTTTAGAGGGGAAGCATGTGTTTCACGTGTTTTCTGGATAATCAGGCCCTGGTAGCTATTTCTGCAGTTTCATAACAGTAACAACAGCAGATTTACTGGTGACGTCTACAATTTAACCTTTCAATGCACATTGTAACTCTGATCAGCTGCATACCTGCTTCTTCCGCATGTGGCATGTATATCAAATGAAGCTTTTTTTTTTTCTTATTTACAAAACATGTATTTTGTGTACATTCATATTTCCCCATCTAATACTAGAGAGTGGTCGCAGATTACAACACAATACTACAATGTTAATGTTTTCAGAGGGAAAGTACTTTTATTTGTAAAATGCTGGAATGAATGAATGAATGACGTTGGATTAATTTTGACACAATTATTCAAATTGGTAAAGAAATCATATGATGAGATGTAATCTTCTCAACTGGGCGAAGAAGTCCGGGCCAGTATCAGGATTCGAACCCTTGGCTCAAGCTGCCAATGTTCTAACTACTGAGCTATCCCGGACGCATATGGCTGAACAAATTCAGTCAATTTGAACCAGTTAATCGTTAACCTTAATCATCATATAGCATTTGGTCTGATATCTGAATCAACACAACTGTGAATAAATCACAGGTAATGGGACCTCCAGTAAACGCTGGAAACGTGATTACACTAGATTCAAATTGGTAAAGAAATCATATGAGGTGTAATCTTCCCAATTGGGCGAAAAAGTCCAGGCCAGGATTCGAACACCGGGATCCCTTGACTGAAGCTGCCAATGCTCCTCAATGAAGCTGACAATGAATGACTCCAGAATTTACAAACAAATTTATTAGAAAATAAGTAAAGCCTTTATCTTCACGCATTTAATAAAAGGAAAATTTTCATTCCGAAATTCTGTACTGCAAAAAAAAAGTGTTGATTTTACAGTATAATACTGGCATACCAGCTGCCAGTATTATACCGTAAAATTAACAATAATGAACAGTAAAATAAGCAGTAATACGCTGCCGCGTATGCGAGGCTTGGTCGATTTGGTATTTAGAGATTAAAATTAAGTACAGTGCACTCCCGATTATCCAGGTTAATCACCGGGAGGGGTCACACGGATAATCCGAAAACTTCTTTACATTAAAGAAAAATTCAACATCAGTACAAAAATATAAAAAATACTTACATTGGCATGCTGTATAACATTAAACTAGTAATTTTCCTTTTAACATTTACTGCTTAAAAAAATCTGTAATGGATCGCTGCTTCTGCTGTTAGTTTATTTCTTATCGTATAACGACACATATTTTACGAACCGCAGTAATGTCACCGTAATAAAATTCTCTTTGTTTCATATATCCCTTATATCACGTACAGTTTGTAATCCAATTTGATAATCCTTTGCTAATTTGCTAACTGATTCTCCATTATAAAGTTTTTCAATGATTTCTAATTTTTGTTTAAGACTTAAAACGTTTCGTTTTCATTTCATACCAAACATTTTTACCAGTAAAAATTTCATGCTACTAACTGACGATAAACAAGATGCAAAAACTAAAGGAACACGTGCGAAAGTGAAAGAGGACAGCTGAAAGGCTATTGTACAAACAACATTCCGATCCCTCCCACCCCCTTCAACCCTACCCCGTCAAATAAGTTCCAGAGCGTTCGATTTGACCTCTGCGCACTTCACAATACTATCAGCTAAACCGCACAAGATTATAATTCCCATCGACATCGATTTTATAGGCATGATAAGCGTGAAAATGTTTCTCTTAAATTTTTTTGAGTCAGGAATGAGCACGGATAATCCGCGCACGGATAATCGAGAGTATACTGTAGTTAAAAAAAAATAAACCCACGCCCTTCAAACGGTTAAAAGTATGCAGCAAATTGCCCAATCATTCGACCGTTTTTAAAGATAACGGTTGCTTGAACTTATTATGAAGCGCAGCTGACCATCCTATTATGATCACATTGGAGATAAATCGTGGTCATAGAACCGTTTTCTTGAAATTATTCTGATCCTGAGTTTATGGCACAAACTTTAAGAGTTGGTACAGGACACTGTAACAAACATTTATTGTAATAGGAAACCAGAGTCAGAAATCCATTTATTGAGTCAAAATTACAGGGCGTCTCACTCCAATCCGAAGTCGCGTTTTCGTTCATAACTTCAACAGTAGTGAAGATATTTTAATAAAACTCGCAACAAACTCATCTCTGTATGAATTATAAGGATAGTGTAAGGATTTCGTTAAAGTATGTTCACTATTATTAGAGTTATGAAAGAAAACGCGACTTTGGATTGGAGTGAGACGCCCTGTAATTTTGACTCAATAAATGGATTTCTGACTCTGGTTTCCTATACAATAAATGACTGCTACAGTGTCCTGTACCAACATTTAAAGTTTGTACCATGAATTCGGGATCACTCGTACAGCTCATGAGAATGTGACGGATGCGTATAATTGAGGGGGTCGGGACAAAAAAGTGCCAAGCCACATTTTTTGGTAAAATAAATCTAACACTGTAATCTGTTGCTTAATATTGTAAATTATAATATCCAACATATAATGTGTGTCTAATGTCGCTTGATGGAAGCCTATGTGACATGTTTCGTTTTTGCCCCAGATGTTTATGCCCCCAGTGAAGATATAGCTAATTAACAAGAAACGTAATAGTAATATCATTAAAGTAATGCCATAGTGTTACTCAGAATATCTCAAATGTTACTAAGAAATTGGCGAAAAAACTTTAGGTTATATATATTGAAACAAATTTATTAGAAAATAAGTATTGGATCAAATTTTCAAATTGAAATATCTCAGAAGTTCAAAAATGGGGCTTGTCACTCTCTTGCCCCGACCCTCTCAATGAGTCTTTATAAAATAATCCCATCCCAAAACATAGCAGGTGTAATAACTTCCCTGTGCTGCGTAATTGCCAAGTCACAAAATAATCATTAACTAAAGATGTAGAGACTAGGAGTGATTTGTGAATGAAATTTCAGCATTACTAAGATAGCTAAACTTGGCTCTACATGATCTCAGAACGTTTTACGGTAAAAGAGTGACGAAACTTGGCTCTACATGATCTCAAAACTTTTTACGATAAAAGAGTGACGAAACTTGACTACATTTTTTACATGTGATGTTTTTGATGGGATTTCATTTCTTTTTGTAAGTAATCCCCATTTTCTTGACTTTGGGCTCTTTTTGGACATCATCCACAGATTTTCGCCAAGTCCTGTCCTGTCATTATTTGGAGGTACCAAAAATTTGGAAACGGCTGAATAAGTGGACAGTTTTCTGCAAAATTTTACGCTAATATATGTTCAATTAATTAAAATATCGGGTGTATTTACGGGTTAATGATGTAGACGATGTTTAGGTAACATAACATAAACCATTATAAATATCAGAAAATCTTAAATTAAGGATTTGGGACAATCAAATTCAATTTGTTTCACAATAGATTATGAACAATCGAGTTCAAAATCGCCAATGAACTATCATTTGAATTTTTTTTTTTTTTACGATAATAACATGTATCTATTAACGTTAACATCTCTAAATTGATGATGTCATTTGAATATTACATAGATTATATACAGATTTTCCGAAAATCTATCATGGTGGCCATGGTATGATCTATTGATATATTTTACACCAGGTTTTGAACTAATATACATTTTCACCAATGAGATAGCGCATTGGTTTTTCTAAACAACACCAATATTATAGCTTGTAAACTTTGCGAAAGAACATAGCTTTTATAGCTTTACGAAAGAAGTAGCACTTGACTTTTCTCAAAAAATGTGTCATTTTTCCATAATGCATTATGATTATTATGAACTATGAACTACCGAACTGATTTTCACCAAATATATTTATTCGTAATAGAAGCAACTTACTATGATAAACAAATGTCATAAATGGTAACATATTCATTTTGCCGAAGTTATGTCAATATAAATTATTATACTAAAATAAAATATAGGAAACTGCAAAATTAAGGTTTCCGGACATCAATTAAGTAATGAACTATTGAATTAACTTTCACCAAGGATATCTTTGCTTCATACAATCAATATAAAAGCAGATTACATTGCCGTTAAAATCCACAATTCGATTATGTTATGTTAATATGATCATAGGCTATACAAAATATTGTAAAATATCAAATGGCTTCGAGATGCTGAAATTGAATATATTCCATGATAGCTATTAAACTAGCTAAATTATTTTCAACAATTATGCATCATTTGTTTTTTCTGATACTGATATCGGATTCCATTACAGTTAAGATCTGTTAATTTCATGATGTTACGATAGTATGTATAACATAAGCTATACAAAATTTTGGTAAAAGGAAAAATAGCGATCATGGAATGAGGAAATTGAACTTCTTTCATGCTAGTTTTTGAACTAGCTTATATATTTCCAGCAATGACATACCTTTACATTTGCATAAATAATGTAGATAAACATACGACGTAAGGAAATTTGAAAAAATTCAAAATGGCGGCCACAGGAAATTTAAATTTCATAAGCATTGAAATAGGTCTCAACGTATTTAAACTGGTTTTTACGAATGAGGATCTGATTTTTTTAGTTACTCAAAACTTTTGACAGTTGTCGGAACATCGTTTTAATGTATTTTTACAGAAATACTAGCGCAAAATTAGCTTAATAAGCAAGTTCTAGCGATACACTGAAATACAATGCTGACACAAAACTATTTTACAGCTTTTATACTGAAATTTAATACTAAAACCAGCATGATTCATGAAAACACTTTAATATTTTATCGATTGCCATAATCTTTTATGTAAATTTAGTTAAAAATTAAGTTATATTTTTCAATTTCGCATTTTAACGTAAATTCAAAGCTCGTGTAATATTAAAATGATTTTGAATATGGAAATGTTTTAATGTTTATTTACAAATATCTACAGTATGAAACTTTATTAAAATAGGTGCATGTTATTAATTTTTACAATTTAGGCAGTAATTTATTAGTATTTTGGGAATTAAATCATTTGAAATTTGATATTTCTTTCATGCTTTGCAACGGTAAATTAGGCCTAACAGGTAACAAAGAGAAGTTAATAATTTTCTTTTAAGTTAGTAATACAATTTTTTTTTTATATAAATGCTGTTGGTGGACCTGAATGCATCTTTGTAAAAATACTTTTCTTGCAGTTAAAAATCAACTTCGTAACGTATGTTTTTTTCTTATTATATTTATTTATTAATTTTTATATTTATGTATGTATTATTATAATTATGTATGATTTATTACATTTATGCATGTATTTAATTATTTTCTGTGGCGATCTTTATGTAAATATTAAAATTTTCTTTCCCGTATAGAATTTGTTGCACAGATAAGTTAATATTTTTGGCAATTAATAACTATTTAAATTTTATAGCTTCTGCATATCTAGTTTTATAAATACAACATTTTAAACCCATCAATTTGGCTTCTTAAAATTTTAATTTACCATTCAGAATGATAGCACAATAACAGTGTTCAAACACCAAAAATATTAAAAACTGTACACTTATTTATTAAAACTTAAAAAAAAAAAAAAAAAACACATCAAAACAAACAACAAATAAAAATAATAATAATAAAAACAAGACAAAACAAACAAAAAATTAAACAAAAATAATAGGGGATAGTCATTTAAAACTTCACACAAACATATTTGGTTTTCGCATGACATTTTTACTTTACCATCATCATCGGGCTTAATAATGACATCACCAGTCATCTCTTTGTCATCACAGGCTTTTCCATCTTTCACCATAGCCCATCGTCATCGGGCTAGATAAGCAGCATCAGTCTTCCATTTTTTTTACTTTTTTTTTTTTTTTCTTTTCTTTTTTGCCATCAGGCTTAATAATGACATCACATCACCAGTCATCTTTTTGTCATCATAGGCTTTCCATCTTTCACCATAGCCCATCATCATCGGGCTAGATAAGCAGTAGCAGTCTTCCTTTTTTTTTTTCTTTTTCGCCATCGGGCTTAATAATGACATCACATCACCAGTCATCTCTTTGTCATCACATTGCTTTCCATCTTTCACCATAGCCCATTGTCATTGGGCTAGATAAGCATCATTACTTCCTTTTTTTTTACTTTCTTTTTTTTTTGTTTTCTTTTTTTTTGTTTTTATTTTTTATTTCTTTTTCACCATCAGGCTTAATAATGACATCTCCAGTCATCCCTTTGTCATCACAGGCTTTCCCATCTTTCACCATAGCCCATCATCAACGGGCTAGATAAACAGCATCAGTCTCCCTTTTTTTTTTTTTTTTTTGGCTTTCAATTTTTTTTGTTTTTGTTTTTTTATTTATTTTTCTTTTATTTTTCTTTATTTATTTTGGTGTGTGCGTGTATGGCAGGGAGGTAATTGATTTCTCATAGCTCACTTGTATTTATGAGAAATCAATTCCCATAGTTATCTAAAACAATTTTTAAGAGGGTTTATTAGGAAGAAACAATAAAGCTATATTTAGCTTCGCGCACGTATAAAAAGCAGAGCTGGTCAATTCATCAACTTTTCTCATTTTAAAGATCAACTTCGAAGTCAGTTATAATTAACAGTTGGTTAGAATAAAGAAAACTGATTGTAATGCAAGTATTGCATAAATAGTAATGTTACAATTATTAAAATTTATTGATAATATCGTTCTCTATCAAACTTTGCAAAATTTAGAACTAGTATGTAATACGATTCAAATAGTTAGGATAAAGATTGTGGGGGGAGGAGGGGAAAACTTTTGCAGTTAATGTTGAATGTGTATTTTGAGTTAAGAATAAAAGTTTGTTTAAATAATGATAATGAAAACCTTAATGTTAAAAATCCAAGTTCTGTGATATTAAAATACTTTTTTTTTTCAAATTCTATCACATGGAAGTGACTTCATAATGAAAATTTTATGTAGGAACATGCACGGTCGTCTGAAAATTTTTGTTAAATTAACTGTACTTTTAATCTGTATAAGATCTGTATGATAATTCTTTAGCATTAGGAAAAATTTTTTATTTTGTCAATGACTGCAATGCAAAAATGTCGCTCTTTAGTGGATGAAATGAAAAATAGTTTAATGAACAAAAGAGAAAAGACAATTAGGATATATTAGTAAAGTTTAGAGAATATTTTATATTAATGGGACATTAAATTATAATTGGAACATTAATTTGTCGTTCTTGATATATTTTAAGAATATCCTTATATTATAAGCTTTTTGACTAGAATTTGAAGTCACTTTTTGCCAAGAAGTAATCAAATATTAATAGTGCTTCAGAGAATCAATTGGTCATCTCTGCTGAGGGTCCCCATCGATGAGACTTCACCTTGACGCTGGTGTTGGGGCTTACGAATGCCATTCATATGGATATGGCAGAAAATTAAAATGCCAAAAACGGTAAAAAAAAAAAATTTATCATTACTTTCCACTACTTCTCTTATTAAGATCTTTAAAATGTATTGAATAATGAATGTTTTTTGCCTTTTATTGAATCATAATGCAAAAAGTCAGAAAATCACTTCTAATTAGTGACTAAATATACTTTTATTTTGACAAATATTATTCAAGGTATTTCGATGATTAGTAGAAAGTTAGTTGACACAAAATAAACAGTCGCTAAATTATACATTTCAGGCGATTTTGTTCAATAAAAATGAAGTGGCATTCAAACCAAGAGAGTCTCAAATAATAAAATTTATTGGGAATATTTTTTAATTTTAAATATTGATGTTATGTGACAAAGGACCAGCTTTAAGGCCCTGAGTCAATAGAGAAAACTCTTGAAACTAAAATAACTTTTTATTAACCTTTCAGTTCTTACACAGCACCTAACGAAGCAATTTTTTTTAACTGTTTTTAGTTACTTAGCCTCCAAAAAAGACAAATGTGCAATTGTAAGGTTTTTTATAGTACTGCAAACTGTAGAGAGCAATATTTCCTTGACAATTTTCATGCACAAGATTTCTAAAACTACTCTACTAGCATTAAATCGTGAAAAAAAGTCAGTACTTTCACAAGTCATGGTAAACATAAAATTTTGGCGATGTCGAAATGTCATGAGTCAACAGTCTGCAAGGAAGTTTGGAAAGTTATTGATATATAAAATCCACATTAGCCAGCAATCACTTCTATTCAGCAACTTTGTCATTTGTTGACATGAAAAAAATATTAATTCAGGAAATTGGGAACCCTATTACATTAGTTCCCCAAGAAGTCATAAATAAGCCATGGGCAACCATATTCAGCTTGTACTTAAATGTTACAAGACAGACATCAACAACTTTACACATAAATAATGCAAAATCATATCACATATAATAAAACAAGGTAAAATTGAAATAATCGTGGCAGTGAACATTTCAGTTTTTTTCAATGTAAGACATTATTGCTTTAGTTAAAGTAATAAAAAGTAGAAAGGATAGTGTAAATAAAAATTAAAAACATAATACATTTATTTATTGTTTTATTTTAAATTGAACAGTTGTCATTATTAAATGCATCACTAAATTGCAGGACATTTTCATAAAACATAATACAACCATAAATAAAAAATTAATTTATGAAAGTATAGAAATCATTAATTTATTATTATGCTTATTATTTTTACCAGTATTTACTTTTAAAATAATCTTAAACGCATGAAACAGTTGACTAAAACCTCACACATAAAATCTTATCGAGACTGCTGAAGATTGTTTAAATGTGTTACACAAGATAGGTTTATTTAGAAAATTTTAATGTATTTTAATAGTATCAATTTTTTAAAAAAGGAAATGCTCATAATCCCATCATAGTTTTTTTCTATTGTCAATTTGGGCATAGTAAAGTAAAACTTAAAAAAAACTACAATGGTATTATGTAGTTTCCTGTAGAAAAAAAAATTCAAAAACAAGTGAGTAAAACTGATCGAAGATCGCACAAAGGGTTTCGTTTAATATTCCTTTCAAAACACTTTATTCTTTCTTTAATAAATCTAAATAAATTTCATTTTCCAAAAAAAAAAAGTAATGTTTTTTATAAAGTAAAAAATTACCAGTCTATTTTTTCGTTTTTTCGAATATCTGAACCGGCCGATAGCGGGTGAAGCTTGCTATTATACTCTGTCATAATAATGTGTGTCATGTGGACTAAATGTGATATTAAAAAAAAAAGTAGTGTCCCCCCCTTCTTTATTATCAACACCTATTCGTATTATTAATTACATCATTGTCTATTAGCATTTTATTTCTTTTTCTAATAGGGGGCTGGCTCTACACTCTACGAGCTACGCTTATCAACCTCCGTTCTGACACTGCAAACTCTAAAAACACGCTAATTTGATTAACTCTAAAATGATTAAGGAAGATTGAATTATAATTAAGCGACCAGTGGTGATCTGTTGTAATCGGGTTACCATTCATTTTTCTTTCACTGAGGTATTTTAAGGCCGAATCAACTGCTGTTGAAAGAGGTAACAGCTGTTTTCATGATTGATTAAATAACATCAATTAAACATTTGAAAATCAACCTGTGTAAAATGGCTAAGTAAACAATGTCACTGCATTGGGAAATCGTGTAAAATTTCAACTTCATTCCAAAATGTGGAGTGTCTAGTTCAATGCTGTTTGGACACAGATAGTGATAACTTCCACAATTTTTTGTGTAATCATTTCATTTTACATAAAGGTTATTGACAATTTTGAAATACCGCAATTTCCGGCGTATAATCCGCAGCTCAAAGAGTCGTTTTTCGACCCAGAAATATTATTTTATAAAATGTAACTTAAAAGATCGCTGTAAATATTTAACTACAATTATTGAATAAAATTTCTGTGTCGAAAAACGACTCTTTGAGCT
Organism: Maratus michaelseni; assembly: GCA_963931845.1. Taxonomy (NCBI): domain Eukaryota; kingdom Metazoa; phylum Arthropoda; class Arachnida; order Araneae; family Salticidae; genus Maratus; species Maratus michaelseni. The sequence continues at coordinate 391,510,926 of OZ007589.1, forward strand.
ACAGATTATACGCCGGAAATTACGGTAGCTACATTATTGTTAAGGCTGTTCTCAAATCCAAGCTGGCAACTTTATGACACTTTTTTTAATTCATTTTTGTTCAAGAAACACATGAAATTGGCAGGTGTTCTTATTCAGAAACTTTATAATCAAAAGACGTTTCCATTTTTTGGTAAAGGCAGAAGATCTTTCAGGAAATACTTTTCAAAGTGGACATTTTGAACCGAATTTCTAACGCAATAGCATGAGAAGGGAGAAAAACGTGTTGCCACATGACATGAATCTTTTATAACTCGATAATTAATTTGTTTATAAAAAAATAGAAAACTCCAATCGATTCCAAATCGGTTCAACAGTCAGATATAAAAAACTGAGCTGCACTGCCAGGTGCTCGTCAACGTCTCAACCGTCGCGCCCATGTCCTGAGGGACATATAATGTGCACGACCAGGATTTGCCTCCTGTATGCACTGCGACCGGTCGGGGGACCGCCACCTGCGTACACCCCGATTGAACCCATGTATTGATGACATAGGTCGTTGCAATACACGGTGGATCCCATTATCAGAGGAGACCACCACAAAAACACTTGGGGACGGGCCGGAGTCTCCCAACAGCTTCAGAGCTGGACACCCAAAAGGGAGCCAGGTCTTGAGCCTTAAGTCAGGTTTTCCCAACCCGCACTTGCTTTACCAGAATTCGGGGGGTGTGGAAACCTACAAAGGTAACTACGGTTCCCCCTTGTAATGGATTCAATAGTCAGGTATGTCAATTGTATGCCTTTGCATTTAAAATTGAGTCAGAAAATGTGTCAGAATGTTTTGCATTGTTGAGTAGATCAGTTGAGAACCACCTTAAATTTATGCACAAAAATTCGTGTTCGGCTTGGAGTGAAACACCCCGTATTTTTGATTGAACAAATGGGTTGCAGTCCTGGTTTCCTACATAAAAATTATTTCTTGTAGTGTATTTTTCACCCCTTAAAGTTTGTAACTCTATGATAGTTGAAGTTTCTATGAACTCTATGAAGTTTGTAACTCTATGATAGTAAAAGCTGTTTAAATGAATCATGTCTAACAGTGTCCGATTCTAATAAATGGAAAAATGTAGTAGTATGATTCGATTAACCAGTGATTCTAATAAGAGGCGAGTAATGGACTAGCTATCAATAACTGAAACCCCCTCTAGAGCCGAATTCTGGCTGCACCACTGTGTAAATTATGCAAGTAATTACATTATATATTTATAATGTGTTATAGGATAGAAGCTATTTACTTAGCTTCCACTATTTTAAAATAAATTGAGGACACACTTTGACATCTCAGAAAGCACTTGGGGATTCTTATTAGAAAGAAATTTAATCTTTGCTTCGGTGTTACAGCATGGTTGATACGTACATTTTAAACTAAGAATTACTATTTACAACATTGTTAAGAGTAGAAGAAATCCTCTTCTTGATGATTAGTTGTTTTTGCATGCAAGATCAACATACACCGTTTCTGGCAGTCATATTTTTCAACCATCACATTTCAAGTCTCAGTGTAGAGTAGAGATCTGCACGGGCCGGGCCATATTTTTTTCTGAATACTCGGGCCGGGCCGGGCCGAGTGATTACTCTTTACGGGCCGGGCCGGACCTTACTTTTTTCTTGAAGTATAAGGCCGTGCCTTAAATTATTTTTTCCGTACAGAGCCGGGACTGGTTTCATTTTTCCTAGTCTTCACGCCTCAAAATTTTTAGTCCTGGTTTTGATCCGTATGAAAGTCATTATCTCGACGTGCCTGGTCCTTTCGAAGGTCAGTAAAATAAGATCTGGCATAAAAATCATTGCAAAACATGCATACATTTTTAAATCGCCATTATTTTATAATTAAACATTAAAATTTATTCTTTTTAAAGAATAGTAGATTTATACACTTATTAAAATATGGCTAAATTAAAATATAGTAAAACGTGTGAAAAAGAACCTGCTTATGACGGAATCCTGTCTTAAATTGAAAAATGTGTTGATCCATTAAAAATGAATATACTAATACGTAAGAAAAGAATATATAATACATTTACACCTGATAAGAAGGCAAATTGTCTATAACTCATTTTTTTCTTCCCTATGCAATTCTATTTTAGAAGATTTTACTGCATAGCATTTTTCTGATTTTTAACACTTCAATAAATGGAATATGGATTAACAATATTGATGATAACTTAAACACATACATACAACAAATAGATATTTATTAAAAAAATAAACATTCCAGCTTGCGGCACCTCGATAAAAATGAAGATTATAAACATGAAAAAAAAGAGGCTAAGATAGAAATTTTTGGTTAGATCTCCTCCTACGAGGCAAATTTTTAACCAAATCGACGTAAAAATTATGTTTTGTAGAAATTTACTCGGGCCGGGCTCGGGCCGAACTTTTAATTTTTGTATCGGGCCGGGCCGGGCCAAATTTTTTTTTGTATGGGTCGGGCCGGGCTCGGGCCTGGAAATTTCGGCCCGTGCAGACCTCTAGTGTAGAGTACATTGCAAAGGATGTCAAGAAAGGCTATTGATGCATGTACACAGGAAGATAGAGTTTTTAGCCTGTGTAGTGCTGCCATCTAGTGAGTTAAAGTTTAACTATTGCATCTGTTACCAAGGGTCTGTTTAGGAAGAAATTGGGTCCTTTAAAGAACCCTTCACAATTTTTTTCATTTCAAAACAGGACCCTTCACAAAATTTTTCCTCTCAAAACAGGACCCTTCACAAAACTTTTCACCTCGAAACAGGATTCTTCACAAAATTCTTTGTCTTAAAAATAGAGCTTTCACAAAAGTTTTCCCTTTCCAAACTAAACCTTTCACAAATTTAATCATTTAAAAGTCAAATCTGACTGTTCCATTTACATATATAAAGAAAATATATGTATTTTACATACATATACCTTAATAAAAAAGTAAAAACAAGAACCTGAATAAAACAATCATTTCAAATTCACAAAATTAGGACTAGATTTTTCACAAATGTAAAAAGCTGTTCACAATTTCACAAAAACAGGAACCTGGAAGAAAAGTCAGGACAGACCTCTGGTTACAGTGTATATTATGTATAATTGCTAAAATACTTCAAAAAATATATATTTAGAAAAAAAAACAATCAATTACTACAACTGACTAATTATTCCTCTTTAATAAAAAGTTGCTGACGACTGGCTTTTTTGCTAATCGTTGCCACAGATTAATCTCGGAAAATGAAACATTTGAAGTTACTGAAAAAAATTAATAGCTCGAAAAGTATTTGTCAGAAAATTGTTAGACAAACTGCGTTACAAAGGTAAAAAAATGTATTTTTCTTGATATAAATTTCAAATCTAATAATTATGCCGTTTTTTCCAATATCGAATTTCAAAAATTACCAAATTTCACAATGGAGTAAAATAGCAAAACCTTCACGCGTAAAAAGATAATGATAACGGAAATGTGTCCTGACGTGTATACTGGCTATAGCACAAGACACAAATTATAGTAGCCTTATTATTCTGTTAAAATATAAAAGTGAATTTTGATGTCACGAGTGCATGATTTTTATTTAATTCTCGACAAATAGCATATTTTAGTCCACCTCAGTGAGGTATATCAACTTCATTAAAATCCAACATAAATTATTTTTCTCCATAGATACCGTAATGTAAACCCCATAATTTAACACAATTATTCATTTTTTTTTAAAGCAGACTTATTTCATAATAGAGTCTTCAGAGAATTGGCCTAATTTGGAATGAAGTTTTTTGGATACTTTTTGGTACTTTTCCGTTATACCAACATCATGCCAAAATGTATGCTAATGTGCCATTTATTTCAGCCCTGAATGTGCAAATAATTTTTATTTCAAACTGTGCCAAGTACTGTGACTCGCTGTTTATTGAAAACGAATCTCTTTTTTTTTAAAATTATTATTTAATTGTAAGCATGCAAAACATTTTAATTTACTATTTTTTGAATCGTAAATACTTTTTATTAACTTAAATTTTACACCTATTCAAAAAGGAAATGTTTATTAACCTTGCGGAATGGATTTTGGCAGAACTTGCACTGTTAGTTATATAATTTATCAGAGATAGTTTTAGTATCTCGCATATTGCACTTTGCTTAATTAAAGAATTATGGGGGGAAGTTTTATAATCAGATGAACCCGATTATGAAAGCTTAGCCTTTTAAAAATATTCTTCTGAATGGATTTTGATAGAACCTTCACTGTTAGTTAGAGTTTTAAAGGATGGTTATAGTATAAAGCATATTGTTTTATCATTCTTTACCAAATCCTACTGTAAATGATAAACGAAAAGAGTTTGTCCTTAACAGCCCAAATTTTGTCTGACACTTTAAAAGTGTAATAATGCAATGGTGTTCTTATCGTTTTCAGAAATGCAGAAGTACATTCCAAGTAAAGGTCTATATGGTTTTAAAACACAAGATCAAATTCAAGGTCAATATTTCGTTTGATTAAAGGTTTGTTAAGAGAAATTGACCAGCGTAGCAGGGGTAACTTGCTAGTGTATACATACAAAAGCAATCTATTTTTAATACATACAGATAATTCAATAGATTAATTTAACATATACAACAATATAATACTACATATATAATAATGCACACATGCTCAAACAAATTTATTTTCAACAAATACTTTCTGGTGGACAATGTAATTATTCAGCAATTGCTGCTTATAAGAATTCTTTACCCATATACATACATATTATGGTTTTTCACACATTCTTTTAGAAGGCAAAATACCTTTCACTTAGAAAAAAAGAAAAAGCTAAAGCCCCCTTTTCCTGCTGATGACAAATTGAAAATAATAAACACAATGGAATTGTTAAAAATTCAAAGAAATATTAATTTAGCAGAAATAAATTTCCTGAGCTGAAGAAATGTAAAACACATGCAGATGAAAAATTTTGTCAATGGTCATCACTTCTTTTTTGTGCTGGTTATAATACTTAGCAAGAAATTGCACTTTCGACAGTCTGAGTTATACCAAGGCCTCTTTACAAAGGAAGTACCAGGTTTTCCCCAACATCTTGATGAATGTTTAAAGTAATTATTATTTGTTTTAGAATTAAAAGCACAGCTGAAAGAATATATTTTTGAAAATAGATTTAAAGTCAGCATATTTCATGATACAATTTAATATATCATTTAAAGACAGAATAAAATAAGATATAAACAGGTAGTATACATGCTTTATTATAATTAAAAGATAAAAAAAACTCTCTATACAGTAATTTTAAACATGCTATGAGGATATATTTTCAGCAGTCCTTTGCAAAGTTAATATTTGTTGTAAAACTTGAAGCACATCAGCCTGAAAATGGAAAAAAAAGAGGCAATTAAAAACATTGAAATTAAAATTAAAAATATTGAAAAAAAAATTAGTATTATCATGATTAAAAATAATCTAGCATTAGTTTACACTAGTAACTTATTTGAAAAAACCTATAACACACAGAAAAATTAATTTAAGTAAGTTTTAATTCTTTTAAACCTTGCTTAAATTTATTTTAAAAACTTTTTTTTTTTTTTAATTACAAACTGTAATGAATTGATATGCTTTATTTGGTTGATTCTGATAAGATTTTTATTATTTTTATCAAATAAACAAAAGTATATTCCTAAAAAATATATATAATATATATATATATATATATATATATATATAATTGTTTTCTTTTTTTTTCATAATATACTTTTATTTATTTGATAAAAATATAATTGAAAAAAAAAATATTTTTTCAATTATATTTTTTCTCAACACAGTTAAATATTGTGTAGAAATTTACGATCAAGTGCACTGTGAGACAAAAAAAGATTGCAATATACTGGCTTAAGGGGACATGGGACATTTTTCTACTTAAATGTTTTCTTGAAGCTGCTTATACAGATTTTAACACAAAATTACTTTGATTATAGCGATTCTTGTATTATCATCTAAACTTTATGCAAAACTTTAAAAGCAATTTTCCCAAAATAACATTTTTTAAGTCAGTACCAGAAATATCCTGGCAACAGATTAATTAATATCCTTTTTAGTTTTTTTAAAATAGAAGCTTATATATTTATCTACTCTTTGACCTTTTCCATTTGTTCTTTTGCATTTTTCAAATTTTTAATTAATTTTTTTTTTTTTTTTTTAATAAACAAAACATAAATTAAATTTTCTGCTAGAAACTGATACATTAAATTTGACAGATGGTCATTTTGTTAAAAATGTAAAATTAAAAAAAATCATTGGGGTAATCACTAGGCAATTATATATATTTTATTGTCATTTTTTGTTTCAGTGGTTTCAGTTGAAACCACTAAGACAAATCTCAGGTACCGTGGAATGTTACATGGCATGCAACATAAGGTAAAAACGAGCCTAAAAAAACATTTTTGAACAAAAATTAATAAAAAAAAAAATTAGTTTTTCATAGTTAAAAATGTGTGTTTTTTTATGCAAAAACCTGTGTAAGTCTAGACTTATGCAGGATTATTAACATGTATATATTATCATTCCTAGACATAAAAAATAGGGTACTTTTCTATTACACCAACACCATGCCAAAATGTATGCAACTGTGCCCTTTATTTCAATCCTGACCATGCAAAGGAATTTTATTGCAAACTTTGTCCAAACATTGTGATTTGGTATTTATTGAATGTGAATAATTAAATATATATAAATATATTATTCAAAAGTAACCTTTCAAAACATCTTAATTTTATATTTTTTGAATAGAAAATACTTATTATTAAGTTATAACTCACATTTATTATTGACATTACGATGGATTTTATCACTTTGCAGTTACCTGATGATAAGGAAGCTGTAGGATGATTCCACTGTTACGTGTGTGACTTTTAGAGAGTGGTTTTTTTTGCAAATTGAGACAAATTTGGAAGTGAAATTATTTAGATAACGCTTTACTTTTTTTATTGCTATTACAGGACACATACAGAAACATTTTTGTAGTGACCCCTTTAGTCTACAGTAATAACAATTAAAAAAAAATAGTAAAGTCGTCGTTACGTGTGTGACTCAGAAAAATCACACACGTAACGACGACTTTACTATTTTTAAAAAAAAATTGTTATTACTTTAGACTAAAGGTGTCACTACAAAAATGATTCTGTATGTGTCCTGTAATAGCAATAAAAAAAATAAAACATTATCTAAATAATTTCACTTCCAAATTTTTCTCAATTTGCAAAAAAACACTCTCTAAAAGTCACACATGTAACGGTGGAATCGCCTTGCAATAAAATTATTTCAGGACTTTGATGCATAAAAATAGTTTTTATTAAAATTAAACATGAATGTCTTTATTGAAAAAAATGAAATGTTTACTGCAATGTTAAGAGACATTTACAATTTTATGCCTGCAGTTTAAATTAAATTTTATTTTATTACTTTATTGTATGCAATGTATAATATTTAATTGTTCTTTTAATTTATCTATATTTGTTTTGATTTAATAAAATAATTAGTGAAAATCTGTAATTTTCAAATGTTATATTTTTAAATGCTCAATTTCGGGCCAACAATGTTATTTTTTTTTTTCAAAATGATTCATTTCGCATGAATTTCATTTTGCACCAACTATTATGCTTGGCGACAATGGTGGTGGTATAACGGAAAAGTACCAAAAATAGTAATAAAAAATGCTTATTTTTGAAGCCGAAAAACTCCATTCAGACTTCCCTACACTTTCAACAGCCTAAAGCTCCTGCTGCCTAAATAATGTTTTATAATTTCAATGATAGCGAGAAACATAATTTACCAATATTTAAGAGAACACATTATCTTTTTGATCTAAGTGCTAAATCTTTAAATTTTTTGAAATTAGAACTATAGCATATATCAATATAGAATTCTAATTAATTTTTGGAGAACAAAAGTTTATTATAGTTATGCTTCTTTAAAAATCAAATTTATGATTGTAAAAAAATAATATTTTGAAATTACAATTAATTTTTGGATATTCAAGTTATTAGATACATTGTATGCTTTTCAGTATCTTGCATAGCTGAAAAACAAGAAAATATTAAATGATTTTTGCTTTCAGATTTTCTTTTAAAAAAGAACTACAAATGCTACAATTAAGTCTATTCACGGTTTTATAAATTTTAATGAAGAACAAAGCTTTAGTAATTTTTACATGTGAAAGTTTTCAATAAATAAATAAAATTAAATAAATAAATAAATAAAAAAGTGGGGAAAATCCACTTAAAAGTTCAATACATGGAAGTGTTCAAGGCGAATCAATAAAGCTGCTTAACAATGACAACAACAACAAAATTTTACCACATTTTTAGGTGCATTCGTAATTATATAAATATGTAGCACCTATAGTCATCATCTGGTCCATCCGTTTGTCTGTCCATCCGCATATAACAGCGCAAAAACTACCCAACCGAATAATTTGAAATTTAATATATATAATCGTTGAAGAATTTTGGCAAGTCATTTCAAATTTTATGAAAATTGAATCAAAACTTAAAAAGATATTAATAAAAGTTTTCCTTATTCTATTAAATCCTATCATACGTATTCTATATAGTGGAAGCGCAAGTCATGTGACTGAGGAAAACAAATATGGGCTAACCACATCTTTTTCCACATGCCAAGCGGCTATTTTTATTCAAAATTATTTTTTGGAATAAAACTGCATAACAGTTACATTTTCAGAAAGATCGTTTAAAAAAATCGTTTGCTTAAGAAATCAGTTACATTAAAAAATATATAGATTCTGAGATAACTTCAGTGAAAATTAGGTTAGCTGCCAAATATCTCAATCCATTAAAATAAATAAACAAAATATTAATTCATCGTGAGTCACAGAAATATTAAACCATGCAGGTAATCATTCACAAAGCAAGATCTCCATGGTGAATTTTACAATGCTGTCTGGTGTCGAAAAAAAAAAAAAAAATCGCATCTGTAAACATGGCATACATCACAATAAAAAAAAAGCATCCTCATTTTGCTCATAGCAGATGATATAATTTCTTTCACTGAAATAATAACGATGATTTTTTTTACATTGTAAAA